>LR999892.1:6909064-8109064 GCA_905220335.1 Noctua pronuba
CTTTCAGAAGCATCGGCAGAGCAGGCTACAAATTATTGTAATGCTCCACCACCCCACCAAATATCATGGCAAGTCTTTCTTCCTGTATGAGCTTTTGCTCGTGGAATCTATCACGTGAAGTTTGGACATTATTCAAATAGATTTCTTGGATGAATTCTTCCTTGAGTACATATAGACTTACAAAATCAATGAGCAAGTTTACAAACAAGCATGCGACTAATAAGCACGTGTAACTTTACCCTTAGTGATTATCTGTGATTAGTATTAATTAAAGTTAATTATCTGTGATTGTACGTTTTAAAGGAAAGATAATGTTGATTTTTTTTTATTTGATTCTACAGGGTGTAAACGGACCCTTCACGAAGCCGTCAACCAAGCATTCTGTACATCAAACTAAGTAACTTTACGCAAAAAATTTGCTGGGGAACGAATTTTTTTTTTGGGGTGAAAAGTCACGTGATACGGTATAACTCAATGTTACGCACTCAGAACATTGTGCTGGTGGATGGATTGAATGGTACGGGGGTGATGGAGGTGTTTAAAGTAAAAATCTTACTTTAAAAACATGTATTTAAAAAAAAAAACTTGTGAAAAAGTTGGAACTTTGACCTCCAATATCTCCGTTACTAGAAGGTTCCCAGGTATGGTCTAGAACAAAAAAATGATTGCAATGACGGGGAGAATAAGTGCCTTTCGGCTTCGTTAAGGTCTTTTTACACCCTTTATATAACTTTTTTGACATTTTTATTTACTTACTTTAATAGTTAATATTTTTCTAATGTTGTAAGCGTGTTGACATTTAAATTGATTCTATGTAGCATAAGAAATAAAAAAGCTGAAATCTATGGTAATTATTTTTTTTTCTGGGAAGGATTCTTTCCTTAGCCAATGTCACCCCCCCCCCCCCACCCCCCGGTGACAACTGAGAAACAGACTTCCCATTTGTCCCCTCTAGTCAGTTTTCAAAGGGAATAGTCGGCACAAATTGTCACCCGCGGAGGACAGGGCTAGAGGGGACTATTGGGAATAATTCGAACCAATGACTTAACGTGTTTGGTGATGGTCACCCATCCACGGACTGATCTTGGCAAATATTTTTTTGAAATACAAGCCAAGTGTCGCAGTGATGAAGAATTAATAAAGAAGAAGGAGCACGGTCCATACAAAATTAACCCACGTCCTACAGCAACGAGAAGTATCTCAAAAACAATGATTAAAATGGGTTTAAAAAGATGGCATACTTCCAAACTCCATCCTTACAGCCTAGCATATAAAAAAATGCTATGAAAATTTGTTCAGGGGCAGACATATCTGCAATGAATTCAGGGTGTAAACGGACCCTTCATTTTTTTGAGATAGTTCTCTTCGCTGTAGGACGTGGGTTAATTTGATCCTTCTTCTTTTAGGCCCTCGCCAAATTTCAAGCATAAGAAGTACTTACAATCAAAATTCGAAGAAGTTATCATACACCAAAACCAACTGTTGGTGGTGAATAAAAACCGCAAAATAGATACAATTTTCCAGTCATCATCGTCTCAAAAGTAAAACAAAGCAATCTGCTGCCGAAGCTACACTTGCGTTTCACACTGTTAAACACCACCAGTCTTACAACTCCCATGGACTGCACGGGGCGTTTGATGAAGGTAATCTTTGCTGATTCCAATATTGCCAAGGAAGCCATCGTAAATGGCGCGATAGTTCCATGGATAATTCAAAATATCAAGTCCTTGCTACAAAAAATAACATACATTGGGGTATCAACCGATGCGAGCAATCATGGCTCGGAAAAAATATTTCCGATTATGATACAGGTTTTTGATTCTCAAGGTGGGATGCAGTCGAAGTTACTGGATGTCATTAACACGCCAAACGAGACAGCAGAAACAATATCTGATATTATTATGAAGACTTTGGAAAAGTACGACTTAACTGAAAAATGTATCTCTCTAACAGCGGATAATGCCAACGTAAATTTTGGAGGGATCAACAGACAAGCAGGAAAAAATGTGTTGACAAATCTTAAGAATAAACTAAATAAGGAGATTGTTGGAATTGGTTGCCTCTGGAAGCCGGAACCAATGACTTAACGTGTTTGGTGATGGTCACCCATCCATGGACTGATCTTGGCAAGCACGGCTTAACCTGAGTCCAACACGTGGGGCTGTTATTACTTAGCCAGCCATAAACATAAATACTAATATAGTAAATATTTTTTACAAATTCAAGCCAAGTGTCGCAGTGATGAAGAATTAATAAATTTTGTTAGGACACAACAAACTCGAGAAAGTCAATACAACTGCAGCAGTGCAGCCACCTTTGCCACCAAACCCGCCACCACCGGATACACCACCTATGATCACTAATTTAAAGCAGGAAATTGAAGATGATGAATATAAATGCGATACCACTGAAACTTCATCTGAGTTCAACCAGTCAGAAGAACTAAAGCTTGCCCCTGCAACAATTAAAACTGACCAGTCTGATGAACCCACTGATGACCAGTTTGATGTCATGTACATAAATACTAATATAGTAAATATTTTTCAGAAATACAAGCCAAGTGTCGCAGTCAAGAAGAATTAGTAAATTTTAGGCCCTCGCCAAACTTCAAGCATAAGAAGTACTAACGATCAAAATTCGAAGAAGCTATGATGATCGAAGCAAACTCTTCCTGTGTGGAACCAAATGTTTCGTTGTTAGGGCACAACAAACTCGAGAAAGTCAATACAACTGCAGCAGTGCAGCCACCTTTGCCACCAAACCCGCCACCACCGGATACACCACCCATGATCACTAATTTAAAGCAGGAAATTGAAGATGATGAATATAAATGCGATACCACTGAAACTTCATCTGAGTTCAACCAGTCAGAAGAACTAAAGCTTGCCCCTGCAACAATTAAAACTGACCAGTCTGTTGAGCCTGTCCAGCCTACTGTAACGATGTGCCGAAACTTTGCACGTATTACTTGCAAAAAGGCTGCAGCGTGTATATTTCCACATGAATTAATTTTGTCTCAATTGCCGGGGGCTTATACATTTTGTAGGAACTTCCAAAATTCTGTGTGTTCTTTTCGTAAGTGCAAATTTGTTCACGCCTCTGTCTTTGAAAAAGAACACTTCTAGAGAACGGTATATTTACCACCCCATTCACTAGCTCATCTTAAAGAAGCTACTGTACAGCAAGCCCCTCCGCCATCACCACAGTCAGAAGGTAATACACCCTCAACATTAAATTTCAAAAAAAAGTTAAAAATAAAATTTTTGGTGTTTTTTTCTTTCAGAAGCATCGGCAGAGCAGGCTACAAATTATTGTAATGCTCCACCACCCCACCAAATATCATGGCAAGTCTTTCTTCCTGTATGAGCTTTTGCTCGTGGAATCTATCACGTGAAGTTTGGACATTATTCAAATAGATTTCTTGGATGAATTCTTCCTTGAGTACATATAGACTTACAAAATCAATGAGCAAGTTTACAAACAAGCATGCGACTAATAAGCACGTGTAACTTTACCCTTAGTGATTATCTGTGATTAGTATTAATTAAAGTTAATTATCTGTGATTGTACGTTTTAAAGGAAAGATAATGTTGATTTTTTTTTATTTGATTCTACAGGGTGTAAACGGACCCTTCACGAAGCCGTCAACCAAGCATTCTGTACATCAAACTAAGTAACTTTACGCAAAAAAATTTGCTGGGGAACGAATTTTTTTTTTGGGGTGAAAAGTCACGTGATACGGTATAACTCAATGTTACGCACTCAGAACATTGTGCTGGTGGATGGATTGAATGGTACGGGGGTGATGGAGGTGTTTAAAGTAAAAATCTTACTTTAAAAACATGTATTTAAAAAAAAAACTTGTGAAAAAGTTGGAACTTTGACCTCCAATATCTCCGTTACTAGAAGGTTCCCAGGTATGGTCTAGAACAAAAAAATGATTGCAATGACGGGGAGAATAAGTGCCTTTCGGCTTCGTTAAGGGTCTTTTTACACCCTTTATATAACTTTTTTGTCATTTTTATTTACTTACTTAATAGTTAATATTTTTCTAATGTTGTAAGCGTGTTGACATTTAAATTGATTCTATGTAGCATAAGAAATAAAAAAGCTGAAATCTATGGTAATTATTTTTTTTTCTGGGAAGGATTCTTTCCTTAGCCAATGTCACCCCCCCCCCCCCCCACTCCCCGGTGACAACTGAGAAACAGACTTCCCATTTGTCCCCTCTAGTCAGTTTTCAAAGGGAATAGTCGGCACAAATTGTCACCCCGGAGGACAGGGCTAGAGGGGACTATTGGGAATAATTCGAACCAATGACTTAACGTGTTTGGTGATGGTCACCCATCCACGGACTGATCTTGGCAAATATTTTTTTGAAATACAAGCCAAGTGTCGCAGTGATGAAGAATTAATAAAGAAGAAGGAGCACGGTCCATACAAAATCAACCCACGTCCTACAGCAACGAGAAGTATCTCAAAAACAATGATTAAAATGGGTTTAAAAAGATGGCATACTTCCAAACTCCATCCTTACAGCCTAGCATATAAAAAAATTGCTTCGAAAAGTCGTTCAGGGGCAGTAATATCTACGATGGATATATTACAATATTGAGAAATACTTGGCTATCTTGATTTGACTTCAAAGATGGAGTTCCATCATCAAACTTTTATTTCCTACAATAATTTTGCGGCTAAGTTACTAAGTTTGATGTGCAGAATGTTTGGTTGACGGCATCGTGAAGGGTCCGTTTACACCCTGAATTCATTGCAGATATGACTGCCCCTGAACAAATTTTCATAGCATTTTTTTATATGTTAGACTGTAAGGATGGAGTTTGGAAGTATGCCATCTTTTTATACCCATTTTCGTCATTTTTTTGAGATAGTTCTCTTCGCTGTAGGACGTGGGTTAATTTGATCCTTCTTCTTTTAGGCCCTCGCCAAATTTCAAGCATAAGAAGTACTTACAATCAAAATTCGAAGAAGTTATCATACACCAAAACCAACTGTTGGTGGTGAATAAAAACCGCAAAATAGATACAATTTTCCAGTCATCATCGTCTCAAAGTAAAACAAAGCAATCTGCTGCCGAAGCTACACTTGCGTTTCACACTGTTAAACACCACCAGTCTTACAACTCCATGGACTGCACGGGGCGTTTGATGAAGGTAATCTTTGCTGATTCCAATATTGCCAAGGAAGCCATCGTAAATGGCGCGATAGTTCCATGGATAATTCAAAATATCAAGTCCTTGCTACAAAAAATAACATACATTGGGGTATCAACCGATGCGAGCAATCATGGCTCGGAAAAAATATTTCCGATTATGATACAGGTTTTTGATTCTCAAGGTGGGATGCAGTCGAAGTTACTGGATGTCATTAACACGCCAAACGAGACAGCAGAAACAATATCTGATATTATTATGAAGACTTTGGAAAAGTACGACTTAACTGAAAAATGTATCTCTCTAACAGCGGATAATGCCAACGTAAATTTTGGAGGGATCAACAGACAAGCAGGAAAAAATGTGTTGACAAATCTTAAGAATAAACTAAATAAGGAGATTGTTGGAATTGGTTGCCTCTGGAAGCCGGAACCAATGACTTAACGTGTTTGGTGATGGTCACCCATCCATGGACTGATCTTGGCAAGCACGGCTTAACCTGAGTCCAACACGTGGGGCTGTTATTACTTAGCCAGCCATAAACATAAATACTAATATAGTAAATATTTTTTACAAATTCAAGCCAAGTGTCGCAGTGATGAAGAATTAATAAATTTTGTTAGGACACAACAAACTCGAGAAAGTCAATACAACTGCAGCAGTGCAGCCACCTTTGCCACCAAACCCGCCACCACCGGATACACCACCTATGATCACTAATTTAAAGCAGGAAATTGAAGATGATGAATATAAATGCGATACCACTGAAACTTCATCTGAGTTCAACCAGTCAGAAGAACTAAAGCTTGCCCCTGCAACAATTAAAACTGACCAGTCTGATGAACCCACTGATGACCAGTTTGATGTCATGTACATAAATACTAATATAGTAAATATTTTTCAGAAATACAAGCCAAGTGTCGCAGTCAAGAAGAATTAGTAAATTTTAGGCCCTCGCCAAACTTCAAGCATAAGAAGTACTAACGATCAAAATTCGAAGAAGCTATGATGATCGAAGCAAACTCTTCCTGTGTGGAACCAAATGTTTCGTTGTTAGGGCACAACAAACTCGAGAAAGTCAATACAACTGCAGCAGTGCAGCCACCTTTGCCACCAAACCCGCCACCACCGGATACACCACCCATGATCACTAATTTAAAGCAGGAAATTGAAGATGATGAATATAAATGCGATACCACTGAAACTTCATCTGAGTTCAACCAGTCAGAAGAACTAAAGCTTGCCCCTGCAACAATTAAAACTGACCAGTCTGTTGAGCCTGTCCAGCCTACTGTAACGATGTGCCGAAACTTTGCACGTATTACTTGCAAAAAGGCTGCAGCGTGTATATTTCCACATGAATTAATTTTGTCTCAATTGCCGGGGGCTTATACATTTTGTAGGAACTTCCAAAATTCTGTGTGTTCTTTTCGTAAGTGCAAATTTGTTCACGCCTCTGTCTTTGAAAAAGAACACTTCTAGAGAACGGTATATTTACCACCCCATTCACTAGCTCATCTTAAAGAAGCTACTGTACAGCAAGCCCCTCCGCCATCACCACAGTCAGAAGGTAATACACCCTCAACATTAAATTTCAAAAAAAAGTTAAAAATAAAATTTTTGGTGTTTTTTTCTTTCAGAAGCATCGGCAGAGCAGGCTACAAATTATTGTAATGCTCCACCACCCCACCAAATATCATGGCAAGTCTTTCTTCCTGTATGAGCTTTTGCTCGTGGAATCTATCACGTGAAGTTTGGACATTATTCAAATAGATTTCTTGGATGAATTCTTCCTTGAGTACATATAGACTTACAAAATCAATGAGCAAGTTTACAAACAAGCATGCGACTAATAAGCACGTGTAACTTTACCCTTAGTGATTATCTGTGATTAGTATTAATTAAAGTTAATTATCTGTGATTGTACGTTTTAAAGGAAAGATAATGTTGATTTTTTTTTATTTGATTCTACAGGGTGTAAACGGACCCTTCACGAAGCCGTCAACCAAGCATTCTGTACATCAAACTAAGTAACTTTACGCAAAAAAATTTGCTGGGGAACGAATTTTTTTTTTGGGGTGAAAAGTCACGTGATACGGTATAACTCAATGTTACGCACTCAGAACATTGTGCTGGTGGATGGATTGAATGGTACGGGGGTGATGGAGGTGTTTAAAGTAAAAATCTTACTTTAAAAACATGTATTTAAAAAAAAAACTTGTGAAAAAGTTGGAACTTTGACCTCCAATATCTCCGTTACTAGAAGGTTCCCAGGTATGGTCTAGAACAAAAAAATGATTGCAATGACGGGGAGAATAAGTGCCTTTCGGCTTCGTTAAGGGTCTTTTTACACCCTTTATATAACTTTTTTGTCATTTTTATTTACTTACTTAATAGTTAATATTTTTCTAATGTTGTAAGCGTGTTGACATTTAAATTGATTCTATGTAGCATAAGAAATAAAAAAGCTGAAATCTATGGTAATTATTTTTTTTTCTGGGAAGGATTCTTTCCTTAGCCAATGTCACCCCCCCCCCCCCACTCCCCGGTGACAACTGAGAAACAGACTTCCCATTTGTCCCCTCTAGTCAGTTTTCAAAGGGAATAGTCGGCACAAATTGTCACCCCGGAGGACAGGGCTAGAGGGGACTATTGGGAATAATTCGAACCAATGACTTAACGTGTTTGGTGATGGTCACCCATCCACGGACTGATCTTGGCAAATATTTTTTTGAAATACAAGCCAAGTGTCGCAGTGATGAAGAATTAATAAAGAAGAAGGAGCACGGTCCATACAAAATTAACCCACGTCCTACAGCAACGAGAAGTATCTCAAAAACAATGATTAAAATGGGTTTAAAAAGATGGCATACTTCCAAACTCCATCCTTACAGCCTAGCATATAAAAAAATTGCTTCGAAAAGTCGTTCAGGGGCAGTAATATCTACGATGGATATATTACAATATTGAGAAATACTTGGCTATCTTGATTTGACTTCAAAGATGGAGTTCCATCATCAAACTTTTATTTCCTACAATAATTTTGCGGCTAAGTTACTAAGTTTGATGTGCAGAATGTTTGGTTGACGGCATCGTGAAGGGTCCGTTTACACCCTGAATTCATTGCAGATATGTCTGCCCCTGAACAAATTTTCATAGCATTTTTTTATATGTTAGACTGTAAGGATGGAGTTTGGAAGTATGCCATCTTTTTATACCCATTTTCGTCATTTTTTTGAGATAGTTCTCTTCGCTGTAGGACGTGGGTTAATTTGATCCTTCTTCTTTTAGGCCCTCGCCAAATTTCAAGCATAAGAAGTACTTACAATCAAAATTCGAAGAAGTTATCATACACCAAAACCAACTGTTGGTGGTGAATAAAAACCGCAAAATAGATACAATTTTCCAGTCATCATCGTCTCAAAGTAAAACAAAGCAATCTGCTGCCGAAGCTACACTTGCGTTTCACACTGTTAAACACCACCAGTCTTACAACTCCATGGACTGCACGGGGCGTTTGATGAAGGTAATCTTTGCTGATTCCAATATTGCCAAGGAAGCCATCGTAAATGGCGCGATAGTTCCATGGATAATTCAAAATATCAAGTCCTTGCTACAAAAAATAACATACATTGGGGTATCAACCGATGCGAGCAATCATGGCTCGGAAAAAATATTTCCGATTATGATACAGGTTTTTGATTCTCAAGGTGGGATGCAGTCGAAGTTACTGGATGTCATTAACACGCCAAACGAGACAGCAGAAACAATATCTGATATTATTATGAAGACTTTGGAAAAGTACGACTTAACTGAAAAATGTATCTCTCTAACAGCGGATAATGCCAACGTAAATTTTGGAGGGATCAACAGACAAGCAGGAAAAAATGTGTTGACAAATCTTAAGAATAAACTAAATAAGGAGATTGTTGGAATTGGTTGCCTCTGGAAGCCGGAACCAATGACTTAACGTGTTTGGTGATGGTCACCCATCCATGGACTGATCTTGGCAAGCACGGCTTAACCTGAGTCCAACACGTGGGGCTGTTATTACTTAGCCAGCCATAAACATAAATACTAATATAGTAAATATTTTTTACAAATTCAAGCCAAGTGTCGCAGTGATGAAGAATTAATAAATTTTGTTAGGACACAACAAACTCGAGAAAGTCAATACAACTGCAGCAGTGCAGCCACCTTTGCCACCAAACCCGCCACCACCGGATACACCACCTATGATCACTAATTTAAAGCAGGAAATTGAAGATGATGAATATAAATGCGATACCACTGAAACTTCATCTGAGTTCAACCAGTCAGAAGAACTAAAGCTTGCCCCTGCAACAATTAAAACTGACCAGTCTGATGAACCCACTGATGACCAGTTTGATGTCATGTACATAAATACTAATATAGTAAATATTTTTCAGAAATACAAGCCAAGTGTCGCAGTCAAGAAGAATTAGTAAATTTTAGGCCCTCGCCAAACTTCAAGCATAAGAAGTACTAACGATCAAAATTCGAAGAAGCTATGATGATCGAAGCAAACTCTTCCTGTGTGGAACCAAATGTTTCGTTGTTAGGGCACAACAAACTCGAGAAAGTCAATACAACTGCAGCAGTGCAGCCACCTTTGCCACCAAACCCGCCACCACCGGATACACCACCCATGATCACTAATTTAAAGCAGGAAATTGAAGATGATGAATATAAATGCGATACCACTGAAACTTCATCTGAGTTCAACCAGTCAGAAGAACTAAAGCTTGCCCCTGCAACAATTAAAACTGACCAGTCTGTTGAGCCTGTCCAGCCTACTGTAACGATGTGCCGAAACTTTGCACGTATTACTTGCAAAAAGGCTGCAGCGTGTATATTTCCACATGAATTAATTTTGTCTCAATTGCCGGGGGCTTATACATTTTGTAGGAACTTCCAAAATTCTGTGTGTTCTTTTCGTAAGTGCAAATTTGTTCACGCCTCTGTCTTTGAAAAAGAACACTTCTAGAGAACGGTATATTTACCACCCCATTCACTAGCTCATCTTAAAGAAGCTACTGTACAGCAAGCCCCTCCACCATCACCACAGTCAGAAGGTAATACACCCTCAACATTAAATTTCAAAAAAAAGTTAAAAATAAAATTTTTGGTGTTTTTTTCTTTCAGAAGCATCGGCAGAGCAGGCTACAAATTATTGTAATGCTCCACCACCCCACCAAATATCATGGCAAGTCTTTCTTCCTGTATGAGCTTTTGCTCGTGGAATCTATCACGTGAAGTTTGGACATTATTCAAATAGATTTCTTGGATGAATTCTTCCTTGAGTACATATAGACTTACAAAATCAATGAGCAAGTTTACAAACAAGCATGCGACTAATAAGCACGTGTAACTTTACCCTTAGTGATTATCTGTGATTAGTATTAATTAAAGTTAATTATCTGTGATTGTACGTTTTAAAGGAAAGATAATGTTGATTTTTTTTTATTTGATTCTACAGGGTGTAAACGGACCCTTCACGAAGCCGTCAACCAAGCATTCTGTACATCAAACTAAGTAACTTTACGCAAAAAAATTTGCTGGGGAACGAATTTTTTTTTTGGGGTGAAAAGTCACGTGATACGGTATAACTCAATGTTACGCACTCAGAACATTGTGCTGGTGGATGGATTGAATGGTACGGGGGTGATGGAGGTGTTTAAAGTAAAAATCTTACTTTAAAAACATGTATTTAAAAAAAAAACTTGTGAAAAAGTTGGAACTTTGACCTCCAATATCTCCGTTACTAGAAGGTTCCCAGGTATGGTCTAGAACAAAAAAATGATTGCAATGACGGGGAGAATAAGTGCCTTTCGGCTTAGTTAAGGGTCTTTTTACACCCTTTATATAACTTTTTTGACATTTTTATTTACTTACTTAATAGTTAATATTTTTCTAATGTTGTAAGCGTGTTGACATTTAAATTGATTCTATGTAGCATAAGAAATAAAAAAGCTGAAATCTATGGTAATTATTTTTTTTTCTGGGAAGGATTCTTTCCTTAGCCAATGTCACCCCCCCCCCCCCCACTCCCCGGTGACAACTGAGAAACAGACTTCCCATTTGTCCCCTCTAGTCAGTTTTCAAAGGGAATAGTCGGCACAAATTGTCACCCCGGAGGACAGGGCTAGAGGGAACTATTGGGAATAATTCGAACCAATGACTTAACGTGTTTGGTGATGGTCACCCATCCACGGACTGATCTTGGCAAATATTTTTTTGAAATACAAGCCAAGTGTCGCAGTGATGAAGAATTAATAAAGAAGAAGGAGCACGGTCCATACAAAATTAACCCACGTCCTACAGCAACGAGAAGTATCTCAAAAACAATGATTAAAATGGGTTTAAAAAGATGGCATACTTCCAAACTCCATCCTTACAGCCTAGCATATAAAAAAATTGCTTCGAAAAGTCGTTCAGGGGCAGTAATATCTACGATGGATATATTACAATATTGAGAAATACTTGGCTATCTTGATTTGACTTCAAAGATGGAGTTCCATCATCAAACTTTTATTTCCTACAATAATTTTGCGGCTAAGTTACTAAGTTTGATGTGCAGAATGTTTGGTTGACGGCATCGTGAAGGGTCCGTTTACACCCTGAATTCATTGCAGATATGTCTGCCCCTGAACAAATTTTCATAGCATTTTTTTATATGTTAGACTGTAAGGATGGAGTTTGGAAGTATGCCATCTTTTTATACCCATTTTCGTCATTTTTTTGAGATAGTTCTCTTCGCTGTAGGACGTGGGTTAATTTGATCCTTCTTCTTTTAGGCCCTCGCCAAATTTCAAGCATAAGAAGTACTTACAATCAAAATTCGAAGAAGTTATCATACACCAAAACCAACTGTTGGTGGTGAATAAAAACCGCAAAATAGATACAATTTTCCAGTCATCATCGTCTCAAAGTAAAACAAAGCAATCTGCTGCCGAAGCTACACTTGCGTTTCACACTGTTAAACACCACCAGTCTTACAACTCCATGGACTGCACGGGGCGTTTGATGAAGGTAATCTTTGCTGATTCCAATATTGCCAAGGAAGCCATCGTAAATGGCGCGATAGTTCCATGGATAATTCAAAATATCAAGTCCTTGCTACAAAAAATAACATACATTGGGGTATCAACCGATGCGAGCAATCATGGCTCGGAAAAAATATTTCCGATTATGATACAGGTTTTTGATTCTCAAGGTGGGATGCAGTCGAAGTTACTGGATGTCATTAACACGCCAAACGAGACAGCAGAAACAATATCTGATATTATTATGAAGACTTTGGAAAAGTACGACTTAACTGAAAAATGTATCTCTCTAACAGCGGATAATGCCAACGTAAATTTTGGAGGGATCAACAGACAAGCAGGAAAAAATGTGTTGACAAATCTTAAGAATAAACTAAATAAGGAGATTGTTGGAATTGGTTGCCTCTGGAAGCCGGAACCAATGACTTAACGTGTTTGGTGATGGTCACCCATCCATGGACTGATCTTGGCAAGCACGGCTTAACCTGAGTCCAACACGTGGGGCTGTTATTACTTAGCCAGCCATAAACATAAATACTAATATAGTAAATATTTTTTACAAATTCAAGCCAAGTGTCGCAGTGATGAAGAATTAATAAATTTTGTTAGGACACAACAAACTCGAGAAAGTCAATACAACTGCAGCAGTGCAGCCACCTTTGCCACCAAACCCGCCACCACCGGATACACCACCTATGATCACTAATTTAAAGCAGGAAATTGAAGATGATGAATATAAATGCGATACCACTGAAACTTCATCTGAGTTCAACCAGTCAGAAGAACTAAAGCTTGCCCCTGCAACAATTAAAACTGACCAGTCTGATGAACCCACTGATGACCAGTTTGATGTCATGTACATAAATACTAATATAGTAAATATTTTTCAGAAATACAAGCCAAGTGTCGCAGTCAAGAAGAATTAGTAAATTTTAGGCCCTCGCCAAACTTCAAGCATAAGAAGTACTAACGATCAAAATTCGAAGAAGCTATGATGATCGAAGCAAACTCTTCCTGTGTGGAACCAAATGTTTCGTTGTTAGGGCACAACAAACTCGAGAAAGTCAATACAACTGCAGCAGTGCAGCCACCTTTGCCACCAAACCCGCCACCACCGGATACACCACCCATGATCACTAATTTAAAGCAGGAAATTGAAGATGATGAATATAAATGCGATACCACTGAAACTTCATCTGAGTTCAACCAGTCAGAAGAACTAAAGCTTGCCCCTGCAACAATTAAAACTGACCAGTCTGTTGAGCCTGTCCAGCCTACTGTAACGATGTGCCGAAACTTTGCACGTATTACTTGCAAAAAGGCTGCAGCGTGTATATTTCCACATGAATTAATTTTGTCTCAATTGCCGGGGGCTTATACATTTTGTAGGAACTTCCAAAATTCTGTGTGTTCTTTTCGTAAGTGCAAATTTGTTCACGCCTCTGTCTTTGAAAAAGAACACTTCTAGAGAACGGTATATTTACCACCCCATTCACTAGCTCATCTTAAAGAAGCTACTGTACAGCAAGCCCCTCCGCCATCACCACAGTCAGAAGGTAATACACCCTCAACATTAAATTTCAAAAAAAAGTTAAAAATAAAATTTTTGGTGTTTTTTTCTTTCAGAAGCATCGGCAGAGCAGGCTACAAATTATTGTAATGCTCCACCACCCCACCAAATATCATGGCAAGTCTTTCTTCCTGTATGAGCTTTTGCTCGTGGAATCTATCACGTGAAGTTTGGACATTATTCAAATAGATTTCTTGGATGAATTCTTCCTTGAGTACATATAGACTTACAAAATCAATGAGCAAGTTTACAAACAAGCATGCGACTAATAAGCACGTGTAACTTTACCCTTAGTGATTATCTGTGATTAGTATTAATTAAAGTTAATTATCTGTGATTGTACGTTTTAAAGGAAAGATAATGTTGATTTTTTTTTATTTGATTCTACAGGGTGTAAACGGACCCTTCACGAAGCCGTCAACCAAGCATTCTGTACATCAAACTAAGTAACTTTACGCAAAAAAATTTGCTGGGGAACGAATTTTTTTTTTGGGGTGAAAAGTCACGTGATACGGTATAACTCAATGTTACGCACTCAGAACATTGTGCTGGTGGATGGATTGAATGGTACGGGGGTGATGGAGGTGTTTAAAGTAAAAATCTTACTTTAAAAACATGTATTTAAAAAAAAAACTTGTGAAAAAGTTGGAACTTTGACCTCCAATATCTCCGTTACTAGAAGGTTCCCAGGTATGGTCTAGAACAAAAAAATGATTGCAATGACGGGGAGAATAAGTGCCTTTCGGCTTCGTTAAGGGTCTTTTTACACCCTTTATATAACTTTTTTGTCATTTTTATTTACTTACTTAATAGTTAATATTTTTCTAATGTTGTAAGCGTGTTGACATTTAAATTGATTCTATGTAGCATAAGAAATAAAAAAGCTGAAATCTATGGTAATTATTTTTTTTTCTGGGAAGGATTCTTTCCTTAGCCAATGTCACCCCCCCCCCCCCACCCCCCGGTGACAACTGAGAAACAGACTTCCCATTTGTCCCCTCTAGTCAGTTTTCAAAGGGAATAGTCGGCACAAATTGTCACCCCGGAGGACAGGGCTAGAGGGGACTATTGGGAATAATTCGAACCAATGACTTAACGTGTTTGGTGATGGTCACCCATCCACGGACTGATCTTGGCAAATATTTTTTTGAAATACAAGCCAAGTGTCGCAGTGATGAAGAATTAATAAAGAAGAAGGAGCACGGTCCATACAAAATTAACCCACGTCCTACAGCAACGAGAAGTATCTCAAAAACAATGATTAAAATGGGTTTAAAAAGATGGCATACTTCCAAACTCCATCCTTACAGCCTAGCATATAAAAAAATTGCTTCGAAAAGTCGTTAAGGGGCAGTAATATCTACGATGGATATATTACAATATTGAGAAATACTTGGCTATCTTGATTTGACTTCAAAGATGGAGTTCCATCATCAAACTTTTATTTCCTACAATAATTTTGCGGCTAAGTTACTAAGTTTGATGTGCAGAATGTTTGGTTGACGGCATCGTGAAGGGTCCGTTTACACCCTGAATTCATTGCAGATATGACTGCCCCTGAACAAATTTTCATAGCATTTTTTTATATGTTAGACTGTAAGGATGGAGTTTGGAAGTATGCCATCTTTTTATACCCATTTTCGTCATTTTTTTGAGATAGTTCTCTTCGCTGTAGGACGTGGGTTAATTTGATCCTTCTTCTTTTAGGCCCTCGCCAAATTTCAAGCATAAGAAGTACTTACAATCAAAATTCGAAGAAGTTATCATACACCAAAACCAACTGTTGGTGGTGAATAAAAACCGCAAAATAGATACAATTTTCCAGTCATCATCGTCTCAAAGTAAAACAAAGCAATCTGCTGCCGAAGCTACACTTGCGTTTCACACTGTTAAACACCACCAGTCTTACAACTCCATGGACTGCACGGGGCGTTTGATGAAGGTAATCTTTGCTGATTCCAATATTGCCAAGGAAGCCATCGTAAATGGCGCGATAGTTCCATGGATAATTCAAAATATCAAGTCCTTGCTACAAAAAATAACATACATTGGGGTATCAACCGATGCGAGCAATCATGGCTCGGAAAAAATATTTCCGATTATGATACAGGTTTTTGATTCTCAAGGTGGGATGCAGTCGAAGTTACTGGATGTCATTAACACGCCAAACGAGACAGCAGAAACAATATCTGATATTATTATGAAGACTTTGGAAAAGTACGACTTAACTGAAAAATGTATCTCTCTAACAGCGGATAATGCCAACGTAAATTTTGGAGGGATCAACAGACAAGCAGGAAAAAATGTGTTGACAAATCTTAAGAATAAACTAAATAAGGAGATTGTTGGAATTGGTTGCCTCTGGAAGCCGGAACCAATGACTTAACGTGTTTGGTGATGGTCACCCATCCATGGACTGATCTTGGCAAGCACGGCTTAACCTGAGTCCAACACGTGGGGCTGTTATTACTTAGCCAGCCATAAACATAAATACTAATATAGTAAATATTTTTTACAAATTCAAGCCAAGTGTCGCAGTGATGAAGAATTAATAAATTTTGTTAGGACACAACAAACTCGAGAAAGTCAATACAACTGCAGCAGTGCAGCCACCTTTGCCACCAAACCCGCCACCACCGGATACACCACCTATGATCACTAATTTAAAGCAGGAAATTGAAGATGATGAATATAAATGCGATACCACTGAAACTTCATCTGAGTTCAACCAGTCAGAAGAACTAAAGCTTGCCCCTGCAACAATTAAAACTGACCAGTCTGATGAACCCACTGATGACCAGTTTGATGTCATGTACATAAATACTAATATAGTAAATATTTTTCAGAAATACAAGCCAAGTGTCGCAGTCAAGAAGAATTAGTAAATTTTAGGCCCTCGCCAAACTTCAAGCATAAGAAGTACTAACGATCAAAATTCGAAGAAGCTATGATGATCGAAGCAAACTCTTCCTGTGTGGAACCAAATGTTTCGTTGTTAGGGCACAACAAACTCGAGAAAGTCAATACAACTGCAGCAGTGCAGCCACCTTTGCCACCAAACCCGCCACCACCGGATACACCACCCATGATCACTAATTTAAAGCAGGAAATTGAAGATGATGAATATAAATGCGATACCACTGAAACTTCATCTGAGTTCAACCAGTCAGAAGAACTAAAGCTTGCCCCTGCAACAATTAAAACTGACCAGTCTGTTGAGCCTGTCCAGCCTACTGTAACGATGTGCCGAAACTTTGCACGTATTACTTGCAAAAAGGCTGCAGCGTGTATATTTCCACATGAATTAATTTTGTCTCAATTGCCGGGGGCTTATACATTTTGTAGGAACTTCCAAAATTCTGTGTGTTCTTTTCGTAAGTGCAAATTTGTTCACGCCTCTGTCTTTGAAAAAGAACACTTCTAGAGAACGGTATATTTACCACCCCATTCACTAGCTCATCTTAAAGAAGCTACTGTACAGCAAGCCCCTCCGCCGTCACCACAGTCAGAAGGTAATACACCCTCAACATTAAATTTCAAAAAAAAGTTAAAAATAAAATTTTTGGTGTTTTTTTCTTTCAGAAGCATCGGCAGAGCAGGCTACAAATTATTGTAATGCTCCACCACCCCACCAAATATCATGGCAAGTCTTTCTTCCTGTATGAGCTTTTGCTCGTGGAATCTATCACGTGAAGTTTGGACATTATTCAAATAGATTTCTTGGATGAATTCGTCCTTGAGTACATATAGACTTACAAAATCAATGAGCAAGTTTACAAACAAGCATGCGACTAATAAGCACGTGTAACTTTACCCTTAGTGATTATCTGTGATTAGTATTAATTAAAGTTAATTATCTGTGATTGTACGTTTTAAAGGAAAGATAATGTTGATTTTTTTTTATTTGATTCTACAGGGTGTAAACGGACCCTTCACGAAGCCGTCAACCAAGCATTCTGTACATCAAACTAAGTAACTTTACGCAAAAAAATTTGCTGGGGAACGAATTTTTTTTTTGGGGTGAAAAGTCACGTGATACGGTATAACTCAATGTTACGCACTCAGAACATTGTGCTGGTGGATGGATTGAATGGTACGGGGGTGATGGAGGTGTTTAAAGTAAAAATCTTACTTTAAAAACATGTATTTAAAAAAAAAAACTTGTGAAAAAGTTGGAACTTTGACCTCCAATATCTCCGTTACTAGAAGGTTCCCAGGTATGGTCTAGAACAAAAAAATGATTGCAATGACGGGGAGAATAAGTGCCTTTCGGCTTCGTTAAGGGTCTTTTTACACCCTTTATATAACTTTTTTGACATTTTTATTTACTTACTTAATAGTTAATATTTTTCTAATGTTGTAAGCGTGTTGACATTTAAATTGATTCTATGTAGCATAAGAAATAAAAAAGCTGAAATCTATGGTAATTATTTTTTTTTCTGGGAAGGATTCTTTCCTTAGCCAATGTCACCCCCCCCCCCCCACTCCCCGGTGACAACTGAGAAACAGACTTCCCATTTGTCCCCTCTAGTCAGTTTTCAAAGGGAATAGTCGGCACAAATTGTCACCCCGGAGGACAGGGCTAGAGGGGACTATTGGGAATAATTCGAACCAATGACTTAACGTGTTTGGTGATGGTCACCCATCCACGGACTGATCTTGGCAAATATTTTTTTGAAATACAAGCCAAGTGTCGCAGTGATGAAGAATTAATAAAGAAGAAGGAGCACGGTCCATACAAAATTAACCCACGTCCTACAGCAACGAGAAGTATCTCAAAAACAATGATTAAAATGGGTTTAAAAAGATGGCATACTTCCAAACTCCATCCTTACAGCCTAGCATATAAAAAAATTGCTTCGAAAAGTCGTTCAGGGGCAGTAATATCTACGATGGATATATTACAATATTGAGAAATACTTGGCTATCTTGATTTGACTTCAAAGATGGAGTTCCATCATCAAACTTTTATTTCCTACAATAATTTTGCGGCTAAGTTACTAAGTTTGATGTGCAGAATGTTTGGTTGACGGCATCGTGAAGGGTCCGTTTACACCCTGAATTCATTGCAGATATGACTGCCCCTGAACAAATTTTCATAGCATTTTTTTATATGTTAGACTGTAAGGATGGAGTTTGGAAGTATGCCATCTTTTTATACCCATTTTCGTCATTTTTTTGAGATAGTTCTCTTCGCTGTAGGACGTGGGTTAATTTGATCCTTCTTCTTTTAGGCCCTCGCCAAATTTCAAGCATAAGAAGTACTTACAATCAAAATTCGAAGAAGTTATCATACACGAAAACCAACTGTTGGTGGTGAATAAAAACCGCAAAATAGATACAATTTTCCAGTCATCATCGTCTCAAAGTAAAACAAAGCAATCTGCTGCCGAAGCTACACTTGCGTTTCACACTGTTAAACACCACCAGTCTTACAACTCCATGGACTGCACGGGGCGTTTGATGAAGGTAATCTTTGCTGATTCCAATATTGCCAAGGAAGCCATCGTAAATGGCGCGATAGTTCCATGGATAATTCAAAATATCAAGTCCTTGCTACAAAAAATAACATACATTGGGGTATCAACCGATGCGAGCAATCATGGCTCGGAAAAAATATTTCCGATTATGATACAGGTTTTTGATTCTCAAGGTGGGATGCAGTCGAAGTTACTGGATGTCATTAACACGCCAAACGAGACAGCAGAAACAATATCTGATATTATTATGAAGACTTTGGAAAAGTACGACTTAACTGAAAAATGTATCTCTCTAACAGCGGATAATGCCAACGTAAATTTTGGAGGGATCAACAGACAAGCAGGAAAAAATGTGTTGACAAATCTTAAGAATAAACTAAATAAGGAGATTGTTGGAATTGGTTGCCTCTGGAAGCCGGAACCAATGACTTAACGTGTTTGGTGATGGTCACCCATCCATGGACTGATCTTGGCAAGCACGGCTTAACCTGAGTCCAACACGTGGGGCTGTTATTACTTAGCCAGCCATAAACATAAATACTAATATAGTAAATATTTTTTACAAATTCAAGCCAAGTGTCGCAGTGATGAAGAATTAATAAATTTTGTTAGGACACAACAAACTCGAGAAAGTCAATACAACTGCAGCAGTGCAGCCACCTTTGCCACCAAACCCGCCACCACCGGATACACCACCTATGATCACTAATTTAAAGCAGGAAATTGAAGATGATGAATATAAATGCGATACCACTGAAACTTCATCTGAGTTCAACCAGTCAGAAGAACTAAAGCTTGCCCCTGCAACAATTAAAACTGACCAGTCTGATGAACCCACTGATGACCAGTTTGATGTCATGTACATAAATACTAATATAGTAAATATTTTTCAGAAATACAAGCCAAGTGTCGCAGTCAAGAAGAATTAGTAAATTTTAGGCCCTCGCCAAACTTCAAGCATAAGAAGTACTAACGATCAAAATTCGAAGAAGCTATGATGATCGAAGCAAACTCTTCCTGTGTGGAACCAAATGTTTCGTTGTTAGGGCACAACAAACTCGAGAAAGTCAATACAACTGCAGCAGTGCAGCCACCTTTGCCACCAAACCCGCCACCACCGGATACACCACCCATGATCACTAATTTAAAGCAGGAAATTGAAGATGATGAATATAAATGCGATACCACTGAAACTTCATCTGAGTTCAACCAGTCAGAAGAACTAAAGCTTGCCCCTGCAACAATTAAAACTGACCAGTCTGTTGAGCCTGTCCAGCCTACTGTAACGATGTGCCGAAACTTTGCACGTATTACTTGCAAAAAGGCTGCAGCGTGTATATTTCCACATGAATTAATTTTGTCTCAATTGCCGGGGGCTTATACATTTTGTAGGAACTTCCAAAATTCTGTGTGTTCTTTTCGTAAGTGCAAATTTGTTCACGCCTCTGTCTTTGAAAAAGAACACTTCTAGAGAACGGTATATTTACCACCCCATTCACTAGCTCATCTTAAAGAAGCTACTGTACAGCAAGCCCCTCCGCCATCACCACAGTCAGAAGGTAATACACCCTCAACATTAAATTTCAAAAAAAAGTTAAAAATAAATTTTTTGGTGTTTTTTTCTTTCAGAAGCATCGGCAGAGCAGGCTACAAATTATTGTAATGCTCCACCACCCCACCAAATATCATGGCAAGTCTTTCTTCCTGTATGAGCTTTTGCTCGTGGAATCTATCACGTGAAGTTTGGACATTATTCAAATAGATTTCTTGGATGAATTCGTCCTTGAGTACATATAGACTTACAAAATCAATGAGCAAGTTTACAAACAAGCATGCGACTAATAAGCACGTGTAACTTTACCCTTAGTGATTATCTGTGATTAGTATTAATTAAAGTTAATTATCTGTGATTGTACGTTTTAAAGGAAAGATAATGTTGATTTTTTTTTATTTGATTCTACAGGGTGTAAACGGACCCTTCACGAAGCCGTCAACCAAGCATTCTGTACATCAAACTAAGTAACTTTACGCAAAAAAATTTGCTGGGGAACGAATTTTTTTTTTGGGGTGAAAAGTCACGTGATACGGTATAACTCAATGTTACGCACTCAGAACATTGTGCTGGTGGATGGATTGAATGGTACGGGGGTGATGGAGGTGTTTAAAGTAAAAATCTTACTTTAAAAACATGTATTTAAAAAAAAAAACTTGTGAAAAAGTTGGAACTTTGACCTCCAATATCTCCGTTACTAGAAGGTTCCCAGGTATGGTCTAGAACAAAAAAATGATTGCAATGACGGGGAGAATAAGTGCCTTTCGGCTTCGTTAAGGGTCTTTTTACACCCTTTATATAACTTTTTTGACATTTTTATTTACTTACTTAATAGTTAATATTTTTCTAATGTTGTAAGCGTGTTGACATTTAAATTGATTCTATGTAGCATAAGAAATAAAAAAGCTGAAATCTATGGTAATTATTTTTTTTTCTGGGAAGGATTCTTTCCTTAGCCAATGTCACCCCCCCCCCCCCACTCCCCGGTGACAACTGAGAAACAGACTTCCCATTTGTCCCCTCTAGTCAGTTTTCAAAGGGAATAGTCGGCACAAATTGTCACCCCGGAGGACAGGGCTAGAGGGGACTATTGGGAATAATTCGAACCAATGACTTAACGTGTTTGGTGATGGTCACCCATCCACGGACTGATCTTGGCAAATATTTTTTTGAAATACAAGCCAAGTGTCGCAGTGATGAAGAATTAATAAAGAAGAAGGAGCACGGTCCATACAAAATTAACCCACGTCCTACAGCAACGAGAAGTATCTCAAAAACAATGATTAAAATGGGTTTAAAAAGATGGCATACTTCCAAACTCCATCCTTACAGCCTAGCATATAAAAAAATTGCTTCGAAAAGTCGTTCAGGGGCAGTAATATCTACGATGGATATATTACAATATTGAGAAATACTTGGCTATCTTGATTTGACTTCAAAGATGGAGTTCCATCATCAAACTTTTATTTCCTACAATAATTTTGCGGCTAAGTTACTAAGTTTGATGTGCAGAATGTTTGGTTGACGGCATCGTGAAGGGTCCGTTTACACCCTGAATTCATTGCAGATATGACTGCCCCTGAACAAATTTTCATAGCATTTTTTTATATGTTAGACTGTAAGGATGGAGTTTGGAAGTATGCCATCTTTTTATACCCATTTTCGTCATTTTTTTGAGATAGTTCTCTTCGCTGTAGGACGTGGGTTAATTTGATCCTTCTTCTTTTAGGCCCTCGCCAAATTTCAAGCATAAGAAGTACTTACAATCAAAATTCGAAGAAGTTATCATACACCAAAACCAACTGTTGGTGGTGAATAAAAACCGCAAAATAGATACAATTTTCCAGTCATCATCGTCTCAAAGTAAAACAAAGCAATCTGCTGCCGAAGCTACACTTGCGTTTCACACTGTTAAACACCACCAGTCTTACAACTCCATGGACTGCACGGGGCGTTTGACGAAGGTAATCTTTGCTGATTCCAATATTGCCAAGGAAGCCATCGTAAATGGCGCGATAGTTTCATGGATAATTCAAAATATCAAGTCCTTGCTACAAAAAATAACATACATTGGGGTATCAACCGATGCGAGCAATCATGGCTCGGAAAAAATATTTCCGATTATGATACAGGTTTTTGATTCTCAAGGTGGGATGCAGTCGAAGTTACTGGATGTCATTAACACGCCAAACGAGACAGCAGAAACAATATCTGATATTATTATGAAGACTTTGGAAAAGTACGACTTAACTGAAAAATGTATCTCTCTAACAGCGGATAATGCCAACGTAAATTTTGGAGGGATCAACAGACAAGCAGGAAAAAATGTGTTGACAAATCTTAAGAATAAACTAAATAAGGAGATTGTTGGAATTGGTTGCCTCTGGAAGCCGGAACCAATGACTTAACGTGTTTGGTGATGGTCACCCATCCATGGACTGATCTTGGCAAGCACGGCTTAACCTGAGTCCAACACGTGGGGCTGTTATTACTTAGCCAGCCATAAACATAAATACTAATATAGTAAATATTTTTTACAAATTCAAGCCAAGTGTCGCAGTGATGAAGAATTAATAAATTTTGTTAGGACACAACAAACTCGAGAAAGTCAATACAACTGCAGCAGTGCAGCCACCTTTGCCACCAAACCCGCCACCACCGGATACACCACCTATGATCACTAATTTAAAGCAGGAAATTGAAGATGATGAATATAAATGCGATACCACTGAAACTTCATCTGAGTTCAACCAGTCAGAAGAACTAAAGCTTGCCCCTGCAACAATTAAAACTGACCAGTCTGATGAACCCACTGATGACCAGTTTGATGTCATGTACATAAATACTAATATAGTAAATATTTTTCAGAAATACAAGCCAAGTGTCGCAGTCAAGAAGAATTAGTAAATTTTAGGCCCTCGCCAAACTTCAAGCATAAGAAGTACTAACGATCAAAATTCGAAGAAGCTATGATGATCGAAGCAAACTCTTCCTGTGTGGAACCAAATGTTTCGTTGTTAGGGCACAACAAACTCGAGAAAGTCAATACAACTGCAGCAGTGCAGCCACCTTTGCCACCAAACCCGCCACCACCGGATACACCACCCATGATCACTAATTTAAAGCAGGAAATTGAAGATGATGAATATAAATGCGATACCACTGAAACTTCATCTGAGTTCAACCAGTCAGAAGAACTAAAGCTTGCCCCTGCAACAATTAAAACTGACCAGTCTGTTGAGCCTGTCCAGCCTACTGTAACGATGTGCCGAAACTTTGCACGTATTACTTGCAAAAAGGCTGCAGCGTGTATATTTCCACATGAATTAATTTTGTCTCAATTGCCGGGGGCTTATACATTTTGTAGGAACTTCCAAAATTCTGTGTGTTCTTTTCGTAAGTGCAAATTTGTTCACGCCTCTGTCTTTGAAAAAGAACACTTCTAGAGAACGGTATATTTACCACCCCATTCACTAGCTCATCTTAAAGAAGCTACTGTACAGCAAGCCCCTCCGCCATCACCACAGTCAGAAGGTAATACACCCTCAACATTAAATTTCAAAAAAAAGTTAAAAATAAAATTTTTGGTGTTTTTTTCTTTCAGAAGCATCGGCAGAGCAGGCTACAAATTATTGTAATGCTCCACCACCCCACCAAATATCATGGCAAGTCTTTCTTCCTGTATGAGCTTTTGCTCGTGGAATCTATCACGTGAAGTTTGGACATTATTCAAATAGATTTCTTGGATGAATTCGTCCTTGAGTACATATAGACTTACAAAATCAATGAGCAAGTTTACAAACAAGCATGCGACTAATAAGCACGTGTAACTTTACCCTTAGTGATTATCTGTGATTAGTATTAATTAAAGTTAATTATCTGTGATTGTACGTTTTAAAGGAAAGATAATGTTGATTTTTTTTTATTTGATTCTACAGGGTGTAAACGGACCCTTCACGAAGCCGTCAACCAAGCATTCTGTACATCAAACTAAGTAACTTTACGCAAAAAAATTTGCTGGGGAACGAATTTTTTTTTTGGGGTGAAAAGTCACGTGATACGGTATAACTCAATGTTACGCACTCAGAACATTGTGCTGGTGGATGGATTGAATGGTACGGGGGTGATGGAGGTGTTTAAAGTAAAAATCTTACTTTAAAAACATGTATTTAAAAAAAAAACTTGTGAAAAAGTTGGAACTTTGACCTCCAATATCTCCGTTACTAGAAGGTTCCCAGGTATGGTCTAGAACAAAAAAATGATTGCAATGACGGGGAGAATAAGTGCCTTTCGGCTTCGTTAAGGGTCTTTTTACACCCTTTATATAACTTTTTTGACATTTTTATTTACTTACTTAATAGTTAATATTTTTCTAATGTTGTAAGCGTGTTGACATTTAAATTGATTCTATGTAGCATAAGAAATAAAAAAGCTGAAATCTATGGTAATTATTTTTTTTTCTGGGAAGGATTCTTTCCTTAGCCAATGTCACCCCCCCCCCCCCCACTCCCCGGTGACAACTGAGAAACAGACTTCCCATTTGTCCCCTCTAGTCAGTTTTCAAAGGGAATAGTCGGCACAAATTGTCACCCCGGAGGACAGGGCTAGAGGGGACTATTGGGAATAATTCGAACCAATGACTTAACGTGTTTGGTGATGGTCACCCATCCACGGACTGATCTTGGCAAATATTTTTTTGAAATACAAGCCAAGTGTCGCAGTGATGAAGAATTAATAAAGAAGAAGGAGCACGGTCCATACAAAATTAACCCACGTCCTACAGCAACGAGAAGTATCTCAAAAACAATGATTAAAATGGGTTTAAAAAGATGGCATACTTCCAAACTCCATCCTTACAGCCTAGCATATAAAAAAATTGCTTCGAAAAGTCGTTCAGGGGCAGTAATATCTACGATGGATATATTACAATATTGAGAAATACTTGGCTATCTTGATTTGACTTCAAAGATGGAGTTCCATCATCAAACTTTTATTTCCTACAATAATTTTGCGGCTAAGTTACTAAGTTTGATGTGCAGAATGTTTGGTTGACGGCATCGTGAAGGGTCCGTTTACACCCTGAATTCATTGCAGATATGACTGCCCCTGAACAAATTTTCATAGCATTTTTTTATATGTTAGACTGTAAGGATGGAGTTTGGAAGTATGCCATCTTTTTATACCCATTTTCGTCATTTTTTTGAGATAGTTCTCTTCGCTGTAGGACGTGGGTTAATTTGATCCTTCTTCTTTTAGGCCCTCGCCAAATTTCAAGCATAAGAAGTACTTACAATCAAAATTCGAAGAAGTTATCATACACCAAAACCAACTGTTGGTGGTGAATAAAAACCGCAAAATAGATACAATTTTCCAGTCATCATCGTCTCAAAGTAAAACAAAGCAATCTGCTGCCGAAGCTACACTTGCGTTTCACACTGTTAAACACCACCAGTCTTACAACTCCATGGACTGCACGGGGCGTTTGACGAAGGTAATCTTTGCTGATTCCAATATTGCCAAGGAAGCCATCGTAAATGGCGCGATAGTTTCATGGATAATTCAAAATATCAAGTCCTTGCTACAAAAAATAACATACATTGGGGTATCAACCGATGCGAGCAATCATGGCTCGGAAAAAATATTTCCGATTATGATACAGGTTTTTGATTCTCAAGGTGGGATGCAGTCGAAGTTACTGGATGTCATTAACACGCCAAACGAGACAGCAGAAACAATATCTGATATTATTATGAAGACTTTGGAAAAGTACGACTTAACTGAAAAATGTATCTCTCTAACAGCGGATAATGCCAACGTAAATTTTGGAGGGATCAACAGACAAGCAGGAAAAAATGTGTTGACAAATCTTAAGAATAAACTAAATAAGGAGATTGTTGGAATTGGTTGCCTCTGGAAGCCGGAACCAATGACTTAACGTGTTTGGTGATGGTCACCCATCCATGGACTGATCTTGGCAAGCACGGCTTAACCTGAGTCCAACACGTGGGGCTGTTATTACTTAGCCAGCCATAAACATAAATACTAATATAGTAAATATTTTTTACAAATTCAAGCCAAGTGTCGCAGTGATGAAGAATTAATAAATTTTGTTAGGACACAACAAACTCGAGAAAGTCAATACAACTGCAGCAGTGCAGCCACCTTTGCCACCAAACCCGCCACCACCGGATACACCACCTATGATCACTAATTTAAAGCAGGAAATTGAAGATGATGAATATAAATGCGATACCACTGAAACTTCATCTGAGTTCAACCAGTCAGAAGAACTAAAGCTTGCCCCTGCAACAATTAAAACTGACCAGTCTGATGAACCCACTGATGACCAGTTTGATGTCATGTACATAAATACTAATATAGTAAATATTTTTCAGAAATACAAGCCAAGTGTCGCAGTCAAGAAGAATTAGTAAATTTTAGGCCCTCGCCAAACTTCAAGCATAAGAAGTACTAACGATCAAAATTCGAAGAAGCTATGATGATCGAAGCAAACTCTTCCTGTGTGGAACCAAATGTTTCGTTGTTAGGGCACAACAAACTCGAGAAAGTCAATACAACTGCAGCAGTGCAGCCACCTTTGCCACCAAACCCGCCACCACCGGATACACCACCCATGATCACTAATTTAAAGCAGGAAATTGAAGATGATGAATATAAATGCGATACCACTGAAACTTCATCTGAGTTCAACCAGTCAGAAGAACTAAAGCTTGCCCCTGCAACAATTAAAACTGACCAGTCTGTTGAGCCTGTCCAGCCTACTGTAACGATGTGCCGAAACTTTGCACGTATTACTTGCAAAAAGGCTGCAGCGTGTATATTTCCACATGAATTAATTTTGTCTCAATTGCCGGGGGCTTATACATTTTGTAGGAACTTCCAAAATTCTGTGTGTTCTTTTCGTAAGTGCAAATTTGTTCACGCCTCTGTCTTTGAAAAAGAACACTTCTAGAGAACGGTATATTTACCACCCCATTCACTAGCTCATCTTAAAGAAGCTACTGTACAGCAAGCCCCTCCGCCATCACCACAGTCAGAAGGTAATACACCCTCAACATTAAATTTCAAAAAAAAGTTAAAAATAAATTTTTTGGTGTTTTTTTCTTTCAGAAGCATCGGCAGAGCAGGCTACAAATTATTGTAATGCTCCACCACCCCACCAAATATCATGGCAAGTCTTTCTTCCTGTATGAGCTTTTGCTCGTGGAATCTATCACGTGAAGTTTGGACATTATTCAAATAGATTTCTTGGATGAATTCGTCCTTGAGTACATATAGACTTACAAAATCAATGAGCAAGTTTACAAACAAGCATGCGACTAATAAGCACGTGTAACTTTACCCTTAGTGATTATCTGTGATTAGTATTAATTAAAGTTAATTATCTGTGATTGTACGTTTTAAAGGAAAGATAATGTTGATTTTTTTTTATTTGATTCTACAGGGTGTAAACGGACCCTTCACGAAGCCGTCAACCAAGCATTCTGTACATCAAACTAAGTAACTTTACGCAAAAAAATTTGCTGGGGAACGAATTTTTTTTTTGGGGTGAAAAGTCACGTGATACGGTATAACTCAATGTTACGCACTCAGAACATTGTGCTGGTGGATGGATTGAATGGTACGGGGGTGATGGAGGTGTTTAAAGTAAAAATCTTACTTTAAAAACATGTATTTAAAAAAAAAACTTGTGAAAAAGTTGGAACTTTGACCTCCAATATCTCCGTTACTAGAAGGTTCCCAGGTATGGTCTAGAACAAAAAAATGATTGCAATGACGGGGAGAATAAGTGCCTTTCGGCTTCGTTAAGGGTCTTTTTACACCCTTTATATAACTTTTTTGACATTTTTATTTACTTACTTAATAGTTAATATTTTTCTAATGTTGTAAGCGTGTTGACATTTAAATTGATTCTATGTAGCATAAGAAATAAAAAAGCTGAAATCTATGGTAATTATTTTTTTTTCTGGGAAGGATTCTTTCCTTAGCCAATGTCACCCCCCCCCCCCCCCCCCCCGGTGACAACTGAGAAACAGACTTCCCATTTGTCCCCTCTAGTCAGTTTTCAAAGGGAATAGTCGGCACAAATTGTCACCCCGGAGGACAGGGCTAGAGGGGACTATTGGGAATAATTCGAACCAATGACTTAACGTGTTTGGTGATGGTCACCCATCCACGGACTGATCTTGGCAAATATTTTTTTGAAATACAAGCCAAGTGTCGCAGTGATGAAGAATTAATAAAGAAGAAGGAGCACGGTCCATACAAAATTAACCCACGTCCTACAGCAACGAGAAGTATCTCAAAAACAATGATTAAAATGGGTTTAAAAAGATGGCATACTTCCAAACTCCATCCTTACAGCCTAGCATATAAAAAAATTGCTTCGAAAAGTCGTTCAGGGGCAGTAATATCTACGATGGATATATTACAATATTGAGAAATACTTGGCTATCTTGATTTGACTTCAAAGATGGAGTTCCATCATCAAACTTTTATTTCCTACAATAATTTTGCGGCTAAGTTACTAAGTTTGATGTGCAGAATGTTTGGTTGACGGCATCGTGAAGGGTCCGTTTACACCCTGAATTCATTGCAGATATGACTGCCCCTGAACAAATTTTCATAGCATTTTTTTATATGTTAGACTGTAAGGATGGAGTTTGGAAGTATGCCATCTTTTTATACCCATTTTCGTCATTTTTTTGAGATAGTTCTCTTCGCTGTAGGACGTGGGTTAATTTGATCCTTCTTCTTTTAGGCCCTCGCCAAATTTCAAGCATAAGAAGTACTTACAATCAAAATTCGAAGAAGTTATCATACACCAAAACCAACTGTTGGTGGTGAATAAAAACCGCAAAATAGATACAATTTTCCAGTCATCATCGTCTCAAAGTAAAACAAAGCAATCTGCTGCCGAAGCTACACTTGCGTTTCACACTGTTAAACACCACCAGTCTTACAACTCCATGGACTGCACGGGGCGTTTGACGAAGGTAATCTTTGCTGATTCCAATATTGCCAAGGAAGCCATCGTAAATGGCGCGATAGTTTCATGGATAATTCAAAATATCAAGTCCTTGCTACAAAAAATAACATACATTGGGGTATCAACCGATGCGAGCAATCATGGCTCGGAAAAAATATTTCCGATTATGATACAGGTTTTTGATTCTCAAGGTGGGATGCAGTCGAAGTTACTGGATGTCATTAACACGCCAAACGAGACAGCAGAAACAATATCTGATATTATTATGAAGACTTTGGAAAAGTACGACTTAACTGAAAAATGTATCTCTCTAACAGCGGATAATGCCAACGTAAATTTTGGAGGGATCAACAGACAAGCAGGAAAAAATGTGTTGACAAATCTTAAGAATAAACTAAATAAGGAGATTGTTGGAATTGGTTGCCTCTGGAAGCCGGAACCAATGACTTAACGTGTTTGGTGATGGTCACCCATCCATGGACTGATCTTGGCAAGCACGGCTTAACCTGAGTCCAACACGTGGGGCTGTTATTACTTAGCCAGCCATAAACATAAATACTAATATAGTAAATATTTTTTACAAATTCAAGCCAAGTGTCGCAGTGATGAAGAATTAATAAATTTTGTTAGGACACAACAAACTCGAGAAAGTCAATACAACTGCAGCAGTGCAGCCACCTTTGCCACCAAACCCGCCACCACCGGATACACCACCTATGATCACTAATTTAAAGCAGGAAATTGAAGATGATGAATATAAATGCGATACCACTGAAACTTCATCTGAGTTCAACCAGTCAGAAGAACTAAAGCTTGCCCCTGCAACAATTAAAACTGACCAGTCTGATGAACCCACTGATGACCAGTTTGATGTCATGTACATAAATACTAATATAGTAAATATTTTTCAGAAATACAAGCCAAGTGTCGCAGTCAAGAAGAATTAGTAAATTTTAGGCCCTCGCCAAACTTCAAGCATAAGAAGTACTAACGATCAAAATTCGAAGAAGCTATGATGATCGAAGCAAACTCTTCCTGTGTGGAACCAAATGTTTCGTTGTTAGGGCACAACAAACTCGAGAAAGTCAATACAACTGCAGCAGTGCAGCCACCTTTGCCACCAAACCCGCCACCACCGGATACACCACCCATGATCACTAATTTAAAGCAGGAAATTGAAGATGATGAATATAAATGCGATACCACTGAAACTTCATCTGAGTTCAACCAGTCAGAAGAACTAAAGCTTGCCCCTGCAACAATTAAAACTGACCAGTCTGTTGAGCCTGTCCAGCCTACTGTAACGATGTGCCGAAACTTTGCACGTATTACTTGCAAAAAGGCTGCAGCGTGTATATTTCCACATGAATTAATTTTGTCTCAATTGCCGGGGGCTTATACATTTTGTAGGAACTTCCAAAATTCTGTGTGTTCTTTTCGTAAGTGCAAATTTGTTCACGCCTCTGTCTTTGAAAAAGAACACTTCTAGAGAACGGTATATTTACCACCCCATTCACTAGCTCATCTTAAAGAAGCTACTGTACAGCAAGCCCCTCCGCCATCACCACAGTCAGAAGGTAATACACCCTCAACATTAAATTTCAAAAAAAAGTTAAAAATAAAATTTTTGGTGTTTTTTTCTTTCAGAAGCATCGGCAGAGCAGGCTACAAATTATTGTAATGCTCCACCACCCCACCAAATATCATGGCAAGTCTTTCTTCCTGTATGAGCTTTTGCTCGTGGAATCTATCACGTGAAGTTTGGACATTATTCAAATAGATTTCTTGGATGAATTCGTCCTTGAGTACACGAAGCAAACTTAATAAGTTTACATTCACACGCACATTGGTAACTGTCACTTTATGAGCTTACAGCCGTTTATTATTATTGTGTGGGTAAATGGATTCTACAAACACTAGTAAACATAAACGGGTCCACAAAGATACCCAACTTTTTATACTAATGAAATATGGTAACCATAGCTGATTGGCGTAAGCGCCTGCGATAGCTACTGATCTAATCTCGGCAACGTGAGTTCGATCCCAGCTGAGGAATTTTGTTTTGCTGTTTTTACTTTTTGTTTTTATTATATTAATTTTGTGGCCAATAAAATCACTAAAGTAGAAAGGTAATTAAATAAAACCAATAAAATAATTTGATTTTTTATTAGATAAACATTAGTATTGCTTGGAATGGGCGGGTCATTAGCAAATGATCCGTCTCGTTTCATCCAATATGTTCCTTCCTTACATTGCATTGGTTGTTTTAAGGTTCAATTTGGTGTGGGCTAAAAAACTTGTTTGCCGATACAATGATTTAATGAAAACTGGTTTTAAACATTCATAGGCTTTAGCTATCCATAATAGACGTTCGAATGAGTAAAACACTGTTGTTTACCAGTTTTTTTTTACAAAGAAAAAGTTTTTTAGTGGTAAGGATGGGCGTAAATAAATTGTCAAAGTAGGTAGGTATATAAATTGAATCAAAGTAAAATTAGTGGTGAAGCGAATCAACATGTTAGATAGTAAGAAGTTATGACAACTTCTAACCGCATAACAATAACATCACTTCACCAGACTTTCAATAATACGAGTTGTGGTTTTAAAACGAGGATTATGGCAACATGACGTATACCTAGGTAATTATTCCTAAAGTTTGTATTTGTTCACATTCGCTTAACAAATATGAACATTATGTGCATAAAATAAGATTGATAATCGTCTACTAATAAAATAAATTCGACATCCAGTCCCAATACCCGACAGAAATTCGGCCACTAGTCCTACAAGGCAGAAGGTTACATTCTTTATACCGTTCTCCAACTTTTCGCCACAATATTTTACGCCCATCATTATCAGACCTAAACGTTTTTTTGTCGCTAAAAATAACCACATTGTTCTCCCAATCGAAATCGATGTATGACCTAGCGAACTGTAGTCGGTTTTGTCGGTGCGCAGTGGAAAGCAAAATCTTTCGCGCTGGCTTGCTGCAACGTAAACCAGCAGAATGCAGGTGATTCCTCACGGTTTGTAAGCTCACATTGTGTGCTGTTGCTGTTACGCGGGTAGGCTTTGCCTTGCCACGATGTCGTGGTGTCGAGCCGAAGAATTTGCCTTAGGTTTGGGCCCACGTCGAAGATTATCCACATCTCCAGAATCCGCATATCGGCGGACCCATAACTGCACGGTTCTCCTCTGTGGATACAAAATAAAACAATTTTTAAGATACTTAGAATAATAGCTTTTATTATTAATAAATGTATACATATTTATGTATAAATATATTTTATTTACACTATTATATAATATACTTATAAATATACCTAATTAATATTAAATACTTACTAACAACAAGTAACAAGTTAGTATTAACAAGTTAAAATACTTATAGATTTACTTTATTTTATTTACTTTTATTTATAGAATACTATTTACGTTATTTGAAGGCTTCCGTAGTATAGGACACACCATGGAAAAAATGGGCTAACCAAGTTAATTTTATCATTATCATCATATAAAAAAAATACATTTATGATAATAAGTATTATTATAACTATGGTAGGTATTCCATTTTAGTTACATTATTATTTATTCCTAGGTAAACATTGAAAGGTTAGATGATTTAGTTAAGTTGAAGTAGATAATATATATAATATCAACGTAATATCTAACTGTTACTCACCGATATGCGCCTTGCTATTTCACTTATAGATACATTTTGCTCATGCAGAACAACGATTTCTGCCTTTTTAAGCATTGATAAATGTTGCATGGTTGGATCCTTAGAAATAAATCCGCACACGAATATGAGATCAATAAACTCAGTTAAGCAAATACTCGGTAGATTGACAACTAAGAACACGCACTTTTTATAAATTAAGGTATTTGGAAACTATTTTTTTTTAAATGTCGGTACTTATTTTCTAAACAGTCAAAATAAAATGTCCTGAGAGTTCTGTGGTTGTCTCAAACGTTGTAAACTTCAATACTCATTCATAGACGGTTTCGAATCGTTATATATTATACTTTATTTAATGTTTTAACAAATTAATGAATACAAAAAGAACATTGCTGCACCCATGGTTTGAACTTACGACTTCTCGTTCACTGATCACATATTATAGCCATTGTGCCATGATAACGATAGTAATTCAGTGCGAAATATTATATCTCATTAGGTAACATAGATGAATGATTACTATATATTGGTATACGGTTATTGAAGTGCCTTACGCACACTAATAGAAACAGAGCTCGCTCGTTTTATTAAGTGTTTGTGTGCATAATAACTATGACTTCACTCACACATGTAAGATGTAAACCAAATACTTGGTTAGTCACAATAATAAAACGTTTACGCACACAATAATAATGACCGGCGGTGACAGTTACCAATGTGGGCGTATGTAAACTTATAAGCTTTGCTTTGCGTACATATAGACTTACAAAATCAATGAGCAAGTTTACAAACAAGCATGCGACTAATAAGCACGTGTAACTTTACCCTTAGTGATTATCTGTGATTAGTATTAATTAAAGTTAATTATCTGTGATTGTACGTTTTAAAGGAAAGATAATGTTGATTTTTTTTTATTTGATTCTACAGGGTGTAAACGGACCCTTCACGAAGCCGTCAACCAAGCATTCTGTACATCAAACTAAGTAACTTTACGCAAAAAAAGGAGATGTCCGCTTTTTGTATGGATGTTGGTTTTTTATTCCGAGAAAAATCTAACCAGCATCAAAGTCCACTCAAAAAAATACGACAAAAATATGGAACTTAGAACTACTGAAATAATATTTTTAAACCCCTCCATTTAAGAGAAAAATCATAAAATAATAATTGATGTTATTACTATTTTATAAGTTGTTGGCAACCCTTAAAAGCTCCGCCACTCTGTGACAATGTCATTTTTGACAGATGATTCTTCATCTGACACTGGCGTTAGAGATGTGCCAACTTAGGTTAAGACACACTTCAAGTTAACTCGAATTGAAATTAATGTGATACGGGAGTTAGATAATATAGTACTATAATGCAATTATTTTATTACCATATCAAAATAACAGGTATAAAAGAAGACATTTATTTTCTAAATGTATTTTAAATTAGAAAATAGATAATATAGCATAAAAGTTCTCTAGTTTCTAGGATAAATTGTATTTTTTGGCCCGAAAAATCGATTCTTCTATTAATTGATTTTAGATCGCACCCCTATCGGCTCAGCGCGTGATTCGTCTGATCTGTCAGATGCAGACCGTCAAAATATCGTTCGTTCTCTTGTGCGTTATTGTTATCTGCTTTGCTGATTTTTCCGGTTTTACTGACTTGACTTGGCCTTTTCACAACGGATTCTTCTGCTTTGCATTGGGAAAAGGACTGTTGGAAGCTGTGCTCATGTGATGACAATTGTCTGGTATCTTGGATGGGCTCGGCATCAAAATTATATATCTCCACCTGCTCAAGTTTCTCGACAATATTTTAATAAGAGAAGACATTGAAAATGAAGAATATCAATAAATAAATACTATTTAAAAACTTTACTTTACATTTGAGTTCAATTATAGCTTGGTATTAATCAATTTTTAAATAGCATAATTTTCGAAGGGCTTTTCATCCACACCGATCTCGATTTCCAGTAAATAAAAGGAATTCTCCTAGGTATTTGAACAATGGTTTCAATCAGTATATAACATTATTATTCATTATCTTCTGCTGATTATAAGCTCTTGTGTAATATGCTGAAACATGCACTTCTTGCTTAGTTAAATATTGTAATATACACGTGAACATTCAGTGAAGTCACCATAATTATTCAGTGTGTCCCAGATCTTGATGGATAATGCTACACATGTTTGACTAAAATAATGTAATAGCGGTTGTTTTATTTACATTGATGACAGACTAAATCAAATATTGATTGACACTGACAGTAATGACAGTTCCCCTGTGTCAATTTTGACAATTTAACTTTTTTTTTGGGTGTGTTCACTTTATTAACCTAGAAAATTAGAAAGGTTTGTTCGTTTTAGAAGTAAATTCTCACTAAAATAAAAAACGATTTTTCAAAAAATTGGAGGGCTTTAAAAATGTATGATATAGTTAGAAGCACTAGGTTTTGAGATGTCTTTCCAAATATATTTAACTTACCCTGGTTAGAATTATTAAATAATAAAAAACCATTTCCGGACATGTCCTTTGCTGGGGAACGAATTTTTTTTTTGGGGTGAAAAGTCACGTGATACGGTATAACTCAATGTTACGCACTCAGAACATTGTGCTGGTGGATGGATTGAATGGTACGGGGGTGATGGAGGTGTTTAAAGTAAAAATCTTACTTTAAAAACATGTATTTAAAAAAAAAACTTGTGAAAAAGTTGGAACTTTGACCTCCGTTACTAGAAGGTTCCCAGGTATGGTCTAGAACAAAAAAATGATTGCAATGACGGGGAGAATAAGTGCCTTTCGGCTTCGTTAAGGGTCTTTTTACACCCTTTATATAACTTTTTTGACATTTTTATTTACTTACTTAATAGTTAATATTTTTCTAATGTTGTAAGCGTGTTGACATTTAAATTGATTCTATGTAGCATAAGAAATAAAAAGCTGAAATCTATGGTAATTATTTTTTTTTTCTGGGAAGGATTCTTTCCTTAGCCAATGTCACCCCCCCCCCCCACTCCCCGGTGACAACTGAGAAACAGACTTCCCATTTGTCCCCTCTAGTCAGTTTTCAAAGGGAATAGTCGGCACAAATTGTCACCCCGGAGGACAGGGCTAGAGGGGACTATTGGGAATAATTCGAACCAATGACTTAACGTGTTTGGTGATGGTCACCCATCCACGGACTGATCTTGGCAAATATTTTTTTGAAATACAAGCCAAGTGTCGCAGTGATGAAGAATTAATAAAGAAGAAGGAGCACGGTCCATACAAAATTAACCCACGTCCTACAGCAACGAGAAGTATCTCAAAAACAATGATTAAAATGGGTTTAAAAAGATGGCATACTTCCAAACTCCATCCTTACAGCCTAGCATATAAAAAAATTGCTTCGAAAAGTCGTTCAGGGGCAGTAATATCTACGATGGATATATTACAATATTGAGAAATACTTGGCTATCTTGATTTGACTTCAAAGATGGAGTTCCATCATCAAACTTTTATTTCCTACAATAATTTTGCGGCTAAGTTACTAAGTTTGATGTGCAGAATGTTTGGTTGACGGCATCGTGAAGGGTCCGTTTACACCCTGAATTCATTGCAGATATGTCTGCCCCTGAACAAATTTTCATAGCATTTTTTTATATGTTAGACTGTAAGGATGGAGTTTGGAAGTATGCCATCTTTTTATACCCATTTTCGTCATTTTTTTGAGATAGTTCTCTTCGCTGTAGGACGTGGGTTAATTTGATCCTTCTTCTTTTAGGCCCTCGCCAAATTTCAAGCATAAGAAGTACTTACAATCAAAATTCGAAGAAGTTATCATACACCAAAACCAACTGTTGGTGGTGAATAAAAACCGCAAAATAGATACAATTTTCCAGTCATCATCGTCTCAAAGTAAAACAAAGCAATCTGCTGCCGAAGCTACACTTGCGTTTCACACTGTTAAACACCACCAGTCTTACAACTCCATGGACTGCACGGGGCGTTTGATGAAGGTAATCTTTGCTGATTCCAATATTGCCAAGGAAGCCATCGTAAATGGCGCGATAGTTCCATGGATAATTCAAAATATCAAGTCCTTGCTACAAAAAATAACATACATTGGGGTATCAACCGATGCGAGCAATCATGGCTCGGAAAAAATATTTCCGATTATGATACAGGTTTTTGATTCTCAAGGTGGGATGCAGTCGAAGTTACTGGATGTCATTAACACGCCAAACGAGACAGCAGAAACAATATCTGATATTATTATGAAGACTTTGGAAAAGTACGACTTAACTGAAAAATGTATCTCTCTAACAGCGGATAATGCCAACGTAAATTTTGGAGGGATCAACAGACAAGCAGGAAAAAATGTGTTGACAAATCTTAAGAATAAACTAAATAAGGAGATTGTTGGAATTGGTTGCCTCTGGAAGCCGGAACCAATGACTTAACGTGTTTGGTGATGGTCACCCATCCATGGACTGATCTTGGCAAGCACGGCTTAACCTGAGTCCAACACGTGGGGCTGTTATTACTTAGCCAGCCATAAACATAAATACTAATATAGTAAATATTTTTTACAAATTCAAGCCAAGTGTCGCAGTGATGAAGAATTAATAAATTTTGTTAGGACACAACAAACTCGAGAAAGTCAATACAACTGCAGCAGTGCAGCCACCTTTGCCACCAAACCCGCCACCACCGGATACACCACCTATGATCACTAATTTAAAGCAGGAAATTGAAGATGATGAATATAAATGCGATACCACTGAAACTTCATCTGAGTTCAACCAGTCAGAAGAACTAAAGCTTGCCCCTGCAACAATTAAAACTGACCAGTCTGATGAACCCACTGATGACCAGTTTGATGTCATGTACATAAATACTAATATAGTAAATATTTTTCAGAAATACAAGCCAAGTGTCGCAGTCAAGAAGAATTAGTAAATTTTAGGCCCTCGCCAAACTTCAAGCATAAGAAGTACTAACGATCAAAATTCGAAGAAGCTATGATGATCGAAGCAAACTCTTCCTGTGTGGAACCAAATGTTTCGTTGTTAGGGCACAACAAACTCGAGAAAGTCAATACAACTGCAGCAGTGCAGCCACCTTTGCCACCAAACCCGCCACCACCGGATACACCACCCATGATCACTAATTTAAAGCAGGAAATTGAAGATGATGAATATAAATGCGATACCACTGAAACTTCATCTGAGTTCAACCAGTCAGAAGAACTAAAGCTTGCCCCTGCAACAATTAAAACTGACCAGTCTGTTGAGCCTGTCCAGCCTACTGTAACGATGTGCCGAAACTTTGCACGTATTACTTGCAAAAAGGCTGCAGCGTGTATATTTCCACATGAATTAATTTTGTCTCAATTGCCGGGGGCTTATACATTTTGTAGGAACTTCCAAAATTCTGTGTGTTCTTTTCGTAAGTGCAAATTTGTTCACGCCTCTGTCTTTGAAAAAGAACACTTCTAGAGAACGGTATATTTACCACCCCATTCACTAGCTCATCTTAAAGAAGCTACTGTACAGCAAGCCCCTCCACCATCACCACAGTCAGAAGGTAATACACCCTCAACATTAAATTTCAAAAAAAAGTTAAAAATAAAATTTTTGGTGTTTTTTTCTTTCAGAAGCATCGGCAGAGCAGGCTACAAATTATTGTAATGCTCCACCACCCCACCAAATATCATGGCAAGTCTTTCTTCCTGTATGAGCTTTTGCTCGTGGAATCTATCACGTGAAGTTTGGACATTATTCAAATAGATTTCTTGGATGAATTCTTCCTTGAGTACATATAGACTTACAAAATCAATGAGCAAGTTTACAAACAAGCATGCGACTAATAAGCACGTGTAACTTTACCCTTAGTGATTATCTGTGATTAGTATTAATTAAAGTTAATTATCTGTGATTGTACGTTTTAAAGGAAAGATAATGTTGATTTTTTTTTATTTGATTCTACAGGGTGTAAACGGACCCTTCACGAAGCCGTCAACCAAGCATTCTGTACATCAAACTAAGTAACTTTACGCAAAAAAATTTGCTGGGGAACGAATTTTTTTTTTGGGGTGAAAAGTCACGTGATACGGTATAACTCAATGTTACGCACTCAGAAAATTGTGCTGGTGGATGGATTGAATGGTACGGGGGTGATGGAGGTGTTTAAAGTAAAAATCTTACTTTAAAAACATGTATTTAAAAAAAAAACTTGTGAAAAAGTTGGAACTTTGACCTCCGTTACTAGAAGGTTCCCAGGTATGGTCTAGAACAAAAAAATGATTGCAATGACGGGGAGAATAAGTGCCTTTCGGCTTCGTTAAGGGTCTTTTTACACCCTTTATATAACTTTTTTGACATTTTTATTTACTTACTTAATAGTTAATATTTTTCTAATGTTGTAAGCGTGTTGACATTTAAATTGATTCTATGTAGCATAAGAAATAAAAAGCTGAAATCTATGGTAATTATTTTTTTTTTCTGGGAAGGATTCTTTCCTTAGCCAATGTCACCCCCCCCCCACTCCCCGGTGACAACTGAGAAACAGACTTCCCATTTGTCCCCTCTAGTCAGTTTTCAAAGGGAATAGTCGGCACAAATTGTCACCCCGGAGGACAGGGCTAGAGGGGACTATTGGGAATAATTCGAACCAATGACTTAACGTGTTTGGTGATGGTCACCCATCCACGGACTGATCTTGGCAAATATTTTTTTGAAATACAAGCCAAGTGTCGCAGTGATGAAGAATTAATAAAGAAGAAGGAGCACGGTCCATACAAAATTAACCCACGTCCTACAGCAACGAGAAGTATCTCAAAAACAATGATTAAAATGGGTTTAAAAAGATGGCATACTTCCAAACTCCATCCTTACAGCCTAGCATATAAAAAAATTGCTTCGAAAAGTCGTTCAGGGGCAGTAATATCTACGATGGATATATTACAATATTGAGAAATACTTGGCTATCTTGATTTGACTTCAAAGATGGAGTTCCATCATCAAACTTTTATTTCCTACAATAATTTTGCGGCTAAGTTACTAAGTTTGATGTGCAGAATGTTTGGTTGACGGCATCGTGAAGGGTCCGTTTACACCCTGAATTCATTGCAGATATGACTGCCCCTGAACAAATTTTCATAGCATTTTTTTATATGTTAGACTGTAAGGATGGAGTTTGGAAGTATGCCATCTTTTTATACCCATTTTCGTCATTTTTTTGAGATAGTTCTCTTCGCTGTAGGACGTGGGTTAATTTGATCCTTCTTCTTTTAGGCCCTCGCCAAATTTCAAGCATAAGAAGTACTTACAATCAAAATTCGAAGAAGTTATCATACACCAAAACCAACTGTTGGTGGTGAATAAAAACCGCAAAATAGATACAATTTTCCAGTCATCATCGTCTCAAAGTAAAACAAAGCAATCTGCTGCCGAAGCTACACTTGCGTTTCACACTGTTAAACACCACCAGTCTTACAACTCCATGGACTGCACGGGGCGTTTGATGAAGGTAATCTTTGCTGATTCCAATATTGCCAAGGAAGCCATCGTAAATGGCGCGATAGTTCCATGGATAATTCAAAATATCAAGTCCTTGCTACAAAAAATAACATACATTGGGGTATCAACCGATGCGAGCAATCATGGCTCGGAAAAAATATTTCCGATTATGATACAGGTTTTTGATTCTCAAGGTGGGATGCAGTCGAAGTTACTGGATGTCATTAACACGCCAAACGAGACAGCAGAAACAATATCTGATATTATTATGAAGACTTTGGAAAAGTACGACTTAACTGAAAAATGTATCTCTCTAACAGCGGATAATGCCAACGTAAATTTTGGAGGGATCAACAGACAAGCAGGAAAAAATGTGTTGACAAATCTTAAGAATAAACTAAATAAGGAGATTGTTGGAATTGGTTGCCTCTGGAAGCCGGAACCAATGACTTAACGTGTTTGGTGATGGTCACCCATCCATGGACTGATCTTGGCAAGCACGGCTTAACCTGAGTCCAACACGTGGGGCTGTTATTACTTAGCCAGCCATAAACATAAATACTAATATAGTAAATATTTTTTACAAATTCAAGCCAAGTGTCGCAGTGATGAAGAATTAATAAATTTTGTTAGGACACAACAAACTCGAGAAAGTCAATACAACTGCAGCAGTGCAGCCACCTTTGCCACCAAACCCGCCACCACCGGATACACCACCTATGATCACTAATTTAAAGCAGGAAATTGAAGATGATGAATATAAATGCGATACCACTGAAACTTCATCTGAGTTCAACCAGTCAGAAGAACTAAAGCTTGCCCCTGCAACAATTAAAACTGACCAGTCTGATGAACCCACTGATGACCAGTTTGATGTCATGTACATAAATACTAATATAGTAAATATTTTTCAGAAATACAAGCCAAGTGTCGCAGTCAAGAAGAATTAGTAAATTTTAGGCCCTCGCCAAACTTCAAGCATAAGAAGTACTAACGATCAAAATTCGAAGAAGCTATGATGATCGAAGCAAACTCTTCCTGTGTGGAACCAAATGTTTCGTTGTTAGGGCACAACAAACTCGAGAAAGTCAATACAACTGCAGCAGTGCAGCCACCTTTGCCACCAAACCCGCCACCACCGGATACACCACCCATGATCACTAATTTAAAGCAGGAAATTGAAGATGATGAATATAAATGCGATACCACTGAAACTTCATCTGAGTTCAACCAGTCAGAAGAACTAAAGCTTGCCCCTGCAACAATTAAAACTGACCAGTCTGTTGAGCCTGTCCAGCCTACTGTAACGATGTGCCGAAACTTTGCACGTATTACTTGCAAAAAGGCTGCAGCGTGTATATTTCCACATGAATTAATTTTGTCTCAATTGCCGGGGGCTTATACATTTTGTAGGAACTTCCAAAATTCTGTGTGTTCTTTTCGTAAGTGCAAATTTGTTCACGCCTCTGTCTTTGAAAAAGAACACTTCTAGAGAACGGTATATTTACCACCCCATTCACTAGCTCATCTTAAAGAAGCTACTGTACAGCAAGCCCCTCCGCCATCACCACAGTCAGAAGGTAATACACCCTCAACATTAAATTTCAAAAAAAAGTTAAAAATAAAATTTTTGGTGTTTTTTTCTTTCAGAAGCATCGGCAGAGCAGGCTACAAATTATTGTAATGCTCCACCACCCCACCAAATATCATGGCAAGTCTTTCTTCCTGTATGAGCTTTTGCTCGTGGAATCTATCACGTGAAGTTTGGACATTATTCAAATAGATTTCTTGGATGAATTCGTCCTTGAGTACATATAGACTTACAAAATCAATGAGCAAGTTTACAAACAAGCATGCGACTAATAAGCACGTGTAACTTTACCCTTAGTGATTATCTGTGATTAGTATTAATTAAAGTTAATTATCTGTGATTGTACGTTTTAAAGGAAAGATAATGTTGATTTTTTTTTATTTGATTCTACAGGGTGTAAACGGACCCTTCACGAAGCCGTCAACCAAGCATTCTGTACATCAAACTAAGTAACTTTACGCAAAAAAAATTGCTGGGGAACGAATTTTTTTTTTGGGGTGAAAAGTCACGTGATACGGTATAACTCAATGTTACGCACTCAGAACATTGTGCTGGTGGATGGATTGAATGGTACGGGGGTGATGGAGGTGTTTAAAGTAAAAATCTTACTTTAAAAACATGTATTTAAAAAAAAAACTTGTGAAAAAGTTGGAACTTTGACCTCCAATATCTCCGTTACTAGAAGGTTCCCAGGTATGGTCTAGAACAAAAAAATGATTGCAATGACGGGGAGAATAAGTGCCTTTCGGCTTCGTTAAGGGTCTTTTTACACCCTTTATATAACTTTTTTGTCATTTTTATTTACTTACTTAATAGTTAATATTTTTCTAATGTTGTAAGCGTGTTGACATTTAAATTGATTCTATGTAGCATAAGAAATAAAAAGCTGAAATCTATGGTAATATTTTTTTTTTTCTGGGAAGGATTCTTTCCTTAGCCAATGTCACCCCCCCCCCCACTCCCCGGTGACAACTGAGAAACAGACTTCCCATTTGTCCCCTCTAGTCAGTTTTCAAAGGGAATAGTCGGCACAAATTGTCACCCCGGAGGACAGGGCTAGAGGGGACTATTGGGAATAATTCGAACCAATGACTTAACGTGTTTGGTGATGGTCACCCATCCACGGACTGATCTTGGCAAATATTTTTTTGAAATACAAGCCAAGTGTCGCAGTGATGAAGAATTAATAAAGAAGAAGGAGCACGGTCCATACAAAATTAACCCACGTCCTACAGCAACGAGAAGTATCTCAAAAACAATGATTAAAATGGGTTTAAAAAGATGGCATACTTCCAAACTCCATCCTTACAGCCTAGCATATAAAAAAATTGCTTCGAAAAGTCGTTCAGGGGCAGTAATATCTACGATGGATATATTACAATATTGAGAAATACTTGGCTATCTTGATTTGACTTCAAAGATGGAGTTCCATCATCAAACTTTTATTTCCTACAATAATTTTGCGGCTAAGTTACTAAGTTTGATGTGCAGAATGTTTGGTTGACGGCATCGTGAAGGGTCCGTTTACACCCTGAATTCATTGCAGATATGACTGCCCCTGAACAAATTTTCATAGCATTTTTTTATATGTTAGACTGTAAGGATGGAGTTTGGAAGTATGCCATCTTTTTATACCCATTTTCGTCATTTTTTTGAGATAGTTCTCTTCGCTGTAGGACGTGGGTTAATTTGATCCTTCTTCTTTTAGGCCCTCGCCAAATTTCAAGCATAAGAAGTACTTACAATCAAAATTCGAAGAAGTTATCATACACCAAAACCAACTGTTGGTGGTGAATAAAAACCGCAAAATAGATACAATTTTCCAGTCATCATCGTCTCAAAGTAAAACAAAGCAATCTGCTGCCGAAGCTACACTTGCGTTTCACACTGTTAAACACCACCAGTCTTACAACTCCATGGACTGCACGGGGCGTTTGATGAAGGTAATCTTTGCTGATTCCAATATTGCCAAGGAAGCCATCGTAAATGGCGCGATAGTTCCATGGATAATTCAAAATATCAAGTCCTTGCTACAAAAAATAACATACATTGGGGTATCAACCGATGCGAGCAATCATGGCTCGGAAAAAATATTTCCGATTATGATACAGGTTTTTGATTCTCAAGGTGGGATGCAGTCGAAGTTACTGGATGTCATTAACACGCCAAACGAGACAGCAGAAACAATATCTGATATTATTATGAAGACTTTGGAAAAGTACGACTTAACTGAAAAATGTATCTCTCTAACAGCGGATAATGCCAACGTAAATTTTGGAGGGATCAACAGACAAGCAGGAAAAAATGTGTTGACAAATCTTAAGAATAAACTAAATAAGGAGATTGTTGGAATTGGTTGCCTCTGGAAGCCGGAACCAATGACTTAACGTGTTTGGTGATGGTCACCCATCCATGGACTGATCTTGGCAAGCACGGCTTAACCTGAGTCCAACACGTGGGGCTGTTATTACTTAGCCAGCCATAAACATAAATACTAATATAGTAAATATTTTTTACAAATTCAAGCCAAGTGTCGCAGTGATGAAGAATTAATAAATTTTGTTAGGACACAACAAACTCGAGAAAGTCAATACAACTGCAGCAGTGCAGCCACCTTTGCCACCAAACCCGCCACCACCGGATACACCACCTATGATCACTAATTTAAAGCAGGAAATTGAAGATGATGAATATAAATGCGATACCACTGAAACTTCATCTGAGTTCAACCAGTCAGAAGAACTAAAGCTTGCCCCTGCAACAATTAAAACTGACCAGTCTGATGAACCCACTGATGGCCAGTTTGATGTCATGTACATAAATACTAATATAGTAAATATTTTTCAGAAATACAAGCCAAGTGTCGCAGTCAAGAAGAATTAGTAAATTTTAGGCCCTCGCCAAACTTCAAGCATAAGAAGTACTAACGATCAAAATTCGAAGAAGCTATGATGATCGAAGCAAACTCTTCCTGTGTGGAACCAAATGTTTCGTTGTTAGGGCACAACAAACTCGAGAAAGTCAATACAACTGCAGCAGTGCAGCCACCTTTGCCACCAAACCCGCCACCACCGGATACACCACCCATGATCACTAATTTAAAGCAGGAAATTGAAGATGATGAATATAAATGCGATACCACTGAAACTTCATCTGAGTTCAACCAGTCAGAAGAACTAAAGCTTGCCCCTGCAACAATTAAAACTGACCAGTCTGTTGAGCCTGTCCAGCCTACTGTAACGATGTGCCGAAACTTTGCACGTATTACTTGCAAAAAGGCTGCAGCGTGTATATTTCCACATGAATTAATTTTGTCTCAATTGCCGGGGGCTTATACATTTTGTAGGAACTTCCAAAATTCTGTGTGTTCTTTTCGTAAGTGCAAATTTGTTCACGCCTCTGTCTTTGAAAAAGAACACTTCTAGAGAACGGTATATTTACCACCCCATTCACTAGCTCATCTTAAAGAAGCTACTGTACAGCAAGCCCCTCCGCCATCACCACAGTCAGAAGGTAATACACACTCAACATTAAATTTCAAAAAAAAGTTAAAAATAAAATTTTTGGTGTTTTTTCTTTCAGAAGCATCGGCAGAGCAGGCTGCAAATTATTGTAATGCTCCACCACCCCACCAAATATCATGGCAAGTCTTTCTTCCTGTATGAGCTTTTGCTCGTGGAATCTATCACGTGAAGTTTGGACATTATTCAAATAGATTTCTTGGATGAATTCGTCCTTGAGTACATATAGACTTACAAAATCAATGAGCAAGTTTACAAACAAGCATGCGACTAATAAGCACGTGTAACTTTACCCTTAGTGATTATCTGTGATTAGTATTAATTAAAGTTAATTATCTGTGATTGTACGTTTTAAAGGAAAGATAATGTTGATTTTTTTTTATTTGATTCTACAGGGTGTAAACGGACCCTTCACGAAGCCGTCAACCAAGCATTCTGTACATCAAACTAAGTAACTTTACGCAAAAAAATTTGCTGGGGAACGAATTTTTTTTTTGGGGTGAAAAGTCACGTGATACGGTATAACTCAATGTTACGCACTCAGAACATTGTGCTGGTGGATGGATTGAATGGTACGGGGGTGATGGAGGTGTTTAAAGTAAAAATCTTACTTTAAAAACATGTATTTAAAAAAAAAAACTTGTGAAAAAGTTGGAACTTTGACCTCCAATATCTCCGTTACTAGAAGGTTCCCAGGTATGGTCTAGAACAAAAAAATGATTGCAATGACGGGGAGAATAAGTGCCTTTCGGCTTAGTTAAGGGTCTTTTTACACCCTTTATATAACTTTTTTGACATTTTTATTTACTTACTTAATAGTTAATATTTTTCTAATGTTGTAAGCGTGTTGACATTTAAATTGATTCTATGTAGCATAAGAAATAAAAAGCTGAAATCTATGGTAATTTTTTTTTTTTTCTGGGAAGGATTCTTTCCTTAGCCAATGTCACCCCCCCCCCCACTCCCCGGTGACAACTGAGAAACAGACTTCCCATTTGTCCCCTCTAGTCAGTTTTCAAAGGGAATAGTCGGCACAAATTGTCACCCCGGAGGACAGGGCTAGAGGGGACTATTGGGAATAATTCGAACCAATGACTTAACGTGTTTGGTGATGGTCACCCATCCACGGACTGATCTTGGCAAATATTTTTTTGAAATACAAGCCAAGTGTCGCAGTGATGAAGAATTAATAAAGAAGAAGGAGCACGGTCCATACAAAATTAACCCACGTCCTACAGCAACGAGAAGTATCTCAAAAACAATGATTAAAATGGGTTTAAAAAGATGGCATACTTCCAAACTCCATCCTTACAGCCTAGCATATAAAAAAATTGCTTCGAAAAGTCGTTCAGGGGCAGTAATATCTACGATGGATATATTACAATATTGAGAAATACTTGGCTATCTTGATTTGACTTCAAAGATGGAGTTCCATCATCAAACTTTTATTTCCTACAATAATTTTGCGGCTAAGTTACTAAGTTTGATGTGCAGAATGTTTGGTTGACGGCATCGTGAAGGGTCCGTTTACACCCTGAATTCATTGCAGATATGACTGCCCCTGAACAAATTTTCATAGCATTTTTTTATATGTTAGACTGTAAGGATGGAGTTTGGAAGTATGCCATCTTTTTATACCCATTTTCGTCATTTTTTTGAGATAGTTCTCTTCGCTGTAGGACGTGGGTTAATTTGATCCTTCTTCTTTTAGGCCCTCGCCAAATTTCAAGCATAAGAAGTACTTACAATCAAAATTCGAAGAAGTTATCATACACCAAAACCAACTGTTGGTGGTGAATAAAAACCGCAAAATAGATACAATTTTCCAGTCATCATCGTCTCAAAGTAAAACAAAGCAATCTGCTGCCGAAGCTACACTTGCGTTTCACACTGTTAAACACCACCAGTCTTACAACTCCATGGACTGCACGGGGCGTTTGATGAAGGTAATCTTTGCTGATTCCAATATTGCCAAGGAAGCCATCGTAAATGGCGCGATAGTTCCATGGATAATTCAAAATATCAAGTCCTTGCTACAAAAAATAACATACATTGGGGTATCAACCGATGCGAGCAATCATGGCTCGGAAAAAATATTTCCGATTATGATACAGGTTTTTGATTCTCAAGGTGGGATGCAGTCGAAGTTACTGGATGTCATTAACACGCCAAACGAGACAGCAGAAACAATATCTGATATTATTATGAAGACTTTGGAAAAGTACGACTTAACTGAAAAATGTATCTCTCTAACAGCGGATAATGCCAACGTAAATTTTGGAGGGATCAACAGACAAGCAGGAAAAAATGTGTTGACAAATCTTAAGAATAAACTAAATAAGGAGATTGTTGGAATTGGTTGCCTCTGGAAGCCGGAACCAATGACTTAACGTGTTTGGTGATGGTCACCCATCCATGGACTGATCTTGGCAAGCACGGCTTAACCTGAGTCCAACACGTGGGGCTGTTATTACTTAGCCAGCCATAAACATAAATACTAATATAGTAAATATTTTTTACAAATTCAAGCCAAGTGTCGCAGTGATGAAGAATTAATAAATTTTGTTAGGACACAACAAACTCGAGAAAGTCAATACAACTGCAGCAGTGCAGCCACCTTTGCCACCAAACCCGCCACCACCGGATACACCACCTATGATCACTAATTTAAAGCAGGAAATTGAAGATGATGAATATAAATGCGATACCACTGAAACTTCATCTGAGTTCAACCAGTCAGAAGAACTAAAGCTTGCCCCTGCAACAATTAAAACTGACCAGTCTGATGAACCCACTGATGACCAGTTTGATGTCATGTACATAAATACTAATATAGTAAATATTTTTCAGAAATACAAGCCAAGTGTCGCAGTCAAGAAGAATTAGTAAATTTTAGGCCCTCGCCAAACTTCAAGCATAAGAAGTACTAACGATCAAAATTCGAAGAAGCTATGATGATCGAAGCAAACTCTTCCTGTGTGGAACCAAATGTTTCGTTGTTAGGGCACAACAAACTCGAGAAAGTCAATACAACTGCAGCAGTGCAGCCACCTTTGCCACCAAACCCGCCACCACCGGATACACCACCCATGATCACTAATTTAAAGCAGGAAATTGAAGATGATGAATATAAATGCGATACCACTGAAACTTCATCTGAGTTCAACCAGTCAGAAGAACTAAAGCTTGCCCCTGCAACAATTAAAACTGACCAGTCTGTTGAGCCTGTCCAGCCTACTGTAACGATGTGCCGAAACTTTGCACGTATTACTTGCAAAAAGGCTGCAGCGTGTATATTTCCACATGAATTAATTTTGTCTCAATTGCCGGGGGCTTATACATTTTGTAGGAACTTCCAAAATTCTGTGTGTTCTTTTCGTAAGTGCAAATTTGTTCACGCCTCTGTCTTTGAAAAAGAACACTTCTAGAGAACGGTATATTTACCACCCCATTCACTAGCTCATCTTAAAGAAGCTACTGTACAGCAAGCCCCTCCGCCATCACCACAGTCAGAAGGTAATACACCCTCAACATTAAATTTCAAAAAAAAGTTAAAAATAAATTTTTTGGTGTTTTTTTCTTTCAGAAGCATCGGCAGAGCAGGCTACAAATTATTGTAATGCTCCACCACCCCACCAAATATCATGGCAAGTCTTTCTTCCTGTATGAGCTTTTGCTCGTGGAATCTATCACGTGAAGTTTGGACATTATTCAAATAGATTTCTTGGATGAATTCGTCCTTGAGTACATATAGACTTACAAAATCAATGAGCAAGTTTACAAACAAGCATGCGACTAATAAGCACGTGTAACTTTACCCTTAGTGATTATCTGTGATTAGTATTAATTAAAGTTAATTATCTGTGATTGTACGTTTTAAAGGAAAGATAATGTTGATTTTTTTTTATTTGATTCTACAGGGTGTAAACGGACCCTTCACGAAGCCGTCAACCAAGCATTCTGTACATCAAACTAAGTAACTTTACGCAAAAAAATTTGCTGGGGAACGAATTTTTTTTTTGGGGTGAAAAGTCACGTGATACGGTATAACTCAATGTTACGCACTCAGAACATTGTGCTGGTGGATGGATTGAATGGTACGGGGGTGATGGAGGTGTTTAAAGTAAAAATCTTACTTTAAAAACATGTATTTAAAAAAAAAACTTGTGAAAAAGTTGGAACTTTGACCTCCAATATCTCCGTTACTAGAAGGTTCCCAGGTATGGTCTAGAACAAAAAAATGATTGCAATGACGGGGAGAATAAGTGCCTTTCGGCTTCGTTAAGGGTCTTTTTACACCCTTTATATAACTTTTTTGTCATTTTTATTTACTTACTTAATAGTTAATATTTTTCTAATGTTGTAAGCGTGTTGAAATTTAAATTGATTCTATGTAGCATAAGAAATAAAAAAGCTGAAATCTATGGTAATTATTTTTTTTTCTGGGAAGGATTCTTTCCTTAGCCAATGTCACCCCCCCCCCCCACTCCCCGGTGACAACTGAGAAACAGACTTCCCATTTGTCCCCTCTAGTCAGTTTTCAAAGGGAATAGTCGGCACAAATTGTCACCCCGGAGGACAGGGCTAGAGGGGACTATTGGGAATAATTCGAACCAATGACTTAACGTGTTTGGTGATGGTCACCCATCCACGGACTGATCTTGGCAAATATTTTTTTGAAATACAAGCCAAGTGTCGCAGTGATGAAGAATTAATAAAGAAGAAGGAGCACGGTCCATACAAAATTAACCCACGTCCTACAGCAACGAGAAGTATCTCAAAAACAATGATTAAAATGGGTTTAAAAAGATGGCATACTTCCAAACTCCATCCTTACAGCCTAGCATATAAAAAAATTGCTTCGAAAAGTCGTTCAGGGGCAGTAATATCTACGATGGATATATTACAATATTGAGAAATACTTGGCTATCTTGATTTGACTTCAAAGATGGAGTTCCATCATCAAACTTTTATTTCCTACAATAATTTTGCGGCTAAGTTACTAAGTTTGATGTGCAGAATGTTTGGTTGACGGCATCGTGAAGGGTCCGTTTACACCCTGAATTCATTGCAGATATGTCTGCCCCTGAACAAATTTTCATAGCATTTTTTTATATGTTAGACTGTAAGGATGGAGTTTGGAAGTATGCCATCTTTTTATACCCATTTTCGTCATTTTTTTGAGATAGTTCTCTTCGCTGTAGGACGTGGGTTAATTTGATCCTTCTTCTTTTAGGCCCTCGCCAAATTTCAAGCATAAGAAGTACTTACAATCAAAATTCGAAGAAGTTATCATACACCAAAACCAACTGTTGGTGGTGAATAAAAACCGCAAAATAGATACAATTTTCCAGTCATCATCGTCTCAAAGTAAAACAAAGCAATCTGCTGCCGAAGCTACACTTGCGTTTCACACTGTTAAACACCACCAGTCTTACAACTCCATGGACTGCACGGGGCGTTTGATGAAGGTAATCTTTGCTGATTCCAATATTGCCAAGGAAGCCATCGTAAATGGCGCGATAGTTCCATGGATAATTCAAAATATCAAGTCCTTGCTACAAAAAATAACATACATTGGGGTATCAACCGATGCGAGCAATCATGGCTCGGAAAAAATATTTCCGATTATGATACAGGTTTTTGATTCTCAAGGTGGGATGCAGTCGAAGTTACTGGATGTCATTAACACGCCAAACGAGACAGCAGAAACAATATCTGATATTATTATGAAGACTTTGGAAAAGTACGACTTAACTGAAAAATGTATCTCTCTAACAGCGGATAATGCCAACGTAAATTTTGGAGGGATCAACAGACAAGCAGGAAAAAATGTGTTGACAAATCTTAAGAATAAACTAAATAAGGAGATTGTTGGAATTGGTTGCCTCTGGAAGCCGGAACCAATGACTTAACGTGTTTGGTGATGGTCACCCATCCATGGACTGATCTTGGCAAGCACGGCTTAACCTGAGTCCAACACGTGGGGCTGTTATTACTTAGCCAGCCATAAACATAAATACTAATATAGTAAATATTTTTTACAAATTCAAGCCAAGTGTCGCAGTGATGAAGAATTAATAAATTTTGTTAGGACACAACAAACTCGAGAAAGTCAATACAACTGCAGCAGTGCAGCCACCTTTGCCACCAAACCCGCCACCACCGGATACACCACCTATGATCACTAATTTAAAGCAGGAAATTGAAGATGATGAATATAAATGCGATACCACTGAAACTTCATCTGAGTTCAACCAGTCAGAAGAACTAAAGCTTGCCCCTGCAACAATTAAAACTGACCAGTCTGATGAACCCACTGATGACCAGTTTGATGTCATGTACATAAATACTAATATAGTAAATATTTTTCAGAAATACAAGCCAAGTGTCGCAGTCAAGAAGAATTAGTAAATTTTAGGCCCTCGCCAAACTTCAAGCATAAGAAGTACTAACGATCAAAATTCGAAGAAGCTATGATGATCGAAGCAAACTCTTCCTGTGTGGAACCAAATGTTTCGTTGTTAGGGCACAACAAACTCGAGAAAGTCAATACAACTGCAGCAGTGCAGCCACCTTTGCCACCAAACCCGCCACCACCGGATACACCACCCATGATCACTAATTTAAAGCAGGAAATTGAAGATGATGAATATAAATGCGATACCACTGAAACTTCATCTGAGTTCAACCAGTCAGAAGAACTAAAGCTTGCCCCTGCAACAATTAAAACTGACCAGTCTGTTGAGCCTGTCCAGCCTACTGTAACGATGTGCCGAAACTTTGCACGTATTACTTGCAAAAAGGCTGCAGCGTGTATATTTCCACATGAATTAATTTTGTCTCAATTGCCGGGGGCTTATACATTTTGTAGGAACTTCCAAAATTCTGTGTGTTCTTTTCGTAAGTGCAAATTTGTTCACGCCTCTGTCTTTGAAAAAGAACACTTCTAGAGAACGGTATATTTACCACCCCATTCACTAGCTCATCTTAAAGAAGCTACTGTACAGCAAGCCCCTCCGCCATCACCACAGTCAGAAGGTAATACACCCTCAACATTAAATTTCAAAAAAAAGTTAAAAATAAAATTTTTGGTGTTTTTTTCTTTCAGAAGCATCGGCAGAGCAGGCTACAAATTATTGTAATGCTCCACCACCCCACCAAATATCATGGCAAGTCTTTCTTCCTGTATGAGCTTTTGCTCGTGGAATCTATCACGTGAAGTTTGGACATTATTCAAATAGATTTCTTGGATGAATTCTTCCTTGAGTACATATAGACTTACAAAATCAATGAGCAAGTTTACAAACAAGCATGCGACTAATAAGCACGTGTAACTTTACCCTTAGTGATTATCTGTGATTAGTATTAATTAAAGTTAATTATCTGTGATTGTACGTTTTAAAGGAAAGATAATGTTGATTTTTTTTTATTTGATTCTACAGGGTGTAAACGGACCCTTCACGAAGCCGTCAACCAAGCATTCTGTACATCAAACTAAGTAACTTTACGCAAAAAAATTTGCTGGGGAACGAATTTTTTTTTTGGGGTGAAAAGTCACGTGATACGGTATAACTCAATGTTACGCACTCAGAACATTGTGCTGGTGGATGGATTGAATGGTACGGGGGTGATGGAGGTGTTTAAAGTAAAAATCTTACTTTAAAAACATGTATTTAAAAAAAAAACTTGTGAAAAAGTTGGAACTTTGACCTCCAATATCTCCGTTACTAGAAGGTTCCCAGGTATGGTCTAGAACAAAAAAATGATTGCAATGACGGGGAGAATAAGTGCCTTTCGGCTTCGTTAAGGGTCTTTTTACACCCTTTATATAACTTTTTTGTCATTTTTATTTACTTACTTAATAGTTAATATTTTTCTAATGTTGTAAGCGTGTTGACATTTAAATTGATTCTATGTAGCATAAGAAATAAAAAAGCTGAAATCTATGGTAATTATTTTTTTTTCTGGGAAGGATTCTTTCCTTAGCCAATGTCACCCCCCCCCCACTCCCCGGTGACAACTGAGAAACAGACTTCCCATTTGTCCCCTCTAGTCAGTTTTCAAAGGAGATAGTCGGCACAAATTGTCACCCCGGAGGACAGGGCTAGAGGGAACTATTGGGAATAATTCGAACCAATGACTTAACGTGTTTGGTGATGGTCACCCATCCACGGACTGATCTTGGCAAATATTTTTTTGAAATACAAGCCAAGTGTCGCAGTGATGAAGAATTAATAAAGAAGAAGGAGCACGGTCCATACAAAATTAACCCACGTCCTACAGCAACGAGAAGTATCTCAAAAACAATGATTAAAATGGGTTTAAAAAGATGGCATACTTCCAAACTCCATCCTTACAGCCTAGCATATAAAAAAATTGCTTCGAAAAGTCGTTCAGGGGCAGTAATATCTACGATGGATATATTACAATATTGAGAAATACTTGGCTATCTTGATTTGACTTCAAAGATGGAGTTCCATCATCAAACTTTTATTTCCTACAATAATTTTGCGGCTAAGTTACTAAGTTTGATGTGCAGAATGTTTGGTTGACGGCATCGTGAAGGGTCCGTTTACACCCTGAATTCATTGCAGATATGTCTGCCCCTGAACAAATTTTCATAGCATTTTTTTATATGTTAGACTGTAAGGATGGAGTTTGGAAGTATGCCATCTTTTTATACCCATTTTCGTCATTTTTTTGAGATAGTTCTCTTCGCTGTAGGACGTGGGTTAATTTGATCCTTCTTCTTTTAGGCCCTCGCCAAATTTCAAGCATAAGAAGTACTTACAATCAAAATTCGAAGAAGTTATCATACACCAAAACCAACTGTTGGTGGTGAATAAAAACCGCAAAATAGATACAATTTTCCAGTCATCATCGTCTCAAAGTAAAACAAAGCAATCTGCTGCCGAAGCTACACTTGCGTTTCACACTGTTAAACACCACCAGTCTTACAACTCCATGGACTGCACGGGGCGTTTGATGAAGGTAATCTTTGCTGATTCCAATATTGCCAAGGAAGCCATCGTAAATGGCGCGATAGTTCCATGGATAATTCAAAATATCAAGTCCTTGCTACAAAAAATAACATACATTGGGGTATCAACCGATGCGAGCAATCATGGCTCGGAAAAAATATTTCCGATTATGATACAGGTTTTTGATTCTCAAGGTGGGATGCAGTCGAAGTTACTGGATGTCATTAACACGCCAAACGAGACAGCAGAAACAATATCTGATATTATTATGAAGACTTTGGAAAAGTACGACTTAACTGAAAAATGTATCTCTCTAACAGCGGATAATGCCAACGTAAATTTTGGAGGGATCAACAGACAAGCAGGAAAAAATGTGTTGACAAATCTTAAGAATAAACTAAATAAGGAGATTGTTGGAATTGGTTGCCTCTGGAAGCCGGAACCAATGACTTAACGTGTTTGGTGATGGTCACCCATCCATGGACTGATCTTGGCAAGCACGGCTTAACCTGAGTCCAACACGTGGGGCTGTTATTACTTAGCCAGCCATAAACATAAATACTAATATAGTAAATATTTTTTACAAATTCAAGCCAAGTGTCGCAGTGATGAAGAATTAATAAATTTTGTTAGGACACAACAAACTCGAGAAAGTCAATACAACTGCAGCAGTGCAGCCACCTTTGCCACCAAACCCGCCACCACCGGATACACCACCTATGATCACTAATTTAAAGCAGGAAATTGAAGATGATGAATATAAATGCGATACCACTGAAACTTCATCTGAGTTCAACCAGTCAGAAGAACTAAAGCTTGCCCCTGCAACAATTAAAACTGACCAGTCTGATGAACCCACTGATGACCAGTTTGATGTCATGTACATAAATACTAATATAGTAAATATTTTTCAGAAATACAAGCCAAGTGTCGCAGTCAAGAAGAATTAGTAAATTTTAGGCCCTCGCCAAACTTCAAGCATAAGAAGTACTAACGATCAAAATTCGAAGAAGCTATGATGATCGAAGCAAACTCTTCCTGTGTGGAACCAAATGTTTCGTTGTTAGGGCACAACAAACTCGAGAAAGTCAATACAACTGCAGCAGTGCAGCCACCTTTGCCACCAAACCCGCCACCACCGGATACACCACCCATGATCACTAATTTAAAGCAGGAAATTGAAGATGATGAATATAAATGCGATACCACTGAAACTTCATCTGAGTTCAACCAGTCAGAAGAACTAAAGCTTGCCCCTGCAACAATTAAAACTGACCAGTCTGTTGAGCCTGTCCAGCCTACTGTAACGATGTGCCGAAACTTTGCACGTATTACTTGCAAAAAGGCTGCAGCGTGTATATTTCCACATGAATTAATTTTGTCTCAATTGCCGGGGGCTTATACATTTTGTAGGAACTTCCAAAATTCTGTGTGTTCTTTTCGTAAGTGCAAATTTGTTCACGCCTCTGTCTTTGAAAAAGAACACTTCTAGAGAACGGTATATTTACCACCCCATTCACTAGCTCATCTTAAAGAAGCTACTGTACAGCAAGCCCCTCCGCCATCACCACAGTCAGAAGGTAATACACCCTCAACATTAAATTTCAAAAAAAAGTTAAAAATAAAATTTTTGGTGTTTTTTTCTTTCAGAAGCATCGGCAGAGCAGGCTACAAATTATTGTAATGCTCCACCACCCCACCAAATATCATGGCAAGTCTTTCTTCCTGTATGAGCTTTTGCTCGTGGAATCTATCACGTGAAGTTTGGACATTATTCAAATAGATTTCTTGGATGAATTCGTCCTTGAGTACATATAGACTTACAAAATCAATGAGCAAGTTTACAAACAAGCATGCGACTAATAAGCACGTGTAACTTTACCCTTAGTGATTATCTGTGATTAGTATTAATTAAAGTTAATTATCTGTGATTGTACGTTTTAAAGGAAAGATAATGTTGATTTTTTTTTATTTGATTCTACAGGGTGTAAACGGACCCTTCACGAAGCCGTCAACCAAGCATTCTGTACATCAAACTAAGTAACTTTACGCAAAAAAAATTGCTGGGGAACGAATTTTTTTTTTGGGGTGAAAAGTCACGTGATACGGTATAACTCAATGTTACGCACTCAGAACATTGTGCTGGTGGATGGATTGAATGGTACGGGGGTGATGGAGGTGTTTAAAGTAAAAATCTTACTTTAAAAACATGTATTTAAAAAAAAAACTTGTGAAAAAGTTGGAACTTTGACCTCCAATATCTCCGTTACTAGAAGGTTCCCAGGTATGGTCTAGAACAAAAAAATGATTGCAATGACGGGGAGAATAAGTGCCTTTCGGCTTCGTTAAGGGTCTTTTTACACCCTTTATATAACTTTTTTGACATTTTTATTTACTTACTTAATAGTTAATATTTTTCTAATGTTGTAAGCGTGTTGACATTTAAATTGATTCTATGTAGCATAAGAAATAAAAAGCTGAAATCTATGGTAATTATTTTTTTTTTCTGGGAAGGATTCTTTCCTTAGCCAATGTCACCCCCCCCCCCCCCCCACTCCCCGGTGACAACTGAGAAACAGACTTCCCATTTGTCCCCTCTAGTCAGTTTTCAAAGGGAATAGTCGGCACAAATTGTCACCCCGGAGGACAGGGCTAGAGGGGACTATTGGGAATAATTCGAACCAATGACTTAACGTGTTTGGTGATGGTCACCCATCCACGGACTGATCTTGGCAAATATTTTTTTGAAATACAAGCCAAGTGTCGCAGTGATGAAGAATTAATAAAGAAGAAGGAGCACGGTCCATACAAAATTAACCCACGTCCTACAGCAACGAGAAGTATCTCAAAAACAATGATTAAAATGGGTTTAAAAAGATGGCATACTTCCAAACTCCATCCTTACAGCCTAGCATATAAAAAAATTGCTTCGAAAAGTCGTTCAGGGGCAGTAATATCTACGATGGATATATTACAATATTGAGAAATACTTGGCTATCTTGATTTGACTTCAAAGATGGAGTTCCATCATCAAACTTTTATTTCCTACAATAATTTTGCGGCTAAGTTACTAAGTTTGATGTGCAGAATGTTTGGTTGACGGCATCGTGAAGGGTCCGTTTACACCCTGAATTCATTGCAGATATGACTGCCCCTGAACAAATTTTCATAGCATTTTTTTATATGTTAGACTGTAAGGATGGAGTTTGGAAGTATGCCATCTTTTTATACCCATTTTCGTCATTTTTTTGAGATAGTTCTCTTCGCTGTAGGACGTGGGTTAATTTGATCCTTCTTCTTTTAGGCCCTCGCCAAATTTCAAGCATAAGAAGTACTTACAATCAAAATTCGAAGAAGTTATCATACACCAAAACCAACTGTTGGTGGTGAATAAAAACCGCAAAATAGATACAATTTTCCAGTCATCATCGTCTCAAAGTAAAACAAAGCAATCTGCTGCCGAAGCTACACTTGCGTTTCACACTGTTAAACACCACCAGTCTTACAACTCCATGGACTGCACGGGGCGTTTGATGAAGGTAATCTTTGCTGATTCCAATATTGCCAAGGAAGCCATCGTAAATGGCGCGATAGTTCCATGGATAATTCAAAATATCAAGTCCTTGCTACAAAAAATAACATACATTGGGGTATCAACCGATGCGAGCAATCATGGCTCGGAAAAAATATGTCCGATTATGATCCAGGTTTTTGATTCTCAAGGTGGGATGCAGTCGAAGTTACTGGATGTCATTAACACGCCAAACGAGACAGCAGAAACAATATCTGATATTATTATGAAGACTTTGGAAAAGTACGACTTAACTGAAAAATGTATCTCTCTAACAGCGGATAATGCCAACGTAAATTTTGGAGGGATCAACAGACAAGCAGGAAAAAATGTGTTGACAAATCTTAAGAATAAACTAAATAAGGAGATTGTTGGAATTGGTTGCCTCTGGAAGCCGGAACCAATGACTTAACGTGTTTGGTGATGGTCACCCATCCATGGACTGATCTTGGCAAGCACGGCTTAACCTGAGTCCAACACGTGGGGCTGTTATTACTTAGCCAGCCATAAACATAAATACTAATATAGTAAATATTTTTTACAAATTCAAGCCAAGTGTCGCAGTGATGAAGAATTAATAAATTTTGTTAGGACACAACAAACTCGAGAAAGTCAATACAACTGCAGCAGTGCAGCCACCTTTGCCACCAAACCCGCCACCACCGGATACACCACCTATGATCACTAATTTAAAGCAGGAAATTGAAGATGATGAATATAAATGCGATACCACTGAAACTTCATCTGAGTTCAACCAGTCAGAAGAACTAAAGCTTGCCCCTGCAACAATTAAAACTGACCAGTCTGATGAACCCACTGATGACCAGTTTGATGTCATGTACATAAATACTAATATAGTAAATATTTTTCAGAAATACAAGCCAAGTGTCGCAGTCAAGAAGAATTAGTAAATTTTAGGCCCTCGCCAAACTTCAAGCATAAGAAGTACTAACGATCAAAATTCGAAGAAGCTATGATGATCGAAGCAAACTCTTCCTGTGTGGAACCAAATGTTTCGTTGTTAGGGCACAACAAACTCGAGAAAGTCAATACAACTGCAGCAGTGCAGCCACCTTTGCCACCAAACCCGCCACCACCGGATACACCACCCATGATCACTAATTTAAAGCAGGAAATTGAAGATGATGAATATAAATGCGATACCACTGAAACTTCATCTGAGTTCAACCAGTCAGAAGAACTAAAGCTTGCCCCTGCAACAATTAAAACTGACCAGTCTGTTGAGCCTGTCCAGCCTACTGTAACGATGTGCCGAAACTTTGCACGTATTACTTGCAAAAAGGCTGCAGCGTGTATATTTCCACATGAATTAATTTTGTCTCAATTGCCGGGGGCTTATACATTTTGTAGGAACTTCCAAAATTCTGTGTGTTCTTTTCGTAAGTGCAAATTTGTTCACGCCTCTGTCTTTGAAAAAGAACACTTCTAGAGAACGGTATATTTACCACCCCATTCACTAGCTCATCTTAAAGAAGCTACTGTACAGCAAGCCCCTCCGCCATCACCACAGTCAGAAGGTAATACACCCTCAACATTAAATTTCAAAAAAAAGTTAAAAATAAAATTTTTGGTGTTTTTTTCTTTCAGAAGCATCGGCAGAGCAGGCTACAAATTATTGTAATGCTCCACCACCCCACCAAATATCATGGCAAGTCTTTCTTCCTGTATGAGCTTTTGCTCGTGGAATCTATCACGTGAAGTTTGGACATTATTCAAATAGATTTCTTGGATGAATTCGTCCTTGAGTACATATAGACTTACAAAATCAATGAGCAAGTTTACAAACAAGCATGCGACTAATAAGCACGTGTAACTTTACCCTTAGTGATTATCTGTGATTAGTATTAATTAAAGTTAATTATCTGTGATTGTACGTTTTAAAGGAAAGATAATGTTGATTTTTTTTTATTTGATTCTACAGGGTGTAAACGGACCCTTCACGAAGCCGTCAACCAAGCATTCTGTACATCAAACTAAGTAACTTTACGCAAAAAAAATTGCTGGGGAACGAATTTTTTTTTTGGGGTGAAAAGTCACGTGATACGGTATAACTCAATGTTACGCACTCAGAACATTGTGCTGGTGGATGGATTGAATGGTACGGGGGTGATGGAGGTGTTTAAAGTAAAAATCTTACTTTAAAAACATGTATTTAAAAAAAAAACTTGTGAAAAAGTTGGAACTTTGACCTCCAATATCTCCGTTACTAGAAGGTTCCCAGGTATGGTCTAGAACAAAAAAATGATTGCAATGACGGGGAGAATAAGTGCCTTTCGGCTTCGTTAAGGGTCTTTTTACACCCTTTATATAACTTTTTTGACATTTTTATTTACTTACTTAATAGTTAATATTTTTCTAATGTTGTAAGCGTGTTGACATTTAAATTGATTCTATGTAGCATAAGAAATAAAAAGCTGAAATCTATGGTAATTATTTTTTTTTTCTGGGAAGGATTCTTTCCTTAGCCAATGTCACCCCCCCCCCCCCCCACTCCCCGGTGACAACTGAGAAACAGACTTCCCATTTGTCCCCTCTAGTCAGTTTTCAAAGGGAATAGTCGGCACAAATTGTCACCCCGGAGGACAGGGCTAGAGGGGACTATTGGGAATAATTCGAACCAATGACTTAACGTGTTTGGTGATGGTCACCCATCCACGGACTGATCTTGGCAAATATTTTTTTGAAATACAAGCCAAGTGTCGCAGTGATGAAGAATTAATAAAGAAGAAGGAGCACGGTCCATACAAAATTAACCCACGTCCTACAGCAACGAGAAGTATCTCAAAAACAATGATTAAAATGGGTTTAAAAAGATGGCATACTTCCAAACTCCATCCTTACAGCCTAGCATATAAAAAAATTGCTTCGAAAAGTCGTTCAGGGGCAGTAATATCTACGATGGATATATTACAATATTGAGAAATACTTGGCTATCTTGATTTGACTTCAAAGATGGAGTTCCATCATCAAACTTTTATTTCCTACAATAATTTTGCGGCTAAGTTACTAAGTTTGATGTGCAGAATGTTTGGTTGACGGCATCGTGAAGGGTCCGTTTACACCCTGAATTCATTGCAGATATGACTGCCCCTGAACAAATTTTCATAGCATTTTTTTATATGTTAGACTGTAAGGATGGAGTTTGGAAGTATGCCATCTTTTTATACCCATTTTCGTCATTTTTTTGAGATAGTTCTCTTCGCTGTAGGACGTGGGTTAATTTGATCCTTCTTCTTTTAGGCCCTCGCCAAATTTCAAGCATAAGAAGTACTTACAATCAAAATTCGAAGAAGTTATCATACACCAAAACCAACTGTTGGTGGTGAATAAAAACCGCAAAATAGATACAATTTTCCAGTCATCATCGTCTCAAAGTAAAACAAAGCAATCTGCTGCCGAAGCTACACTTGCGTTTCACACTGTTAAACACCACCAGTCTTACAACTCCATGGACTGCACGGGGCGTTTGATGAAGGTAATCTTTGCTGATTCCAATATTGCCAAGGAAGCCATCGTAAATGGCGCGATAGTTCCATGGATAATTCAAAATATCAAGTCCTTGCTACAAAAAATAACATACATTGGGGTATCAACCGATGCGAGCAATCATGGCTCGGAAAAAATATGTCCGATTATGATCCAGGTTTTTGATTCTCAAGGTGGGATGCAGTCGAAGTTACTGGATGTCATTAACACGCCAAACGAGACAGCAGAAACAATATCTGATATTATTATGAAGACTTTGGAAAAGTACGACTTAACTGAAAAATGTATCTCTCTAACAGCGGATAATGCCAACGTAAATTTTGGAGGGATCAACAGACAAGCAGGAAAAAATGTGTTGACAAATCTTAAGAATAAACTAAATAAGGAGATTGTTGGAATTGGTTGCCTCTGGAAGCCGGAACCAATGACTTAACGTGTTTGGTGATGGTCACCCATCCATGGACTGATCTTGGCAAGCACGGCTTAACCTGAGTCCAACACGTGGGGCTGTTATTACTTAGCCAGCCATAAACATAAATACTAATATAGTAAATATTTTTTACAAATTCAAGCCAAGTGTCGCAGTGATGAAGAATTAATAAATTTTGTTAGGACACAACAAACTCGAGAAAGTCAATACAACTGCAGCAGTGCAGCCACCTTTGCCACCAAACCCGCCACCACCGGATACACCACCTATGATCACTAATTTAAAGCAGGAAATTGAAGATGATGAATATAAATGCGATACCACTGAAACTTCATCTGAGTTCAACCAGTCAGAAGAACTAAAGCTTGCCCCTGCAACAATTAAAACTGACCAGTCTGATGAACCCACTGATGACCAGTTTGATGTCATGTACATAAATACTAATATAGTAAATATTTTTCAGAAATACAAGCCAAGTGTCGCAGTCAAGAAGAATTAGTAAATTTTAGGCCCTCGCCAAACTTCAAGCATAAGAAGTACTAACGATCAAAATTCGAAGAAGCTATGATGATCGAAGCAAACTCTTCCTGTGTGGAACCAAATGTTTCGTTGTTAGGGCACAACAAACTCGAGAAAGTCAATACAACTGCAGCAGTGCAGCCACCTTTGCCACCAAACCCGCCACCACCGGATACACCACCCATGATCACTAATTTAAAGCAGGAAATTGAAGATGATGAATATAAATGCGATACCACTGAAACTTCATCTGAGTTCAACCAGTCAGAAGAACTAAAGCTTGCCCCTGCAACAATTAAAACTGACCAGTCTGTTGAGCCTGTCCAGCCTACTGTAACGATGTGCCGAAACTTTGCACGTATTACTTGCAAAAAGGCTGCAGCGTGTATATTTCCACATGAATTAATTTTGTCTCAATTGCCGGGGGCTTATACATTTTGTAGGAACTTCCAAAATTCTGTGTGTTCTTTTCGTAAGTGCAAATTTGTTCACGCCTCTGTCTTTGAAAAAGAACACTTCTAGAGAACGGTATATTTACCACCCCATTCACTAGCTCATCTTAAAGAAGCTACTGTACAGCAAGCCCCTCCGCCATCACCACAGTCAGAAGGTAATACACCCTCAACATTAAATTTCAAAAAAAAGTTAAAAATAAATTTTTTGGTGTTTTTTTCTTTCAGAAGCATCGGCAGAGCAGGCTACAAATTATTGTAATGCTCCACCACCCCACCAAATATCATGGCAAGTCTTTCTTCCTGTATGAGCTTTTGCTCGTGGAATCTATCACGTGAAGTTTGGACATTATTCAAATAGATTTCTTGGATGAATTCGTCCTTGAGTACATATAGACTTACAAAATCAATGAGCAAGTTTACAAACAAGCATGCGACTAATAAGCACGTGTAACTTTACCCTTAGTGATTATCTGTGATTAGTATTAATTAAAGTTAATTATCTGTGATTGTACGTTTTAAAGGAAAGATAATGTTGATTTTTTTTTATTTGATTCTACAGGGTGTAAACGGACCCTTCACGAAGCCGTCAACCAAGCATTCTGTACATCAAACTAAGTAACTTTACGCAAAAAAATTTGCTGGGGAACGAATTTTTTTTTTGGGGTGAAAAGTCACGTGATACGGTATAACTCAATGTTACGCACTCAGAACATTGTGCTGGTGGATGGATTGAATGGTACGGGGGTGATGGAGGTGTTTAAAGTAAAAATCTTACTTTAAAAACATGTATTTAAAAAAAAAACTTGTGAAAAAGTTGGAACTTTGACCTCCAATATCTCCGTTACTAGAAGGTTCCCAGGTATGGTCTAGAACAAAAAAATGATTGCAATGACGGGGAGAATAAGTGCCTTTCGGCTTCGTTAAGGGTCTTTTTACACCCTTTATATAACTTTTTTGACATTTTTATTTACTTACTTAATAGTTAATATTTTTCTAATGTTGTAAGCGTGTTGACATTTAAATTGATTCTATGTAGCATAAGAAATAAAAAGCTGAAATCTATGGTAATTATTTTTTTTTTCTGGGAAGGATTCTTTCCTTAGCCAATGTCACCCCCCCCCCCCCCCACTCCCCGGTGACAACTGAGAAACAGACTTCCCATTTGTCCCCTCTAGTCAGTTTTCAAAGGGAATAGTCGGCACAAATTGTCACCCCGGAGGACAGGGCTAGAGGGGACTATTGGGAATAATTCGAACCAATGACTTAACGTGTTTGGTGATGGTCACCCATCCACGGACTGATCTTGGCAAATATTTTTTTGAAATACAAGCCAAGTGTCGCAGTGATGAAGAATTAATAAAGAAGAAGGAGCACGGTCCATACAAAATTAACCCACGTCCTACAGCAACGAGAAGTATCTCAAAAACAATGATTAAAATGGGTTTAAAAAGATGGCATACTTCCAAACTCCATCCTTACAGCCTAGCATATAAAAAAATTGCTTCGAAAAGTCGTTCAGGGGCAGTAATATCTACGATGGATATATTACAATATTGAGAAATACTTGGCTATCTTGATTTGACTTCAAAGATGGAGTTCCATCATCAAACTTTTATTTCCTACAATAATTTTGCGGCTAAGTTACTAAGTTTGATGTGCAGAATGTTTGGTTGACGGCATCGTGAAGGGTCCGTTTACACCCTGAATTCATTGCAGATATGACTGCCCCTGAACAAATTTTCATAGCATTTTTTTATATGTTAGACTGTAAGGATGGAGTTTGGAAGTATGCCATCTTTTTATACCCATTTTCGTCATTTTTTTGAGATAGTTCTCTTCGCTGTAGGACGTGGGTTAATTTGATCCTTCTTCTTTTAGGCCCTCGCCAAATTTCAAGCATAAGAAGTACTTACAATCAAAATTCGAAGAAGTTATCATACACCAAAACCAACTGTTGGTGGTGAATAAAAACCGCAAAATAGATACAATTTTCCAGTCATCATCGTCTCAAAGTAAAACAAAGCAATCTGCTGCCGAAGCTACACTTGCGTTTCACACTGTTAAACACCACCAGTCTTACAACTCCATGGACTGCACGGGGCGTTTGATGAAGGTAATCTTTGCTGATTCCAATATTGCCAAGGAAGCCATCGTAAATGGCGCGATAGTTCCATGGATAATTCAAAATATCAAGTCCTTGCTACAAAAAATAACATACATTGGGGTATCAACCGATGCGAGCAATCATGGCTCGGAAAAAATATGTCCGATTATGATCCAGGTTTTTGATTCTCAAGGTGGGATGCAGTCGAAGTTACTGGATGTCATTAACACGCCAAACGAGACAGCAGAAACAATATCTGATATTATTATGAAGACTTTGGAAAAGTACGACTTAACTGAAAAATGTATCTCTCTAACAGCGGATAATGCCAACGTAAATTTTGGAGGGATCAACAGACAAGCAGGAAAAAATGTGTTGACAAATCTTAAGAATAAACTAAATAAGGAGATTGTTGGAATTGGTTGCCTCTGGAAGCCGGAACCAATGACTTAACGTGTTTGGTGATGGTCACCCATCCATGGACTGATCTTGGCAAGCACGGCTTAACCTGAGTCCAACACGTGGGGCTGTTATTACTTAGCCAGCCATAAACATAAATACTAATATAGTAAATATTTTTTACAAATTCAAGCCAAGTGTCGCAGTGATGAAGAATTAATAAATTTTGTTAGGACACAACAAACTCGAGAAAGTCAATACAACTGCAGCAGTGCAGCCACCTTTGCCACCAAACCCGCCACCACCGGATACACCACCTATGATCACTAATTTAAAGCAGGAAATTGAAGATGATGAATATAAATGCGATACCACTGAAACTTCATCTGAGTTCAACCAGTCAGAAGAACTAAAGCTTGCCCCTGCAACAATTAAAACTGACCAGTCTGATGAACCCACTGATGACCAGTTTGATGTCATGTACATAAATACTAATATAGTAAATATTTTTCAGAAATACAAGCCAAGTGTCGCAGTCAAGAAGAATTAGTAAATTTTAGGCCCTCGCCAAACTTCAAGCATAAGAAGTACTAACGATCAAAATTCGAAGAAGCTATGATGATCGAAGCAAACTCTTCCTGTGTGGAACCAAATGTTTCGTTGTTAGGGCACAACAAACTCGAGAAAGTCAATACAACTGCAGCAGTGCAGCCACCTTTGCCACCAAACCCGCCACCACCGGATACACCACCCATGATCACTAATTTAAAGCAGGAAATTGAAGATGATGAATATAAATGCGATACCACTGAAACTTCATCTGAGTTCAACCAGTCAGAAGAACTAAAGCTTGCCCCTGCAACAATTAAAACTGACCAGTCTGTTGAGCCTGTCCAGCCTACTGTAACGATGTGCCGAAACTTTGCACGTATTACTTGCAAAAAGGCTGCAGCGTGTATATTTCCACATGAATTAATTTTGTCTCAATTGCCGGGGGCTTATACATTTTGTAGGAACTTCCAAAATTCTGTGTGTTCTTTTCGTAAGTGCAAATTTGTTCACGCCTCTGTCTTTGAAAAAGAACACTTCTAGAGAACGGTATATTTACCACCCCATTCACTAGCTCATCTTAAAGAAGCTACTGTACAGCAAGCCCCTCCGCCATCACCACAGTCAGAAGGTAATACACCCTCAACATTAAATTTCAAAAAAAAGTTAAAAATAAAATTTTTGGTGTTTTTTTCTTTCAGAAGCATCGGCAGAGCAGGCTACAAATTATTGTAATGCTCCACCACCCCACCAAATATCATGGCAAGTCTTTCTTCCTGTATGAGCTTTTGCTCGTGGAATCTATCACGTGAAGTTTGGACATTATTCAAATAGATTTCTTGGATGAATTCGTCCTTGAGTACATATAGACTTACAAAATCAATGAGCAAGTTTACAAACAAGCATGCGACTAATAAGCACGTGTAACTTTACCCTTAGTGATTATCTGTGATTAGTATTAATTAAAGTTAATTATCTGTGATTGTACGTTTTAAAGGAAAGATAATGTTGATTTTTTTTTATTTGATTCTACAGGGTGTAAACGGACCCTTCACGAAGCCGTCAACCAAGCATTCTGTACATCAAACTAAGTAACTTTACGCAAAAAAATTTGCTGGGGAACGAATTTTTTTTTTGGGGTGAAAAGTCACGTGATACGGTATAACTCAATGTTACGCACTCAGAACATTGTGCTGGTGGATGGATTGAATGGTACGGGGGTGATGGAGGTGTTTAAAGTAAAAATCTTACTTTAAAAACATGTATTTAAAAAAAAAACTTGTGAAAAAGTTGGAACTTTGACCTCCAATATCTCCGTTACTAGAAGGTTCCCAGGTATGGTCTAGAACAAAAAAATGATTGCAATGACGGGGAGAATAAGTGCCTTTCGGCTTCGTTAAGGGTCTTTTTACACCCTTTATATAACTTTTTTGACATTTTTATTTACTTACTTAATAGTTAATATTTTTCTAATGTTGTAAGCGTGTTGACATTTAAATTGATTCTATGTAGCATAAGAAATAAAAAGCTGAAATCTATGGTAATTATTTTTTTTTTCTGGGAAGGATTCTTTCCTTAGCCAATGTCACCCCCCCCCCCCCCCCCCACTCCCCGGTGACAACTGAGAAACAGACTTCCCATTTGTCCCCTCTAGTCAGTTTTCAAAGGGAATAGTCGGCACAAATTGTCACCCCGGAGGACAGGGCTAGAGGGGACTATTGGGAATAATTCGAACCAATGACTTAACGTGTTTGGTGATGGTCACCCATCCACGGACTGATCTTGGCAAATATTTTTTTGAAATACAAGCCAAGTGTCGCAGTGATGAAGAATTAATAAAGAAGAAGGAGCACGGTCCATACAAAATTAACCCACGTCCTACAGCAACGAGAAGTATCTCAAAAACAATGATTAAAATGGGTTTAAAAAGATGGCATACTTCCAAACTCCATCCTTACAGCCTAGCATATAAAAAAATTGCTTCGAAAAGTCGTTCAGGGGCAGTAATATCTACGATGGATATATTACAATATTGAGAAATACTTGGCTATCTTGATTTGACTTCAAAGATGGAGTTCCATCATCAAACTTTTATTTCCTACAATAATTTTGCGGCTAAGTTACTAAGTTTGATGTGCAGAATGTTTGGTTGACGGCATCGTGAAGGGTCCGTTTACACCCTGAATTCATTGCAGATATGACTGCCCCTGAACAAATTTTCATAGCATTTTTTTATATGTTAGACTGTAAGGATGGAGTTTGGAAGTATGCCATCTTTTTATACCCATTTTCGTCATTTTTTTGAGATAGTTCTCTTCGCTGTAGGACGTGGGTTAATTTGATCCTTCTTCTTTTAGGCCCTCGCCAAATTTCAAGCATAAGAAGTACTTACAATCAAAATTCGAAGAAGTTATCATACACCAAAACCAACTGTTGGTGGTGAATAAAAACCGCAAAATAGATACAATTTTCCAGTCATCATCGTCTCAAAGTAAAACAAAGCAATCTGCTGCCGAAGCTACACTTGCGTTTCACACTGTTAAACACCACCAGTCTTACAACTCCATGGACTGCACGGGGCGTTTGATGAAGGTAATCTTTGCTGATTCCAATATTGCCAAGGAAGCCATCGTAAATGGCGCGATAGTTCCATGGATAATTCAAAATATCAAGTCCTTGCTACAAAAAATAACATACATTGGGGTATCAACCGATGCGAGCAATCATGGCTCGGAAAAAATATGTCCGATTATGATCCAGGTTTTTGATTCTCAAGGTGGGATGCAGTCGAAGTTACTGGATGTCATTAACACGCCAAACGAGACAGCAGAAACAATATCTGATATTATTATGAAGACTTTGGAAAAGTACGACTTAACTGAAAAATGTATCTCTCTAACAGCGGATAATGCCAACGTAAATTTTGGAGGGATCAACAGACAAGCAGGAAAAAATGTGTTGACAAATCTTAAGAATAAACTAAATAAGGAGATTGTTGGAATTGGTTGCCTCTGGAAGCCGGAACCAATGACTTAACGTGTTTGGTGATGGTCACCCATCCATGGACTGATCTTGGCAAGCACGGCTTAACCTGAGTCCAACACGTGGGGCTGTTATTACTTAGCCAGCCATAAACATAAATACTAATATAGTAAATATTTTTTACAAATTCAAGCCAAGTGTCGCAGTGATGAAGAATTAATAAATTTTGTTAGGACACAACAAACTCGAGAAAGTCAATACAACTACAGCAGTGCAGCCACCTTTGCCACCAAACCCGCCACCACCGGATACACCACCTATGATCACTAATTTAAAGCAGGAAATTGAAGATGATGAATATAAATGCGATACCACTGAAACTTCATCTGAGTTCAACCAGTCAGAAGAACTAAAGCTTGCCCCTGCAACAATTAAAACTGACCAGTCTGATGAACCCACTGATGACCAGTTTGATGTCATGTACATAAATACTAATATAGTAAATATTTTTCAGAAATACAAGCCAAGTGTCGCAGTCAAGAAGAATTAGTAAATTTTAGGCCCTCGCCAAACTTCAAGCATAAGAAGTACTAACGATCAAAATTCGAAGAAGCTATGATGATCGAAGCAAACTCTTCCTGTGTGGAACCAAATGTTTCGTTGTTAGGGCACAACAAACTCGAGAAAGTCAATACAACTGCAGCAGTGCAGCCACCTTTGCCACCAAACCCGCCACCACCGGATACACCACCCATGATCACTAATTTAAAGCAGGAAATTGAAGATGATGAATATAAATGCGATACCACTGAAACTTCATCTGAGTTCAACCAGTCAGAAGAACTAAAGCTTGCCCCTGCAACAATTAAAACTGACCAGTAGGGTGGAGCGCGGTTGTATGGAAAATTTTTTTTTTCCTAATTTTGAATTTTAATAGGGGGGGATTAGTGCCTTATGTTAAAGTAAAAATAACTGTTATTTTTCAGTTCGATAAAATAATATCTTCTACCTCCGCTTGGACCTTGAAGTTTTAAGATTTTCTGAAAAATCGTAGTATTTTAGGGTTCTCTGTTAAGTATATAAGAGGTATAAATAGTACAATTTTTACTTATAACTAATAAAAAAACAAGTTTTCAGTCGGCCTTAAAATCTCTTTTTGTCTCAAACTTCGGCATTTTCTTACGGGATTCCAATTTAGCTTTTATGGCTCCCAATCGTGATGAGTCCTTACACTGGGAAGTGCAAGCTTCTGTCGTCAACTTTACAGCACTTTCAACTGCTTGAGTATGGCAGGGAAGACGTAGAAACAATAGTTCACCCTCGCCACCAGATTGGACTATTTGTTGAATTTCTTGATCAGTTAGCTGTTTCAAGATCGGAGGTTCGGTAATAGTTTGTTGCCAATTTATCATATCGATATAATTCGACGCACCAAAGTTAATATCTGTCACTTCAAACAGCCTTGGTGATGGAAGTTGCGACATACTACGTGCTTTTAATACACGCCGGGCTGCCAGTTCACGAATGTGTTTCTTGTCATCTGTAATCATTGCAAGTAAGACGTTTTCTGGATGTGCGAAATAGCTATTGCGTTGAATGACAGGATCTATGACCTTTTTTAGATTTTCTGGCAGGTACCTAGAGGTCGATATGATTTTAAAAAGATGCCGAGCCCCATCTTTACAGGACGGTTTATTCTTAATGGAGAACCAGCATGGGGCGTAAACTTTTATGACAAATGTAGCCAGGGTTATCAAATTATCTGATGGTTTTTCTGTTGCTACATACAAACGTAGTATACGATTAGCACGTGTGAGCCAACGAGCATGAGATAGTCTACCTGGGGACCTATTCGCCAGATCTTCTGGAAAGTCGCCTGATTGTACCGCTGAGACAATATCGTGCAAGTACTTTTGATCTGTATTCAAATCTACAGCTTTTGTTGGAAGCGGTTCTCCTTCGATCGGATGGAATTTTTTAACTGGCAGTTGTTCACAAGTTTCCAGTGACTTTAACAACTGGCCTGTGTAAGTCTTGGGTCCCGAAGTGGCTCCGTCAATATGAAAAAACAAGTGTCTCAAAGGAAGTTCGTTCATATGAAGTAAACAAATTACCCACTGGAGAGGTCTTTGCAGATTTTTTTCCAGGAGGCGTATAATTCCGCCATATTTTCCAGTATTAACATTTGTTCCATCACAGCCAAGCGCCATAAGATGTTGTGGAGAAACGCTTTTCTTGGCCAAAAACCCTGTGATTGCGGTTTCTATTGCCTTTGCTGAACCTGTACTTGGTACTACGTACCCAATATAAATAGAACCCGGCTCCTGAATGAGCGAGATATGCTCTTCAATACACGTTGTTCTATAGTATTTATTACCTTTTTTAACAATTTTCAAAGTTTTGTCTTTCTTTCCGTCAAAGTATAAAGCAGAAAGCTCTGTATTAATGACTTCTTTCACTAATTTCTGTCGGTTTTTAGATCTCTCCCTTCGTAATTTATGTCTATCAATAACCTCAAGATCAGATCCAATATCGTGCAAAACGGATGATGCGATCGCTGCCGCCGCCCTATCAGAGACACCATATCTGTCGCACGTCTTCGATAACGTAGGTAAGTTAATATGTGAGATCTTTCTTCTCTTTATTTCAGGAACGCCATCGTCTGTAGTGTTTAGGAATTCATCAGCTGTACTACTACTTCGCTCGGATGTCGGGGATGTCGGTGATATCATGGAAACGTTAATTTCTGTATCAACTGACATAAAACTGTTATTCAAGGATTTACTTGTGGAGTTTTCGCGATCTAGTTTCCGTTCAAGGGTCTTTTGTAGTTTTTTTGTCATAGTAATGTCAATTTTACCGATAAACATATTTCGAGAAGTTCGTTGATCTATTAAAAACGGTTGTTCCTGTTTGGGAACCTTTTTATCAGTCGGGCAGATGCAATGTGGGAGTTCTTTACATTTGCAAGATGCAATATCAAAGAGCAGCTTACCATTTTCGCGAAAACTTTCCAATTTTTCTGGAGAAATCTTCTTAATAGACTTAAGTAAATTCTTGCATTTCAAGTGATATGCTTTTAACATCTGTATGATTCTCGTTCGTGTTACAGTCGGAATAGATGCTGTTTGCCATATACCTTCAATCCTAGGTACCACTATATCTGCTACTTGTGAAAATGTTGGCTCCTTTGCAGTTTCTAATTGTAATTTGAGCTGATGTCTCGTCCATTCATAATACTTCATTAATCTTCATAAGTAGGTAGATAATTGTCTTTAATATCCACGATACCACCAAACAAGGGACACTTAAATGCACTACGAGTATTTTCCATGCTTCAAAACAAACGTCCGACCTGTCACTTCGAGTAATAACTGTGCACTGATACGACAAGCGTCGAAAAGCGCGCGCTGCGCAACGAATGGCCTCCCCGCGCGTCCCCGCACTCTTCTTGTTTTAAGTACCTAAACCAACGTAAAAATATGTTTTTTAATGATTAGAAAACAAAGTAGACTATTGTAACTATCGAATAATAAAATAAAAAGTAATGAATATTTATAAATGACAAATTTAAGTAGCGTCAAACATGGGTCTAAAAATCAATTTATTCAAAAGTTCAGTGACCTTGCGGAGGCAGATAATCTAATCTTATTCAAATTATATTTTGTGTGTGTTATGTTAAACCCTAAAGGCACCCTTTTCGCGCTATTACATAACTATAACACGAAAAAAGTTTTTTCACTCCACCCTACTGACCAGTCTGTTGAGCCTGTCCAGCCTACTGTAACGATGTGCCGAAACTTTGCACGTATTACTTGCAAAAAGGCTGCAGCGTGTATATTTCCACATGAATTAATTTTGTCTCAATTGCCGGGGGCTTATACATTTTGTAGGAACTTCCAAAATTCTGTGTGTTCTTTTCGTAAGTGCAAATTTGTTCACGCCTCTGTCTTTGAAAAAGAACACTTCTAGAGAACGGTATATTTACCACCCCATTCACTAGCTCATCTTAAAGAAGCTACTGTACAGCAAGCCCCTCCGCCATCACCACAGTCAGAAGGTAATACACCCTCAACATTAAATTTCAAAAAAAAGTTAAAAATAAAATTTTTGGTGTTTTTTTCTTTCAGAAGCATCGGCAGAGCAGGCTACAAATTATTGTAATGCTCCACCACCCCACCAAATATCATGGCAAGTCTTTCTTCCTGTATGAGCTTTTGCTCGTGGAATCTATCACGTGAAGTTTGGACATTATTCAAATAGATTTCTTGGATGAATTCGTCCTTGAGTACATATAGACTTACAAAATCAATGAGCAAGTTTACAAACAAGCATGCGACTAATAAGCACGTGTAACTTTACCCTTAGTGATTATCTGTGATTAGTATTAATTAAAGTTAATTATCTGTGATTGTACGTTTTAAAGGAAAGATAATGTTGATTTTTTTTTATTTGATTCTACAGGGTGTAAACGGACCCTTCACGAAGCCGTCAACCAAGCATTCTGTACATCAAACTAAGTAACTTTACGCAAAAAAATTTGCTGGGGAACGAATTTTTTTTTTGGGGTGAAAAGTCACGTGATACGGTATAACTCAATGTTACGCACTCAGAACATTGTGCTGGTGGATGGATTGAATGGTACGGGGGTGATGGAGGTGTTTAAAGTAAAAATCTTACTTTAAAAACATGTATTTAAAAAAAAAACTTGTGAAAAAGTTGGAACTTTGACCTCCAATATCTCCGTTACTAGAAGGTTCCCAGGTATGGTCTAGAACAAAAAAATGATTGCAATGACGGGGAGAATAAGTGCCTTTCGGCTTCGTTAAGGGTCTTTTTACACCCTTTATATAACTTTTTTGACATTTTTATTTACTTACTTAATAGTTAATATTTTTCTAATGTTGTAAGCGTGTTGACATTTAAATTGATTCTATGTAGCATAAGAAATAAAAAGCTGAAATCTATGGTAATTATTTTGGTTGCGCGGATACATAGACAATTAGTTTGTTGATTGGCACAGGTAATCCCCACCTCTAAATCATTCCCGCACAAAACCTCCGTTGTCGATTCCCAACGAACTATGGCTGATTCATCGCGATAATACACGCTCTCGAAACATTAATAAAAGGTGGTGAAATTGGTGTGATCTTCTCGCTTTCGTCTTCTCCGTGTGATGTGCTACATGCTCCAGGAAGCTGCTTGGGAAATCGAGGTATGTGCAATCCTTCCTTATAAGCGTACTGCTCGTTTTTCCACGTGTTCCGTATCAGTACGTAATCCCGCCATCTTTTATCTGTGCCAATTTTCTAGTTATTCGAATTATTAGCAAAAACCAGCGCAAACATTTGGTCCTTCAGCCGTATAAGTGTCGTAAAATCAGTGGCAGCCATTCCCTAGGAAATCCTAGGTCGTTCGTTTAGTTAATCCCGCGTATTTGTTCCAAATACTTCGCCACGAGGCAAGTTAGGTATTTCATTAAAATCTCGTAAACTCCGCATTAGATTAAGTTGCATCGTTTGTATTTCGCTCAACACCGCAATCATTTACCAATTCTATCGTATCGTATCGTTCCTGTCGTTTCGTATTTCGCTCATCACCGCGTAGTTTCATACACCGCATAATTTCTATCGTATTCGTTTCGTGTCGGCATCCTAGCTAGTAATTGGTACTAGCAGATATTCCGCTTGTAATCATCGCGTTATTTAAATAAGTTGCAATTTGTTCGAAAACCGGTTTGGTCAAGTAGGTCACAGAACACGTGTGCGCACCGACTGCCCGGCCAGTTAACAAAGTGTAGTTAACAATACTATCAATTAGCACATCTGCACAATAGAATAGTTAATATTAATTATTTCTTATATTATTTACTTTCTTAATTATTTCGTGTTTCATTCATAAATCGCTAACATGCCCATTGACTTAACGCTCAGGCGACTCGTTTCTAAGCGGGACCGCATTTTTTCCCGCATGCAAAGTAACTGTGATATTTTAAAACATATCGATTCGGAAGAATTCAATAAGGAATCCTTCCTCTGTGACGTTAAAACACTAGATTCAATGCGTGCAGATTTTGAAAGTGTGTTGGATGATATTGTTGATCATGAGCTTAAATTAAATCCTGATAACGTCATCAACTATCAGGCGCTTTCTTCGTTAGAAGACCTATTAGGCCGTGTAAAACGAGCCGAGGAAAAACTACAGGTCCAATCTCGTAGTCAGGTTCAAAGGTCACCTCGATTGCCTCTATTTATCGCTAGTTATCGCAACGCCGTAAACAGTAATGTTTCTCTGACAGACAGTGAGAGGTTATATTATTTAATAGGAAAGTTAACCGCCAAGGCGCGTTCTGTTTGCGCCGGCATATCTCCAACCGCTGACAACTACCCTCTTATTTTTGATTTACTTTGTAAACGGTATAAAGATAAGCGTCAATCAGCGACTTCATACCTAGACCAATTATTTGAATTTAAATCTATTTCGTCAGGAACCCCTAGTAGTTTAGAATCTTTTCTCGATAAATTCGCATCGTCTGTAGCCGCGTTAAAAAACACAAAGGTCAATGACTTATCTGATTTTATTTTGTTGCATATCGCTCTTAAAAAACTTGATCCAGACACTGCGCGTACTTTCGAATCTAATCATCAATTAAGATCGAATAATTCCGAAATTCCATCTTTTTCTGATTTAGTTATTTTTATTCGCGACCATACAAAGGTATTAGAACGTACGTCATCTTCTGTTGCTCGAGTCGTCAGCAACAGAGGGTCCGAGCGTAAATCTACAAAACCTACACAGGCTTACGCGAGTACATCTGGTTCTGAGTCCGCCGCGTGTAACCTATGCAATGAGCATCATAATTACATTTATAAATGTAGGGTTTTTAATAGTCATAACCCAGATCAACGTTTTAAATTCATTGAGTCTAACAATTTATGTATAAATTGCCTAAGTAGTGGTCATCGTGTTTCTGCGTGTGGGTCAACATCTACATGTAGGAAATGTAATCACAAACATCACACTCTCTTGTGCTTTGGAAGTCAAACCCGCTCCCGGCCGACAGAGGTACTTATCTAATGCGCCCAGTGACTCATCCACTCTTCACACACACACTGACATAGCGTTGTGTTCATTATCCGATAATCATGGTGGGAGTAGCCATATGATTCGACCTCTTACCACGGTACTCATAGCAACCGCACGTATCATTATCATGGATTCTCGCGGAATTGAACATAGTTTCAGGACATTGTTAGACAGCGCTTCTCAAAGTAATTTTATAACTCGCGAATGTTGTCAACGCTTAGGTTTGAACATCAATAATCGACCTGCCTGTTCTACCGTAAAGGGAATAGGAGGTTCGAGTAAAACAATTCAGGGTTCCGTAAAAATTAAATTTCATTCTCGTTTCGACCGCAACATAAATTATAATATCGAGTCTTTGGTAGTAGATAAAATTACCGAACGTTTGCCAACTGCCAAGGTCGACGCCTCTCTTTTGTCTAACTTCAAAAATTTACCGTTGGCAGACGATACGTATTTTTCTCCAGGCCCGATTCAAGTATTGATCGGTGCTTCAATTTTCCCGCATTTACTCTTGTCGAACAAGGTGCCAGGACAAGCGAAACATTTCTCGCCTCTCGCATTGGAAACTGTCCTTGGCTATGTTATTGTAGGTGATGCCCCGGTACGCGTTGACAGCAACACGACCGTTTCATATTGTTGTACCGCTGATCCGTTGGACTCTGCGATCCGAAAGTTCTGGGAATTGGAGGAAGTAGACGTCCCCCCGCTGCTCAGCCCGGATGACAAATTGTGTGAGGAGTTTTACAACCGCACTACCACTCGGGATAGTGACGGACGATACGTGGTTGCTTTGCCTTTCAAGGGTGATGTCGAATCCCTTGGTAACTCGCGTCAAGCAAGTGAACGTCGGTTTTACTGCTTGGAAAGGAAGATGCAAGCTTCTCCACAATTAAAGGTCGCGTATGACGGTGTCATCCGCGAGTATTTAGGAAAGGGTTATATTTCACCTACAAATTCTGATTCTTCAGAAATTTCATATTTTATTCCGCATCATGGTGTGATCCGAGATGATAAGGTCACAACCAAACTTCGTGTCGTTCTCGATGGTAGTTGTAAAACTACCTCCCGCGTTTCTCTAAATGATCTCTTGTATGGTGGGCAAAATCTACAAGGGAATCTTTTTAATATTATTATTGGTTTTCGTTTATTTTCGATCGCTCTTTCCGCAGACATTCGTCAAATGTTTCTCAGCATTGGAATCCGAGAATCTGATCGGCGTTTCCAACGCATTTTGTATCGCTTTTCCCCGCAAGAACCTTTACAGGTTTATGAATTTAATCGTGTCGTTTTTAGGCTCAAGTCTAGCCCCTTTCATGCGCTGCGAACTATCAAGCAGCTGGCAGAGGACGAGGGTGACTCTTACCCTCAGGCAAAAAATATTGTCGCTGAAGGTTTGTATATGGACGATTTTGTCCATTCCGTTCTCACGGAAGACCAGGGCATTTCCACAGCTTCGGAAATGATAGGTCTCATGAAAGCTGGTCAATTTGAATTAGTTAAATGGACCAGCAACTCCCAAGTCGTCTTGGATTCGATTCCGCCTTCGCATCGCCTGCCAGCTGTCAAAGAATTCGACGAGTCCGACCAACATAAGGTACTGGGCTTGTATTGGTCGCCGACGTCGGACCACTCCGGCATGAAAGTTAGTACCCCCTTTAAAAATTGTACTAAGCGTACAATATTGTCGTGTGTCGCTAAAATATGAGACGTCATGGGATTTGTCGCGCCAGTCGTCCTGTACGCCAAACTGCTGATCAAACAGCTTTGGCTGTGTGATTGTGACTGGGATGATACCCCACCTGAAAATATAGTGAGGCTGTGGACTCGCTTTAAGGAAGAGCTTCCTTTGCTCGGTAGTATAAAAATCCCACGTCACGTTGGTATCGTCGCCGATAGTGTGGTCACTATCTTGGCTTTCGCGGACGCCAGTGAGAAGGCATACGGGGGAGTGATTTGCCTCCACGTCCAAAATAGCGATGGCAATATAGTTAAGTTGTTAACCGCTAAGTCTAAGGTGTCTCCTAAGAAGGTCGTTTCTCTCGCTCGTCTTGAGCTATGTGCTATTCTTGTGCTAGCTCAACTAATGGAAAATGTTGTAGTCGCTTGTCAAAACCGCATTGTTTTTCGCAATATGTTCGCATTTTCGGATTCGACAGACGCTCTCTGTTGGGTACATTCGTCGCCCCATCGGTGGAACACCTTTGTGGCCAACAGAGTGTCGAAAATACAAAACGACCTATCTCCACAACTCTCGTTTGAAGAGTTAAGCACCGTGCTTACTCAAATCGAGTCAATAATGAATACCAGACCTCTTTGTAGGACGCTCTCTAGCGACCCTTCGGAACCGCTAGCTTTAACTCCAGCGCACTTTTTAAATCTCACGCCTTTAGAGTACTTGCCTGCGGAGGAAAGGACTATTACTGCTGGACACGAGTTGCTAGATAGTTTAGTACAGTCGTTTTGGAAGCGCTGGAGAGGTGGATACCTCCACACGTTGCAATCGCGTCGCAAATGGAACACGCCGGTCGATCCAGTCGCTGTCGGCACGGTCGTGATCCTTATAACCGACAATTCGCCTCCACTGCACTGGCCTTTGGGCGTCGTGGAGGAAGTTTTCCCTGACTCCACCGGAGTCACTCGTATCGCTCGGGTTAAGACAGCGACTGGATCCTACTTGCGTCCCGTCGTGCGTCTTTGCCCGTTGCCTAACCAATAGACACGTCGGTTTATCATCAAAGGTTAGGTTAACGTTAGCAATTAGGTATTTTAGTAGTTTGTAGTTTCGTATTTGAAGGCATCCCTTCAAGCCCGGGGGAATGGTTGCGCGGATACATAGACAATTAGTTTGTTGATTGGCACAGGTAATCCCCACCTCTAAATCATTCCCGCACAAAACCTCCGTTGTCGATTCCCAACGAACAATGGCTGACTATAATTCATCGCGATAATACACGCTCTCGAAACATTAATAAAAGGTGGTGAAATTGGTGTGATCTTCTCGCTTTCGTCTTCTCCGTGTGATGTGCTACATGCTCCAGGAAGCTGCTTGGGAAATCGAGGTATGTGCAATCCTTCCTTATAAGCGTACTGCTCGTTTTTCCACGTGTTCCGTATCAGTACGTAATCCCGCCATCTTTTATCTGTGCCAATTTTCTAGTTATTCGAATTATTAGCAAAAACCAGCGCAAACATATTTTTTTTTTCTGGGAAGGATTCTTTCCTTAGCCAATGTCACCCCCCCCCCCCCCCTCCCCGGTGACAACTGAGAAACAGACTTCCCATTTGTCCCCTCTAGTCAGTTTTCAAAGGGAATAGTCGGCACAAATTGTCACCCTGGAGGACAGGGCTAGAGGGGACTATTGGGAATAATTCGAACCAATGACTTAACGTGTTTGGTGATGGTCACCCATCCACGGACTGATCTTGGCAAATATTTTTTTGAAATACAAGCCAAGTGTCGCAGTGATGAAGAATTAATAAAGAAGAAGGAGCACGGTCCATACAAAATTAACCCACGTCCTACAGCAACGAGAAGCATCTCAAAAACAATGATTAAAATGGGTTTAAAAAGATGGCATACTTCCAAACTCCATCCTTACAGCCTAGCATATAAAAAAATTGCTTCGAAAAGTCGTTCAGGGGCAGTAATATCTACGATGGATATATTACAATATTGAGAAATACTTGGCTATCTTGATTTGACTTCAAAGATGGAGTTCCATCATCAAACTTTTATTTCCTACAATAATTTTGCGGCTAAGTTACTAAGTTTGATGTGCAGAATGTTTGGTTGACGGCATCGTGAAGGGTCCGTTTACACCCTGAATTCATTGCAGATATGACTGCCCCTGAACAAATTTTCATAGCATTTTTTTATATGTTAGACTGTAAGGATGGAGTTTGGAAGTATGCCATCTTTTTATACCCATTTTCGTCATTTTTTTGAGATAGTTCTCTTCGCTGTAGGACGTGGGTTAATTTGATCCTTCTTCTTTTAGGCCCTCGCCAAATTTCAAGCATAAGAAGTACTTACAATCAAAATTCGAAGAAGTTATCATACACCAAAACCAACTGTTGGTGGTGAATAAAAACCGCAAAATAGATACAATTTTCCAGTCATCATCGTCTCAAAGTAAAACAAAGCAATCTGCTGCCGAAGCTACACTTGCGTTTCACACTGTTAAACACCACCAGTCTTACAACTCCATGGACTGCACGGGGCGTTTGATGAAGGTAATCTTTGCTGATTCCAATATTGCCAAGGAAGCCATCGTAAATGGCGCGATAGTTCCATAGATAATTCAAAATATCAAGTCCTTGCTACAAAAAATAACATACATTGGGGTATCAACCGATGCGAGCAATCATGGCTCGGAAAAAATATTTCCGATTATGATACAGGTTTTTGATTCTCAAGGTGGGATGCAGTCGAAGTTACTGGATGTCATTAACACGCCAAACGAGACAGCAGAAACAATATCTGATATTATTATGAAGACTTTGGAAAAGTACGACTTAACTGAAAAATGTATCTCTCTAACAGCGGATAATGCCAACGTAAATTTTGGAGGGATCAACAGACAAGCAGGAAAAAATGTGTTGACAAATCTTAAGAATAAACTAAATAAGGAGATTGTTGGAATTGGTTGCCTCTGGAAGCCGGAACCAATGACTTAACGTGTTTGGTGATGGTCACCCATCCATGGACTGATCTTGGCAAGCACGGCTTAACCTGAGTCCAACACGTGGGGCTGTTATTACTTAGCCAGCCATAAACATAAATACTAATATAGTAAATATTTTTTACAAATTCAAGCCAAGTGTCGCAGTGATGAAGAATTAATAAATTTTGTTAGGACACAACAAACTCGAGAAAGTCAATACAACTGCAGCAGTGCAGCCACCTTTGCCACCAAACCCGCCACCACCGGATACACCACCTATGATCACTAATTTAAAGCAGGAAATTGAAGATGATGAATATAAATGCGATACCACTGAAACTTCATCTGAGTTCAACTAGTCAGAAGAACTAAAGCTTGCCCCTGCAACAATTAAAACTGACCAGTCTGATGAACCCACTGATGACCAGTTTGATTTCATGTACATAAATACTAATATAGTAAATATTCTTCAGAAATACAAGCCAAGTGTCGCAGTCAAGAAGAATTAGTCAATGTTAGGCCCTCGCCAAACTTCAAGCATAAGAAGTACTAACGATCAAAATTCGAAGAAGCTATGATGATCGAAGCAAACTCTTCCTGTGTGGAACCAAATGTTTCGTTGTTAGGGCACAACAAACTCGAGAAAGTCAATACAACTGCAGCAGTGCAGCCACCTTTGCCACCAAACCCGCCACCACCGGATACACCACCCATGATCACTAATTTAAAGCAGGAAATTGAAGATGATGAATATAAATGCGATACCACTGAAACTTCATCTGAGTTCAACCAGTCAGAAGAACTAAAGCTTGCCCCTGCAACAATTAAAACTGACCAGTCTGTTGAGCCTGTCCAGCCTACTGTAACGATGTGCCGAAACTTTGCACGTATTACTTGCAAAAAGGCTGCAGCGTGTATATTTCCACATGAATTAATTTTGTCTCAATTGCCGGGGGCTTATACATTTTGTAGGAACTTCCAAAATTCTGTGTGTTCTTTTTGTAAGTGCAAATTTGTTCACGCCTCTGTCTTTGAAAAAGAACACTTCTAGAGAACGGTATATTTACCACCCCATTTACTAGCTCATCTTAAAGAAGCTACTGTACAGCAAGCCCCTCCGCCATCACCACAGTCAGAAGGTAATACACCCTCAACATTAAATTTCAAAAAAAAGTTAAAAATAAAAATTTTGGTGTTTTTTTCTTTCAGAAGCATCGGCAGAGCAGGCTACAAATTATTGTAATGCTCCACCACCCCACCAAATATCATGGCAAGTCTTTCTTCCTGTATGAGCTTTTGCTCGTGGAATCTATCACGTGAAGTTTGGACATTATTCAAATAGATTTCTTGGATGAATTCGTCCTTGAGTACATATAGACTTACAAAATCAATGAGCAAGTTTACAAACAAGCATGCGACTAATAAGCACGTGTAACTTTACCCTTAGTGATTATCTGTGATTAGTATTAATTAAAGTTAATTATCTGTGATTGTACGTTTTAAAGGGAAGATAATGTTGATTTTTTTTATTTGATTCTACAGGGTGTAAACGGACCCTTCACGAAGCCGTCAACCAAGCATTCTGTACATCAAACTAAGTAACTTTACGCAAAAAAATTTGCTGGGGAACGAATTTTTTTTTTGGGGTGAAAAGTCACGTGATACGGTATAACTCAATGTTACTCACTCAGAACATTGTGCTGGTGGATGGATTGAATGGTACGGGGGTGATGGAGGTGTTTAAAGTAAAAATCTTACTTTAAAAACATGTATTTAAAAAAAAAACTTGTGAAAAAGTTGGAACTTTGACCTCCAATATCTCCGTTACTAGAAGGTTCCCAGGTATGGTCTAGAACAAAAAAATGATTGCAATGACGGGGAGAATAAGTGCCTTTCGGCTTCGTTAAGGGTCTTTTTACACCCTTTATATAACTTTTTTGACATTTTTATTTACTTACTTAATAGTTAATATTTTTCTAATGTTGTAAGCGTGTTGACATTTAAATTGATTCTATGTAGCATAAGAAATAAAAAAGCTGAAATCTATGGTATTTTTTTTTTTTTTCTGGGAAGGATTCTTTCCTTAGCCAATGTCACCCCCCCCCCACTCCCCGGTGACAACTGGGAAACAGACTTCCCATTTGTCCCCTCTAGTCAGTTTTCAAAGGGAATAGTCGGCACAAATTGTCACCCCGGAGGACAGGGCTAGAGGGGACTATTGGGAATAATTCGAACCAATGACTTAACGTGTTTAGTGATGGTCACCCATCCACGGACTGATCTTGGCAAATATTTTTTTGAAATACAAGCCAAGTGTCGCAGTGATGAAGAATTAATAAAGAAGAAGGAGCACGGTCCATACAAAATTAACCCACGTCCTACAGCAACGAGAAGTATCTCAAAAACAATGATTAAAATGGGTTTAAAAAGATGGCATACTTCCAAACTCCATCCTTACAGCCTAGCATATAAAAAAATTGCTTCGAAAAGTCGTTCAGGGGCAGTAATATCTACGATGGATATATTACAATATTGAGAAATACTTGGCTATCTTGATTTGACTTCAAAGATGGAGTTCCATCATCAAACTTTTATTTCCTACAATAATTTTGCGGCTAAGTTACTAAGTTTGATGTGCAGAATGTTTGGTTGACGGCATCGTGAAGGGTCCGTTTACACCCTGAATTCATTGCAGATATGACTGCCCCTGAACAAATTTTCATAGCATTTTTTTATATGTTAGACTGTAAGGATGGAGTTTGGAAGTATGCCATCTTTTTATACCCATTTTCGTCATTTTTTTGAGATAGTTCTCTTCGCTGTAGGACGTGGGTTAATTTGATCCTTCTTCTTTTAGGCCCTCGCCAAATTTCAAGCATAAGAAGTACTTACAATCAAAATTCGAAGAAGTTATCATACACCAAAACCAACTGTTGGTGGTGAATAAAAACCGCAAAATAGATACAATTTTCCAGTCATCATCGTCTCAAAGTAAAACAAAGCAATCTGCTGCCGAAGCTACACTTGCGTTTCACACTGTTAAACACCACCAGTCTTACAACTCCATGGACTGCACGGGGCGTTTGATGAAGGTAATCTTTGCTGATTCCAATATTGCCAAGGAAGCCATCGTAAATGGCGCGATAGTTCCATAGATAATTCAAAATATCAAGTCCTTGCTACAAAAAATAACATACATTGGGGTATCAACCGATGCGAGCAATCATGGCTCGGAAAAAATATTTCCGATTATGATACAGGTTTTTGATTCTCAAGGTGGGATGCAGTCGAAGTTACTGGATGTCATTAACACGCCAAACGAGACAGCAGAAACAATATCTGATATTATTATGAAGACTTTGGAAAAGTACGACTTAACTGAAAAATGTATCTCTCTAACAGCGGATAATGCCAACGTAAATTTTGGAGGGATCAACAGACAAGCAGGAAAAAATGTGTTGACAAATCTTAAGAATAAACTAAATAAGGAGATTGTTGGAATTGGTTGCCTCTGGAAGCCGGCACCAATGACTTAACGTGTTTGGTGATGGTCACCCATCCATGGACTGATCTTGGCAAGCACGGCTTAACCTGAGTCCAACACGTGGGGCTGTTATTACTTAGCCAGCCATAAACATAAATACTAATATAGTAAATATTTTTTACAAATTCAAGCCAAGTGTCGCAGTGATGAAGAATTAATAAATTTTGTTAGGACACAACAAACTCGAGAAAGTCAATACAACTGCAGCAGTGCAGCCACCTTTGCCACCAAACCCGCCACCACCGGATACACCACCTATGATCACTAATTTAAAGCAGGAAATTGAAGATGATGAATATAAATGCGATACCACTGAAACTTCATCTGAGTTCAACTAGTCAGAAGAACTAAAGCTTGCCCCTGCAACAATTAAAACTGACCAGTCTGATGAACCCACTGATGACCAGTTTGATTTCATGTACATAAATACTAATATAGTAAATATTCTTCAGAAATACAAGCCAAGTGTCGCAGTCAAGAAGAATTAGTCAATGTTAGGCCCTCGCCAAACTTCAAGCATAAGAAGTACTAACGATCAAAATTCGAAGAAGCTATGATGATCGAAGCAAACTCTTCCTGTGTGGAACCAAATGTTTCGTTGTTAGGGCACAACAAACTCGAGAAAGTCAATACAACTGCAGCAGTGCAGCCACCTTTGCCACCAAACCCGCCACCACCGGATACACCACCCATGATCACTAATTTAAAGCAGGAAATTGAAGATGATGAATATAAATGCGATACCACTGAAACTTCATCTGAGTTCAACCAGTCAGAAGAACTAAAGCTTGCCCCTGCAACAATTAAAACTGACCAGTCTGTTGAGCCTGTCCAGCCTACTGTAACGATGTGCCGAAACTTTGCACGTATTACTTGCAAAAAGGCTGCAGCGTGTATATTTCCACATGAATTAATTTTGTCTCAATTGCCGGGGGCTTATACATTTTGTAGGAACTTCCAAAATTCTGTGTGTTCTTTTTGTAAGTGCAAATTTGTTCACGCCTCTGTCTTTGAAAAAGAACACTTCTAGAGAACGGTATATTTACCACCCCATTTACTAGCTCATCTTAAAGAAGCTACTGTACAGCAAGCCCCTCCGCCATCACCACAGTCAGAAGGTAATACACCCTCAACATTAAATTTCAAAAAAAAGTTAAAAATAAAAATTTTGGTGTTTTTTTCTTTCAGAAGCATCGGCAGAGCAGGCTACAAATTATTGTAATGCTCCACCACCCCACCAAATATCATGGCAAGTCTTTCTTCCTGTATGAGCTTTTGCTCGTGGAATCTATCACGTGAAGTTTGGACATTATTCAAATAGATTTCTTGGATGAATTCGTCCTTGAGTACATATAGACTTACAAAATCAATGAGCAAGTTTACAAACAAGCATGCGACTAATAAGCACGTGTAACTTTACCCTTAGTGATTATCTGTGATTAGTATTAATTAAAGTTAATTATCTGTGATTGTACGTTTTAAAGGGAAGATAATGTTGATTTTTTTTATTTGATTCTACAGGGTGTAAACGGACCCTTCACGAAGCCGTCAACCAAGCATTCTGTACATCAAACTAAGTAACTTTACGCAAAAAAATTTGCTGGGGAACGAATTTTTTTTTTGGGGTGAAAAGTCACGTGATACGGTATAACTCAATGTTACTCACTCAGAACATTGTGCTGGTGGATGGATTGAATGGTACGGGGGTGATGGAGGTGTTTAAAGTAAAAATCTTACTTTAAAAACATGTATTTAAAAAAAAAACTTGTGAAAAAGTTGGAACTTTGACCTCCAATATCTCCGTTACTAGAAGGTTCCCAGGTATGGTCTAGAACAAAAAAATGATTGCAATGACGGGGAGAATAAGTGCCTTTCGGCTTCGTTAAGGGTCTTTTTACACCCTTTATATAACTTTTTTGACATTTTTATTTACTTACTTAATAGTTAATATTTTTCTAATGTTGTAAGCGTGTTGACATTTAAATTGATTCTATGTAGCATAAGAAATAAAAAAGCTGAAATCTATGGTATTTTTTTTTTTTTCTGGGAAGGATTCTTTCCTTAGCCAATGTCCCCCCCCCCCCCCTCCCCGGTGACAACTGGGAAACAGACTTCCCATTTGTCCCCTCTAGTCAGTTTTCAAAGGGAATAGTCGGCACAAATTGTCACCCCGGAGGACAGGGCTAGAGGGGACTATTGGGAATAATTCGAACCAATGACTTAACGTGTTTAGTGATGGTCACCCATCCACGGACTGATCTTGGCAAATATTTTTTTGAAATACAAGCCAAGTGTCGCAGTGATGAAGAATTAATAAAGAAGAAGGAGCACGGTCCATACAAAATTAACCCACGTCCTACAGCAACGAGAAGTATCTCAAAAACAATGATTAAAATGGGTTTAAAAAGATGGCATACTTCCAAACTCCATCCTTACAGCCTAGCATATAAAAAATATGCTTCGAAAAGTCGTTCAGGGGCAGTAATATCTACGATGGATATATTACAATATTGAGAAATACTTGGCTATCTTGATTTGACTTCAAAGATGGAGTTCCATCATCAAACTTTTATTTCCTACAATAATTTTGCGGCTAAGTTACTAAGTTTGATGTGCAGAATGTTTGGTTGACGGCATCGTGAAGGGTCCGTTTACACCCTGAATTCATTGCAGATATGACTGCCCCTGAACAAATTTTCATAGCATTTTTTTATATGTTAGACTGTAAGGATGGAGTTTGGAAGTAGGCCATCTTTTTATACCCATTTTCGTCATTTTTTTGAGATAGTTCTCTTCGCTGTAGGACGTGGGTTAATTTGATCCTTCTTCTTTTAGGCCCTCGCCAAATTTCAAGCATAAGAAGTACTTACAATCAAAATTCGAAGAAGTTATCATACACCAAAACCAACTGTTGGTGGTGAATAAAAACCGCAAAATAGATACAATTTTCCAGTCATCATCGTCTCAAAGTAAAACAAAGCAATCTGCTGCCGAAGCTACACTTGCGTTTCACACTGTTAAACACCACCAGTCTTACAACTCCATGGACTGCACGGGGCGTTTGATGAAGGTAATCTTTGCTGATTCCAATATTGCCAAGGAAGCCATCGTAAATGGCGCGATAGTTCCATGGATAATTCAAAATATCAAGTCCTTGCTACAAAAAATAACATACATTGGGGTATCAACCGATGCGAGCAATCATGGCTCGGAAAAAATATTTCCGATTATGATACAGGTTTTTGATTCTCAAGGTGGGATGCAGTCGAAGTTACTGGATGTCATTAACACGCCAAACGAGACAGCAGAAACAATATCTGATATTATTATGAAGACTTTGGAAAAGTACGACTTAACTGAAAAATGTATCTCTCTAACAGCGGATAATGCCAACGTAAATTTTGGAGGGATCAACAGACAAGCAGGAAAAAATGTGTTGACAAATCTTAAGAATAAACTAAATAAGGAGATTGTTGGAATTGGTTGCCTCTGGAAGCCGGAACCAAACTCCAAACTCCCAAACTCGCCAAACTTCAAGCATAAGAAGTACTAACGATCAAAATTCGAAGAAGCTATGATGATCGAAGCAAACTCTTCCTGTGTGGAACCAAATGTTTCGTTGTTAGGGCACAACAAACTCGAGAAAGTCAATACAACTGCAGCAGTGCAGCCACCTTTGCCACCAAACCCGCCACCACCGGATACACCACCCATGATCACTAATTTAAAGCAGGAAATTGAAGATGATGAATATAACTGCGATACCACTGAAACTTCATCTGAGTTCAACCAGTCAGAAGAACTAAAGCTTGCCCCTGCAACAATTAAAACTGACCAGTCTGTTGAGCCTGTCCAGCCTACTGTAACGATGTGCCGAAACTTTGCACGTGTTATTTGCAAAAAGGCTGCAGCGTGTATATTTGCACATGAATTAATTTTGTCTCAATTGCCGGGGGCTTATACATTTTGTAGGAACTTCCAAAATTCTGTGTGTTCTTTTCGTAAGTGCAAATTTGTTCACGCCTCTGTCTATGAAAAAGAACACTTCTAGAGAACGGTATATTTACCACCCCATTCACTAGCTCTACAGCGATTCTGTAAAATTCAAACAACAACTCGCATCTCACATCGCTATTCACTCTCACTTCGCATAAGGTTCAAAATGACCTTGACTTTGCATTCTGTAAGCATCACCTCGTCACTTGCGAAGTGAAGTGAGCTCCGAAGCGACCAATATTGTACTAGTGAAGTACCACACTCAACAAAATGTTAATCTAGTTTTATCGATTCTAGTTTTTTGACATAATTGTTGAGTTTTTGGCAGAGAATTTTAGCTAATATGATGTTTAAATTAAAATTTATTATTTTATAGAATTTGAGGCAACTAATAAGTAAAAAAAAACAGAAAACTCTAAATTCGAGAATGAATATTTATGTTTCCCTTGCCTTTTGAAAAAAAAATGTCAGTGTCAGAAGTTTCAGACAATATTTTGATAGTGCATCTGTGCGTTGCGCTTGCGGTGTTTGTTTGTTTGTTTTGATCGTTGTGCCGAAAATAATTGTGAAATAATCATGAAGTAAGTTTATATTTGTGGTTGTGAAGTTTAAAAATGATATTAATTAAAATAGTATTTATTTTGTTTTGTAATCCAACAATAATGTTCCAGTCTAAATGAGACACGTTCCTCTCATCCGTCGTCGGCTCAGGTTGAAACTCTGGTAGAGTTTATGGAAAGAAACCCTGGCATGGCGAAGGGTTTTTTGAGAACTCAAAATGCCAGAGAGCGAAGTCGCCGCCAGTGGGAGGAACTAGCCGTGCGCCTAAATAGTATAGGTGGCACAATAAAAGATTACAAAAAGTGGACCAAGGTTAGCATCGCTTTTTTTACTACATGTTAGTTAGAACCACATATTATTCCTCAAAGCAAACCACTTAACATTCCTCAAGGCAAACCACTTAAAATGTGCGACGAATCTTGGTTTAAAGTGTGTTCCTTGGTTTCATAATTTTTATCTTATTGTTAACTAGCTTCTGCCCGCGACTTCGTACGCGGATCTTGTTGCTTATGCCAGCGACAACGGGGTTGTCAAAATCGAAGATCTGAAACGTCTGATGTCGAATTCTAAGAGGGGGACGGGAAAACAACGGGATGCGCGAGACGATTCGAGACGTTCCATATCTTACATTTTTGTAAGTCAGAAGTCGATGCGTAGATACGCTTGGAACTCAAGCGTAATTCTCTATCCGTGAACGTCTCCGATTCGCGAGACAATGCATGACGTTCACGATCAGCGGTCAGTCGCGCATCATATTCTTCACAGTTCTCTAGAGACCTGGATGTAGATGTTCTTGGGATCTTATGATCCTCAATCTTTTAGCTCCTTTGGAACATTGGGAAAGATTTGACCTCTTTCTAGGCATGGTTATAGTTTTATTGTGAAGATACCTGATCAATTAAAATCTAAGTGACTGCTCCCCTGCGTTACCGGGTAGGCTACCGTGTCACGAAGATAAGTGGAAAAAGTCTAAAACACTCAAATAACATAAGCCCGAAGGCATATTTATTCGATAAAATAAAAAAATAAATAGGAGTTTTGTCCAGTAGAGTCAAATTTTCAATGATATACCGTCGTCATCGAATATCAGTCCTAAACTGTTACCGCCTTCACCGCGTGGAGGTAATCCCAGCTTATGTTATTTTATAATTATACAGTGAAATTAGTGATAGCTTTGATTTCCACATCAGATGTTTCTGATCTTCGATTTTTATAAGTCAACAGGAAATGCCCATCAGACCGAACAACGGCAGCTAAGACGTCATTCCTATATGTGTTATGGTGTAGCTGGGCTCTTGGAGTTCCACAACAGGTGTCCCAGATCTTCGATTTTTATAAGTCAACAGAGAGTGCTCATCAGATTGAACAATTTTTGCTAAGACTTCATTCCTATATGTGTTATGGTGTAGCTGGGCTCTTGGAGTTCCACAATAGGTGTTCTAGAACTACGATTTTTATAAGTTAACAGAGAGTGCTGTTCAGATTGAACAATTTTTGCTAAGACGTCATTCCTATATGTGTTATGGTGTAGCTGGGCTCTTGGAGTTCCACAACAGGTGTTCCAGATCTTAGATTTTTATAAATCAACAGAGAGTGGTCATCAGATTGAACAATTTTTGCTAAGACGTCATTCCTATATGTGTTATGGTGTAGCTGGGCTCTTGGAGTTCCACAACAGGTGTTCCAGATCTTCAAATTTATTCTCTCAGCAGAAAATGCTCATCACGTGGAACAATTTTTGCTATGGTACCATTTTTGTATCTCTTATAGTTTAGCTATTCTATTGCGGTTCTGCATCAGGTGTTCAAGTTTCCAAGATAAATTATAGCCTATATGTTGCCCAGATTTAATACCTATACAACAAAAAAAAAATCTTTCAAATCCGTCTAGTAGTTCCGAAGATTAGCGTGTACAAACAAACAGACAAACAGACAAACAGACAAACAGACAAACAGATAAACAGACAAACAGACAGATTTTTTTTTTGGATTCGTGCTCTATTAGTATCTAGTACTGTTTCTAAACGCCCCTCAATTTTTTTTTTTTAAATATATTCAATGTACAGACACAGTTTTTTTACTGTCTTATTATATGTATATAGATATTTTACTCATGACTATTAATAATAAGAAAATGGAGTTTTTTTAATATAGTTTGAAAAACACATATGTATTATAACAGAATTGTTTTATAATTTCTTTAATATTATATGTCTGATTGTAGTATTGGTCTGACAAAAAAAACGCCGTAAAAAAAAAAGTTGCAATGCGCTCTGCTGCTAGGCGTAGGACTGGTGGTGGGGTGGAGGATGAAGTGGAGCTATCAGAGCTTGAAGAAATAATTGTTGCTTTGTGTGGTGGTGAAAGTTTTTCGACAGGAGATGCACATTTAGGCATACAGGTATTTCCGGTAAGAAATTTAGATATGTAATAGGTAAGGTAAGTGCTAGCTTTTTTGCATCAATCCTGTCTGGCTGGTAGTGGCCAATAATTGTGCAATCTGTCTGTTAAAAATATATATAATATAGAGTGTATTTTATTTGAATTATTTGGCAAATTTATTAATATCATTATTATCTGTTTCAGGAAAATGATACTCCATCTCCATCACATGAAGCGCAACAGATACAAGATGCTGATTATACTGACAATGTATGATATTTATATATAATTCAAAATTGTACATATTATGTGATTGATATCTAGCATTTATCTGTTTATATTTACTTATTATAGGTTCATGTACCACAACAACAGATTCTGGCACCAACAGAGGAACCACTAGCTATTGTGATTTATGTAAGTTAATATTATATTACTAACTACATACCCACTATTATAAATCTACTGATGTGTCTAGATTCTATTCTATTAGATCTAAATGTAGTATCCAATTTACTTTTCAGGGTTCCGAACTGATAGAGGATACTCAAACTAATAATAGACTACCAGATCCCGTACTTCCAAGAAGAAGACTGTTTGCTTCCTCATCCAGCTCAACTGTTGGAACAAGCCAAAGCATTTTGCGGGTATGTGTCTGGGTAGAAAGATTTGAGTTATCAGAGTAAGTGTATAATGTGACTGTGACGACTCAAATCATATCTTGAGAACAGATCCACTACACTCCGACTCAAGCTATACTTTTGGGAGGTAGCAACTTACTTACTGTTTCTTATTTTTGATGATTACTTATTATTTAATAACATCTATATAAGATTTCTTTTCAATTTCTTTTTGAAATTTTAAGTGCTGCTTTATATTATTTACTGCTGCACTTTAGCAACTTTCCTTGGAATTGTCAATATTTAATTATTATATAGGTAAGTGGGTTTGCTTTTTAGGATTGTTTCTGTTGTTTCAGAATATCCAGATAGAACACACTCCTCCTCCAGATCCTCATACATATCACCCTAGCCTGTCCCCTCCACCCATAACACTTTCACACACACCCACACCTTCTCCTTCACGCCGCGGTGCCACCCAAGTAGCCTCCCCAGTGATTCGTCGCCGAACTGCTGCTTCGTCATGTAAGTGACCAATAATTTTAAACAACTTTCACGACCATTAGGTCCCCCACCGATGAAATCAGCGTTTTTCATTTCATTTCATTCGCAATTCGCATTCATTCATTAGCAACTTTTATGCAATAAAGTTTAAAAATGGTTTAATGTTTATTTTTTACTATTGGTAGTTGTCTATGATGTTAATAATAATATAATATTATGTCGTTTTGCTCATGCTCAATGATGAACTTAGTTCATAAACTTAATCTGAGTTGATTTGTACTCTTATTTTATATCTATTTGATTTAGGAAAAAATTTGAGATTAAAGAACCTTCATGTAATTAGGTAAATATTTATCTTTTTAGCTTCACCTCACGCAACGCCAATTGCTTCCCCTTCTCGCCGCCCCAGGACAAATATGGCTCGTGCTAGTCGAGGTGCTGGTTCCGTGTGTAAGTACAAAATAAAAATAACTAAAAAATAAAAAACTTGCTTTTATTTAAGCATCATAGTAATCGGTCTTCTTTTTTCAGCATCACGTCACATGTCTTCAGTTGCTGCTCCTCCACCATCTCAAAGGCGAACGGAATTCTCCACCACTACTGACAGATTCCTGAGGGTGGAAGAACAGCAGCTGGAGATACAACGACTAAATGCACAAATCCTCCAGTCCTTTCTGGAGAAGAGTGCAGAAAGAGAAAGGGCCATGGATGAAAGGAGTGCAGAAAGAGACAGGATTTTAGCTGAAGCTGTAGCTGCAGTGGGGAAAGGGCTGCAAGCATTGGCAGAGGCTAAGAATAGAGATAGGGTTTAGTAATTTAAGTTAATATAATATAAATAAAACACTTTTAAACGGATACTAGAGTGGTTTTATTGAATTTATTATTTTGTCTATTGGACAAAACGACAAACTCAAAGCATTTATTTCAAAAATAGACCCGTGCCAGGCACTTTAGCGTAGTCAAAAATAAGCTACCTACAGTCCCGCCACAGGCATAATAACTGTGAATGGACTGTAGTTGCCCGTTCGAAAATAGTAGATCTCATGGAGAAGAATGGGCAAGAAACTCCATGGACACTCTTTTCAAATCAAGTTATATATCTTACATAGTCCTGGGTACAATATTGTTGCTTCTATATGTGAGCACAATGTAGAGATAGGAAAATAAAACAAAACCACAGTTAAAACCATAAAGATTAGGATAAGCCCTACTAACCATAGTATAAAGTCTACATGGTACTCACACTTACAAAAACTCAAATAATGCTTCTACTTTATATAAAACAATAGTTATCAAAGTAATTAAGTATCCAAACGAAAAAAAAAGAAATGATGAAAGAACTAAAGGGGGAGCATCCCTTCCAAACATTAAAATCTTAGTATGTGAGCCCAAGTGGCAGTGGAGCAGGACCAGCATTGAGCCAAGCATTCTTATCTACGATTAGTCTTCCAACTTATAATATGCTCGCTTACATAGTGTTCGTATGCATGTTTTAAATTTCTTCTCATTAAGTTGTAGAATGTCAAGTGGTATTTTATTGTAACATTTTATACAGTACCCCATAAAAGAAGTGCATACTTTTGACAATCTGAAACGTAGCTGATCTACTTTATGATGTGCTTAAGTAAGGTGAAACTGGCGTCAGTAGTGCAACGACCTTTGGTGAAACCATATTGTTGATCATGAAGGAAGCATTTGATTTAGCATCACTTTTTCAAACACCTTGCTGAAAACCGGCAAAATAGATACGGGTCTATAATTATTTGTGACACCACTGATAAATTAATAATGACGTGAACGCCATAGCCTATTAACTAAGTTTCGCCTACGTAATTGCCCAAGAGCTAGATCGGCGTTAGATGGCAAATCCCTAGTTTGCCTCCTTTGAACTTGAGCAATTGTTTGGAGCTCTTCTAGTCTCTCTTCTTCAGAAATTGTGAATGCCGGCATTCCTCCGCGATTGCACATGTTATGCAAAACACAACATGCAATAACTATTTTTGCAACTACGTCTGGATGATAATTGAGCACTCTGTGTACTAACAAGCACCTAAATCGTCCTTTTAGGAGACCAATTGTTCTCTCCACTGAGTTGCGAGCAGTTAAGTGACGGTCATTGTAGAATGCTTCTGGGGAATTATCTTCAGCACCACTAATTGGTGTCATAAGGTAGGCGCGCTGAGCATATCCTGAATCACCTGAAAAAAAATTATAATTATCAACTAATTATGTAGTTTTTATAAGTACATAATTAGGCTTATATTCTGCTTTTATTGTATACCATAAGGAGGGATTAACTAACCAAGCAAAACAACTTCTTCACCAGCATTTGTTAATGCCTCTAAGTGGGCTTTGATAACACCATAGTTAAAAATGAAGCTATCGTGAGTAGCTCCACCATATGTTGGATCCACATTTAAAATATTGAGATCTGCATCTGTTATCTGAAAATAAAATATAAAAAAGAAATATTATGTAGACTAATTGAATAGGTTCCTAATAGCAATAGATTACAACATTGAAATCCATTTTACCAATTGCACATTTCTTGCATGGTAACCTTTGCGGCAGTAGAAACGTTCTTCATTCTCTGCTGGCTTTTTCAATGCCACCAGAGTGCCATCGACACATTCAAGGGCTGCTGGAAAGCCAAACTTTTTGTAGAACCTGTAATTAAAAGTAACCACTCACATTATTAACTATCACAGAAATGTAAGAATCAAAGAAGTCACTTTAATTATAATATACCTACTAACCTTTCTTTTAACATTTGTCTTTCTTGTATATTTTGAGGGAACCTTATATATTTTTTTACTATTGCCGGATTGTTAAGAGCTTCCACTACTTCATTTATGCAACGAGATGCTGATGGTTGCGATAAATATGTCCTTATATTTTCTTTTATTATTTTCTGATAGCTACCATTAGCTAAGAATGACAAGGTGCATAATATCTGTGAAACAATAAATCAATAAAAATTAAGTAGGTAATCTAGATCTAGTCAAAACAAAATAGGGACCAATTAGTTATTATATGCATAAATATAATACCAAGTACCTATATTATGACTATATTAATATAGGGTCCAGCAACCCCACTCTTCGAGACAGATATACAGAACAGATGAACTCTTACATAAGCAAGAGATACGCCGAAAAAGCGCCCAAAGCAAGCACAGTTGGGAGGACATGGTACCTACCCTATTTTGACGTGTTCAATCGCATGAAACCGAATAACATGAAAACATAGCTAACAGGGAAACAACCTAAATGGAATACCTTATTAAGAAGTGTTTTCATGAGGTATAAGCGATAAATTATGTTGGTGTGCTTGGTTACAAATCTATCAGCTATAAACTGTATACATAAAAACTTCTAAAGTAACTTTATATTTACTAAAATGAAGCACTTACTTTTACACGAGTTGAAAGTCCTTTGCCTCGACGTTTTGTGGGCTTTATTAGAGGCAGTAACTCATTCTCCAGTTGATCAATTAGGTCCTTTGACAATCTATATACGCTCACATAGTCGTCATCTCGGGTTAATAAAGATAAACTTCGAATTTGATTCGATTGTCGACGCTTTTCTTGTTTATCCAAAGCATGAGCCTCTTCTAATAAAGATTTAACCAAAAACATTCTTGCCATCGTATTCACTTTACACAAACGCCCAAAAAGAAGTTTTTAACCACAAATTTTATAGTAAAAAATATTATTATAACACTATTTCTATAGGATTTCTTCTATTTTCACTCGTAAAATAGATGCTTTTTATTTGACACTTTGAATCGGATTCGAGTTCGAAGTGAGCGTCGAAGTGACCGGGGAATTACCTTACAGAATGCCACATCTTACGTCATCTCATACTTTATCTGTCAAAATCTCCTTGTTAATTTAGTTCAACTCGCTGACACGCTCGCAAGGGTGGCGCTAGTGTAAATTCGAATTACCAACCGAGTTTTTAGAATGCCAATCAAGAAACTCACAGCGGATTCATATTCGAAGTTTAGAATGAGGTCTTACAGAATCACACTACTCATCTTAAAGAAGCTACTGTACAGCAAGCCCCTCCCCCACCACCACAGTCAGAAGGTAATACACCCTCAACATTAAATTTAAAAAAAAGTTAAAAATAAAATTTTTGGTGTTTTTTTCTTTCAGAAGCATCGGCAGAGTAGGCTGCAAATTATTGTAATGCTCCACCACCCCACCAAATATCATGGTAAGTCTTTCTTCCTGTATGAGCTTTTGCTTACTCTTACTATATTCCAAACCTAAATCTTTTGTCTTTTTTAAATATCTTAATATTCTTTTAGCATAAACCCATTGTTCTTCAGTATTACAATTATCAAATTGACTTAGATATGACACTGCATAAGCTATGTCGGGTCGTGTAAGCACATCTAAATACATTAAGCTCCCGATTAGCTGCTGATAGGGATTCTGACTACTACAATTATCCCCCTTTTTACATTTTAAATTCACCTCCATTGGAGTATTCACTGTTTTACAATCAGCCATATTAAATTTAGTCAGAAGCTTATCTCTCTTGACTTAAAGTAACAGTACCATTTACTTTATCAAAATCAACTGACATGCCAAGACATTCTTTTACAATCCCTAAGTCTTTTAACACAAAATTCTTACCTAACATAGTCTTAAGATGATTAGTTTCACTTTCATCATTTGAAAAAACGAAAAAATCATCGACATATAATGCTACAATAGTTTTGCTACTGCCAACACATTTTAAATATAAACATGGTTCTATTTTAGATTTCGTCGCCTGAGTGCTAGATTGTCCAAATGACCATTGACCAAATTTTTCACTAGACAGGTTTTTAAGTTTATTTTTGTAATGCATGCGTAGGCGACCAATTACTTAATAATGACTATGTTTATAATGATAAGTGGAATCAAAAACTACTTCTTCAAAATCAAAATATGATGACGTTTCGTTTATTTTTAAGTTTAAAAATGGAGGTTGAACAAAATACCACCAACAAAATTACGAATGTGGACTTAGAACAAAACTGCATTGCACTTAACACAAATTGCAAAATAATCCGTCAGTGCTTCTTTGTTCAAGCTACCACTTCAAGGTACAGGATGTTTAAAAATAATTATCACATCTCAAATTTTAAAAATATTTAATATTTAAAAATCTAACTTAATATAACTATAAATCGAATGGCGAAAGGTTATCCTACCTAAAATTAGTATTAGCAGTAATAAGAAAATGTATCTGCATGAAATGTGTAAGGTGAGTGAGTTTATAATGAATGGGGTGTGCAGTGTAAGATAAAATAAAAAATAAAAATGCATTTATTCTTGATGTGTGTGTATGAGTGCAGTAAAAGAAAATATGTATGGTAAATGATTGCATTTTAAACGACTAAATACGGTGTGTTTCGTGTGGGTGTTTGTGATACGATTACGAGTGTAAGTGTGAGGTGATTGTGTTGTATGTAGAGTGTACTAATTATTGAGAGTGTTGCAGTATGTGTAGTATATTAAAAGAATTTCTTCCTCTTTGCTTTGCTCTTTTCATTCTTTTTTTTTTTATTTGCCTTTTTATTTGGTTTTTTCTTTTCTTGATCTGTTTTTTTCTTTGTTACATTTTCCTTTTTATTTTCTGTCTTGTGTTAAGCTTCATTTGTTTTAGTAGATGTGCTAGCTGTGCTTGGATTGTCATTTTTTTTTTTTTTGCTTTCCATTACATTTTGACCTTACAGCGTTGTCTTTAATTGCCTTGTCGCTACCTGTCTTGTTTGTGTCATTTGTCTTTCTTCCTGCTTTTTTTATAATCGCCTCCATACATGAAATGTCTTCAGGTGGCATGTATTTATACGCGCTTCTGATATCATCAATTTTTTTTTTGGTTAACGTTGCTTTTGGTCCCTTGAGGGTTATTTCATAATTTATTATAATAGAACTTTTTTGTATATTTACTATTTTCGGTGGATCGCTGAACAAGGTTTGATAAGAGATCTCCATTAAATTTGATTTTGAATAAGTCAACGATTTGACTTGTTTGTACGGAATTTGGTGGAACCCGTACTTAATTGCTTCGGTATGGTATGAGAAAAAGACTTGATCTTGCATTTAAATAAATGAAAACTGAATTGACTTTGACCTGATCTTGAGGAACGCACGGAGTAAGGATAACGGGCTGTAGATATCTTGGTGCCTCAGATGTCTTTCTATTAAACTATGTATCCCATCAACTTCTTGTACATTTCCGTGTCCTGGTTCTGAAAACTTTTGTGTAATTACCGATATATTTCTGGAATCATTTGATAACAAAAAAATTATCAGAGCCATGCTCATGTGCGAGTTTCGATTTTGTGGGACACAGGAATCAGACCAAAGAATAAGTTTTGTTATGTTATCTGGCAACTTTGCAACAATAGACTTTAAATTTTTTATCAAAGCGCTGGCTAAGTCATCGCCACTTCGCCCGTTACGTGTTTCATCCCATATAGCATTGGTTGCAGATTTATTTACATCGCAATGTGCCGTGAGGTTGTAAACTGTTAATTTACTGGTATAAAAAAAACACGACACTGTCGCCTTTGGTAAAGAAAATATATTCTCCAAATCGAACGTTATAACTGCCGTGTCATTTTCTTTTTTTTTATATTCCCTGTCTTTGTCTCTTTCTTCTTTGCCTTCTTTTTTCCTCTGTAAATGACTTTTATAATTTTCTTTCAATTCATCGTTTGGATTGTTTTGGGCTTTAAACTCTGAGCATAAGTCACAGACATCTTTTTTGGGGCGATGAAAGCCTAAGTTGAAGTTTTCCGAAAACACTTTTCGATAAATGTTTTCTTTTACAGGTTCTTTGTATTTTTCAGTGTATAACGCATACATTTTAGTTACACTTAATCCAGCTGGCAGGTATTGACGTGAGGTGGAAGCCCTACAGTAATGCGACTCCACCGTCGGAAATGACTTTATGTGTTGTTTTACTTCCTCAATTTTCTCTTCTGGTGTCTGCTTTTTTGTATGTTTGCCTTTACCCGGTGTCACAGCTAGGTTTAGATGACTGTTCATTTTTTTCATGTGGAAATAGTACACGCGGCGTACTGAAATGTCCAATGTATTACAAAAAAAAGTTTTGCAGACCCGTTGTTTTTGTTTATCTTTTAGAAAGTAATATTGTAATGAATATATTCTTCGACTCTCTGCTTTTTTTTTGTCCTTGTTCGATCTTTATTTATTCTCAACGTATATTCATCGTAATATTTTGATTTTTGATCATCAGACAACCGATAAAAGTTTTGTTTTATGTCTTCTCTTTGAATGCTAGTGAAATTAGATGAACATTTATATGGGCATGATGTTTCGCAAGTGATTTTTATTGTTTTGGCAGGTTTTTTATTTCCTTAGCTGCTTTCATATTCTTCGCCTGCTTGTCTTTTTCTTTTTTTATGTTTCGTTGCCATTGGTCAGGTTTTCTGGTCCTTTTACGCGATTTCGCAGTTTCTTTTTCTAAAAACAAACAAAATAATTTACTTAAACTTAATTTTTCCTCTGGATTAAAAAGGATACACATAAATTCAAATTATCTTACACTTCATTACTTTAACCTTTTACATACATACATAATTACAATTACCTATATACCGTAATACATACCTTTTTATCAATTTCTTCAGAAACAATTAGTATTTCGAAATCATTGTCTTTCAGTGTGGACGTAGACGGAACCTCCAGTGCATCGTCCTTTGGATTAAAAAAATCTAGTTCTCCCGGTGGTATTAGGTTTTTATCTTCAGGCCCAAGAGGAAAAACAATAGCACCACTTCCACTATCCGTTTGAAATAGTTTCTTTTTAACCTTTGCCAGCCTGTTCATAGAAAAAAACAATCACGCGAATAAAAAGCTGTCAAAAGCTTTCCAGACAAACAAAGAAGCAGAAATAATTTATTAAAAAACTGATAGACCTAAGAACAAAAATCAATATTATACTTTACACCACCCTAGTATACCAAGATTGTCACTCGCAACGTGACTATAGCTATTAGGGCTATAAAAATAAGAACACGGTACCATGTTCAATGTATCAAGCTTGACGTGCTCTCGACTGTTAAGCCGAGTCTCCTGCGACTGTTTTTTTGGAAACATTACACAGAAAACATGAAACAAAGCACTTGTTTTCATACACAAACCGTCTCCAAGGTGCGTATCTTGCGAAAAAAATGTTTCAAAAACAATGTTTTGTGTGTGTGTTTTTTTTGTGTAGCGTTCCGAAAAAACAGTCGCAGGAGGCTCGGCTTTACGAGTAGATATGCATTAACAAAACGTAACACCATAACCTAATATGTTATTGCTGGTTAGTAAATATGCTTTCAAGCGGATTATTATGATTAGCATAGAATGCGCACGTGTGTAGGTAATATTGCCTAAAATAGGTAATTTAAAAAAAAACATAGTGCACATTATTTCACACACAAAACAAAGCAAATCTAACGAATCATCACTCGTACCTATTTGTACATACCAAAATATTCCTGTTTCTGCATTATATCAAATATGCAACTGATGTTCCATGTCCTTTGCAATTATACAAAAAGGAAACATAATTAGGTATGTGATAATTATATCTTAACTATAATTACGTACTATTTGACTATTAAAATTATAAAATGTGTATTGTCGAACTTTGATCAGCGAAATGTGTGTGCTCAGACGACAACACTGAACAACTTTTCTAAAGAAACATGCGTCAAAATCGGAGTTTTTTTTGCTTCTACTACTAACTACTACGGGAAAGTTGCTTGTTTTTATGAGTAGATCCACTGGGGTTCGAGATTGAGACCAACAAAAATTTACGGTGTTTAAATATAACGACAGTGGGATCAACAGGGCTAACTAAAAGAAAAAAAAAATAATAACAAGTAAACTACTTTGTCGTTTCACTTTAAGTTCTTTCTTAATCTAAATTATGGCAATCGTCGACCCATATCTGCGGACAATTCTGCCAGTGTCGAGTTTAATATAAAAGTCACGTTATGAAAAGAAATTACGTCTGTCCTGTCACTAATGCGTAAAGAGATAGTTTACGAAGATCCCCTGTGAAGAGCGGCCGGTGACTTCTTGGGACAACACAAACGGAAGGGATACGCGCTATCACTTGAATTTTTTAAATTCTGGGCACTATTTAGTTATTTTGTTACATAATGCACTATCTTCATTATCCACCAAAACACCTAAGACACAGAAATTGAAATTCAATCAACAGGTCCGAACCACTCCCGTCGAGTTCCCGCCAAAAGGTCCCCACTTTTAATTACTTAGGTGACGTAATCTCAACATCCTGTAGAAGAAACACGAGCTACATGAGAGATAGCTTAAAAGTACTTACCGTTCAATTCCAGCAGGTTCTCGGGTGGTATTTCTTTTATAATATGTTCGGGACATATTAGCAGATCATAATCAGAGGCTTATTTGTAAATCAAACACTATACAACAATATTTTTACGATATTTTTGTGCACTAAACGAAGTGTTCTTCCCAAGACGCCGAGCCACACTGAATCGCGAAACAAAATGGCGGGCGCTTACGTCATGCCTATAGCGAGCTGTGATTGGCTATATAGCTGGAGGTTGACCAAACAAGTACGCAATAACGAAATCGTGGAGGTTGGATTATTAAGCAGGGAATTTATATTTTTTCGCTGTGAACAAAAAAACTTTAAACTTAAAAAACTGCCCTTTTGTTTGGGAAAATAAACCTTTTCGTTAGTGTAATAAAATCGATTTCTGTCCGTTAATCATCCTGCATTTATAACTCATTTTTGGTCAAAATGGTCGGTTGAACAATCTAGCACTCGGGCGACGATTTAACATAACCATCCCCTAACATACAACTATCCACTTTCTTATACCATGCTCGAGATGCCTGTTTAAGACCATATATAGCTTTTTCAAATTTTAGAATCTTATTATCATTTTTACAGATATAACCTAAAGGTTTCTGCATATATATAGTCTCAGACAGTTCACCATTCAAGAAAGCGGTTTTCACATCAAGATGAGTCACATTTAGATTCATCTGCACTGATAAAGCAAATAATAACCTAATTGTTGTATGCCGCACTACAGGAGAAAATGTTTCACTATAGTCCACACCATATTTCTGAGAACACCCTTTAGCCACAAGCCTGGCTCGATAACGGACATTATTTTCAGCATCATACTTCTTATTGAGAACCCACTTGCATTTAACAATATTGCCACTTATAGGAATGTCAACAACTTCCCATGCATTGTTGTCTTCAAAGCTTTGCAGCTCTTCTTTGACAGCTTGTTCCCAATGCTCCTTCTCTGGTCCTTGCAGTGCTTCTTCTAATATCAGTTCATTGCTGAAATATTTACTACACTCTTCTGAGCACATAAGTCCATACCTGTCTGGTCGTTTTCTCTCCCGTTGTGGTATATATAACATATATCCTTTAACATCCTCAGGGTAGCCAACCAGTATGCATTGTTCAGCTTTCTTATCCCACTTATATCTTTTCTCCTTGGGTATGTGCTTCATGACAGTACTGCCAAAAATCCTTAAATGACTGAGGTTTGGCTTGGCCCCTGTCCACAACTCGTACGGTGTACGATTGTTTAATCCAGTTTTTACAATTCTATTCTGTAAATAAAGAGCAGTGTTAATGGCTTCTGCTCAGAACTCCTTACTAAGTTTAGCATCAAACAAAAGACATCTGGCTTTATCAATTAGAGTTCTGTTCATCCGCTCACAAAGCCCGTTTTGTTCGGGTGTGTAAGGATTTGATTTTTGATGAACTATACCTGCTTTCTTCAAATAACTATCAAAATCTCGATTACAGAACTCTCTGCCATTATCACTTCTCAAAAATTTAATTTTACTTGATGTTGAATTCTCAACTCTTGCTTTATACTCTTTAAAATACTGTAAAGCCTCATTTTTACTTTTAAAAAAATAAGCATATGACATACGGCTGTGATCATCAACAAAAATCAAGAAATATCTAGATCCTCCTAGTGATACATTCTCCATCGGACCACAGATGTCGGTGTGTACCACTTCCAATAGCGTAGTGCTCCTGTTCCCTTCATGAGCAAAAGGCAAGCGACTTTGCTTACCTTCACAGCACACTATGCAGTTAGACTTGTTGATATTGGCTGTCTCAGTAAATTTGACTCCCTCCACAGCATCCTGCATTTTATTCATGTTATAACTGTTGGCGTGTCCTAATCTACGATGCCATACTTCTGAAGACTCTGCTACTGCTGCCACCATACAAGTAGAAAGGTTTAGTTTGTAAACTCCATTCACAAGCAATGCAGTAGCTACTACAGTGTCATTCTTGTTGAGTATTTCACATCCTTTGCCAGTGAAATGAACCTTGTTGCCCTGCCTTATCAACTGGCTCACTGACAATAAGTTCGTAGATAATTCGGGAACACATAACACATTTTCAACAGTTATGTTAAAATCACATTCTTCAGTCGACGTTGTTATTTTTACGTTTCCACAACACAGCACTGGGATTTTATTCTGATTAGCAACCATTATTTCTTTGGTGAAGCCAGAATAATACGTGTCGATCATCCAATCTTTATTACTTGTCAGATGCGAACTGGCACCAGAGTCGACATACCAGTCACTCTTATCAAATATTTTGTTAAAAAACACGGCACTAAACGCATTACTTGTTTTTGAAGATTTATTGTCTGAATTCTTAGAAGATTTATCTTTGTTAGTACATTGATTACGATAGTGACCATGTTGTTTACAATTGTAACACTTGACATTTTATTTTCCTTTGACAGATGTTGACACTTCTGCTTTCCCGCCATCTTTATTGGCCGCAGACTGTGTAAACTTTCCATTCTTTGAACGTTGATTCTTGCGGAAACATCCGAATGCATTATTGACGTCACTATCTTCCGGTTCCATGTCCATCAATTTCCCTTTGATGGCGTCTGATGTAATTATGATGCCTGAATGTTCGATCGCCATTATCATGGGCATATATTTTTCACTTAGACCAGCCAGCATGATAGAACCAATCCACTCGTCGGTTATGCCAAATCTCGTACCTTGTAATTTTTGCCCAGCTTCAACAATTTGTGTTACATAAGCCGTCATTGAAGTGCAATTTTCCAATCGAATAGATATTAAATTCCTCAGGAGACTAATTTTTCTAGTAAATTCCGAGTCATCGAATAACATCCTCAATAAAAACATCAAATGCTCATCCACTTTAACACCAATAAAATCTTACATGAGAAACAGTATGGTTTCACCAAAGGACGTTGTACGACTGACGCCGGTGTCACCTTATTAAAACACATATTTACTGCGTGGGAAGAGGCACAAGATGCCATAGGAATCTTCTGTGACCTCTCGAAAGCATTTGATTGCGTTAACCACGGAACCCTGCTCTTAAAACTTGAACATTACGGTTTAGGGAAACTTGCGCTCAGGTTAGTGAAATCGTATTTAAACGATAGACATCAGCAAGTACAAATAAATGGTGGCAATTCAATGGGTCTAAAAGTAAGTATGGGTGTGCCACAAGGGTCGATATTAGGTCCTTTCCTCTTTTTGGTCTATATTAATGATCTACCCCATTTATTTAAAAACCAACCACAAATGGTGTTGTTTGCTGACGATACTTCTTTAATATTTAAGGTAAACAGACGTGCCACAAATCTTGACGACGTAAATAACGCCCTATTTCAGGTTCATAATTGGTTCACCGCTAATAATTTAGTATTAAATGGGAAAAAAACAAAGTGCATAAGATTTTCTCTACCGAATGTCAAAAGTAGTGATAGTGACATAGTATTGAACCAAGAGAAACTAGAATTCGTCGAAAATACTGTTTTCCTGGGGATCACGCTCGACTCAAGGCTACAATGGGGTCCACATATAACATCTCTTGCAGGACGGCTGAGTTCAGCAGCATATGCTGTTAGAAAAATCCGTCAATTTACTGATTTAGATACCGCGAGGTTAGTCTATTGTAGTTATTTTCATAGTATTCTGTCATATGGTATCTTACTATGGGGACGGGCTGCAGACATCGAGTCACTATTTATTCTGCAGAAAAGAGCCATCAGAGCCATATATGATCTTTGTAGGCGCGATTCTCTTAGGGAACTTTTTAAGGAAATTAACATCATGACAGTACCTTGTCAATACATATATGAAAACATCATGTACGTTAGAAAAAATCTGCATTTATTTAGTAAAAGAGGTGACAGACACCACTATAGTACCAGAAACAGGGACCAACTTGTACAGCCAGGTTTCAGGCTAGCTAAAGTAGACTCATCTTTCATGGGGTACTGTTTAAAATGTTACAATAAAATACCTCCCCACATTTTACAACTGAATGAGACGAAATTTAAATCTTGTATTAAACGCACACTATGTAGGCAAGCATACTATAAGTTGGGGGATTACATTGATGATAGAAATGCTTGGCTCAATGCTGGTCCTGCTCCACAACCACAGGGGGCAAACTAATTGATTACCATGTGAAGTTATTGTGGAAGCTGCAGAAGATTGTAAAAATATCCTTGCATTGTATAGATTCAATCACTTAGTATTATATAATTGCATAGCGCATGTGTGAGTACTGTAAAGCTACCATTTATATTTAGTTATCATTCATTGACTCGAATTTGCCCTGGCGGTTGAGAGAATGTCATGCTCACTCAAATGTCTCGCTGATGGTGGCGGGTGTGTCGGATCATTTAGTTCCCTTCAAAATGGTTGAGTTAAATGGTGCTGATCCATGCGTCATGTTCGTGAACGGGCGCTGTCAGTTGGGACTGGTCGTCTCTTAACTGCCACGGTTTATTTTAACTACTTTGTTTTTAAATTGTTGATCTAATCTTTTACTCTGGACGCTCTTAATGTGCACGTCTGTCTACATCGTTCTCACATATATGTATTATCTCAACATGAATGATGTAACCAAGATCTTGTAAAAATGTTTGATTGAAAAGAGTGTCCATGGAGTTTCTTGCCCATTCTTCTCCATAGAGATCTACGCCTTGGAATGGGCAACTACAGTACTTTCATAAGTTATTATGTCTTATGTCTGGGACTGTAGCTTCGCCTTCTTTGTTTTTCTGACATTCAAAAGTGCCTGTAATGGTCTAATTGAAATAAATGCTTTGAGTTTGAGTTTGAATTTATCCCACAATTCTTTCGATGTTCTGACGTTTTTATATGAACGTAAAGAGCCGGGTCAATTGTTAGAATCAGCTTGGCTTTTGTTTTGGCATCATCTGCAGCTGCTGGTGGATGATCGGGCTCAGGTTTTATACACCCAACCATTCCTTCCAATACCAGAAAATTCTCTGCGGCGAAACACCATTCACTATTGTTCTCGCGCCCGTGTAATTTCGGCACGCTAACAGGATAGTTTGAACTGGTCGCCATGACTGCCACGCACGTTGTTTTTGGCCGGAATTAAAATAGCCGGTTTTTTTGCTCACTATTCACTTTACGCACAAGTCTGATGGTAAAGCGTAATATCTACGATGGATATATTACAATATTGAGAAATACTTGGCTATCTTGATTTGACTTCAAAGATGGAGTTCCATCATCAAACTTTTATTTCCTACAATAATTTTGCGGTTAAGTTACTTAGTTTGATGTGCAGAATGTTTGGTTGACGGCATCGTGAAGGGTCCGTTTACACCCTGAATTCATTGCAGATATGACTGCCCCTGAACAAATTTTCATAGCATTTTTTTATATGTTAGACTGTAAGGATGGAGTTTGGAAGTATGCCATCTTTTTATACCCATTTTCATATTTTTTTTGAGATAGTTCTCTTCGCTGTAGGACGTCGGTTGATTTTGATCCTTCTTATTTTAGGCCCTCGCCAAATTTCAAGCATAAGAAGTACTTACAATCAAAATTCGAAGAAGCTATGATACACCAAAACCAACTGTTGGTGGTGAATAAAAACCGCAAAATAGATACAATTTTCCAGTCATCATCGTCTCAAAGTAAAACAAAGCAATCTGCTGCCGAAGCTACACTTGCGTTTCGCACTGTTAAACACCACCAGTCTTACAACTCCATGGACTGCACGGGGCGTTTGATGAAGGTAATCTTTGCTGATTCCAATATTGCCAAGGAAGCCATCGTAAATGGCGCGATAGTTCCACGGATAATTCAAAATATCAAGTCCTTGCTACAAAAAATAACATACATTGGGGTATCAACCGATGCGAGCAATCATGACTATGATGGCTCGGAAAAAATATTTCCGATTATGATCCAGGTTTTTGATTCTCAAGGTGGGGTGCAGTCGAAGTTACTGGATGTCATTAACACGCCAAACGAGACAGCAGAAACAATATCTGATATTATTATGAAGACTTTGGAAAAGTACGACTTAACTGAAAAATGTATCTCTCTAACAGCGGATAATGCCAACGTAAATTTTGGAGGGATCAACAGACAAGCAGGAAAAAATGTGTTGACAAATCTTAAGAATAAACTAAATAAGGAGATTGTTGGAATTGGTTGCCTCTGGAAGCCGGAACCAATGACTTAACGTGTTTGGTGATGGTCACCCATCCATGGACTGATCTTGGCAAGCACGGCTTAACCTGAAGACCAACACGTGGGGCTGTTATTACTTAGCCAGCCATGTACACGAAGCAAAGTTAATAAGTTTACATTCACACGCACATTGTTAACTGTCACTTTATGAGTTTACAGCCGTTCATTATTATTGTGTGCGTAAATGGATTCTACAAACACTGGTAAACATAAACGTCCACAAAGATACCCAACTTTTTATACTAATGAAATATGGTAACCATAGCTGATTGGTGTAAGCGCCTGCGATAGCTACTGATCTAACCTCGGCGACGTGAGTTCGATCCCAGCCGAGGAATTTTGTTTTGCTGTTTTTACTTTTTGTTTTTATTATATTAATTTTGTGGCCAATAAAATGACTCAAGCAAAAAAGTAGAAAGGTAATTAAATAAAACCAATAAAATAATTTGATTTTCTATTAGATAAACATTAGTATTGCTTGGAATGAGCGGGTCATTAGCAAATGATCCGTCTCGTTTCCTTCAATATGTTCCTTCCTTACATTGCATTGGTTGTTTTGAGGTTCAATTTGGTGTGGGATATAATGTAAGCAAAAAAACTTGTTTGCCGATACAATGATTTAATGAAAACTGGTTTTGAACATTTATAGGCTTTAGCTATCTATAATAGACGTTCAAATGAGTAAAACACTGTCGTTTACCAGTTTTTTTTTAAAAAGAAAAAGTTTTTTAGCGGTAAGGATGGGCGTAAATAAATTTTCAAAGTAGGTAGGTATATAAATATAATCAAAGTAAAATTAGAGGTGAAGCGAATCAACATGTTGGATAGTAAGAAGTTATAACAACTTCTAACCGCATAACAATAACATCACTTCACCAGACTTTCAATAATACGAGTTGTGGTTTTAAAACGAGGATTATGGCAACATGACGTATACCTAGGTAATTATTCCTAAGGTTTGTATTTGTTCACATTCGCTCAACAAATATGAACATTATGTGCATAAAAATAAGATTGATAATCGTCTACTAATATAATAAATTGAACTAATAATGCGTTGGCAAACCTTCGTTTTCTATTACTTCTTGTAACCTTCTGCCCATGCTGTTCACCATATTCGAGCATTTATTACTTCCACGTAGCGACTCCCAGGTCGAAGTAACAAGGTCATCTAAATTGGGCTTAGACCTTACTTGTGATGAGTCCCAGTTTAGCACCATATGACCCTACAGATTTTCTATGGGGTTTAAATCAGGACTCTTAGCGGGCCAATCGATAACAGTCATGTTTACTTGGTTTTCAAGCCAGTTTTGCACGATATGTGCACGATGCACTGCACTATTATCTTGCACGAAGTAAATGTGCTCGTGCGGATAGGCAACACGCACAGTAGGCAGCATGACATTTTTCAATAAATCCAAGTAATCATGACTGTTACTGCGACCCGCTACGAGCTCACCGGGACCCATCGAAGACATCCAGCCCCAATACCCGACAGAAATTCGGCCACTAGTCCTACAAGGCAGAAGGTTACATTCTTTATACCGTTCTCCAACTTTTCTCCACAATACTTTACGCCCATCCTTATCAGACCTAAACGTTTTTTCGTCGCTAAAAATAACCACATTGTTCTCCCAATCGAAATCGATGTATGACCTAGCGAACTGTAGTCGGTTTTGTCGGTGCGCAGTGGAAAGCAAAATCTTTCGCGCTGGCTTGCTGCAACGTAAACCAGCAGAATGCAGGTGATTCCTCACGGTTTGTAAGCTCACATTGTGTGCTGTTGCTGTTACGCGGGTAGGCAAGAACGGATCAGCTTTGTGCCTTGCCACGATGTCGTGGTGTCGAGCCGAAGAATTTGCCTTAGGTTTGGGCCCACGTCGAAGATTATCCACATCTCCAGAATCCGCATATCGGCGGACCCATAACTGCACGGTTCTCCTCTGTGGATACAAAATAAAACAATTTTTAAGATACTTAGAATAATAGCTTTTATTATTAATAAATGTATACATATATAAGGTCCAACTTTTTAAACACGAAATATTTCAAGAGTAACTTCTATAGGTCGTAAAGTCACCATAGCAACGAAATTTTTTTTTTATCTAAGTGTATTTTTATAAAAAATAAAAAAAAATTACTCGACCCACAAAATAAATACTGTCTAAAGGTTTAAAAAGTAAAAAAAAGTAAAAGTAAGTAAGTAAGTTTAAAGTTTGTAAAGGTTTTATGCAAAATGTCGCAAGAATATTTAGAACTATAATAATTTCGTAAAAATAAAAACATTCAGAAAAAATTTTTTTTTCGTTGCTATGGCGACTTTACGACTTGTAGAAGTTACTCTTGAAATATTTCGTGTTTAAAAAGTTAGACCCTATATATGTATAAATATATTTTATTTACACTATTATATAATATACTTATAAATATACCTAATTAATATTAAATACTTAATAACAACAAGTAACAAGTTAGTATTAACAAGTTAAAATACTTATAGATATGTTTCACATATGCACTGATATTAGCAAACATCTTTTTTTATTTACGTTATTTGAAGGCTTTTCTTTAATCTGTCTAAAAGCATGTGCCGTAGTATAGGACACACCATGGAAAAAATGGACTAACCAAGTTAATTTTATCATTATCATTATATAAAAAAAAAATACATATATGATAGTAAGTATTATTATAACTATGGTAGGTAGTTATGCAACCTGAAACCGCAACGAATTATCACCGTGAGAACATAAAGCACACGATTGCAGTTTAGGGTGGCCCGTCCCGACCGTTGTTATTGTTATTGTTAAGCATTAATGTTAATTTAGCACTTCTAAGTAACAGTAAGACCGTGTGACCATAGGATAAGTTTTAAAGGTATTATACGAGAGCATGCGCTTCTGCTCACACGTATTACTATTTTTTTTTATTTAACGCTCCCCATAACTTGACTGGCGCAGCCGGTAGGATCGCCGAATATAAGCTGCGCTGTCCTTCGCGGTGTTTCCGAAATAAAACTTTTTCGTGATCGCGTTCGGGTGGCCCTGATCAGCTGTGGTGATTCTACGAACCAAACAAAAATATTCTGTCAAACTGAACTTGGAGCTGAAAATGAGAAAGGCGAGCTGGTGAGTCCAAATTTTCACCTTCCTTTCCTATTTCCTTTGTTATTTTGCGATTAGAAGTCTCGCGTTATAACGTTATCTGGTTTTGCATAAAATCTGTAAGGCTAGTTTAGTTATAGAAAAAGTTATTTAAAGTGATTTACATTTTAAAAAAATATTGAAATATTGTTATTTGAATTAAATATTGAATTATTATTTTTTTAAGTTTTATTGTATTAGTATTTTACTGTGTACTTTAGATTATTATTGTGTATTAATTAATTGTATTAAAAATGGAAGGTCAAGTAAAAATTGCCATTATTCCTAATGAAATGATCAAAATTATTCCGCTGTTTGATGGCGATAAACGTCACTTAAATCTTTTTATCCGTAAAAGTGAATATGTTATAAATAAATACAGGGGAAGTGATGAGCAAAACTTATATGTAATGCATGCGATAACGAGCAGATTAAGTGGAAATGCAGCCGCGCTTATCAGTGAGCGCGAGGATATTGTTACATGGGAAGAATTTAAAGAGTTACTTATTCAGCATTTTGGAGACCCAAGAAGTGAAGAATGTTTAGCTATTGAATTGGAAACTTTGCGCATAAGAAATGGTGAATCATTTTTGGATTTTTGTAATCGTATTCAATCAGTGCGTAGTGTTTTAATATCAAAAGTTAATAGATTATCGACTAGTATGCGGGAAAGTAAAATAACTATCTATAATAATACGTCATTAAACGTTTTTCTTTATAATCTACCGGAAAATATGGTGCGTATGTGTGAGATTGAAAGCGCCGTCCACTTTAGAACAGGCTTTATCTTTTGTATTGGAAGAGGTTAATTTCCATGACCAATATAATGCCCGAAATAAAATTATTCTGACGTCCTCCAGTAAACATGCTGTACCTAATAATACACCAACTTTTAAATTCGGCACAAATAATTATAATACGCCTATTAATAATAATAATAAACCTATTTTTACGCAATCAAATACACAACCCAAATCATATTTTGCTAACCCCCAAGGTCAACAATTTAGGATGCGTCTTCCACAATTTGGACCTCAAGGTCAAACATTTGGCTACCGCCCGCAACAATTTGGAATGCGACCACAACAATTTGGGATGCGTCCCCAAAATTTTGGGATGCGCCCTCAACAATTTGGAAATCAGCAAATAAATAATAGACCCTTACAGTCATTTGGTAACCAGAACCCATCATTCAATAGACCTTCACATTCAGTAGGTATTCAGCAACCTCAAATTCAATCCAGTGACGTCACAATGCGTACTGCACCTCCGGCCAAGGTCTATGTAAAAGGATTTAAATTAAATGAGCTTGACCTTAACCATAATGACAACAGTCTGTTTCCCTGTGACTACCAATTTAACGAGGAAAATTATCAGTATTACGATTATTGCCCTGTTACCGAAAATCAAGACGAGAATTATTCGACAGAAATTAACGAGGAAATTTTACCGGAAAATAATGAGCAATTTCAATTAGTGGCCTCAGAAAACACAGAGAGATAATAAATTTAAATTGCGATACATGCCTTAAATTGCCGTACATATATATGTGCGAGATAATTTAATTTTTCGAAATTAGAAATAATTAAAGGCATTAATTGTATTTTTTTAAGTCAACTTCCGATTTATAAAAAGTATTGTATTGACTTCTCGTTACGCGCCGCTCCCCACCTACCGATCGAGTTGAGTATAAAACAAGGTGCGCGGCGCTCGACAGATCAAGCTAAAACCACACATGCATGTCTCTACATACATGTATACCCACGCGTGGAGGCGCGGCGCGGGCTCGCGACACACGCTAACACTGGGCGGTGTTACACAATACAATACCACCCACACACACATAACGGTTCCTTAGCCCGGACCGCGACCGGCTAGCTCTGGAAGCGGGACGGGCGGGAGCCATACATCCTTCGTAGGTGCGTCGGAGTCGGCACCTCTGTCGCTGGTCGTCACCCGCCGGGCCTCCCCTGGGTAACTGGGGGTCTCACCTGGCGGTGACAGACCGCCGAGGTGTCGTGAAGAAAGCAGCGCTGAATCAACAGCGCTGTCGATGCGCCTACCGAAAAATTCACTGCAATCACACACATAGGCGCGCGTTGCTATTCGCGCGCCACTAGGCCCGGCCTATACGGCCACACAACGGCGGGCCCGTATTCACGGGCCAAGGTATGGCCTCCGCGGCCAGGGGGCAAAGCCCCGTGACCGCCTGCCGCGCCCCCTAGCGGGGGCGCAGCGCAAACATTCTTCGCATTCTTCGACAGATCAGAATACGGCCCCACAATGAAGTGCCCGTAGTTACGGGCACTATAATTGACACCGCGGGCCCACGGACCAGGTCCATAACCCGCCAGCCGCGCCCCCTGGCAGGGGCGCAGCGAATTCTTAGGAGCTCGACAGATCAGAAGTTGTCTAGTAGCAGACACGGTACGAAGGTGCTCTGAACTGTCTGGTAACGTTGAGTTAATTATTACTTTATACTGTTACTATGTTGGTTGCTTTGTTGATGTGATAATTAAGTTACTTATTTATTGAACGGCTATTTAAATTGTGTATTTGCTGTATTGCTTTCTATTTTGCTTATTTCATGCCTTATGCTTTATGCTATTATGTATTATGGTGTGAATATAGTTGTATAATTTATGCATTAGTTATTTATTCAATAGTACATATAATATAACTATGTACCTCCTTATGGAAAATATATCAATTTGATTTAAACTATTTCTTTCGTATTATTTCTTCCTCGTCTCCCACATATATACCAGAAATAGATGCCAAATTTATGATAGATACAGGTAGTACTAAATCATTTATAAACCCGGGAAAGGCTTATTACTATTTTAACGAATATATTTATCACGATCCATTTGAAGTTAGAAGTACTCATGGTACTAGCCAACACGAACTAGTACTTTCGATTCCAGCATTTTCGATTTTTAATACTATTCAAAATCACAAATTTCACATCTATGAAGTCGACCCTAGCTTCGACGGTCTACTGGGTAATGATATTTTACATAGCTTAAAGGCAGTAATAGATTTAAAAAATGAGGTCCTGAGAACTAAAACTACGACGCTACCAATAATGCGCGATAAGAATAAACATATATTAGAGTTAACACCTCGATCAGAACAAAGAGTTAAAATTCCTGCAAATTACCATTCTGGTAATGCTTTAGTGGATTTTAGAGAATTTACTGAAGGTGTGCGTATGCCCAGTGCTTTAGTCAAATGCAAAGACGGATACTTTACTACTATCATTCAAAATACCCTTGACAAACCAATTAAATTAGCTATTACTAAACCATTTGACGTAGAACCGTATGAAAATTTTGAAAATAATTGCGATGTTAATAATTTAAAAGAAATTGAAATAGAAAAATTATTAACAGATAACTTACAAAAGCTTCGTCTGAGTCACATGTCAGCTGAAGAAAGTCAAGCCATAGGTACATTATGTCAAGAATATAAAGATATTTTCTATTGTGATGGCATTCCATTAAGTTTCACGAACCAAGTCAGACATTATATTAGGACGAAAAACGAAGATCCTATTTATGTCAAGCCATACAGACAACCCCCTAGTCAGTCACAAGAAATAAAAAACCAAATTGAGAAGTTACTTAAGGAAAATGTTATTCAGGAATCTCATTCACCTTGGTCAGCACCAGTTCATTTAGTTCCAAAAAAGAAAGACGCGTCAGGAGAAATAAAATATAGAATGGTAATAGACTACAGGCGGCTAAACGAAATAACAGTTGACGATAGATACCCACTTCCCAATATCACTGATCTCTTCGACAAATTAGGTAAAAGTACATACTTTACGACATTAGATTTAGCAAGCGGTTATCATCAAATTGAAATTGAGGAAAATGACAGACAGAAAACAGCATTCAGCACAAAAAACGGACATTTTGAATTTTTAAGAATGCCGTTTGGTCTTAAAACCGCTCCAGCGACCTTCCAGCGAGCAATGGACAGTGTTGTAAGAGGGTTACATGGAATCCATTGCCTGGTTTATTTAGATGACATAATAATCTTCTCAAATTCTCTTGCAGAGCATATCCAAAAATTAAGAGCAGTTTTTGATCGTTTGAAGTCCAATAACCTCAAAATTCAACTCGATAAATCCGAATTTCTGCGGAAAGAAGTCTTATACTTAGGTCATGTTATAACTAAGGATGGCCTTAAACCTAATGATGATAAAATTAAAGCAGTTCTAAATTACCCACTGCCTAAAACCGTGACAGAAATTAAAAGTTTTTTAGGCCTGATCGGTTATTACACGCGATTTATTAAAGATTTTGCAAAAGTAACACAACCACTAACTAGTTGCTTAAAAAAAAGAAACAAAATTATTATAAATCAAACGTACATAAATGCTTTCCAAAAATGTAAAGAGCTTCTTACTAATGCCCCTTTACTCCAATATCCCGATCCAGATAAGCCTTATATCTTAACTACAGATGCTTCATTATATGCTTTAGGCGCAGTATTATCGCAAGGCACCGTAGGGTCTGATAAACCAGTAGCTTACGCCAGTAGAACTTTAAGTGATACAGAGACCAGATACAGCACTATAGAACGTGAACTTTTAGCAATCATTTGGGCAGTAAAACATTTCCGCCCATACCTTTATGGTAATAAATTCATCATTTATACTGACCATAGACCCTTAGCCTGGCTCTATTCCCTTAAAGAACCGAATAGCAAGCTCACTCATTGGCGACTTCGTCTCCAATAATATGATTTTGAAATTAAATATAAAAATGGGAAGCAGAATACAAACGCTGATGCCCTGTCTCGTATAAAATTACATGCATTAGGCTCAGATGAGGACGGATTATCTATGGAAGTTAATTTAGATGAGAAAGAGCAACGACCGGAAAAATCTCAAACTACTAAGCAAACAGATAAATTAAATGATACCGACAGTGACAACTCTAAAACAATTTCCATCTCGGATTTGTCCGCAACTGTAATAGCCAGCTCTGAAATAAAAGAACCCATTCCACTTATTCCTGCGAAAGATAAAACATTCACAGTACATTCAGCTGAAGATATGGAATCAATTGGCATTCCAATATTACAAGAAGCGATAGATACTAAACCCAACCAGATATTAGTCTTTACATGGCAGAAAAACGATATCGAAGTTAGTGATCTTTCCCGCGAAAAACAAAAAATCCTTGAAGTATTCCTACCATTAAACAATGTTGAATTAATCAAACAGTTTTTAAAAGAATACGTCAAATTGAAAACTAAATACTTCGTATATTTTGAAAGCGAAGAGCACAAGAAACAATTTAATAAAATTATTATACAGTTATTTAAAAAGCGTACGGTTGAATTCATGAAATGTACAGAGCGTGTAGTTTTTGTTGAAGATGAAAACGAACAAAAAGAAATCATCCTAAAGCATCATGAAGGAAAAACGTGTCATAGAGGTATAAAAGAAACCATGACTAGGATAAAGAGAAATTATTTTTGGAATAACATGCAAGAGACGATTTCAGCCGTAATAAATATTTGTGAAGCATGCCGTAAAACCAAATATGACAGAAAACCCATAAAGCCTTTTCTACAGTTGACTGAAACACAAAATGCACCATTTCAGGAAATTTTCATAGACATCTTTGCCATAGAATCTATATACTATCTTACATTAGTCGACGCGTTCAGTAAGTTAGGACAGGCAATAGAAATATCGAATAGATCTACACCCGAAGTAATACGTGCACTTATTAAATATTTCTCCATTTACGGAACCCCCAAAAAAATTAGTTGCGACCCGGGCAGTGAATTTAATAATGAATTACTGAAGGAATTAATGATGATGTACAACATACAATTGCATATCAGTACACCTAACAACCCTAACTCAACAGGCATTGTAGAGCGGTTCCATTCGACTATAATAGAAATATATCGTTTAGCGAAGTACGATCGAAAATGTACTGATGCAGCCTCCGTTATGACCTACTCAATAATGGCTTACAATCATACCATACATACAACAACAGATTTGACACCATTTGAAGTGGTTTTCGGTCATACTGATTCAAATTCTATATTAAATGCAAATTTCGAGAAATTCTATACTCAACAATTACTAAAAAACCATGCGAAGCGTACTAAACGTCTCTATAGTTACATATCAGATAAGATGATAGAAACAAAGCAAAAGATTAGAAATAACAAGGGTGGTGAGATAAATAAAAATTTTGAAATAGGTGACGTAATTTATGCAAAAGAGGTTAACACCAGACTAAGTAAAGACAAGCCACGTTATAGAAAGGCAATTGCTAGCGGTGATGTAGAACATAATGTAATTCCAGTAAAAATTGGAACTAGACTCACAAAAGTCCCAGTTAAAAATATTAAACGTCTTCCGCTGGTGGTGCCTCCCACTATTGGCAGTAGCGCAAATAACATGGGCCCTTCAACTTCAAAAGGTTAAGAAAAATACTGGTATCCTTCCCGTGAAACAAGGGCAGGCGTTTAAACAAGTAGATAAGTGGTTAATTATAAAACTTTTAAATTTAGATAGTTTAGGTATTTTAGATCATAGTGACGCAATCCGATATGATTCCATCATTTCTCAGTTAAAAAGCAATCAATTAATAATAGATAGGAAAATAAATTTGGTCTCTAAAATGTTAGATGGTTTTGTTAACAGTGCAGAAATCTTACATAATAAGACATTCATTTTTTTTTTTTTTTTTTTTTTTTAATTTTAGATGAACGTTTAAAAGGAATTGAGAGATTAGTTAAAAATATAATTACTAAAGAAGAAAATTCTATTTACTCTACTTACATTTTAGGAATGTTTAATGTTTTTAACAAACTTTAGAACAGTTAATTTACTTCTAAGTGAGATTGAAACGGCCTTAGCCTTTAGTAAGGTATCTGTACTGCATCGAGCAATTGTTATTTCTACTGAACACATGTTATAATCTATAGCCAAGACAGAAAATCTGTTGTATGCTGTGAATGAGAATAATTTAGTTAAATTTGAAGATTGTTTAACTGTTAAGGCCTTTATTAAACGAAACCAGATTACGTCCATAATAGAGATTCCATTAATTGAAAACAGTACTATAGTTAAACAGTGTATAGTTATTTTAAACTTTACTCTTTACCTATTATTAACTCAGATTTAAACGAAACTGTAATAGTAGTTCCTAAATATCCTTTTGGTGAAAAACTCAGATTACTTACCAGTCGTGAGAGCCTGTAAGCAGATTGCAGTAGATGATAAATTCTTATGCACCGATGATGACGTGATGACCCACCTGAAGAACAGTTGATGAAGTTCCATTCTAATGCTAGTACACGTGAACAGCATACAGTGGACATAGAAGATTTGAAAGTACAACTAATTGGCCGCGGAAGTTGGATTCTATATACAAAGAATAACATCATAGCAAGTAAAAAATGCAATGATGACGTCATGAGCCACGAGTCTCTACAGGGAACATACATAGTGACCCTGGACGATGCCTGTAAAATTAACATTGGGCACATACATCTACAAAATTACCAATTTTTTGATACACATCAGAATTATCCAATAACTCCAATCATTATCCTACCAGAGTTGAAGCAAGAAAAAAGTACCCACAGTGTCAGTACAGTGAATATGAAAGGTATAAATCTAGATGAGCTGAAAGAGCAAAGTGAAATACAGTGAAAATGATAGGGCGGTTAACACTAAGAACATTAGTTTAGGTACGGTAATTCTATACGTAATTCTACCTTTAGGATTTATAACTTTTCTTGTTTTTAGATATAAAATCCATTTATTAAACTGTCGACGAAATGATCAGAATCATACCAACCCTGATAATTTCGTTCTTGAGGAGGGAGGAGTTATGCAACCTGAACCGCAACGAATTATCACCGTGAGAACATAAAACGCACGATTGCAGTTTAGGGTGGCCCGTCCCGACCGTTGTTATTGTTATTGTTAAGCATTAATGTTAATTTAGCACTTTTAAGTAACAGTGAGACCGTGTGACCATAGGATAAGTTTTAAAGGTATTATACGAGAGCATGCGCTTCTGCTCACACGTATTACAATTTTTTTTTATTTAACGCTCCCCATAACTTGACTAGGTATTCCACTTTAGTTACATTATTATTATTCCTAGGTAAACATTGAAAGGTTAGATGATTTAGTTAAGTTAAAGTAGATAATATAATATCAACGTAATATCTAACTGTAACTCACCGAGGGTTGGGTTTAGAATCGCGTCCTCTGAATTCGATGATTCTGTCACTGTGGGGGGGTCAAGGGGGTTTATCTGAAGCGCCCCCATGTGATTTTAGCTGCCGGAAATTTTTAAAATTATTTTCTAAAAATATTGGTAAATCACTAACTAAACGTGAAACGGAACGAATATTTAACTAAAGTCTAACGTTTTTGACGTTACATGTGTCAAAATCATCTCAAAATGCGTAAAATATATGATTTTGAATGAAATATCGAAAAGATCCTTTTTTTTAAAATCGTGGAAGCTATAAATTATGTTTATAAATTCAAGTATTTATAAAAGTCAATATTTTCGTGTTTCATTGAGTGCAAGAGCGAGCGAAGCGAGCTCGGGACTTAGGGCACCCCGACTCGGACAGGTTAGGTTAGAAGGGGATGGCGGGGTCGAGTGAGCGAGCGAAGCGAGCGATTAGACCCCGCCATCCCCTTCGTGGTTATTTTTTTGTAAACCATTCAGAAGTAGGAGCCCCGCGAAGCGGGGCTCCGTCGACCGGGTTTCCCTCGACTGCGCCACGTTGACTGGCAACAACTAACTCAACTCTCCCCCCTATAAATCAGGTTTATAATGTCAAAAACATTAAGCAAACATAACACTAAATTGAGATTTTAAAAAATTTATTAAAAAAAAACTATGCATCTCCGGCAGGGGGGGAAGTGGGGGGTGACTCTACAGCTCCCCTCCTCCCCCTCCCACCTCCCACACCTCCCAATTCGGAGGACGCGATTCTAAACCTTACCCTTTTAAACATTGATAAATGGTGCATGGTTGGATCCTTAGAAATAAATCCGCACACGAATATGAGATCAATAAACTCAGTTAAGCAAATACTCATAGATTGACAACTAAGAACACGCACTTTTTATAAATTAAGGTATTTGGAAACTATTTTTTTTTAAATGTCGGTAGTTATTTTCTAAACAGTCAAAATAAAATGTCCTGAGAGTTCTGTGGTTGTCTCAAACGTTGCAAACTTCATTACTCATTCATAGACGGGTTCGAATCATTATAAAGGGTGTAAAAAGACTCTTAACGAAGCCGAAAGGCACTTGGTCTCCCCGTCATTGCGATAATTTTTTGTTCTAGACTATACCTGGGAACCTTCTAGTTACGGAGATATTGGGGGTCAAAGTTCCAACTTTTTCACAAGTTTTTTTTAAAATACATGTTTTAAATGTAAGATTTTTACTTGAAACACCTCCACGACCCCCGTACTATTCAATCCATCCATCAGCACAATGTTTTGAGTGTGTGACATGGAGTCCTTCCGTAAAACGTGATTTTTCACCCCAAAAAAAAAAGTAGTTTCCCAGCAATAATTTTTGCGTAAAGTTACTTAGTTCGATGTACAGAATGCTTGGTTGACGGCTTCGTGATGGGTCCGTTTACACCCCGTATATTATACTTTATTTAATGTTTTAACAAATTAATGAATACAAAAAGAACATTGCTGCACCCATGGTTTGAACTTACGACTTCTCGTTCACTGATCAAATACTATAGCCATTGTGCCATGATGACGATAGTAATTCTGTGCGAAATATTATATCTCAATAGGTAACATACATGAATGATTACTATGTATTGGTAAACGGTTATTGAAGTGCCTTACGCACACGAATAGAAACAGAGCTCGCTCGTTTTATTAAGTGTTTGTGTGCATAATAACTATGACTTCACTCACACATGTAAGATGTACACCAAATACTTGGTTAGTCACAATAATAAAACGTTTACGCACACAATAATAATGACCGGCGGTGACAGTTACCAATGTACATTAATACTAATATAGTAAATATTTTTCAGAAATACAAGCCAAGTGTCGCAGTCAAGAAGAATTAGTAAATTTTAGGCCCTCGCCAAACTTCAAGCATAAGAAGTACTTACGATCAAAATTCGAAGAAGCTATGATGATCGAAGCAAACTCTTCCTGTGTGGAACCAAATGTTTCGTTGTTAGGGCACAACAAACTCGAGAAAGTCTATATAACTGCAGCAGTGCAGCCACCTTTGCCACCAAACCCGCCAGCACCGGATACACCACCCATGATCATTAATTTAAAGCTGGAAATTGAAGATGATGAATATAAATGCGATACCACTGAAACTTCATCTGAGTTGAACCAGTCAGAAGAACTAAAGCTTGCCCCTGCAACAATTAAAACTGACCAGTCTGTTGAGCCTGTCCAGCCTACTGTAACGATGTGCCGAAACTTTGCACGTGGTGCTTGCAAAAAGGGTGCAGCGTGTATATTTGCACATGAATTAATTTTGTCTCAATTGCCGGGGGCTTATACATTTTGTAGGAACTTCCAAAATTCTGTGTGTTCTTTTCGTAAGAGCAAATTTGTTCACGCCTGTCTTTGAAAAGAACACTTCTAGAGAACGGTATATTTACCACCCCATTCACTAGCTCATTTTAAAAAAGCTACTGTACAGCAAGCCCCTCCCCCACCCCCACAGGTACACAATACACCCTCAACATTAAATTTAAAAAAAAAGAAAAAAAGAAAATTTTTGGTGTTTTTTTCTTTCAGAAGCATCGGCAGAGCAGGCTACAAATTATTGTAATGCTCCACCACCCCACCAAATTTCATGGTAAGTCTTTCTTCCTGTATGAGCTTTTGCCCGTGGAATCTATCACGTGAAGTTTGGATATTATTCAAATAGATTTCTTGGATGAATTCGTCCTTGAGTACATATAGACTTGCTCATTGATTTTGTGCCTTGCGCCACAGGTAGCATGACACAAAATCGAACGGCTCGAATCGATCTCATTCCTCCATCTCTCTCTAAGCACTCTTGAAATAAGCAAGCACAAATGAGATCGACGGACGATCTATTTTGTGTCATGACATCTGCGGCGTAAGGCACAAAATCAATGAGCAAGTTTACAAATAAGCATGCGACTAATAAGCACGTGTAACTTTACCCTTAGTGATTATCTGTGATTAGTATTAATTAAAGTTAATAATCTGTGATTGTACGTATTAAAGGAAAGATAATGTTGATTTTTTTAAATTTGATTCTATATAACTTTTTTGACATTTTTATTTACTTACTTAATAGTTAATATTTTTCTAATGTTGTAAGCGTGTTGAGATTGTGTTATTTTTTTAAAATTAATTCTATGTAGCATAAGAAATAAAAAGCAGAAATCTATGGTAATAATTTTTATTTTCTGGGAAGGATTCCTTCCTTAGCAAATGTCACCCCCCCCCCCACTACCCGGTGACAACTGAGAAACAGACTTCCCATTTGTCCCCTCTAGTCAGTTTTCAAAGGGAATAGTCGGCACAAATTGTCACCCCGGAGAACAGGGCTAGAGGGGACTATCGGGAATAATTCGAACCAATGACTTAACGTGTTGGTGTTCGTGTGTTGGTGATGGTCACCCATCCACGGACTGATCTTGGCAAATATTTTTTTGAAATACAAGCCAAGTGTCGCAGTGATGAAGAATTAATAAAGAAGAAGGAGCACGGTCCATACAAACTTAACCCACGTCCTACAGCAACGAGAAGTATCTCAAAAACAATGATAAAAATGGGTTTAAAAAGATGGCATGCTTACAAACTCCATCCTTACAGCCTAGCATTTAAAAAATATGCTTCGAAAAGTCGTTCAGGGGCAGTAATATCTACGATGGATATATTACAATATTGAGAAATACTTGGCTATCTTGATTTGACTTCAAAGATGGAGTTCCATCATCAAACTTTTATTTCCTACAATAATTTTGCGGTTAAGTTACTTAGTTTGATGTGCAGAATGTTTGGTTGACGGCATCGTGAAGGGTCCGTTTACACCCTGAATTCATTGCAGATATGACTGCCCCTGAACAAATTTTCATAGCATTTTTTTATATGTTAGACTGTAAGGATGGAGTTTGGAAGTATGCCATCTTTTTATACCCATTTTCATAATTTTTTTGAGATAGTTCTCTTCGCTGTAGGACGTGGGTTAATTTTGATCCTTCTTCTTTTAGGCCCTCGCCAAATTTCAAGCATAAGAAGTACTTACAATTAAAATTCGAAGAAGCTATGATACACCAAAACCAACTGTTGGTGGTGAATAAAAACCGCAAAATAGATACAATTTTCCAATCATCATCGTCTCAAAGTAAAACAAAGCAATCTGCTGCCGAAGCTACACTTGCGTTTCACACTGTTAAACACCACCAGTCTTACAACTCCATGGACTGCACTGGGCGTTTGATGAAGGTAATCTTTGCTGATTCCAATATTGCCAAGGAAGCCATCGTAAATGGCGCGATAGTTCCATGGATAATTCAAAATATCAAGTCCTTGCTACAAAAAATAACATACATTGGGGTACCAACCGATGTGATCAATCAGGCTCGGAAAAAATATTTCCGATTATGATCCAGGTTTTTGATTCTCAAGGTGGGATGCAGTCGAAATTACTGGATGTCATTAACACGCCAAGCGAGACAGCAGAAACAATATCTGATATTATTATGAAGACTTTGGAAAAGTACGACTTAACTGAAAAATGTATCTCTCTAACAGCGGATAATGCCAACGTAAATTTTGGAGGGATCAATAGACAAGCAGGAAAAATTGTGTTGACAAAACTTAAGAATAAACTAAATAAGGAGATTGTTGGAATTGGTTGCCTCTGGAAGTCGGAACCAATGACTTAACGTGTTTGGTGATGGTCACCCATCTATGAACTGATCTTGGCAAGCACGGCTTAACCTGAAGACCAACACGTGGGGCTGTTATTACTTAGCCAGCCATGTACGCACGACCCACGTATTTGGTTTACACTTTATATGTGAGGGTGAAGACATCGTTATGCACACAAACACTAAATGAAACGAGCGAGCTACGTTTTTATTAGTGTGCGTAAGGCACATCAATTACCATATACCAATATACAATGTCTCCCACGCGCATGTGACCGCCCGTAATTTTCTGAATATTCATGAAGAAATGTCGAAAATAAACTTCGAAAGGGGGGGTCTATCTATAACGTTTTTCATGTTATTTGTTACAGTACAATATCTTTGTGCTGTATCTACAATCTACATCGCAATCTTATGTTCTTTATCGCACGTTCAATATCTATTAAATGTTTCTACTGTCTGTTATCGACACGAAGTCGTTAGTATATAAGATGCACCTTTGGATAATTATAACCAGACTATACTACATCTTTTGTCTCATTTATACCTAATCATATACTGCCAAGAAGTTTGGTAAATTGGTGACCCCCAACGAACGAATACGCAGCAAGAAACATGGCACAATCACCGTGCAAGGCGAACATAAATCAGCAAGGAACACTTGAAGTAGCTGCTGGCACCTCGGTTTTATCCCGCATTCCGGAATTTTGGAAAGACCAACCAAGATTATGGTTCACGCAACTAGAAGCCATATTAGCACCACAGAAGCAAGGAGACGAATACAAATACTGTACAGTAATAGCAAAGTTATCCAAGGAAGAAATACTACAGGTTAGTGACCTAATCACTTCACCACCGACTACAGATAAATACAAAAACATCAAGGAGCGTTTAATTGATTGTTACGAAGAAACAGAACAGCGACAGTTTCAAAAATTAATATCAGAGACAGAACTCGGTGATCAAAAACCTTCGCAGTTATTACGTCAAATGCGAGTCCTCGGGAGAGGAAAAATCAGTGACGAAACAATTAAACTACTATGGTTCAGGCTTTTACCAACATCAGTTACTACGGTTCTAGCAGTTACGGAAGACATGGAAATTGACAAACTGAGCCAAATTGCAGACAAAATAATAATGAATTCAAAAGTAACCGGAATATCAGCTGTTAGCAACGACACTTCAAACGACAACAATACAGCATGCATTTTAACCCAGCTAGCAAAATTACAGATAGATATTGACGCAATTCAGCAAGGTCAATATGGCTATCGACCCAACACGCACAATCATTTCAAGAAACGTCAACAATTCCCGATTATGAGGCCGAGAACAAACTATAGAGGAGCAAATCGATTTTGTTACTACCACGAAAGATTCGGAAAATATGCAAGGAACTGCATTAAACCATGCGGTTGGAAACCAATGACTTACGTACGGAACCAGGGAAACGAATAAGAGCACAGACAACGGCGAAACTCTGTGCAATCCACCCATCCAATCGCCTCACCATTACCGACCGAAAAAGTGGTATGAAGTTTTTGATTGACACGGGCGCAAATATCTCAGTCATTAGCAAGCAACAGAGATATTCAATTTTACAAAATGAACAATACACACTATACGCTGCAAATGGGACTAAAATTAGGACTTCCCAGACAGAGATCATGTATAGCCTGCCAAAAATCAAAAATACAACGACATACGATATCACCTCCTGGTACATTTATGACAGCGCAACGTTTTGAACATTTACATATTGACATCGTTGGACCACTTCCGATTTCACAAGGGAAGAGATATTTAATCACAATCATAGATCGTTGTACGTCATGGCCCGAAATATTTCCGGTAGAAGATATAACTTCAGAAACAGTAGCCAAGACACTTTTCGAAGGATGGATTACTCGTTTTGGATGTCCATTGCGCATTACTACGGATCAAGGCCGACAGTTTGAATCAAGAATATTTGAGTCACTCTCACAATTTTTGGGAATACATAAAATTAGGACAACACCTTATCATCCGCAATCCAATGGAATGATAGAGAGATTTCATAGAACTTTAAAGGTAGCGTTAATGACAAGAGAATCCAACGAAAATTGGTTAAAAGAAATCCCAACAGTTTTACTCGGGTTGCGGAGTAGCTTGCGAGAAGACACAGGTTATAGTTCAGCAGAGATGACATATGGAACGCCAATACGACTCCCTGGAGGATTTTTTGAGTCATCAGCAGCACAGTTATCAACGTACGAAGAATTTGTAAAACAAATTCAAAAGGACATCACACAAAGATCTAGGAATCTGGCACGTAGTTTGATTCGTCATTGATCATGAATGCTGGTTTCAATCTATCAATTGATATCACTGTCTCTTTATCCCTAATTCTAATGCAAAATGTTTTATCTGTTTTACTAATTACTGGGTAGGGTCCCTCATACGGCGGTGTCAGGGCTTTCTTCATTCTATCACACCGAACAAATACGTGTGAGCATTCTTTGAGTTCGGGATGCACAAATGACATCAATTCCGAAAAGAAAAAACCATAACCAAGCTATATTTGTGCATCCCGAACTCAAAGAATGCTCACACGTATTTGTTCGGTGTGATAGAATGAAGAAAGCCCTGACACCGCCGTATGAGGGACCCTACCCAGTAATTAGTAAAACAGATAAAACATTTTGCATTAGAATTAGGGATAAAGAGACAGTGATATCAATTGATAGATTGAAACCAGCATTCATGATCAATGACGAATCAAACTACGTGCCAGATTCAAAGGATTACGACAGACATTCACACACGTACACTACACGATCGGGACGTAAAGTAAAGCCAGTAGTACGTCTATAAAAAATCGCTGATAGAAGCAAGTTATTCGTATATATATTAACATAGATCTTAACATATACCATTAATTCACAGCTACTCGTAACAACAAGACATCTAAAATGGGAAATCAAAGTTCTAAGGACCAGATAACATACAATACGGACAGTTGCCTCAATCAAAACGAAGCGGACAAACTCCGCAACCTGATCCAGGAGGACTTACGGTGGACAAGAAATGTTGCAATGGGACAGATTATTTTAACAATCGGTGCGATCCTAATTTACGGCATAATGAAAACACTGGACAGAAGAATGAAGAGTTTAACGGAAAAAAATAATAAACACTCGTGCAACAGCTAAGTCAAAATTACAGACGTCAGCAAATAACACCACAACAGGCGTCATCAAATTCCACCGCGTACAATAGCATTATTATTTATATACATCAGCAAATAACTAGTAAGGTCTAGATCAAATTTATATTGTAAACACTATTACCATAATATTTATTTTTTTTTCTTTTAAAGGGGGGTGTACTGTTACAGTACAATATCTTTGTGCTGTATCTACAATCTACATCGCAATCTTATGTTCTTTATCGCACGTTCAATATCTATTAAATGTTTCTACTGTCTGTTATCGACACGAAGTCGTTAGTATATAAGATGCACCTTTGGATAATTATAACCAGACTATACTACATCTTTTGTCTCATTTATACCTAATCATATACTGCCAAGAAGTTTGGTAAATTATTCAATTTTTAATTTTTTAAGTAGAGTTTGTAGATTTGCTTTGTATTTTTTGACACAACTCGCGAAGTTTATGGGTCGATTTGGATTCTGTTTATTATTTCTAAAAGCTTATGAGTTATTTTAACAGGTTAATTAACCTTTTTACTAAAAATTATCGACGACGAAAAAAAAACGGAATCGAAGTCATTTTTTCGGTAAAAAATTGTGTATTTATTTAAAAAAAACTAGTGTAAGTCCATAAATTATCCGTATAGGACGACTTTTTTAATCATCACTTGTAATCTACTACATACCAGCTACAAATTCACAGAACATTGTTGATACCTATCTCTAGAGGAAAAACAAGGGCGGGTATAACAAATCATCGCAATCTTCATGTGTGGGCCACTGAAAATCCACACGTCATAAGGGAAACAACTTTCCAGACTCAATTTTCCATAAATGTATGGGCTGAAATGATTGACGATGAACTTATTGGCCCTTTCGTGTTACCAAACAGACTAGATCAACATGCGTTTTTAGATTTTATAGTCAATACGTTGCCGTTGCTTTTGGAGGAAGTACCGCTGGAAACAAGAAGGCGGATGTATCTGCAATTAGATGGAGCTCCAGCTCACTTCGCACCACTATTTCGTGATTATATAAATCAAAATTATGCGTGGTGGATTGGCAGAGGAGGTGCCATTGCTTGGCCGCCGCGATCTCCCGACCTTACACCCTTAGATTTTTATCTTTGGGGCTACATGAAACAAAAAGTGCATGCCGTGCCCATCGAAAGCCGCGAGCAATTAACAGCTAGGATTTTTGCTGCTGCTGCGGAAATAAAAGAAAACCGTGAAGAATTACGTCGTACAATCAAAAGTGTTGCCATGAGGGCTTTTTTTTTTTTTTTTTACCGATGGGAAATCATCAAATGACTTCTCCCGCTCTGGGTGGAGTGGGAGGGAGTGTCAGACTCTTACTGACTAAAACCCATCCATGTTCCTTCATTGCCCTTTGTGTTCCAGGGCCACGGTATCTCTTTCGAACAGTCCCGCAGCCCCGGCAGGCATCGGCCCTTGCGGGCCCCTTCCTGGTTGCTGACATCTCTTTGAGGCGCGCGTGGAACACGAACGCGCCGTCGACACGGCCTGTCGTCATAAGACGGACGGACGGTGAGCTAACCCATTACTCACCGTCCACAGGCCCGCGCCTACGGTGGCCGGGAGCCACCACGTGGCCCCCGACGCCCGGTGCGTCGCCCGCGGCGGCTGGGACGTGAGATTCTCTCCCTCTCACGTCCCGCCACCTCCTTCGCTAGCATGACTGCTTCGCAGAAGGAGGTGACGGCTTCCCATTCCCTCTCGCTCCGGACCATGGCCTGAACCAGGGCCGGGAGCGAGAGGTCGCCGCCGCCGATCGCCGCTACGAGGACACGGCGGAGCTCCGCCCAAGCGGGGCAGACCTCCACGGTGTGCGCCACCGTGTCCTCCGGACGATCCTCACAATGATAACACCCGGGCGTTTCCTCCCGCCCGATTCGGTGCAGGAACCTCCCGAAACAACCGTGTCCGGTGAGGACCTTTTTTTTTTTTTTTGGTCTCGATGTGGAAATCCTCATGGATGTCCTCCGCCCTGGGGAGAGCGGAGGGGTCTGTCAGACTCTGACTGACTAAAACCACACCGGTGTTCCCTCGCACACTTGCGTCGGGGGGCAGCGGGATCTAATGCGACTTCCGCTGCCCCGGACTAGTGCCGGCCCGCTTGATGGACGACGGATGTCCCCGAATCCGCCGCCCCTGGACCTATTTAGGGGGGCCGGAAGAGGGCGTTGTCCGCCCTCTGCCGACGCCCGGTGCGTCTGCTGCGGGATGGGCGAGAGGTCGTTATCTCCCTCTCCCTTTCCGCAGCTTCCTTCTGCGACATGACGGTTTCGCAGAAGGACATCACTGCGTCCCAGGACTCTGCGCTGCCGACCATCGAACGAACGACGGCCGGCAGCGACAGGTCTCCTCCAACCTCTGTTACGAGCGCACGGCGCGGCTCATCCCACGCGCCGCACTCGGCCAGCGTATGCCGCGCCGTGTCCTCCAGACAGTGGACGCAGTGATGACACCGGGCGTCCGGCTCCCTGCTTATGCGACACAGGTACTTCCCGAAGCAGCCGTGCCCCGAGAGCACCTGCGTCGCCCGAAACGACAGGGAGCCGTGCTTCCTCCCAAGCCAGTCGTCGAGTACTGGCCGGATCGCCTCGATTGTGTCGAGGCCGGCGGTAGGCAGCTCTAGCCTGCCCCGCCATTCCACCACCATGACCTGTCGGAGCTGCCTCCCTGTACGAGCTCCCCCGAGCCGTGACCAGCGTGTCATCCGCATAGCACGTCAGGTCCACTCCCGGTGGGAGCTCGCACCGCAAAACCCAGTCGTATCCGATGTTCCACAGGGGTGGGCCCAGAACCGAGCCCTGTGGAACACCGCACGACATCTCGCGACGGCCCGCGCCGTCGCGTCCCGAGTAGGTGACACACCTTCCGGACAGATAAGCCCCCACAATGTTGCGGAGGTAGGAAGGCACCCGATGGTATCGCAGGGCCTCCCTAATGCAACTCCAGGGCAGGGTGTTGAACGCGTTGGAGATGTCCAAGGACACCGCCAGCACCACCCCACCCCGGGACACCACTTCCTCCGCCAGGACTCTCACCCTCATGATGGCGTCGATGGTCGAGCGCCCACGCCGGAAGCCAAACTGGCTGTCGTCCAGGTTCGGCCCCTCTGTACACAAGTGGCTGACGAGGCGATCTGCGATTACTCGCTCCAACATCTTGCCCGCCTCGTCCAGCAGCACTATGGGCCGATAAGCGGACGACGAATCCGCCGGGCGCCCCGCCTTCTTGAGCAGGACCAGTCGACCAGCCTTCCACCTGGTCGGGAACTGGCCCCGCTCGAGGCACGCCGAGAAGAGTCCCCTCAGTGGGGGCTCCAGCTCCTTCAGGGCGAGGACCAGAGCGCGGCCAGGCACTCCGTCGGGCCCCGGAGCGGTGTTTTTTGCCCGGAGCCGCATCACGGCCGCGCTCATCTCCGCCTGTGTCACCTCTGGGACGGTTTCGCTCTCCCCTTCTTCCGACTCTGCAGCTGTGTGCGGAGCCATCGGCGGTGGCTCGTGCTCGGCTCTCTGAGGGAAGAGAGCCGAGACCATTCGCTCCATAAACTGCGGCTCGAGACCTTCCGTTAGCGGGGGGGCCCACGGCCGAAGTTTCCCTCGGACCGTGCGGTAAGGGCGCCCCCACGGATCTCCGTCTAGGGTCGCCAACAGCTCCTCTCTGGACTTTGTAAATGTAATTTTATACCTACATTTGTACGCCGTTATTGGCAAAACATGGACGCTCACAAAATATTGATTTAATACCTTGCATGTCTGATTAGTCAGTTTATGTAAACGCATGTTTGACAAATAAATTATCTTTCTTTCTTCCGGTGAGGACCTGCGTCAGGCGGAAGGTGAGGGCGCCGTGGCGCCTCTCTAGCCACTCCTCAAAGAGGGGACTTATCACCACTATTGTAGCGTGCCCAGCACTGGGTTGCGACAGTCGCTGTCTCCATGTCGCCATGAGATCGCGTCGGAGGTCTGTCCGCTGAGCGGTGATTTGCCGCGGCAGCGGAGTTTCCCCCCGACGTAGTGCCCCCGCGCGCCATTCATGCAGGCGCGCGAGGACTATCGCCTCCAGATCCCATGGCGGCAATCCGGCTAGGAGGCTCGCCGCCTCGCGGGAGATCGTGCGGTACCCCCGGATCAGCCTTACGGCTACGACCTTTTGGGGCGCGTTCAGGTAGTGCGCGGCACGCCGCTTAATTAAACGCGCCCACACCGGGGCCCCGTAAAGGGCCATGGACCGCACGACCCCCGCGTAGAGCCTACGGCAGGAGGCGTTTGGACCCCTCAGGTTGGGCAAGAGCCGCTTGAAGGCAGCCCCGGCCCGTTCCAGTTTGGGAGCCAAACGTCGGAAATGCTCAACGAAGTTCCACCGGCTGTCGAGGACGAGTCCTAGGTACTTCAAAGTCGACTCGACGCCGATGGGAACCCCTCCTACCGTCAGCGTGGATCCCGACGGTGGCGCATTCCGAGGCCCATGAAAGCTCATGGCCTCGGACTTGTGCAAGGCCACCTCGAGACCCAATTGCCGGATCCTCTCAACGACTATCGCAACCCCGCGTGTCATCAGTTCGGCCGCCGCCTCGTGCGACCTCCCTTGTGCCAGTACCAGCGTGTCGTCAGCGTAACAGACTACGCTGACGCCGCTAGGGAGGTCGGCGCGCAGCACCCAGTCGTAACCGATGTTCCACAAGGGCGGCCCTAGAACCGACCCCTGCGGAACACCGCACGACATCTCTCGCCGGTTCCATTCTCCGTTGGGACCAGGGTAAATGACATACTTGTCAGACAGGTAGTCCCCGACTACACGACGGAGGTAGGTGGGCACCCGGTGATACCGGAGTGCCTCCCTAATGCAGCTCCAGGGCATGGAGTTGAAGGCGTTGGCGATGTCGAGCGACACCGCCAAGACGACCCCACCCCGGGACACCGCGTCCCCCGTCGTGAGGGCTCGCACGCGCATGATGGCGTCCACCGTAGAGCGCCCCTTGCGGAAACCAAACTGGTGTTCCGCAAGATCCGGCCCCATTCCCGCAAGGTGCCCGGCGAGGCGGTTTGCAATGACTCTTTCAAAGAGCTTGCCCACCTCGTCGAGCAACACAATGGGCCGGTATGCGGACGGAGAGTCCGCAGGGCGCCCTGGCTTCCGTATGAGGACCAGCTTGCCCGTCTTCCAACGAAGCGGGAACTGGCCTCTCTCCAAGCATGCGCTTAGGAGCCCTTCCAGTCGGGACCCGAGAGCCTCAGAGGCCAGGACCCAGGCTTTGCCAGGTAAGCCATCGGGTCCCGGGGCGGCAGTTTTGGCCTTAAGCCTGCCTACCGCCACTCTCAGGTCTACCCCAGTCACCTCCGGAACGTCGTCATCGTCGTCGCTGTGGTCCGCTTCCGGCACCGCAAGCGGCGGGGCCATAGGCGGGGGAGTATGCTCCCCTCGCGAAGGGAACAGAGCGCTCACCACGTCCTCCACGAGCTCAGGCCGGAGACTCTGCGTCAGCGGGGGGGCCCAGGTGCGGAGTTTGTCCCGCACCATCTTATAAGGGCGCCCCCACGGATCTCCGTCGAGAGTCCCCAGCATCTCCTCGCGGGCCAGATCCTTGGCCCGCTGGACAGCCTCTTGGAGGGCAGTCTTCGCTGCTCTGTAACCCTCGTATAGCTCCGCCTCGATGGCTGCCGCATCCGAAGGGTGGATGCGGAGCCTACGATGCCTGGTGTACAGGTGGCGCGCGGCGACGCACGCCTCGCGCAGAGTCGTAAGCTCTCGCGACCACCAGTACACCTGACGCCGGGCGCTTCCTGGCCGGACTCGGGGCATTGCCACGTCGCATACGTCGGACATGGCCTCCTGGAACCAACCCGCCTCGTTGTTTACGTCGGCAGGCCTGTCCGGTGATGTCACCCAGGCCTGCACGATCGCGGCTTCCAGGAGGAGCTCCCGGTCCAGCTGCTTCAGCGCCCATCGCGGACCACTCGGGGCCTGTAGGACCGGCGCGCTTGGGGTCTGGGCGGAGACGTCGAACCGGATGTACCGGTAGTCGGAATAGGTCTCCACCCCCTCCATGCACGCCAGTCAACGACACGCGGTGACAGAACGGGGCTGGCGAACGAGATGTCCACCACCGAGTCGCCCCGCATCCGCACACACGTGGGGACAGAACCCCGATTAACGACGACTAGGCCTGTCTCCAGAGCCCAGTTCTCCACCATCCTTCCCCGCACGTCTGTGTAACGAGAACCCCAAGCCAAGTTCTTGGCATTGAAGTCCCCGAGCACAAGGACGGGGAGGGAATGGCTTCCGATGACGACACTCAACTCCGTGAGGGAGTTGTGGAACTCGGCGAGAGTTCGGCTCGGGGAGAAGTAGACACCCGCTACGACAATCTCCCCGAACCGTGCTGCTACGCACCCCTGACCCTTCCTGACACTCTCATGGGTCGGGGTACCGGCGGCGGCCAACGAAATTATGGCCACTGAGCTGCTAAGGTCCTCCACCCAGTTATCCCTGGGCGGGACGAAGTACGGCTCAGCGACCACGGCGACGTTGATCGACCACTGCGCCATGCTCTGGAGCAACAGATCCTGAGCGCAGGCACAGTGGTTGATGTTCGCCTGGAGGAAGCTTAATGGAGCCGTTATTGGCAGTCCATTTCAGCCCCCTCCCGGGCCCCCTGCGAGGGCCCCGCTGCGGATGTTGCAGCGACTGCTGCTGTGGCGGCGGCAGCGGCAGCGACAGTGGCGGCGGCTGTGGCGGTGACGACGGTGGGGGTGGTGGCGGAGGGCCTCCCCTTGCCCCTGGCTTTGGCGGGAGCCCCGCAGGCTGTCATCCCCGCCCGGTGATCGGCTGGCCTGCCAGCTGCCGCACATGCGGTGCATTGCGGTGCAGCGAGGCAAGCCGCGGCCTTATGACCGGGCTGACCGCAGCGGAAGCAGAGGTTGCTGCGGTCCACCTCCGAGGTGCACTGAACTGACACGTGGTGACCCACGTGACAGCGATAGCACCTCAGAGGTCTGGGCTCCAGCAGCTTCACCTGCGCTGACACCCACCCCACCAGGAGCCTTCGGCCCTCTACGATTTTGCTCGCCGCCGTCACAGGGCAGCTCACCGTTATGGTTCGCATACCCGTTCGGTCCGGACGTAGGGTGCCTGCTTTGACCTGCTCGGCAGGGCACCCTCCGGTCCTGGTGACGGCGGCCACCACCTCCTCCTCGGTTACGGAGTCGTCCAGCCCCAGGATGCGCAGACCTGCGCATCTGACGGGCCTGGACACTCGGGCCTCGTCCGCATTTAGGGACGCTCTGAGCTTTTCAGCCAGAGCGTCAGCGGACGAGCCACTGGATCCTCCGGGGATTTCCAGCACGCGGGCGCCCGTCTTAGTGACTTTAAGCCGGACGCCCCCGGTGATCCCCAGCTCCCCGAGGTCCACCGTCGCCTTCGCCTTGGCGAGCACGTCGCGGTATGACACGCCCCGTTTTTCCGCATCCGGCTGTAGTGTGATCACTACAGCCGCGGTCTTCGGGGCGCGGAGTCGAGCCGCGACGCTTTGTGCCTTTTTCAGGCGCCTCCGCTCCTCGTAGCGGGCCTTCTTGGCCGCCTTCCGCCCCTTCTTCTTAGCCCCGGCCACTTGCCACCCAGCTTCGGCCGCGGGAGGCTGAGGGGCCGGAGGGGGCGGCGGCGACGGCTGGCTAGCCGCTGGCGCTGGCACTGTCGCCACCGGCGCCGCCGACTTGCCCTTCTTTTGGGCCGCCGCCTTGCCCACCTTCTGGGCCGCCACCTTCTTAGCCGGCTCCGGTTTCGCCGGAGCTGGCTTTGGGGGGGCTGACGCAGCCCTGCCGGAAGGCCGGCTGGACGGCCCTGGTCCGGACGCGGCTGCCGCAGCAGCCGCATATGTGACCCTCGGCGTCGGAGGCGCCTTGTTTGCCGCCAGGGGGGGGCGCAGGACTATGCCTTCCAGGACGGAGAACCGTGCCTGGAAGGCGGCCAGCTCCTGACGAACCAGGTTCAGGACCTGGTTCTCCACCGGCGCGGCCTGGCTAGCTCGCTGCTGCTGCTGCTGCTGCTGGCCCCCATTTACCACCTCGGGGGGGCCAGACTTACGCAGACCGGCCAGGTCCGCTCGGAGCTTCTCGTTCTCCTTTTGGAGAAGCTCCGTGGTGGCCGTCAGGCGAGCGACCTCCGCCCGCAGTTTGGCCACTTCGCCTGTCGGAGGCCCCGCATATGTGGCCTCCGCTGCCGCCAGGATGGAGGCAGAAAATGTGGGTATGGCCTTTTGCTTTGAAGATGGCAACTTCTTATAGGCCAACCCCTTCAAAGCGGCCTCCACCGCCTTCGCGAAACTGGCCTTACGCTCTGTTTCGGAGCCGCCAGCTGCGCCCACCTCGTCGCCTGTGGAGGAGCCCGAACGGGCCGCCCCAGGACCGGCCACCTCCGGGTGGCGCCCCTCCTTGGCAAGCCGCAGGCCCCTGCCCTTGCCCCTGATCCCGCCACGCTTGCTGGTGGGGATCTTGCGGGCCGAGGCCTGCTCGCCTTCGGAAGACGACCCCCGGTCGCCTTCCGGTCTGGACCGCTTGCGGAAGAACTTCCCGTTCTCCGCAGCGGTCTCTTTCCTCACGCGGCGGGAGCTCGCAGAGCTTCCCGCGCTAACACCACTGGATGCGGCGTCGGACTCCGACCCCACATCCCTCTCCTCCTCTCTCCTCTCCTTGCCGATATCGGCGGTGTTGTTTTTTTGTTTGTTTAATTCATCCATACTATTCCCACGAGTATGGGGGATATACAATGTCCATCCGGGCGTGCCCCCTGTACCGCGGATAAGCCATTTGTCATTTATAGCCCGCCAGAGGGTCGGCTGGTACCCTGGCGGGGAACGCACTAACGACTGATTTTCCATTGGAACCCGTCAGCCATACATCTCCTCGCGGTGCGTCGCCACTTGAGATTCGGGGTGACTTTTTATAGAGGTTTTCTACCTCGCGGTCCGGGCGGTTAAGCCAAGACCCTCGGTCCCGATCGAAGCCGCGAGACGTGATCCACGACACTTCGACGGTGGGATTACGAGATCGACGGGGACAGTGAAGGACGGAGTCCTTCACCATCTGCTCGGAGGCAGGGTAAGTGCACACCGAGCCCGCCCTTGCTCTTCCGCTGTGCCCTCTGCTTATCAGAGGGTCACGCGGAAAAACGCCGAGTTGGTCCAATTTGGACCCCTCCCATGTCAGAATATTAGCCACGGACAGTAACATTCCCCGAAGAATAAGAATCGCTTCCCATTCCTCGGGGAAGGATACTGCCCGCGTCCAGGGTGCACCGGCCCAGCAGCTGCTGTTCCCTCCCGACGTATCGAGAAGGACTAGCAGCCACTGGGCACACGAGGAGGAATTCTGACAACGCACCCCATAGTCGGCACCATCACATCTCTAAGAATGTCTAAATAATCTTCGGCATTCATGCGGCCATTTCCACAATTTCGCCAGGACCAACAGAACTCATCCATCCCCAGAATCCCAAGCTCAACCGACCACTCGACCTGTTTGGAACCACATTGCTAAGCGAGTATCTTTCATTGTCTCGCCGCTTTAATATTTTCCTCCCATCTTTATCTGATTTAAATGTTTTCTCATCCACAAATATCACTACATTATTTTGCCAATCAAAATTATAATATTCTAAACAAAAACTAACTCTAGCTTGAGCATGGGCAGAAGAAAAAACTATTTTTTTCGCCGGGATCCTGGTCTTCATTCCAGCGGCCTTCAATCTGCGCCGGATTGTATCGGTTGATACCTGAAACAACGATAAAATATTCTTTTAAACAATTAAGACTAAGCTATTCAATGCTAACATTTTTATAACCTTATATTTGTGAGTTTGGGAGAATGTGACATACATAGTCCCGAGGATGATATCTCTGTAGATGAAATTATTGGTAACACAATAAATAATACTATAAACGTTTATATAAAGTTTGGAAATGGCTGTACAAATACAAAGGAGAATATTAAGGAAACTGAGCACTTAACATTGATTAACATCATCTTGCTACTAGATGCTAAACTAGATAAGATTAAATCAACAATACTAGCAGATGTCAAACAAACAATCCAAACTGAAATTAAAAATGCCATCAAGGATATTCAAAACGAGCATAGCGTTGATCATACGTTTAAGTCAGCCCCAAAAGCCTATCAAGAAGAAATAAATAAAATTGATAAAAAAATAGAAAATATCCAAGAACAACTTCAGAACCCAGAAAATACCAAAAAAATTGTAATTTACGGATTAACAGAAGAACATCGTGAGACTGAAACAAACCTTTACGAACGCACTTCTGGAGTGTTCTACGATGTTATGGGTATAGATATAGATCCTTATACGGGGTGTAAACAGACCCTTCACCAAGCCGTCAACCAAGCATTCTGTACATCAAACTAAGTAACTTTACGCAAACATTTTTGGTGGGAAGCGAAATTTTTTTTTGGGGTCAATAATCACCTTTTACGGTAAAACTCAATATAATGCGCTCAAAACTTATTGCTGATGGATGCTTTGAATAGTAAACGGACCATAGAGGTAATTGGAGTAAAGTTAGAACCATAAAAAGCAGTATTTAAAAAAAAACTTGTGAAAAAATTGGAACTTTGATCCCCAATATCTCCGTAACTAGAAGGTTCCCAGGTATGGTCCAGAACAAAAAAATGATCACAATGACGAGGAGAACAAGTGCCTTTCGGCTTCGTTAAGGGTCTTTTTACACCCTTTATAGAAGACATTAAACGCATAGGAAAAAGAGGAAATAGAAGGCCCCTCGCTATTGAATTGATAAGCAAGAGAATGACCAACTACATACTGGAAAATGCAAGTTTCTTTAAGAATACTGGAATAACTATCGAAAAATATATGGACAGGAAAACACTCGAGGAAAGGAATGAACTAAGACAAAACCTAATAAAGGCACGAAAAAATGGAGATTATGCTGTAATGAGAAACAACAAGTTGTTCATAAATGGAAAAGAATTTATCAGGCCCAATGAAGCTAAAACGGAAATGCCGCAAAACCAAAACCTTATGGAAAATAAAATCATAGAAGATATACCACCCGTCATAGAGATAGAAAATACACCGACCCCATATTCGTACTCACAACCAAACCCCATCCCCCCCATCTCACCGCAAAAAGTAAAAAAGGCAAAAAATGTAATAAATAAGACATTTCGCTAATGATATTACGATAACCTTTCAAAACATACAAAGTCTAGGAAATAAGATAGATTTAATTGAAGATTTGTTACTAGAAAAAAAAATGTATATACTATCTTTATCAGAAGTATGGCGAAATAAGCATTTTTGTAACTCTGTCTCGCTCCAAGGATATAAAATTGCATCCCAATTCTGTAGAAAAGCTAGAGAAGGTGGAGGTGTTTGCCTAATTATAAGAGAAGATGTAAAATTTATAGAAAGAATAGATATAGTAAACTATTCCAAAGAATTTATAATAGAAATTTGTGCAATTGAAGTTCCTGAATTAAACTGTATATTCATAGGGTTATACAGACCCGATCGCCATATAAATATCTTTTACGAGCAAATGGAAAAGCTTTTAAATAGATTAAATACTAGAGATAAAAATAAATATATCATATTTGGCGGAGATTACAATATTAATATACTCGAAAAAAACAAACAAACACAGAACCTTCTTACCATAATGCGTTCACATAATCTAAAACAAATAATACGCGAACCCACACGGATAACAAAAACTACTTCCACTTGCATTGATTTACTTTTTACCAATTATAAACCCTTAATAAAGAAAGAATATGTCGAAGATTACGGACTTTCCGATCACAAATCTATTAACTTAAAATTAAACACAAACTTCTTATATACAAACAATAACAGAATATGGTATAAACAAAAAAGATTATTTACAGATAAAAACATGATAAACTTTAAAAATGCAGTAAGAGTAATTGATTGGGAAGAAATTATAAACACAAATAAAAACGTTAACGAAAACTACTATTCATTCATCACCACTATAACACAGCTCTTAGATAACATAATACCAAAACAAAGAGTGAAATTAAAATCTAAAAAAGTTAAAGGATGGATGACAACAGGGCTAAAAATATCATGCAAACACAAAAGAGTACTAAGAATTATACTAAACGAATCTAAATCCAATATCATAAAAACATATCATAGCAAATTTACCAAAATACTAAAACGTAGCATAACACTTTCAAGGAAAATAGAATATACCAGACAAATGAAAAAGTCAGATAATAAAACTAAAACTATGTGGAATATTATAAATAACAAAACTGGCAAAACTAAGACGAGACAGTATGAAAATATATCACTAAAAGAAAACAGTAAAACTATTTCATGCCCGATAATGGTATCAAATATAAAGGGTGTAAAAAGACCCTTAACGAAGCCGAAAGGCACTTGTTCTGCCCGCCATGGCGTTCATTTTTTTGTTCTAGACCATACCTGGGAACTTTCTAGTTACGGAGATATTGGGGGTCAAAGTTCCAAATTTTTCACAAGTTTTTTTTTTAAATACAAGGTTTTAATGTTGTAACTTTACTTTAAACACCTCCACGACCCCAGTACTATTCAATCCATCCATCAGCACAATGTTTTGAGTGCGTTACTTTGAGTTTTACTGTAAAACGTGTTTTTTCACCAAAAAAAAAAAAAACATTTCCCAGCAAAAATTTTTGCGTAACGTTACTTAGTTTGATGTACAGAATGCTTGGTTGACGGCTTCGTGAAGGGTCTGTTTACACCTTGTATTTAACGACTTTTTTGCTACAGTAGGTGAAACAACAACAGATACAAATAATCCCTTAAAAACTGGACGTCCAGTTATGTACCCACCAACTACATCAATGCATCTTCGCCCAGTAAACCAAAAAGAAATATTTAATATAATAAAACAAACAAAAAATAAGCATAGCTGCGGACTAGACGACATACCCCCTATTTTAGTAAAACAATGCGCAGAAGAATTGTCAGCTCCACTCACATTCTTAATAAACCAGAGCTTTGAATGTGGAGAATTTCCCGACTTACTAAAAATTTCCCTAGTAAAACCGATTCATAAAAAAGATGATATTCACACCCCTAGTAATTATAGACCCATAGCGTTGCTGCCGACCTTTTCAAAGATTTTTGAAAAGGCTATGTGTAACAGACTAAACTTTTTCTTAGAAAAATACAATATTCTTGATGACTGTCAAAATGGTTTCAGAAAGACAAGATCCACAACATGTGCAGTTTACAAATATGTCCAAACAGCTCTCCAACAAATTAATGACAAAAGGTATGCATTAGGCCTGCAACTCGATATGTCGAAAGCCTATGATAAAGTATCATATACTATACTACTAACAAAACTTTACGGTTCTGGTATACGTGGCCCTGCTTACAATTGATTCAAATCATATTTAAACAATAGAAAACAAATAGTCCAGGTTGAACATCACAATATTAAAGATAGGGAGACAATGACAGTGCGGTCCCAGATGAGAGATCTCACATGCTCCATCCCTCAAGGCAGCGTTCTGGGCTGCATACTATTTCTAGTATATATCAATGACCTCCCAAAAATTCTAAATAAACAAACTACATTACCAGTACTGTTCGCCGATGATATCTCCATACTTGTGAAATGTGACAAAAACTCTGACCCAAATGTAATCTTACAAAATACTCTTCAGACGGTAACACTTTGGCTTCAAGATCACAATTTAGAAATTAACTGTAAAAAAACCAAAATGATACAATTTAGATCGTACAAAACCCCCCCCTTAAGTAATAATGTAATTTTTAATGACACCCCTATAGAATTAGTAACTACATTTAACTTACTCGGTATAAACATAGACACCCATATCAATTGGAAAAAGCACATAGAAACATTGAAATCTAAATTATCTAAGTTTACCTACGCCTTGTTTCAACTTAAGCACAGCACAAATACAGAAACGGCACTATCGGCATACTACGCCTACGCAAACTCGTGGCTAAGATATGGAGTGATGTTATGGGGTAACAGCGTAAATGCAAGCGAAGTATTTATAATCCAAAAAAAATGTGTTAGAATACTAGCCCATATAGACAATACCGAAAGCTGTAGGCCACACTTTGTTAAATTAAAACTCCTAACTTTCAATACTAATACCAATACTAACTACTAATACACAAATATAATACAAAATACTAATTAACACACATAATACTAATAATACTAATAATACATTATCATCACCATTACATTACCATTACATTACAACCATTACAACCATTACAACCATTATTTACATTATCATTATCATTATCATTTATAATACTAATTTTTTTACCTTCTATATATATACGTGACCTTTGCATATTCGTATTTAAAAATAGCAACATTTTCCCCAAAACAAAAGACATGCATAACGTAAACACACGCCATAAAAATAGATTATATCTTCCACCATCTCGGATTAAAATGCTTTACCATAGCCCATATTACATGGCAGTAAAAATCTTCAACAAATTACCGAAACAAATTAAAGAAGAACCCAAATTTAACACATTTAACAGAAAATTAAAAGAATATCTAACACAAAAATGCTTTTACTCGGTCGCAGAATACTTAGAATAACATATATAGTATAATAAATAGATAAATTCTTATAGTCATTGATATAATACTTACACATAACAAAACAAAACAAATTAATACAAAATAATGAAATATAATAGCTAAGTAATACAAATTAATAAAATATAATAATTAATAATAATAATAATAATTTATATAATTTAATTAAAATTTATAAATAAATAATTAATAATAAATAGGAAAGTTAATGAATAAAAGAATAATAATTTAATACAAATAAATTCTAAGGAGGTTATTAAATTATTTTAATTAAATAGCCTCATGATGTAAATTAAAATAAGTACATAAACTTAATACTAGTAATATTATAGATAAAAATTATATATGTTTAACAAACTTGCAATCCAGTATACCTACTCACTGGATGCTTGTTTTGTCCAATATTATGTTGCCGTGCCCTAACCGGGTTTCATGTTGGAACTTACTGAAATATATGTAACAACTAAATGTACACATGAATGCAATAAACACTTTGAGTTTGAGTTTGAGTTTGAGTTTTATTTTTCAATACTTTTACGATACGATTATGATAATTTATAATTTTTCCAAATAATCTAAAGCTATACTATATCTATACTTAATATTACTAGCGACCTTCGTCCGCGTGAAATAAGCGGTGTGAAATATACTTTACGACCTATTCTCTTACCTACCAAATATGCATAAAAAAAAAACAAAAATCGGTCGAGCCGTTTCGGAGGTGCGACCACAAACACCGTGACACGAGATTTTTATAGATAAGAAGATAAAGCTGAAGAGTTAGTTTGTTTGTTTGGTTGAACGCGCAAATCTCAGAAACTACTGGTTCGTTTTTTTTTTTTTTTAAACTTTGCCCCATACTAGGAATTACTCCTGTATCGTGGGTGAGTTTAGAAACATTTATAACTCACATACACAAACAGCCAGACCCGGACCCGTGGATCCGTAGATGTTTTCTTTCTTTCTAGATCATACAAATATTTGTTCCGTGCGGGAATCGAACCCGCGACACGCAGCGCAGCAGCCAATAGCTCAGCCACTGCGCCAACCGTGCCGTCAAGATTTGAAACATACAACAAGAAATGAAACATTATTTTAGTGCTGGAGAGCCCATAAATTATCGAGAGCGGCTATATAACATCACGCTATGACCAACGACAGGAGCAGAGCATCAATGAAAAATGTTGCAAAAACGGATAATTATTATTCCTTTTGAGAGCTTCCGTTGCGTGCGCTGCGTAAATGGTTAAAGTTACGCAACAATCATGTATGACGGGATTGTCCGCGATAGCATATATGTCTATCTTTTAAGGTTGACTCGCTTAAAAGCTTTTATTTTGAAATTATAAACAGACACTTCAATTTTATTAGGGTTCCGTGGAAAAAATCAAAACCTTTGAAATTGTTAACAAAATGCGATTCAAAGAGGAAAGTAATCTTCTTATATAAAAAGATCTCGTGCCACGGTGTTTTTCCTCCGAAACGGCTCGACCGATTTGTATGATTTTTTTTAAGTATATTTGGTAGGTATGAGAATAGGTCATAAAGTATATTTCACACCGCTAATTTCACGCGAACGAAGGTCACGGGGCACAGCTAGTATTTTTATAAAGTTGACGAGATTGATAGTTTGTTTGAATGCGCTAATATCTGGAACTACAAGTCAGATTAAAAAATATATTTTAGCATTATGAGTATAGCCTATCTATTGAGTAAGGTTTTAAACTATCTAAAATGCCCTACCGCCCTTAGGAGCGGAGCAATTACCAAACAAAATGTAGATCAGAAAGTAAACTAAGCGGGAAAGAAGTAATAGTGCGGGCGGGCCGTGTGTCGTGGCGCGGGGTAACAGCAGCCGACGGGTGGGTTGGCCGCCCGACGAGAACCAAGCATAATATACTGATATAATTATTTCTTTTTAGTATTATAAATCCGACAGTGTATCTATTACTTCTTTACGCTTTAACTACAGAACCAATTTTTTTGAAACTTGACACAGACATGGTGAACCGGACTGAAACCCGGGGAAGGATATAGGGTACTTTTTATCTATATACAACGCGGGCGAAATCCCGGGCGGCAGCTAGTAATATATAAACTTGTATACTTAATAATATACTTCTTTTAATATTTCGATTAAAATGCATAGAATGATTATGTTTCGACATTCAGTATTATCATTTTTTTTTTGTTTTGGAATACAATCTAATCAAAATTCTATTTTATTTCTTAAAGAGAGATTAATCAACCTTCAAAGTATCCGCATTCATTTGAAAGGAAAAGATCAGAACTACAATAATAATAATATTTTTTTAGAACTCAAAGCCTTAAGACAACCTACTGACCAAAGCCATTGGTGGTGTTTTATGATTATGAGTTATGGGTTTATGAGTGTTACGTATGTATGACGCATAATAGACAATATTATTGTCTGTTTTTTGCACTCTACACGCGAATGCTTCCCAGTCATGAGTGCGAACAGTTATCGACTTAATTGTTCAGTTACCGACTTAATAATATTAAGTTGTAATTAACATAATATATTAAAAACATATTATTATGTAAGGTTGCGTTAAAATTGACTTGTTAGCAATTACCTAACTGTAATACTGTTGGAAGACTGCAATTGCCGCAGCGGCATATTATCGTGTTATAATAACACAAAACATGGTTTACACACATAAAGGGGGCGTGGCCTAACATAAAATGTTAACCGTGACTCGCGGACACGGCTTAAACCGACAAGTGATGGATCGTGCGAACTTTGCCGAGCCGCGCCGAGCGCAGTTGTTTACACAGCGCGTGGCGCGGCGAACCACGAGCGGAGCCAGGCTCGGCTCGCGTGTTTGCGCGCCGTTTAAACGCCGCTTTAGGTTTTGTTGTATTTAGATACTTATAATATATTCAAAATAAGTAGTGAACTTACGTTATACCGTGTGGCAGTAACCTGCGTGTTCAAAAATGGCTGAATATTATGCGCCGCTACAATCTCAGCATCTTGCTCAGCGGTGGTGGCACGCTGGTAAAGCTGCCGGTGATGAGCCGACAGGTCACCCCCAGTCTCCTCATTGCGTCGCAACCAAAAGTTGATTGTTGTCCTCTAAAATAATGATAGGTTTTCACTAAATTTTTTATCAACAGATACTTAAATATTGTGGCACAAAACCGTTGTTCTGTATACCTACAGGAAACAAAAATAACCAGTGCGCAAATTTTGTAAATTAATAAACAAAATTTTTTGTTTTACTAAAAAATACCAAAATTAACGTTTACGAAAGATAAAAGCTTTTAAACTGACACGGTCACTAACATTATCATTAACACTGTAAAGGGGATATAAAATTTACTATGTTTATTATTTGTTTTGAGTGCCCAATATGTCGGCGCTGTTGCAAGCACCATGATCACGGATTAACAAAAAAAATCGAAATAGAAATATCGAGAACTCAAAACAAACAGTAAACATATCCCGTTTTCATTGTTAATGTTTACGAAAGATGTTTTGTTTTTAACAGATTTTAATGGTCAGCCCTTATCAGTTGCCGTGTGCTCGACGCGACGCACTCTACCGCTTATTTACCTTTCAATTTTGTTCCAGGCGCAAACTTACAGCTCACTAAAATTGCTGATTAAATTTTTATAATATTATTATATCGCTTACCCCTACTTATTGTCACTGTTCACTGTATTTTAACAATTGTTGAAGTGAAGACCATTTCTTTAAAGCCATTATGGTGCACGTTTGAATTGATTTGAGCCTCCGCTACAGACACCGATTTTACACCCCAGAGATAAAATTTCATGATACTCGCGAGTCATGGCTAGTAAATTGGTTATCGGTGGTGTTGGCGGCGGTGCTGCTCACCCTTTGAGTCCGTTACATTTCCGTTTCCGCATGCACCGCGGCAGCGCACCTGCATCCCGCCGCCGCGTGCGTCACCCGCGCGGCCTCTTTGATTGTTATTACGAGTAGATTATGTTCTTTATTTGCTTATTTCAAACAAAATTTGCTAACTGGTTTTAAATTTTCCTGTAGGTATAGGTTTGTGTAATTTCTCTCTTAATAATAAATACATACTTAGATTATTACTCATTAATTAATATAACTTTGATCTCTTCATGGCAAGAGTGAATAGGCTATTGCTGAACCAGTTTACTACATCCTCGACCTAATCTTCACTTAATTATCAAGGGGGGTCAATTTATGGTCAGTTTTAAATGTAAAAGTGGACACTTGATTTTATAGAGGCTCTATGTTATGCAGAGTTTATTTACAGTATTACAAAATAACACTCACCGATATCCCCGTCCTCCTTTCAATCTCTTTAATTGTGTATCCACCATTTCGCAACACTACTATCAGCTGCCGCTGCTGTGGCGATAATTGTGGAGCCATTTTTAATATTTGTTTACACACTTCGACAACAAAAAAAAATTCGTAACGACCGTGAATCCCAGCCGAGCAATATTTGGGAACTGTTGACTTGAAACGGTCAAACGGTTGACGGACACGATGCAAAAAAGTGCGACAGTGTGTGTAAGTGCAATGCATTAAACGCTACCGCACTGTGATTGGCCGATGCCACGATGCTTAGTCCCTTTCCGACGATTCTCTATATTGAATGTAGCGTAGTTATGGGTATGTTGGGTGTCAAGCTTATCGTGCTGGCGTGTGTACATAACAGGCGGGAGTGACTGATGACTCAATAAATTGACAAAGTCAAAGCCACCAATAATGAGAGCTTGTGATTTTGTTGGATTGACTAACAGTCCAAAACTTTTAGCCCACAGACTGATATTTTGAAGATCATTATTGATGGCATCGATGGCTCCAGGAAGCTCTTCGATTTTAAAATGACGATAAATCTGCAGGTCGTCTGCATAGAGATGATAATGTAAAAAGAAGAGGAGAAAGGACGCCACCCTGAGGAACACCCGCAGAGAGATCGCACCAATCAGAGCAAGCCTCATCTAAGTGTACCGACTGCGAGCGACCCCGAAGATATGAATCAAACCAAGCAGTCACAGGAGGAGATATGTTTAGAGAGGAAAGTATTCCTAAGAGGATGTCAAAATCAACTGAATTAAAAGCACTGCTAAAGTCCAATAGAACCAACACCGTAAGTTGTCGGTTTTCCATGGCCAATCGGATGTCATCAGTTATTTTAACTAGGGCTGAAACAGTGCTATGGCCAGGACGAAATCCAGACTGATAAGGGCTAAGCAGGCTATTAGAGGAAAGGTAATGCGATAGTTGATTATTGACAACACTCTCAAGGACTTTGGACAGGATTGGAAGTATTGAAATTGGGCGAAACTGGGTTATTGAAGAGGGATTAGAAACTTTGGGAAGAGGCAAAACGCAGGCCTTCTTCCAAGCAGAAGGAAAGGAGCCAGTAAAGAGTGAATAATTTACAATGTGTAAAATTACAGGAATAAGGTCATCAAGGATAGGAAGAAACATCTGAAGTTGAAGGCCATCATCACCTACTGCTTTGGTAGAAATAGATGTAATGGCCCGCTTGATATCCCCTTCTGTAACCGGGTGAAAAGAGAATGAAGTACATAATGGCTGAGAAAGATTAGCGAGATTGTTAAGAGTGGAAGATTTAACGCTGTCATCCAGAGTCACTGGTGATTTGGAAAAATGTAAATTAATTGAGTTTAGGTCAATATCAGTCGTGGTGTCATTCTCAACTTTGCCGATTCCAAGGGATTTGAGAAATTGCCATACTTGTGCTGTGTTGGAGTTTTTAATTGAGTCGTGTATGTGATGCCTTTTAGCATCCCTACACATACGACCGCAGCGATTACGCAGTTTCTTATAGAGGGACCAATGCTCATCAGTAGGGTCCCCCTTTTGTGTCGCCTTTTCGCCTAACCCTGACCTTTTTTAGTGGAGCATGCACATCATAAAGTTTCAACACTATCTTGGCAAATTCGGCCACCTTAGTGTCCAAGTCATTGCTGGCATAAACAGGAGACCAATCAATATTACCCGCATCCTCTCCCAAACGCTCCAGATCAATGTTCATGAAACTACGCAGCAAGAGAAATTTTGATTTGCGTTTAGGAGGGCGAATTTTATACGATATAAATAAAAGATCGTGGTAAGAAAAGGAGGCAGAAAGTTGCCCGTATGTGGCTACTTTCTTTGGGTCAGAAACTAGAATAAGGTCTAGTAGTGAGGGATTGCAGTGAGGAGCATGGTGAGTAGCGTTGAGCTGTAGAATGTGCATGTTGACAGAAGAGACAAGGGACCTGAGTTTACGGCTGCGCACATCATCTTTGATCAGACAGGTGTTGAAGTCTCCGAGGATTATAGTGTGGTCATATAAAGAAGAATAATATTCAAGGTTTGTTTCAAAAGAAGGGAAATAATCAATGTGACAGGAGGGACTATAGTAAACACCTAAAAATAATTTTGTGTGATTAAATGTTATTTCAATAAAAAGGTGTTCAGAAGATTTTGAATAATTACTCGGAGACTGATCGATAACTTTGTAAATAATATCTCCACGAAGATAGATGGCGATCCCCCCACCACCTTGCCCGTTCTGTCATTACGCACAAGCCTGTAGCCGGGTAACGAATATCGCGTTGAAGAAAGAGCAGGTTTAAGGAAAGTTTCAGAGACAAGTACAGCATGAGTAAGATCTGAGTCAAATTAGTATAATAAATCGGTATGATGGGCTGGTATGCTTTGAGCATTAATATGGACTGCGTTGAAAAATTTGCTGTAGCAAGAAAAGGTAGAAGAAAGTTGGTCGCGTAAGTGTACAGAATCGTCACTGAGCGCACTAGCATAGCTTTCGTCAGGCGAACAAAGAGAAGAGCAGGAAACAAAACTGTCATCAATATTGTCTAACATGACATAATATGATATAAATATTAAACTAAATTATTCAAAGCTATTTCTAAATAAATACTAAAATAAAAATTCTACTTATTCTATATCAAAGATCCTCGATGCACCTTGCCAATAAAACAAAGATTAAATAGCGGGTACCCAAGTCATTAAAAAAAAAAATATATATATTATTTAAGTTTCCGAACGAGCAAGCTACAATCAAACTTAGTTGTCAAAATGTCAAAACAGTATTTAAAAAGAATATTATGAGTGACCGACACAAGATAAATAATTTAAAAAAAAAGTATGCTTTAAAACATGGTGTGTGCGATCATTTGGCCTGCCTCCGCGATCTCTTGTCCGAAGCAGGGTTGCTAATAGGTGAAGATGCTACCTTCTCAGCCGAATCAGCAGGTGTAGATGCAGGAAACCGCGCAACAAGTTGTTGAAGTTCGGTAGCCGATTCAATCTTTCGACGCGACTTGTCTGGGAGCATGATGACAATTTTGCCCTCGGAGGTCCAACACTGCTTCACACTGAAGTGATTGCGAGCGGCCAGAAACACGTCGTGCCTAGGCTTAGTTAGGAACTCCGAGAAGACCAGACCAGAACCTTTCAGCATTGTCTTTTTACGCCATACCTCGCTGCGCAAATTGTAGCAATTGAACCGAATAAGAAGAGGACGTGGCTTGCCTGAACTAACTCCCAAGCGATGGCAGGATGTGATATCCGAAGAAGAGACGTTTGCAATCTTCATCTTATCCGTCAAAGTAAGGACAGCCTGGGAAGTGTAGTCTTCATCCTTCTGCTCAGGAAGACCATGTAGGAGCAGAACTTGCCTACGAGATGCCATTTCATGGCGGTCTAAGCCCGCAGTCAGCAACTCCATCTGAGTCTTCAGCGCACTCATCGTTTTCCAAATGAAGCACTTGAACTCCATGAAGTCCCGAGAGAGGCTGGCTACTGTCTTGTGTGAGGCCTCATTACTGCTGAAATTCTTCAAATCCTCCTCATAGGTGTCCATCCGTGTGGTGAATGTGGCAGACAACTCCTCCATGCAGTTTGACAACTTGGCATACAGGTCCATTTTGTGAAAATATGTGTTTTTTCAGGTTATGTTAACAGAAATGGAGAATTTATAAGTGCAGTGAGTGCATCGGAGGATAAACTAAAGTTTTAGAGCATGTGCACCCTATTAAAGTATAATAAACTATTTTATATAATTATATTAAATGAGAGCTATTAAAACTTGTGTTCACTTAGGCTACCCTCACAAAAAAAAAAAAAAAAGCCTACTGCAACGATGTGCCGAAACTTTGCACGTGGTACTTGCAAAAAGGGTGCAGCGTGTATATATTTGCACATGAATTAATTTTGTCTCAATTGCCGGGGGTTTATACATTTTGTAGGAACTTCCAAAATTCTGTGTGTTCTTTTCGTAAGTGCAAATTTGTTCACGCCTCTGTCTTTGAAAAAGAACACTTCTAGAGAACGGTATATTTACCACCCCATTCACTAGCTCTTTTTAAAGAAGCTACTTTACAGCAAGCCCCTCCCCCACCACCACAGTCAGAAGGTAGTACACCCTCGACATTAAATTTAAAAAAAAAAAAAATTGGTGTTTTTTTCTTTCAGAAGTATCGGCAGAGCAGGCTACAAATTATTGTAATGCTCCATCACCCCACCAAATATCATGGTAAGTCTTTCTTCCTGTGTGAGCTTTTGCCCGTGGAATCTATCACGTGAAGTTTGGACATTATTCAAATAGATTTCTTGGATGAATTCATCCTTGAGTACATATAGACTTGCTCATTGATTTTGTGGCTTGCGCCTCACTGCCGTCCTCAAGCAATAATGCCGTTATCTCGCATCTGGTCGATTTTCGTTTTTTGATACCACAATAATCAAAAAAAAAAAACTCTATCTTTCTGTCTAAGCAGTATTTTTCTACTATTTATGGATCCCGAAATAAAAAAAAACAAAAACGCCGTTAAAATGCCTTTTTTGTTAAGTTTACCACACTATAACGCAGCTAAGCAACATAACTAAACTAAAAAGTGACTAAGGGCTTATAATTTACATTTTAACTAGAATATTTACCATCAGTTTCATAACTAAATTGCCGTTAACAGAATTTCCGACTCTACTAAGAGGCTAAAGTACTTTAACGGTTATATAGTCCTGCTTTGTTTCAAAATACAGTATTCTAAATCCAATGCTAAAAAGCCGTTAAATAAAAGTACTACACAAAAATGTCTTTAATGTCACTTAAAGGCACTTATGCGTAGTATTTCGACGGGTTTTTATTAAGAGATTATGTAGTGAACACGCCAATAACGGCGTTTTTAATATGAAATATAAATATTTTGCTTCGGCGTCAATCACAAAAATGCAGTTACCCCTTATTATTACACTAAAACGCGGTTATCTACTCTCAAACGCTCGCTATCGATCCGCGGCCCCCCCCGCGGCCCTTGATCGATGAAGCCGTGCGGCACAAAAGTTTAAAGGGAAAGGACGAGTCACGCTTTGCGCACTCGCCGATTGTTACGATGGCTGTCAACTCTAGGTAAAAACATTATTTTATTATGGTAGTTATTATTGCCCGTTTAGTATACACTATAGATTGTACAATAATAATAAGAAACAGTAGATACTAGCCCAATAAAAATTCGGAGAGGGATCTTCCAGGGAGATGCGCTTAGCCCTCTGTGGTTCAGGGCACGCCACAATAGTGGCGATAAGTCCCCTCTTTGAGGAGTGGCTAGAGAGGCGCCACGGCGCCCTCACCTTCCGCCTGACGCAGGTCCTCACCGGACACGGTTGTTTCGGGAGGTTCCTGCACCAAATCGGGCGGGAGGAAACGCCCGGGTGTTATCACTGTGAGGATCGTCCGGAGGACACGGTGGCGCATACCGTGGAGGTCTGCCCCGCTTGGGCGGAGCTCCGCCGTGTCCTCGTAGCGGCGATCGGCGGCGGCGACCTCTCGCTCCCGGCCCTGGTTCAGGCCATGGTCCGGAGCGAGAGGGAATGGGAAGCCGTCACCTCCTTCTGCGAAGCAGTCATGCTAGCGAAGGAGGTGGCGGGACGTGAGAGGGAGAGAATCTCACGTCCCAGCCGCCGCGGGCGAAGCACCGGGCGTCGGGGGCCACGTGGTGGCTCCCGGCCACCGTAGGCGCGGGCCTGTGGACGGTGAGTGATGGGTTAGCTCACCGTCCGTCCGTCTTATGACGACAGGCCGTGTCGACGGCGCGTTCGTGTTCCACGCGCGCCTCAAAGAGATGTCAGCAACCAAGAAGGGGCCCGCAAGGGCCGATGCCTGCCGGGGCTGCGGGACTGTTCGAAAGAGATACCGTGGCCCTGGAACACAAAGGGCAATGAAGGAACATGGATGGGTTTTAGTCAGTAAGAGTCTGACACTCCCTCCCACTCCACCCAGAGCGGGAGAAGTCATTTGATGATTTCCCATCCGTAAAAAAAAAAAAAAAAAAGCCCTCTGTGGTTTTGTCTTGCCCTAAAGCCCCTATCTTATATATTAAACGCTTCAACATTAGGATTTCCATTAAAAAATACACCAACCGAAGGACATGCACAATTTTTTTATTTAAATCATCTATTGTATATGGATGAAATTAGGCTTTACGCAAAAAATGAACTTCATAAATAGCAAATTTGACAGAACAATTTTCAAATGATATTAAAACGGAATTCGGCATAGATAAATGTAAAATAAATTCAATTAGAGCAGGGCAGAATTACCAACACCACTTTAGGAACAGGAGAACAGATACAATCATTAGATGAACAAAATAGTTATAAATACCTAGGGTACACACAATCGCGACAGATTCACTATAAAGAAACTAAACAAAAATTAACACAACAATTTCAACACAGACTAAACACAATTATATTCCCGAAATACAATTAAAGCGTTAACACCTTCGCTATACCGATTCTTACATATTCATTTGGGATAATCAATTGGTCCAAAACCAACCTCAAAAACCTTCAACGAAAAATTAACACCACTATGAGTAAATTCCGCAAACACCACCCACGATCTTGTGTGCAGAGATTAACACTGCCGCGGAAAGAGGGAGGTAGAGGTTTAATTGACATTTTTAACCTACACAACAGACAGATAAAAGCCCTCAGACAATTATTTTTTTCAAAAAGTGAAAACTCTATTCTCCACAAAGTTGATACTCAAAACGACCAGCAATTGACACCCCTGAATTTAAAAGATAGATCAGAAAAAAGAAAAATGAAAAAAATACCGACGAAAGAACTAAGCTCCTAGAATGGACCCAAAAGTCTCTACACGGAAGACATCGTCAAGACTTATGCCACATAAATTTCGCCAAAGAAGCGTCGAACGCGTGGTTAAATCGAGACAAACTTTTCCCAGAGACTGAAAGGTTCATGCTTGCTATACAGGACCAGGTAATTGAAACCAAAAACTACAGAAAATATATTATAAAGAATTTTGAATAATGACACATGTAGAAGATGCAATAGTGCTCCTGAGACAATTCAACATATCACAGGCGCGTGCAAGTCAATAGCCCAAACAGATTACAAACACAGACACGATCAAGTAGCCAACGTCATACACCAGAAATTAAGCTCACCAGTACAAACTCATAGACTCCGTTGTACCATATTACAAGTACAATCCAGAGACTATACAATGTGGATCTGGACTTACGACAATAAATTAAAACGAGCACAGTACTAGTCCATAGAAACATTTTAAAACACGAAAATTAGTAGTTAATGGAAAATTTAAAAATTGCAATTTTCAAACAAAATAAATAGCAGAATCGACTGCATTAAAACTTAACACGCTTTATCTTCGAAAAGTCACTGACCTTTGCGCGGCGTAGTGGCGGGGTGCAGCGGGCGGCGGCGGTGCGGGACGTAAATCATCAATAGTCAAATTTTTTAATTAAAGTGTCCACCATTGTTCATTATGCACAAGCGACATCGTCTTATTAAATTTTCACGGACTCGTCTTAACAAGTTAAAGAACAGATGGGGATCTGTTCTTTTAAGTTTGTCGAAGGCATTAATTATTCTTATTTTTAAATCATCCACAGTGTTCACTTCTCGAGCATACTCTCCCGATATGTACGCAATGCCAAAGCCGCATTTTGGTGACATTCTCCGTACATAAGTACAATGTCAGTGTACTCGGTAGCTTTGTACCTTATTTGAGGCATAATTAAACTAAAAAACTCACAAACCTAACCTAAATCACAAAACTAACTAATAATTAATGCCTAATTAACTAACTAATATTACACTAACACTTAACAATATCTCACAATAACCTATGCACTAATCCAACTATCATAAATCGTCTTTAATCACAATTAGAACTAAAATCTTTCTTAGAATCACAACAATGGCGCGCGGCTCGTCTTGCGATAACAAATGTATGCGTGTGCGCTCACCAAAGGGCGCCGCTATGCACTGACTGACGTGCGAGTCAATAACGGTCTTTTTGCCGAAAAATTTCCGCTCAAACACACACTCGCAATTTTCTATGCACCACTAATGCATTTTTTGCGTAAGTAATATTTCTTTTTCTTTCTAATTGTAGTATTTTGTGGGAGTGGGCGTGGCGCGTAAGAGTGTAATGGTATGACACCTTTCTCTGTCTTTCAAGCATATTGAGACGTAGAGAATAGAATCGTACGTTTTTGCACAGGTTCTTGACCTTACAATGTTTACCTATTATTACGGACTCAGATCTACATCATGTTGTAAAATAAGAAAATGAAAAATAATTTCCTGTGGCTAAAGTATTCATTGGATTTGATTGATTTTTTGTATACGGGTAAAGAACATGACACTCTTTACGTGGGTTAAAGAAATGTCAATCGTCCTGCTCCACTTTGTATAAGAAAATCCCTCAACAAAACTGTATTTTGATCGAGGAATTTTTACCGACAGAACAATACACTTCAACAGACCAGACATTACACTTAAAAACAAGATCAATAAAACTGAATATTTAATCGATATTGCTGTACCAAATACACATAATTTACAGGCCACAATAGCAGAAAAGCTAACCAAATACATCGAACTAAAAGATGAAATTACCCGAATTTGGCATCTGCAAAAAGTTACAATAGTACCAATAGTTTTGCCATGAACAGGAGTAATACCGAAACAACTTCACCAGTCCCTTAATTCTCTTAGCTTACCTCCAAATACCTACTATCGGCTACAAAAGGCAGCGATATTAAATACATGCAGACTCGTGAGAAAGTTTCTGCAATGTGAATCAGACTATAAATGACGATTGGTAATGTACTTACCTATAATATGATGTAGGTTTTTTGGATTTTTATTAATTTGTACCCGTAGATAATAAGAATAATAAGAAGTAAGTCATCACAAAGTGATTTTGTTTATCATTTTATATTTTAATTAACAAAGAGCTGGCAGGTTCTATTTGACAGAATATTTTGTTACCTACATTCCGAAACTAGATTAGATTTAGATTTAAATAGGCCTTTTTGAAATGTTTTAGTCATTTTTTATGATCTCATTAGTTATAGGGTAACTATGTTTTTAGTGATTTGCCAAGATCTCATTTTTAATTATTATAACTAGTTTTAGTCCTCGAAAAGTGATTTTGTTAAATTTAAAGAAGACTGTCATTAAATGATTGATTTTTATTTCTGAATAAGCTTATTTATTTCTGTAGATGACTTAACCTTTTTATTTGATTTCCTCAACTATCTTGTTTAAGTTTCAAAGCTAGAACGCCGTTATATTTTTAATGTTTTGTAATTAGCGGCATTTAAGCGATGTAATCAACCTAAAAAATAAATGCAGAAAAAATATTCTTGTAACTTACTAGTCTTAAGTGCGGCTTAGTGATTTTAGCTGCATTATAGTTTAGTATAGTGTTTATTCTCGTAGCTATAATGTTTAGCTACAACAACGTTAAAGTATTTAGCGGCATTATAGTTTTATAATGAAGAGATTCTTTTAAATGTCAATTAAATTACATTAAAATCAAACACTACAATGCCGTTAAGGTAGGCTTAGCGGCATTATAGTCGTGGTTGTATAAGCTGTAAATTATAAAAACACTAAACTAAAACGCAAATACCCTATTTTTGTTAAGATTTAATCATTGTTAAGAAATGAAAGTATGGCTATTTGAAAGCGCAATATTAGATCTATTTTTTGATACCGATAAGTCTCGCATACGAGTTATAGTTAAGAAACGGCATCATTTTTTTATTTTTTCGCGCTCTTTTATCATTTACTCGAAATATGATTTTGTTGGATAACGGCATTATAGCTTGCGGACGGCAGCGCAGGTAGCATGACACAAAATCGAACGACTCGAATCGATCTCATTCCTCCATCTCTCTCTAAGCACTCTTGAAATAAGCAAGTACAAATGAGATCGACGGACGTTCTATTTTGTGTCATGACATCTGCGGCGCAAGGCACAAAATCAATGAGCAAGTTTACAAACAAGCATGCGACTAATAAGCACGTGTAACTTTACCCTTAGTGATTATCTGTGATTAGTTAAAGTTAATAATCTGTCATGTACGTATTAAAGGAAACATAATGTTGATTTTTTTTAATTTGATTCTATATAACTTTTTTGACATTTTTATTTACTTACTTAATAGTTAATATTTTTCTAATGTTGTAAGCATGTTGACATTGTGTTATTTTTTTTTAATTGATTATATGTAGCATAAGAAATAAAAAAGCTGAAATCTATGGTAATTAAATCTTTTTTTCTGGGAAGGATTCCTTCCTAAGCAAATGTCACCCCGGAGGACAGGGCTAGAGGGGACTATTGGAAATAATTCGAACCAATGACTTAACGTGTTTGGTGATGGTCACCTATCCACGGACTGATCTTGGCAAGCACGGCTTAACCTGAAGACCAACACGTGGGGCTGTTATTACTTAGCCAGCCATGTACATAAATACTAATATAGTAAATATTTTTTACAAATACAAGCCAAGTGTCGCAGTGATGAAGAATTAATAAAGGGAAATTCCTATAAAATGCCTGAAATGGAAAAAAACTACGAGTAGTCCTTAATTGTTTTAAAAATAAAATATGTGGTTGCGCGGATACATAGACAAATTTGTTTGTTGATTGGCACAGGTAATCCCCACCTCTAAATCATTCCTGCACAAAACCTCCGTTGTCGATGCCAACCGGCAATGGCTGACCATAATCCACCGCGTCGACACATGCTCTCAAAATATTAATAAAAAGTGGTGAAATTGGTGTGATCTTCTCGCTTCTGTCTTCTCCGTGTTATGTGCTACGCGCCAGGAAGCTGCTCCGGGGAATCGAGGTATGTGCAATCCTTCCTTATAAGCGTACTGCTCGTTTTCCATGTGATCCATACCAGTACGCAATTCCGCCATCTTTTATCTGTGCCAATTTTCTAGTTATTCGAATTATTAGCAAAAAACCAGCGCAAACATTTGGTCCTTCAGCCGTATAAGTGTCGTAAAATCAGTGTCAGCCATTCCCTAGGACATCCTAGGTCGTTCGTTTCGTTAAACCCGCGTATTTGTACCAAATACTTCGCCACGAGGCAAGTTAGGTATTTCGTTAAAATCTCGTAAACTCCGCATTAGATTAAGTTGCATCGTTTGTATTTCGCTCAACACCGCAATCATTTAATTTCTATCGTATTCGTTTCGTGTCGTTATTCTAGCTAGTAATTGGTACTAGCAGATAATCCGCTTGTCGTAATCATCGCGTTATTTAAATAAGTTTCAATTTGTTCGAAAACCGGTTCGGTCAAGTAGGTCACAGAACACGTGTTAACAAAACTATCAATTAGCACATCTGCACAATAGAATAGTTAATATTAATTCTTTCTTATATTATTTCCTTTCTTCATTATTTCGTGTTTCATAAATCGCTAACATGCCCATCGACTTAACGCTCAAGCAACTGGTTTCTAAGCGGGACCGCATTTTTTTCCGCATGCAAAGTATCTGTGATACTTTAAAACATATCGATTCGGAAGAATTCAATAAGGAATCCTTCCTCTGTGACGTTAAAACAGTAGATTCAATGCGTGCAGATTTTGAAAGTGTGTTGGATGATATTGTTGATCATGAGCTTAAATTAAATCCTGATTACGTCATCAACTATCAGGCGCTTTCTTCGTTCGAAGACCTATTAGGCCGTGTAAAACGAGCCGAGGAAAAACTACAGGTCCAATCTCGTAGTCAGGTTCAAAGGTCACCTCGATTACCTCCTATCGAAATACCCGAATTTAACGGAGATATAAAAAATTGGCCTTTATTTATCGCTAGTTATCGCAACGCCGTACACAATAATGTTTCTCTGACAGACAGTGAGAGGTTATATTATTTAATAGGAAGGTTGACCGCCAAGGCGCGCTCTGTTTGCGCCGGCATATCTCCAACCGCTGACAACTACCCTCTTATTTTTGATTTACTTTGTAAACGGTATGAAGATAAGCGTCAATCAGCGACTTCATACCTAGACCAATTATTTGAATTTAAATCTATTTCGTCAGGAACCCCTAGTAGTTTAGAATCTTTTCTCGATAAATTCGCATCGTCTGTAGCCGCGTTAAAAAACACAAAGGTCAATGACCTGATTCTGAATCTGATTTTATTTTGTTGCATATCGCTCTTAAAAAACTTGATCCAGACACTGCGCGTACTTTCGAATCTAATCATCAATTAAGATCGAATAATTCCGAAATTCCATCTTTTTCTGATTTAGTTATTTTTGTTCGTGATCATATAAAGGTATTAGAACGTACGTCATCTCCTGTTGCTCGAGTCGTCAGCAACAGAGGATCCGATCGTAAATCTACAAAACCTACACAGGCTTACGCGAGTACATCTGGTTCTGAGTCCGCCGCGTGTAATCTATGCAATGAGCATCATAATTACATTTATAAATGTAGGGTTTTTAATAGTTATAACCCAGATCAACGTTTTAAATTCATTAAGTCTAACAATTTATGTATAAATTGCCTAAGTAGTGGTCATCGTGTTTCTGCGTGTGGGTCAACATCTACATGTAGGAAATGTAATCACAAACATCACACTCTCTTGTGCTTTGGAAGTCAAACCCGCTCCCGGCCCTCGACAGACGACGCGCCCAGTGACTCATCCACTCTTCACACGCACACTGACATAGCGTTGTGTTCATTATCCGATAATCATGGTGGGAGTAGCCATATGATTCGACCTCTTACCACGGTACTCATAGCAACCGCACGTATCATTATCATGGATTCTCGCGGAGTTGAACATAGTTTCAGGGCATTATTAGACAATTAAATTTCATTCTCGTTTCGACCGCAACATAAATTATAATATCGAGTCTTTGGTAGTAGATAAAATTACCGAACGTTTGCCAACTGCCACGGTCGACGCCTCTCTTTTGTCTAATTTCAAAAATTTACCGTTGGCAGACGATACATATTTTTCTCCAGGTCCGATTCAAGTATTGATCGGTGCTTCGCTTTTCCCGCATTTACTCTTGTCGAACAAGGTGCCAGGACAAGCCCCACATTTCTCGCCTCTCGCATTGGAAACTGTCCTTGGCTATGTTATTGTAGGTGATGCCCCGGTACGTGTTGACAGCAACACGACCGTTTCATATTGTTGTACCGCTGATCCGTTGGACTCTGCGATCTGAAAGTTCTGGGAATTGGAGGAAGTAGACGTCACCCCGCTGCTCAGCCCAGATGACAAATTGTGTGAGGAGTTTTACAACCGCACTACCACTCGGGATAGTGACGGACGGTACGTGGTTGCTTTGCCTTTCAAGGGTGATGTCGAATCCCTTGGTAACTCACGTCAAGCAAGTGAACGTCGGTTTTACTGCTTGGAAAGGAAGATGCAAGCTTCTCCACAATTAAAGGTCGCGTATGACGGTGTCATCCGCGAGTATTTAGGAAAGGGTTATATTTCACCTACAAATTCTGATTCTTCAGAAATTTCATATTTTATTCCGCATCATGGTGTGATCCGAGATGATAAAGTCACAACCAAACTTCGTGTCGTTCTCGATGGTAGTTGTAAAACTACCACCCGCGTTTCTCTAAATGATCTCTTGTATAATGGGCAAAACCTACAAGGGAATCTTTTTAATATTATTATTGGTTTTCGTTTATTTTCGATCGCTCTTTCCGCAGACATTCGTCAAATGTTTCTCAGCATTGGAGTCCGAGAATCTGATCGGCGTTTCCAACGCATTTTGTATCGCTTTTCCCCGCAAGAACCTTTACAGCTTTATGAATTTAATCGTGTCGTTTTTGGGCTAAGTCTAGCCCCTTTCGTGCGCTGCGAACTATCAAGCAGCTGGTAGAGGGTGAGGGTGACTCTTACCCTCAGGCAAAAAATATTGTCGCTGCAGGTTTGTATATGGACGATTTTGTCCATTCCGTTCTCACGGAAGACCAGGGCATTTCCACCGCTTCGGAAATGATAGGTCTCATGAAAGCTGGTCAATTTGAATTAGTTAAATGGACCAGTAACTCCCAAGTCGTCTTAGATTCCATTCCACCTTCGCATCGCCTGCCAGCTGTCAAAGAATTCGACGAGTCCGACCAACATAAGGTACTGGGCTTGTGTTGGTCGCCGACGTCGGACCACTTCGGCCTGAAAATTAGTACCCCCTTTGAGAATTGTACTAAGCGTACAATATTGTCGTGTGTCGCTAAAATATGGGACGTCATGGGATTTGTCGCGCCTGTCGTCCTGTCCGCGAAACTTCTGATCAAACAGCTTTGGCTGTGTGATTGTGACTGGGATGATACCCCACCTGAAAATATAGTGAGGCTGTGGACTCGCTTTAAGGAAGAGCTTCCTTTGCTCGGTAATATAAAAATCCCACGTCACGTTGGTATCGTCGCCGATAGTGTGGTCACTATCTTGGCTTTCGCGGACGCCAGTGAGAAGGCATACGGGGGAGTGATTTACTTCCACGTCCAAAATAGCGATGGCAACATAGTTAAGTTGTTAACCGCTAAATCTAAGGTGTCTCCTAAGAAGGTCGTTTCTCTCGCTCGTCTTGAGCTATGTGCTATTCTTGTGCTGGCTCAACTAATAAAAAATGTTGTAGTCGCTTGTCAAAACCGCATTGTTTTTCGTAATATATTCGCATTTTCGGATTCGACAGTCGCTCTCTGTTGGGTACATTCGTCGCCCCATCGGTGGAACACCTTTGTGGCCAACAGAGTGTCGAAAATACAAAACGACCTATCTCCACAAAATTTGTATCACGTGTCCGGTACGGAAAATCCCGCAGATTGTCTGTCACGTGGACTCACACCTTCTCAAATTATTGACCATCCGCTTTGGTTCAGTGGTCCTCCGTGGGCTCACTTGGATGTCTCACGGTGGCCTGTCATTCCCTTCAATCCCTCTTCGGTGTCTGAAGCACCCGAAGAGAAGAAACATTCGTTGTTATCCGCTACACCAAATGAAAGATCTCCTATTCTTTCTTTGGTCGATCGTATCTCGTCTTGGAGTAAATTGCTTCGAGTAGTAATTTACGTTTGTCGTTTCGCTAGATTATTACCTCCTAGAAATCGCATGTCAGCGGCAGATTACAACTTCGCTGAACTACTCTTCCTTCGTGAACTTCAGCGCTTTCATTTCTCCACTGAGATCGCTAGAATCAGGGAAGGCAAAGATTGTAGTCCTACCTTTAGACACTTAAAACCGTTCCTCAAAGACGGACTCGTCAGAGTCGGAGGCCGTTTAAGAAACTCAGATTTAAGTTATGATCGGAAATACCCTATTTTGCTTCCAAGTAAGGATCTCATCTTGAATTTATTAGTCGAATACCATCATAAGTTAAACTGCCACGCAGGTCCCGACCTGCTGTTGTCACTATTGCGTCAAAAATACTGGATACTTTCTGCACGCAATTTAATTAGGAATAGGATCCACAAGTGCATTCCTTGCTTTCGTCTTCGCCCTAAGCCAAGTTTCCCTGAGATGGCAGATCATCGTTCTTGTCGCGTCGTTCAAACCGCCAAACCGTTTGTCCACACGGGCATAGACTACGCCGGTCCGTTTAAGGTCACTATGTCTCGCGGTTGAGGTATTCGTTCCACCAAGGCCTACGTGTGTCTGTTCGTCTGCTTGACCACGCGTACGGTGCACATAGAACTAGCTGGTGATCTTAGCACAGCTAGTTTTATGGGCGCTTTGAAGCGGTTCCTGTCTAGGCGTGGCCCCGTGAGTAGGATTTATTCGGACAACGGGACTAATTACATAGGCGCAAAGCGCAAACTTTCGGAACTTCACGAATTTCTTTGCTCAAAACATCATAATAACGAATTCGGTCATATGTTAGCTGAGAATCGTATAGATTGGTCACTCAATGTCCCGACTGCTAGTCACTTCGGCGGCAATTGGGAGGCTAATATAAAAAGTTTAAAGTCTCACTTATATCGGGTCGTAGGTGATACTATTCTTTCGTTTGAAGAGTTAAGCACCGTGCTTACTCAAATCGAGTCAGTAATGAATACTAGACCTCTTTGTAGGACGCTCTCTAGCAATCCTTCGGAACCGCTAGCTTTAACTCCAGCGCACTTTTTGAATCTCACGCCTTTAAAGTACTTGCCTGCGGAGGAAATAGAGGAAAGGACTATTACTGCTAGACACGAGTTGCTGGATAGTTTGGTACAGTCGTTTTGGAAGCGCTGGAGAGGTGGATACCTCCACACGTTGCAATCGCGTCGCAAATGGAACACGCCGGTCGATCCAGTCGCTGTCGGCACGGTCGTGATTCTTATAACCGACAATTCGCTTCCACTGCACTGGCCTTTGGGTGTCGTGGAGGAAGTTTTCCCTGACTCCACCGGAGTCACTCGTATCGCTCGGGTTAAGACAGCGACTGGATCCTACTTGCGTCCCGTCGTGCGTCTTTGTCCGTTGCCTAACCAATAGACACATCGGGTTTATCATTCAAGGCTAGGTTAACGTTAGTAATTAGGTATTTTAGTTGTCGTATTTGCTTCAAATTCTTGAAGGCATCCCTTCAAGCCCGGGGGAATGGTTGCGCGGATACATAGACAAATTAGTTTGTAGATTGGCACAGGTAATCCCCACCTCTAAATCATTCCTGCACAAAACCTCCGTTGTAGATGCCAACCGGCAATGGCTGACCATCGACCACCGCGTCGACACATGCTCTCGAAATATTAATAAAAAGTGGTGAAATTGGTGTGATCTTCTCGCTTCTGTTTTCTCCGTGTTATGTGCTACGCGCCAGGAAGCTGCTCCGGGGAATCGAGGTATGTGCAATCCTTCCTTATAAGCGTACTGCTCGTTCTCCATGTGATCCATACCAGTACGCAATTCCGCCATCTTTTATCTGTGCCAATTTTCTAGTTATTCGAATTATTAGCAAAAACCAGCGCAAACAATATGTATAATGAAATAATTCTCAAGTTTGATAATGTAGGGTATAAAAATATAGGAATCAATAAAATATTTAACTTGATATCCGTTTAATTCATTCTTATTTTTATTGGAGGTAAGTGTTAATTTGACACAAGTAAGTGACATTCAGCCAAACAGGAATCGTCAATTAATCCCTAACGAAGTATTTTACAGAATTAGTGCACAGTTATCATTAATTTAATATAATTCGACCTTTCTGTACCATACATCTAATCAAAATAATATACGCATGTCAATATTAATTAAAATCAAATTATGTTTTAAATAAAAAACGTATCGTAGGCTGTATGAATCACATGTCCTTTGCCTTACTCTGCCGTCCTCAAGCAATAATGCCGTTATCTCGCATCTGGTCGATTTTCGTTTTTTGATACCACAATAATCAAAAAAAAAAACTCTATCTTTCTGTCTAAGCAGTTTTTTTCTACTATTTATGGATCCCGAGATAAAAAAAACAAAAACGCCGTTAAAATGCCTTTTTTGTTAAGTTTACCACACTATAACGCAGCTAAGCAACATAACTAAACTAAAAAGTGACTAAGGGCTTATAATTTACATTTTAACTAGAATATTTACCATCAGTTTCATAACTAAATTGCCGTTAACAGAATTTCCTACTCTAATAAGAGGCTAAAGTACTTTAACGGTTATATAGTCCTGCTTTGTTTCAAAATACAGTATTCTAAATCCAACGCTAAAAAGCCGTTAAACAAAAGTACTACACAAAAGTGTCTTTAATGTCACTTAACTGCATTTATGCGTTGTATTGCATTGGGTTTTTATTAAGAGATTATGTAGTGAACACGCCAATAACGGCGTTTTTAATATGAAATATAAATATTTTGCTTCGGCGTCAATCACAAAAATGCAGTTACCCCTTATTATTACACTAAAACGCGGTTATCTACTCTCAAACGCTCGCTATTGATCCGCCCCCCCCCCCCCCCCCCCCACGGCCCTTGATCGATGAAGCCGTGTCGCACAAAAGTTTAAAGGGTAAGGACGAGTCACGCTTTGCGCACTCGCCGATTGTTACGATGGCTGACAACTCCAGGTAAAAACATTATTTTATTATGGTAGTTATTGTGTTATTGCCCGTTTAGTGTACACTATAGATTGTACAATAATAAGAAACAGTAGATATTAGCTCAATAAAAATTCGAAGAGGGATCTTCCAGAGAGATGCGCTTAGAATATAATTATTAAACGCTTCAACATTAGGATTTCCATTAAAAAATACACCAACCGAAGGACATGCACAAAAAATTGATTTAAATCATCTATTGTATATGGATGACATTAAGCTTTACGCAAAAAGTGAGGGTGAACTTCATAAAATTAGCAAATTTGACAGAACAATTTTCAAATGATATTAAAATGGAATTCGGCATAGATAAATGTAAAATAAATTCAATTAGAGCATGGCAGAATTACCAACACCACTTTAGGAACAGGAGAACAGATACAATCATTAGATGAACAAGATAGTTATAAATACCTAGGGTACACACAATCACGACAGATTAACTATAAAGAAACTAAACAAAAATTAACACAACAATTTCAACACAGACTAAACACAATTATATTCCCGAAATACAATTAAAGCGATTAACACCTTCGCTATACCGGTTCTTACATATTCTTTTGGGATAGTCAATTGGTCCAAAACCGACTTCAAAAACCTTCAACGAAAAATTTCCACGATCTTGTGTGCAGAGAACTGTCATTTTTAATCTACACAACAGACAGACAGACGACAGACAGATAAAAGCCCTCAGACAATTCTTTTTTTCAAAAAGTGAAAACTCTATTCTCCATAAAGTTGTTACTCAAAACGACCAGCAATTGACCCCCCTGAATTTGAAAGATCGGTCAGAACAGAAAAATGAAAAAAATACCGACGAAAGAACTAAGCTCCTAGAATGGACCCAGAAGTCTCTACACGGAAGACATCGTCAAGACTTATGCCACATAAATGTCGACAAAGAAGCGTCGAACGCGTGGTTAAATCGAGACGAACTTTTCCCATAGACTGAAGGGTTCATGCTAGCTATACAGGACCAGGTAATTAAAACCAAAAACTACAAAAAATATATTATAAAGAATTTAAATAATGACACATGTAGAAGATGCAATAGTGCTCCTGAGACAATTCAACATATCACAGGCGCGTGCAAGTCAATAGCCCAAACAGATTACAAACACAGACCTACACGATCAAGTAGCCAACGTCATACACCAGAAATTAAGCTCACCAGTAAAAACTCATAGACTCCGTTGTACCATATTACTAGTACAATCCAGAGACTAAATAAGAAAATCCCTCAAAAAAACTGTATTTTGATCGAGGCATTTTTACCAACAGAACAATTCACTTCAACAGACCAGACATTGCACTTATAAACAAGATAAATAAAACTGCATATTTAATCGATATTGCTGTACCAAATACACATAATTTAGGCCACAATAGCAGAAAAGCTAACCAAATACATCGAACTAAAAGATGAAATTACCCGAATTTGGCATCTGCAAAAAGTTACAATAGTACCAATAGTTTTGTCATCAACAGGAGTATTACCGAAACACCTTCACCAGTCCCTTAATGCTCTTAGCTTACCTCCAAATACCTACTATCGGCTATAAAAGGCAGTGATATTAAATACATGCAGACTCGTGAGAAAGTTTCTGCAATGTGAATCAGACTATAAATGACGATTGGTAATGTACTTACCTATAATGTGATGTAGGTTTTTTAGATTTTTATTAATTTGTACCCGCAGATAATAAGAATAATAAGAAGCAAGTCATCACAAAGTGATTTAGTTTGTCATTTTAATTAACAAAGAGCAGGCAGGTTCTATTTGCCAGAATATTGTGTTACCTACATACCGAAACTAGATTACTTTTAGATTTAAATAGGCCTTTTTGAAATGTTTTAGCATTTTTTTATGATCTCATTAGTTATAGGGTAACGATGTTTTTAGTTATTTGCCAAGATCTCATTTTTAATTATTATAACTAGTTTTAGTCCTTGCAAAGTGATTTTGTTAAATTTAAAGAAGACTGTCACTTAATGATTGATTTTATTTCTGAATAAGCTCTTTTATTTCTGTAGATGACTTAATATTTTTATTTGATTTCCTCAACTATCTTGTTTAAGTTTCAAAGCTAGAACGCCGTTACATTTTTAATGTTTTGTAATTAGCGGCATTTAAGCGATGTAATCAACCTAAAAAATAAATGCAGAAAAAATATCCTTGTAACTTACTAGTCTTAAGTGCGGCTAAGTGATTTTAGCTGCATTATAGTTTAGCATACTGTTTATTCTCGTAGCTATAATGTTTAGCTACAACAACGTTAAAGTATTTAGCGGCATTATAGTTTGGTAATGAAGAGATTCTTTTAAATGTCAATTAAATTACATTAAAATCAAACACTAAAAAGCCGTTAAGGTAGGCTTAGCGGCATTATAGACGTGGTTGTATAAGCTGTAAATTATAAAAACACTAAACTAAAACGCAAATACTCTATTTTTGTTAAGATTTAATCATTGTTAAGAAATGAAAGTATGGTTATCTGAAAGTGCAATACTAGATCTATTTTTTGATACCGATAAGTCTCGCATACGAGTTATAGTTAAGAAACGGCATCAATTTTTTATTTTTGCGCGCTCTTTCGTCATTTACTCGAAATATGATTTTGTTGGATAACGGCATTATAGCTTGCGGACGGCAGTACTGACAGTTTGACATTACTGCATTTTCGATTGTTTGTTTACTTGATTCTTGCGCTTGCGACTTGAGTTACGTACGGATTGCTTTTTTTATGATATAACGATGACTGTGGCCATTTTTAAGGATTTTGATTTTACTTCTGCACAGGATACCTATTTACGACTCGGCTTTTTGAAGACGGACCTGAACCTTCTTTAAATACGACGCTGTTGTGTATTTTGGACTTGGAAAAATGGATAGAAACCTGCACTGTGTTAATTGTTATCTCGATATTTCACGGATGAGACGTAACCTATTATCAGTGCAAAATGATGAAGTACGTTGTTTAATACAGGCATGGATTGCACCAAAAGTTGTAAGTATTGAGAGTCCCTAGTTTTCTTGCCTATTTATATTGGACGTACTGATATACAACAATTAAATTATGTTTTGTCCTTTTTCTCAGGAACAAGATAGTGTTATTTGTGATGCATGTCTAAGATTGGCAATACAAACTATCACCGAGACACCAGGCACCAGTCGACCAGATAGACAAGTAGGCCACCGCTATGTGTGCGTTTGCTGTGGACAGTCTCTTCTAAGACAACAATCACATAGTTTAAGTAATAACACAGATCGTGAAAGGCACATAATGAATGTAGTAGCACACAGAATTCAACCACGCCAGGTTACATCCCTGCTATTATATTAAATTGATTATTCTTGGGCTTCGTACCCAACTCCACAGCTTTTAGTAAAACAAAACTAACTTTCACTTTTTATTTTTCTTGCAGCAACGTTCTTCAGATTTGATCTGTCACCGATGCTGGCAACAATGCAACTGGGCTGCATCACCCATTACTACTCTTTCACCAAGTCTGATTCAGATACCCAGAGTCAAGCAGTTGATTTGAATGTATCTCTACATGAAGAGGTTCCTCAAATGAGATCCATAGTCCTGTTACCTAATTATGGAAGAGCAGTCGATACTCAAAGTCATTGTTTCTGTCCAGGATGTAATATGACAGACAGACATGTGGTGCCTCTTTCATTAAGGGTGTGGCTCTTCAAGGATGACAAGTATTATGTACCAAAGAATGGAAAAATATGTAGTCATCATTTCAACAGTGACCTATGGTACGAACTTCCTGCTTTGGAAGATATGAATCATGAATTCACCGTGGATCACATTGAAGACTTTGCATCATTTGTGAATTATGAATGTCGTGCTTTGGACTTAGAAAATGTACATTTGATGGAAGAACACATGATGTGGTACTTTCTAGGAATGAGTAGAAATAATGTTAGTACTCTAATGAGAGAAGTCCCCCGTTTGGCGCAAATGCATGGAGCTTCTACTGGCCTTGGAGCTTACCTGATGAAATTAAGAACTGGGGATTCCGATGAAAGAATATCATCTCTTCTACAAATACCGAAAAGTACACTAGAACGTCTAATGACTGAAGCAAGGGAAAAACTGCATCAACATTTTGTTCCTATGAACCTCGGAATTGGACATAATATAACGAGAGAACAAATTGCAGAAAGAAACCTTGTTCTACCAAATGGACTGTTCAGTGAAGTCGATGGAGGAAGAAAGCCTGTTGTAATTATTGATGGAACATATATACAACGTGTAACGTTAAATGCGCAAAACCTGAAAATAGTTTGATCAGAATAACGAGCAGAATCAATTGAACCACTTTTCAATATAGGTCACATTTTTCAAAAAATCTTCCTTAAAAATGTTGCCCTGTCTACCCACCAAAATAGGTAAACAAACACAAAAGGTTGTCGTCCAATTTAAATTTTCTCATACGCGGGATAATAATAGGTCTTATTTCAATGCCAATACGAACCTTGCATCCAGTACCATGAATAAGACAATTTGAAGTAAACAAATAAATTCTATCTATCTTTTTTAACTTAAACGTAACTAACCTATGAGTTAGAAAGAAAAAGAGAAATGGAGGCGGGGCGTGCGAAATTCGTGACAGTGGCCATGACCTATTTACTCCAGTCTGTGCGGCGCCGGCGCATGCGTCACAGGTGCAATTTGATTAATTATCCCGTAACCCGCGGCGCGTGCGCTCAAAAATCGCGACTATGGCGTTTTTGTACACAAACATTCAATATTGTGAAATGGTGAGAATGTTAGCGCGTTGTAATGACAACGTTAACGGTTTCGAGAAGAGTTTGGAGTATCTGTATCTAACAGGACAATGCTAGCAGAGCAATGGCCAGCAAGATCGCTCGATTTAACACCATTGGATTTTTTTTTTGTGGGGTCGTGTAAAAGCATTATTGTATGACGATGGAAATGGACCATAATGTGACGGAACTGCGTAATAAAGTTGAATCAGCGTTTCAACAAGTGAAAAATGACACTCAAGTGCTCGATTCGCTGAAAAATAATTTAGGAAAGCGGGCTGTGTTGTGTGTCCAACAAAGTGGTAGAGCATTTTGAATCTTTGCTACCGAAACGAGAGAATCTGTAAGTAGAGATACCAAATTATCTACTTAATTAATTGTAAATAAGCTGATTACGCGCCAATTATTTGTAAATACAGTGATTTAAACCTTTTAAACACGCTAACATTACCTACTTACGTAGTACCTACCTAATAATTAGATCAGCACGTCATAATTACTGTAGGTAAAGTCTGAAAATGTGGGTTACCTATGTTGCCAGTCCAAACCTGGAAAAGTGTGATAGAAACATTTAAAACACTGTTAAAAGATAACCTAAGTTCTTTACGAGCGTAGATAGTAATAACAATAATGTCAGCGCGGCGCTCGACAGAGCGTCGACGCACACGCAAGAAACGATCAGAATTGGCAGTAAAACTAAAACAGCTCATAAAACCTTTAAATTTTTTTAAATATTTTTTTTTCTCTCAGTATTAGGTCAATTGAATTAAAAATCATTTGGGGTGTCTGAGGTTTTGCGCATTTAACGTTACACGTTGTATATGTTCAAAAAAGCTCCAACTATTTATACCAAAAAGAGACATATTCTCTTCACAAATATAGAAACCTTGTGAAGCCATTCATTATTATTTGTTCTGATGGCTATATTATCGATGTATAGGGCCCTTATCCGGCAACAACGTCCGATGCTCAGATAATGAATAGTGAATTTGATGAACCCAGTAAGCCACTGAGGCAATATTTTCAGGACAATGACGTGTTCATTTTAGATAGAGGGTTTAGGGTTTCTATTCCACTTTTGGAATCATGCAATTATAGTGTCCACATGCCATCAACACTGCAAGAAAATGAATTTCAATGATCGACTCTGGAAGCCGAAGAAGTGGAAGTCGTAAATGGGATCTTCAAGCAGCAATTCATATTGTTTCGCCAAGATTTTTTTAATAGAGCATCTAAACATTTAATGATGGATTTCTCTATAGCAGCTGCATTAATTAATAGATTCCATACTAGAATAGTTGACAGGCCAGATGCAGTTGATATACTACAAATTAAAAATGAGAACATGTATGTAGAAAACAGCCTAGCTGATTATGTGATCAGAAATAATTTAAATCGTCGCAGAGCGCAATTCCAAAGCATTAATGTAAACGAAAACAATGTTTCTGATTTTCCACAACTAACATACAGTGAAATGGTTTTTGTTGGCATGTGGAACTTATCAAATTAAGCAGGCTCGTTCATACTATGGCGAGCATAGACGAGCTAATGGTATGTATAGGATTGAGGTATGCAGGGAAATGGATGATGCATTGGTTGAGCATTTAGCTCTTACCGGTAATTGTTTTTTACTGCGAGGAAAAATACAGAGTAGGCATATTTCTCAAAAAGTATATTTTGTTTACATAATAGTTAACAATTCATTATCTGGCAGGAGGGCTATACAGCATCGATATTATAACTGCCTAGTGGGACGGCGAACAGTTGGTACCTGTGCCCATACTATGTCAATAATATGGTACTTAGCATGGGCCCGGTATCAATCCAATATCTATCTACCTGCACAGTTTCTAGATGATATTTTAGTTATTTTAAATGACAAATAAAACTTTTAAATGCCTTTTTGTTGTTTTATTATTGCATATTAATCCTTAACCTAGACTTTACCTATATTTCAGAAAAAGGTTTGTAACTGACTTCTTCCTAGTTTTTTGATAATGATTTAAATTGTAATGGGTTATTTAATGGGGAAAAACCTACGATTTGTAGTAACATTTGGCGTATATTTCATTTTTGTTCATTTCAGGCATTTTTTTATATGGCTGATGGGCATTCCCCTTTAGGCCCTCGCCAAACTTCAAGCATAAGAAGTACTTACAATCAAAATTCGAAGAAGCTATGATGATCGAAGCGAACTCTTCCTGTGTGGAACCAAATGTTTCGTTGTTAGGACACAACAAACTCGAGAAAGTCAATACAACTGCAGCAGTGCAGCCACCTTTGCCACCAAACCCGCCACCACCGGATACACCACCCATGATCACTTATTTAAAGCAGGAAATTGAAGATGATGAATATAAATGCGATACCACTGAAACTTCATCTGAGTTCAACCAGTCAGAAGAACTAAAGCTTGCCCCTGCAACAATTAAAACTGACCAGTCTGTTGAGCCTGGCCAGCCTACTGTAACGATGTGCCGAAACTTTGCACGTATTACTTGCAAAAAGGCTGCAGCGTGTATATTTCCACATGAATTAATTTTGTCTCAATTGCCGGGGGCTTATACATTTTGTAGGAACTTCCAAAATTCTGTGTGTTCTTTTCGTAAGTGCAAATTTGTTCACGCCTCTGTCTTTGAAAAAGAATACTTCTAGAGAACGGTATATTTACCACCCCATTCACTAGCTCATCTTAAAGAAGCTACTGTACAGCAAGCCCCTCCCCCACCCCCACAGGTACACAATACACCCTCAACATTAAATTTAAAAAAAAAGAAAAAAAGAAAATTTTTGGTGTTTTTTTCTTTCAGAAGCATCGGCAGAGCAGGCTACAAATTATTGTAATGCTCCACCACCCCACCAAATTTCATGGTAAGTCTTTCTTCCTGTATGAGCTTTTGCCCGTGGAATCTATCACGTGAAGTTTGGACATTATTCAAATAGATTTCTTGGATGAATTCGTCCTTGAGTACATATAGGCTTGCTCATTGATTTTGTGCTTTGCGCCGCAGGTAGCATGACACAAAATCGAACGGCTCGAATCGATCTCATTCCTCCATCTCTCTCTAAGCACTCTTGAAATAAGCAAGTACAAATGAGATCGACGGACGTTCTATTTTGTGTCATGACATCTGTGGCGCAAGGCACAAAATCAATGAGCAAGTTTACAAACAAGCATGCGACTAATAAGCACGTGTAACTTTACCCTTAGTGATTATCTGTGATTAGTATTAATTAAAGTTAATAGTCTGTGATTGTACGTATTAAAGGAAACATAATGTTGTTTTTTTTTTATTTGATTCTATATAACTTTTTTGACATTTTTATTTACTTACTTAATAGTTAATATTTTTCTAAGGACAAAGACCTTCGTTTTGAGAAACACATAGCAGACTCTGTCAGAAACTGTTTTTATCGCCTGAAGATTCTGTACAAGGTGAGGCCTTATTTATCCGAACAGCTACGTGAACAACTTGTGGAAACCTTAGTTTTATCTAGGTTGAACTACGCCGACACTGTGTACGGCCCGCGCATCTTCGGATCGGCTCATACAAAGGGTACAAAATGCGTGCGCTCGATTTTGTTATAACATTCCTCGTAGAAGTCATGTCACACCTTTTTTAAACAAGCATTTCACTCTAAAAATGAAATCTAGACGCAAACTTCACCTGGCGTGCCTTCTATTTGGTGTGGTCAAATACCAAAAACCTGACTACTTGTTTAATAAACTGAGTTGGATAACAAGTAGACAGGAATGTGGGAGAAGACAATATTCGCAACAACTCTCAACTCAGTCGCATAATACAGCAGCTTTCAGAGGCAACTTTCGTTATGCGGCTTCCAAAGTATGGAATAACTTGCCACCACCGATGAGACTAATCAACACGATATAGGTACACATTTAGAAATCGTTTACGGCAGTATCTTATAGAAGCGCAACGTAAGCTGGATATGGTTGCCCTAAATGTCTCAGTTATTTGATATACGTTCCTACCTAAATTAACTTGAGCATAATACAGTTTCTGTGTCGACAAATCGTAACTATTATGAATGGATGCCATCAGATTACAATTAATTATTATAAATAATACAGGACATTCTTATTCTTATTTTATGCATATTTCAACATTATTATTGACTAGCGCTTACTTTTCATCTCCTACCTGCCATTCTATGTACGAATCACAGTAAATAAATTTATACCGATCCACTGTTAGGAAATCTTTCCGTTAATTTCAATTAGTCCGCCGCGCTAGGCTACTTGCGCGTATTGGACGAAATGCATGGAGAAATAAAATGCTGTGCGTAAATAGTCATCGTGACAAACGGGTTCTATTATCATGCGTCCGTGCCATTTATCTATCTATTTTTTGTTTTATTTGCACATTCACGATATTTATTATTTCGTAGTTTACTTACTAATAATTTATGATATTTTTATTTATTTCCTTGTACACATCTACTATACATATTTAAATACCTTCTCAACATCACCATTGATTCAACACATAAAGCTGTTTTACATCCGTAACCTCTCTAATCCAGGTCCAGTTGAAACCCAGCGTCAGGCACTAGCTGCCATTTTGCTGAACTGGCCCTATTTGGTGCAGCCGTGAGGCACACGGTGTTATTTTTTTTTGTTTTAGTTTTAAGTTTTTTTTATTTTTTGTCTTGTATTATTTTTGTTTTATATTGTGTGCACTTGTGGCATGTGCCAAATAATAGTAGATTATACAACAAGTGAAAAAAAAGGGAATTTAATTTGAGGTACTAAGTTGGATTCTGAGAGCAGCGAAGGATTCTAGAGTAGAATCCCGAGCGTAGCAAGGGATTCTAGAGTAGAATCCTGAGCGGAGCGAGGGATACAAGAACCGAGATGAATTTTTTTTTCACGAGTTGTGTACTCTACTTTTTACCATTGACTGCGAGAAAATAAATAGAAGTATAGTATTTATATTTCTCGTGGGTGAATAATAACAACAACCAAGCTGGGCTTGCCAAGGTCGGTTTGTGGATGGGTGACCACTAGTTCATTAAATACCGAGTTTCCTCCGTGCCTCGGAAAGTATGTAAAGCCGTTGGGCCGGCTGTCATTTGTAGTTCTTTGACAGTCGTTACAGGAAGTCAGTGGCCCGAAAGTCTGACAACCAGTCTTACCAAGGGTACCGTATTACGCACCCAGTGATAACTGGGTTGTGTTCTGGGTCAGATAGGCCAGGAAGGAATAGGCTAGGAATTTTAAAATACTTATATTCAGCTGCATCCGATTAGACTGGAAGCCGACCCCAATAAAGTTGGGACAAGTGTAGGCAGATGAGTATTTATCACATTTTATTATTTCATCGGTAATTTAATAAGAGAAAAAAGGATTAATAATATAAACATTAAAAATGTAGGTATAGTGAAATTAGAACAATTTTCGAAATTCAGTCTTGTCGCCACGTTTTATTTCTTTTTTGTTCATAATTCTGCACGAATTATGTGTTCCAAATTCAAAAAGTCTTTATTCACTCAGTGAGTAAAAGAGCGTTTTATTCACTGTTATTGATGAATAAAATGCCCTTTTTCGAGTGGCAGTGGTAAAAATGTATTTTTACCATTGAATTTGGAACAAGCACGAATTCCCCAAAAAAAAAATCGAATCGAATCGAATTTCGAATCCTTTGTTCTCTTATTTAATAAAAATTACCGATTATATAATAAAATGTGATAAATACTCATCTGCCTAGACTTATCCCAACTTTGTTGGGGTCGGCTTTCAGTCTAATCGGATGCAGCTGAATATCAGTATTTTAAATGGAGCGACTGCCTATCTGACCCAGAACACAACCCAGTTAGCACTAGGTGCGTACTACGGTACCCCTTGGTAAGACTGGTTGTCAGACTTTCGGGCCACTGACTTCCTGTAACGACTGTCAAAGAACTACAAATGACAGCCGGCCCAATAGCTTTACAACTTTCCGAGGCACGGACGAAACTTGGTATGGAATGAATTAGTTGGTAAGCCCGGCTTAATCTTGAAGTTCGACCCGAGTGGTTGTTATTATTAACCCACGAGAAATATAAATACTATACTTCTATGTATTTTCTCGCAGTCAATGGTAAAAAGTAGAGTACACAACACGTGAAAAAAAAATTCATCTCGGTTCTTGTATCCCTCGCTCCGCTCAGGATTCTACTCTAGAATCCCTTGCTACGCTCGGGATTCTACTCTAGAATCCTTCGCTGCTCTCGGGATCCAACTTAGTCCCTCGAATTAAATTCCCTTTTTTTTCACTTGTTGTATAATCTACTATTTCTTTCTTCTTCCTTTCTAATGTTGTAAGCGTGTTGACATTGTGTTATTTCTTTTAAATCGATTCTATGTAGCATAAGAAATAAAAAAGCTGAAATCTATGGTAATTACTTTTTTTTTTCTGGGAAGGATTCCTTCCTCAGCAAATGTCACCCCCCCCCCCCCCCCCTCCCCGATGACAACTGAGAAACAGACTTCCCATTTGTCCCCTCTAGTCAGTTTTCAAAGGGAATAGTCGGTACATATTGTCACCCCGGAGGACAGGGCTAGAGGGGACTATTGGGAATAATTCGAACCAATGACTTAACGTGTTTGGTGATGGTCACCCATCCACGGACTGATCTTGGCAAGCACGGCTTAACCTGAAGACCAACACGTGGGGTTGTTATTACTTAGCCAGTCACGTACATAAATACTAATATAGTAAATATTTTTTTGAAATACAAGCCAAGTGTCGCAGTGATGAAGAATTAATAAAGAAGAAGGAGCACGGTCCATACAAAATTAACCCACGTCCTACAGCAACGAGAAGTATCTCAAAAACAATGATTAAAATGGGTTTAAAAAGATGGCATACTTCCAAACTCCATCCTTACAGCCTAGCATATAAAAAAATTGCTTCGAAAATTCGTTCAGGGGCAGTAATATCTACGATGGATATATTACAATATTGAGAAATACTTGGCTATCTTGATTTGACTTCAAAGATGGAGTTCCATCATCAAACTTTTATTTCCTTCAATAATTTTGCGGTTAACTTACTTAGTTTGATTTGCAGAATGTTTGGGTGACGGCATCGTGAAGGGTCCGTTTACACCCTGAATTCATTGCAGATATGACATAAAAAAATGCTATGAAAATTTATTCAGGGGCTGAACAAATTTTCATAGCATTTTTTTATATGTTAGACTGTAAGGATGGAGTTTGGAAGTATGCCATCTTTTTATACCCATTTTCATAATTTTTTTGAGATAGTTCTCTTCGCTGTAGGACGTGGGTTAATTTTGATCCTTCTTCTTTTAGATCCTCGCCAAATTTTAATAGCTTTTACATTTATAAAAAATATAAGGTAATGCTAAGAGTTATGAATTTATCGACTTTCGAGAGGATTTAATAATAAAACTCTTAAAATTAGATCCAGCTCTAAAACCAGACAAATTAATAAAACATCATAAATATGATAATCGACAGAAAGTAAGAAAAGAATCTGTACCATCCTCGAATGAAGAAACATCTTTTCCGACTGGTCACTGGCCTGAAAAGATACCAAAGAAAATCTCTTCTAATAAGAATACATTTTTGAAATGCAAGATGTGTACTAAGAACAAGACACGAAGAGAAACTAGCTAAAGGTGCAAAGGGTGCCCAGACAAGCCAGCTCTATGCCCTTCATGTTTTGAAGAGTGGCATAATCAAACAGCCACAAACCTATAGTCTACATCTTATTTTATTATACATTCCTAACATTATCTTGTGTGTTAATTATTAATACATAGGTACATGTACAATTAAGGCTGATTAAAAAGTGATAAAGATTTTGGACTCGTAAAAATAAGAATGTTAAGAGTTTTTGAATAAACTTTTGTTCCTTTATATCAAGTTGTATCATTTCAATTTCCTTAATTCAAGTTGACGCCTATGAATGTTGTGTCGTTTAGCATGGTATGTCAGACCTACGTGGTGGCGGCAGCGTATATAGACGTCGGACGTCAAATAACGTTGCGCCACGTAACATACTTCTAAGACGTACGTATTACGGCGCGACGTCTTTAGACGTTGCTTAACTTTGTATGGGAAAATGGTGCGCCTGAGTACCAACATTCAGAAATGAGGTTGCTCACGCGAAAGTGTTAAGTCGTTTTAATTACTCATTCAATTTTCAATATTGGGTGCACAGAAAAAAACCCTCATGGTGATTGTGGCCGTGTTCTATGGATTGGCTAAATTGCGTATGTATAGAAGAGACGAAGCCCTAATAACGTTTGTGTCTCTCTTCTACGTTCAAGTTATGTTTTTTTCTTTTATTCTTTCTTTGATGCATTTGAAATATCCACATTGCTATTTTAAGTACAATCTTATTGACGCCCACATGATTTTAATCCTTTCGTACAAATTGAATCACTGAATGCACTATTTCATGCTTTTTCTGCTACGGGGCTTCAATGCACTTAGGTTTTTTTTCTATTGCTTAAAAATTGATATAAAAGCATTTGTGGCCGCATTCTTAGCATTCCACACGAAAATGACAATCACGTTTATTTAATTATTTGCCATTTTCCTAAAGTTTTAGAAGAATTCTGATTTATATGTTATGGCTATTTTATCTTAAACACAAAGTAACAATACATGCAAATCTCATCAATCTAATTCATATTATAGGTGCTTACGGAATTCCGGTGGTTTTCTTTCACAACAGTTTTAAATTTTATTTTTTTTCAGCCAAAACTTTTGAAAGTTGCAATGATGAAAGAGATCACATCGAGTTTCCGGTGCCACGAGTTTTTGAAAAAGAGATATAATTTATTTATTTTTGAAGACGGTTGATTCCAGTGGTCATTGATGGCTGCTCCTTTGACTTTATTGCTATTGATGTTGGAGTTCCTCAGGGGTCTGTTCTCTCCGCGACACTTTTCCTGCACATCAATGACCTTCTTATTCCTGGTATTGTTGGGTGCGCAGACGACACGCAGAGTACTGTCATGGAGAGTTATGCATCCAGCACAAAAGCCAGCGTTAAGGTAGTGCGTTCATTGAGAGAGGCCATGGTAGAGCAATTCAACCTCAAGTCTTGTCTCCAAGTGTGGTGATGAAAATCTTGTTTTTAACGCCACCAAAACACAAATGTGCCTGTTCACCGACAGGAGTTCGTTCAATCTGGCTCCTACTTTCCAGGGTGCATCTGTACCAGTTACTGACAGTCTCGAGCTTCTTGGCACGAAATTAAGTGCAAATCTGAACTTCGGTGCCTACATTGAGTTGAAGGCTCAAACTGTGGCAAAAAAGCTGGGTATACTAAATAAGGTTAAGCGTTAGTTCAAGCTTGGACAGCTTTTAGTCTTATATAAAGCTCAGGTCTGGTCCGGCATGGAGTATTGTTGTCACTTTTGGGATGGCTCAGCCAAATACCAATTGACCACACTCGACTCTGTTGAGTGCAGAGCCAAGAGGCTCATTGGTGACGGTAAGCTGGTGGGTACCAAGTTTCATAGCCTGACCTACCGCCGCAAAGTTGCATGTCTGTCGGTCTTTTACAGACTGTACTTCGGTGAGTGTACCCATGAGGTCCACGATCTCATTCCACCATCTCCCTTCTGCCATCTGGAGTCCAGACATACTGCAAGTTATCACCACCACCACACAAACAGCCAGACCATTATCCAACTATTTTTTTTTCTTTAAATAATCAGAGATTAATATATAATATGTTACGGCTAAAAGCCGAAGTAAGGTTACACCTAGTTCTAGCCGGCTATACCTAGGTGCGGCCGGTAACACTTTGTTATAATGCAACCAATTTGGATGTAGCGCTCGCTCGGCTCGCGCGTGTTCGGTCACCGTTCTAACCTAACCTAATCCATTTGCTCGGTGTGTCCTAGCAATAAAAGGGATAGTTACCGGCCGCACCTATATATAGCCGGCTAGAACTAGGTGTAACCTTACTTCGGCTTTTAGCCGTAACATATATATTAATCTCTGATTATTTAAAGAAAAAAAAAATAGTTGGATAATGGTCTGGCTGTTTGTGTATGTGAGTTTAAATGTTTGTAAACGCACCCACGATACAGGAGAAATTCCTAAAGTAGGGCAAGGCTTAAAAAAAAAAACCTAATATATAAGAAAATATAAATTATTGTTTGGTTTGTTTTTAAGAACTTTTATCTTGTTTTTTACACGCGTGTTATATATACATGAATAAAAAAATATGATGTAAAAGAACACTTTTTCTTGTTAATGTCGATTAATTTGTTATTCTTAAATATTTACGCTACCAAAACAAATAAAGTTCACATTTTGTTTCGAATTAAATATTATAATTCTATAATTATTTTCTTTTATTACATTCACATGTTTCCAGTACTGTTAAAATAGTTATTATACACAAATTCCTATGACATAAAAATAAATACCAGCATCAAAATAATAGAAAAATGAAATTAAGGCGATTGTGGCCTCAACAATCAATAAGTTACGTTATGCTTTTTATCTCCGGAAAGATAAAAAGCATAACGTAACTTATTGCTCAAGTCCAGCCCTACTTCGCCTTAAAACAACAGAGAATAAGGATTTAAGGGACAAAATGCGTATTAAATAATAAAGTTAATTTATTGAAAATAATCCTAGCCGAACCATAAGATACCAATACACAATATTTGAAACCACCAATACATATTTGTTCATAATTAATTTAATTAAACACAAAAAAGTGTCTCCTGAAAAGTAGCTATTATGCAGTTACGCCCCTATTCGTAGGATACGACGATATGACTGCCCCTGAACAAATTTTCATAGCATTTTTTATATGTTAGACTGTAAGGATGGAGTTTGGAAGTATGCCATCTTTTTATACCCATTTTTATCATTGTTTCTGAGATACTTCTCGTTGCTGTAGGACGTGGCTTAATTTTTTATGGACCGTGCTCCTTCTTCTTTATTAATTCTAGCATATAAAAAAATTGCTTCGAAAAGTCGTTCAGGGGCAGTAATATCTACGATGGATATATTACAATACTAGCTTCTGCCCGCGACTTCGTACGCGGATCCTGTTGCTTATGCTAGCGACAACGGGGTCGTCAAAATCGAAGATCTGAAACGTCTGATGTCGAACTCTAAGAGCCCGGGGACGGGAAAACAACGGGATGCGCGAAACGATTCGAGACGTTCCATTTCTTTCATTTTTGTAAGTCAGAAGTCGATGCGTAGATACGCTTGGAACTCAAGCGTAATTCTCCATCCGTGAACGTCTCCGACTCGCAAGACAATGCGTGACGTTCACGATCAGCGGTCAGTCGCGCATCACGTTCCCCACTTGTCTCTAGAGACCTAGAAGTCGATGCGTAGATACGCTTGGAACTCAAGCGTAATTCTCTATCCTTGAACGTTTCCGATTCGCGAGACAATGCATGACGTTCACGATCAGCGGTCAGTCGCGCATCATATTCTTCACAGTTCTCTAGAGACCTGGATGTAGATGCGTAAATACGCTGAGAACACAGGCGTGCTTCGTTATCCAAGAGGAAGAGAAGAGAAGAGAGGAAGATGTTTCCACGGAGCGAGTTGCAGCCTGATGTTCTCGAACAGCATCAAGTCTCTCCTGACGTTCTTCGGTAGATTTTTGGGATCTTATGATCCTCAATCTTTTAGCTCCTTTGGAACATTGGGAAAGATTTGACCTCTTTCTAGGCATGGTTATAGTTTTAGTGTGAAGATACCTGATCAATTAAAATCTAAGTGACTGCTCCCCTGCGTTACCGGGTAGGCTACCGTGTCACGAAGATAAATGGAAAAGGAAATTAAACACTCAAATAACATAAGCCCGAAGTCATATTTATTCGATAAAATAAAAAAATAAATAGGAGTTTTGTCCAGTAGAGTCAAATTTTCAATGATATACCGTCGTCATCGAATATCAGTCCTAAACTGTAACCGCCTTCACCGCGTGGAGGTACTCCCAGCTTATGTTATTTTATAATTATACAGTGAAATTAGTGATAGCTTTGATTTCCACATCAGGTGTTTCTGATCTTCGATTTTTATAAGTCAACAGGAAATGCCCATCAGACCGAACAACGGCAGCTAAGACGTCATTCCTATATGTGTTATGGTGTAGCTGGGCTCTTGGAGTTCCACAACAGGTGTTCCAGATCTTCGATTTTATAAGTCAACAGAGAGTTCTCATCAGATTAAACAATGTTTGCTAAGACGTTATTCCTATATGTGTTATGGTGTAGCTGGGCTCTTGGAGTTCCACAACAGGTGTTCCAGATCTTCGATTTTATAAGTCAACAGAGAGTACTCATCAGATTGAACAATGTTTCCTAAGACGTCATTCCTATATGTGTTATGGTGTAGCTGGGCTCTTGGAGTTCCACAACAGGTTTTCCAGATCTTCGATTTTAGAAATCAACAGAGAGTGGTCATCAGATTGAACAATTTTTGCTAAGACGTCATTCCTATACAGGGTGTAAACAGACCCTTCACGAAGCCGTCAACCAAGCATTCTGTACATCAAACTAAGTAACTTTACGCAAAAATTATAGCTGGGAAACGACTTTTTTTTTTTGGATGAAAAATCACGTTTTACGGTAAAACTCACTGTGTGGTGAGAAGTCACGTATATTGTTCATCATCGTGTCACGTATGTTGTACATCAGCATGTCACGTATTGTCCAGGGTTACTTAGTGTTAGCACGTAGTCACGTACTATCTATGTATATTTAAACCACCTATTAAAGGAGTTGAGGACTGTAGTTGAGTACAGTTGAGCCTCAGTTCACAATTGACTCTCAAAGTACACGTCATGTTGTTTACTTAACCCCTCCTCATACCCACATCGCATGGCGACCCTGCCAGTCGGCTGGACGGCGTTATAGTTCTCCGTTCGAGGGATTCGTAGCAGCAGAAGTTGACTAGGCTTCGGTGAGCTTCGCGTCACATCGGGTCACGGGCCATGGGGAGCACAACATCAAAGGAAGAAGTGGTCGTCGCTCAGATGGCGGTGGGTGGTTCGAATACCGCAGCGATTACACAGGAGCAGGTGACGGCCATCCAAACGGTGCTGTTATTTATTGCTGTATGTGTGGCACTTGTCATCGTTGGTGTGGCAGTCCGGATATATAGAAGGTGTCACCACAGTTGGATCGAGGACCAGCTAAGCCAGCGGGAGGTTCGCAAGGCTGTGCAGATGGCCTGACCAGATATGGACGAAGTAACGTTCCCTCGTCAAGAAGTAAGTGATTAAGTGATTCTATACGTGAGCTTAAGTGTGTGTGTTGACCGAGCGGTAAATTTAGAGACAATAGTATGCATAGTGCATAGTGTATTAAGTTTAAATGGAAGTGGAACTAACGTCACTGTTCGTGCAACTAAAATTGTTGAGGGAAAATATTGTAAAATTAGGTCCTAGTAGGCGGAAAGGCGACAATTTCGATAAGAAAATTAGTGATGTGAAAGCCTTATACGTTAAATTTAAGAGTATAGTTTCAAGTTCGCACAAATTTTCAGAAGAGTTAACACAGCTGATAGTTAAAATAGAAAATTTGTACGTAGATACTATAAAATTTGAAGACATCGGCAAAATCGAGTTAGAGATGGCGGCGGAAAGATTTTCTTTAAAGACGGCGGTTAGCTTGCTACCGAAAATGAATGGCGATGAGCAGGTGACCCAAGATTTGATTGATGCCATAGGTTTATATAGTTCTATGTTGGTGGAGACGGATAGTGCTCTTTTAGTAGAATTCGTTCTAACCACACGGCTTACTCAGGGGGCTAGGATTCGGTTGTCTTCCAATTACGCAACAGTGGACAGTCTGTTAGCTGACATGAGGAAACATTTAATAACAGTAGAGTCGGACGTGGCTGTGCAAGCCAAACTTGCTCGCGCTAGGCAAAACAATAAATCGGTCGCGGAATTTGGTGCCGAGATAGAAAAGTTGATGGTCAATTTGACTATTTCTCAAGCCGGGGAAAGTTCGGAAGCTTATAAAATTTTGCAGCCATTGAACGAAAGATATGCGATTAGGAAGTTTGCCGACGGACTTCGTAATCAGCGTCTTACTACGGTTATTGCGGCGCGGAATTTAATTTGTTTAAAAGATGCTATTAGGGTAGCGGAAGACGAGGATTGTGCTTCGTCGTCGCAAGTGTTGACATACCAGCGCTGGCCCGCACGTGGACGTGGTTTTTCATCGGGCGTAAGAAATTGCGGAAATAATCATAGGCGGCAGATTGTAGAGAGTAGGCACGCGCAGCAAGAAAAAGCTGTTGAGCGTACGCGCAAAAATGTCAGCGTTTGGCATAGCAGTGGAATGCGCGGTCGCAGCAATAATGCTCGTCGTGGCAAGGTCAACGGCGTGTAGTGTGTTTTGAGCACGCGCGGAATGATGCTGACTCACACTCAGTGTCAATGTCACGGAGTGGCGAAGGCGGTCAGCTGAGTGATACTCGGTTTTTTAGTGCCTAAGCATATTTTAGCTTGTGATAGCATTAACTGGGTTAATTTGTTAGTGGATAGTGTAGATATGGAATGGTTAGTGGATACGGGTGCGTCCATATCAGCCGTAAAAACACTTTTTTAACTAATAACGCTTTGTGTTATAAAGTGGTTAAGGAAGAGTTGGTGATCAATGGTGTAGGAGGTAGTTTGCGAGCTATAGGTTATGTATATTTAAATTTGGAGTACGGTCGATGTTCGTTCGTGCATAGGTTTTATATATTTGATGAGTTGCCATGTAAGTCGGTAGGCATATTAGGCCAGGATTTTTTGCAGGAATATAGTGGTATTATAGATTTTTCATTGAATAGGTTGTCTCTTAAGGGTAATGAGGGGCAGAAGGTTTCGATGCCGCTCAAGTCGTATGATTACCTGTTGACTATTCCTCCGCGTTGTGAAGTTGATAGGTATTTTCCCGTTAATAGAGCAGGAGATTGTATAGTGGTAAGGAAAGAATTGCGTGAAGGTGTTTTCTTGGCAAGTGTGGTGGCTAGGCCTAGGAATGGGATGATACCCATTAGGATTTTAAACACAAACTCTGAGGAAGTTGTGTGTAGTATGTCCGGTGTAGAAGTTTATCCGTTAAGTGGTTACGATTGTTGTAGTTTTGCGGAGCCGGAAGGGAGCGTTGAGCGTGTTAAGGAAATATTTTCTTTGCTTAAACTTGATTATTTGAATGCCGAGGAACGATTGTCAATTGAGCGAATTTGCGCGAAGTATTCTGATATATTTCATGTTCCAGGAGATAAATTATCAGTCACGAATGTGTATGAGCAGTCAATACGATTGAAAGAGAATGTGACTCCAGTTTATAGGAGGCAATATAGGATACCTTATGTACAGAAGAAGGAAGTTGATAGGCAAGTGCAGGAGATGATCGATAGTAATATTATTGAGGAGACAGTTAGTGAGTGGTCTAGTCCTGTTTTGGTTGTACCCAAAAAAGCAGATCGTAGTGGGGAGAAGAAATGGCGCGTGGTGATAGATTACAGGCAGTTGAACGAAAAGATACAGGATGATAAATTCCCTTTGCCTAATATAACTGAAATCTTAGATTCAATGTCGGGTGCTGTTTACTTTAGTCACTGTGATTTGTCGCAATCATATTATCAATTGCTTTAGAAGAAAGTAGTAGGAGATACACGGCTTTTACGACTGATAAGGGGCAGTATCAGATGTGTAGGTTACCAATGGGGTTGAAGATAAGTCCGAGTTCTTTTAGCAGATTGATGACTGTGGCTATGTCTGGATTGAATTATGACAGATGTCTGATTTATTTAGATGATCTAATTATTTTTGGACGGAATTTGGATGAGCATAACAGGAATCTTATATCAGTTTTTTCACGCTTGAGGAAAGTGAATCTTAAGCTAAATCCATCCAAATGTGAATTTTTGAAGAAGCAAGTGCTTTATTTAGGACACGTAATTTCGGCGGAAGGTATTTCACCAGATCCAGAGAAGGTAGAAGTCGTAAAAAGTTATCCGCGTCCAACGACGGTTGATGAGGTAAAGAGGTTCGTAGCGTTTGTGAATTATTATAGGAAATTCATACCAAATTTTGCTAATATAGTGGTACCTATGAATAGACTGTGTAAGAGAGGTGTCGTGTTTTTTTAGTTGGACCGATGAGTGTGAGAGGTCTTTTCTGGTGCTTAAGGAAGCGTTAATGAATCCACCAGTGTTGGATTATCCAGATTTTTCTGATAACAACACTTTCATATTGCAAACCGATAGTTCGGGGTATGCTTTAGGGAGTGTGTTGTGTAATGGGAACGGGAAACCCGTTGCATATGCTAGTAGGTCTTTAGGGAAAAGTGAGTTAAATTATCCTATAATAGAGAAGGAGTTATTGGCAATAGTTTGGTCTGTTAAACATTTTAGACCATATTTGTACGGACGGAGGTTCGTCGTAAAAACGGATCACCGGCCGCTGTTGTATTTGTTTAACATGACAGATCCTTCAAGTAGGTTAACTAAGTTTCGTTTGTGTTTAGAAGAATACGACTTTGAGATTGAATATATTAAGGGAAAAGAGAATGTGCAAGCAGATGCACTTTCCAGGATAGTGATTACAAGCGAGGATTTGAAAACCATACGCGAAAAGACTGTATCCGTGATGACGAGAGCGCAGTACAAACGGTTGAGAGAGCCGAATGTTTGTGATACGGACTTCATGGTGTCTGGGACTGATCACCCTAGGATTGTGGAAGTTCTTAAAAAACAAGGAAATGACGTTGAGATATGTTTAAATGAATGGGAGAAAATCTTACGTAACAACAATTATAAAAAGATATTTTCAAAGACGCGTAATTTAATGTATGTGCCAGGAAACTCGAGTATTTATGTAAACTATGAATCTTTATCAGCATCATCGCGGGACGAGTTGTTGAAAGACATAGTAGATTTTTGTATTGAGAAAGGCATAAAAGAAGTTATTATTTTAAAAAATCGTTATAACGTTGAATTTATTACAAAAATGGCACAATATTTGAAGGGAAATAGTGGTAAATCTCTACATACGAAAGATTTTAAAATGTGTGTGGTGAAGGATTTACGGAGAGTAGAAGATGAGAAGAGGATTATTTTGAATGATTCCCACATTTTACCCACAAGTGGTCATGCAGGTATACGCAGAATGGTAAATAATATAAAGAAGTATTATTATTGGTCTTCTATTGAAAAAGATGTAACGGAATACATTAACAAATGTGATAAGTGTAAGAAGCAAAAGTATTCTAGACATACTAAGGAGCCAATGACAATTACTACCACTGCGTCCACATCGTTTGAGAAAATTTATTTAGATATAGTGGGGCCACTTGATAGGGACGAAAAAGGCAATGTTTATATATTGACACTTCAGTGTGAGCTTACAAAATTTGTAGAGGCGTATCCATTAAAGAATAAATCCACAAATGAGGTAGCGAAAGCGTTGGCAGAAAATTTTGTTTTGAGATATGTAATACCGCGGACAATTGCTACAGATAGGGGTTCTGAGTTCATTTCAAAAGTAATGGTAGAGCTATGTAACATCTTATGCATCAATAAAATCTTGTCGACATCATATCATCATGAGAGTATAGGATCTTTGGAAAATGTTCACAAAACTTTAGGCGCGTATTTAAGGATACAGACGGAGAATAATCCATCGTCATGGAGTTCTTGGATTCCATATTGGTGCTTTTCATATAACACTAAAGTTAATACTGTGACCAAATATACACCTTATGAATTAGTTTTCGGTAAAATTTGCAGGTTACCAAGTAGTCTTCAAGGTGAAAGTGTTGAACCATTGTACAATTTTGATGATTATCCTTTAGAATTTAAGTTTAGATTGCAGAGGGCTCAAAATGATGCGAAAGAAAATTCGATAGCAAGTAAGTTAGCGAGGAAAAATTGTTATGATAAGAACCTTAATTCAATAAATTATAAAGAAGGTGACTGGATATTAATAAAAAACGAAACAGGCAATAAATTAGAATGTATTTATAATGGACCATTTAAAGTTATAAAGGACGAGTCACCAAATGTAATTGTAAAAAAGAATGATAATAAGATAGATGTAATTCATAAGAATAGAACAAAATTGTATTGTAGGAGTTAGAATGTAAGTTTAAAATGTTTTTTTTAAAAAAAGGGAAAAAAAAACCGTAAGTTGGTTTTTTTTTTTCTTTAAGAGGGGTGATGTGGTGAGAAGTCACGTATATTGTTCATCATCGTGTCACGTATGTTGTACATCAGCATGTCACGTATTGTCCATGGTTACTTAGTGTTAGCACGTAGTCACGTACTATCTATGTATATTTAAACCACCTATTAAAGGAGTTGAGGACTGTAGTTGAGTACAGTTGAGCCTCAGTTCACAATTGACTCTCAAAGTAATACACGTCATGTTGTTTACTTAACCCCTCCTCATCCCCACATCGCAACTGAAACGCACTCAAAAAATTGTGCTGATGGATGGATTGAATAGTACGGGGGTCGTGAAGGTGTTTTAAGTAAAAATTTTACATTAGAAACATGTATTTAAAAAAAAACTTGTGAAAAAGTTGGAACTTTGACCCCCAATATCTCCGTAACTAGAAGGTTCCCAGGTATAGTCTAGAACAAAAAATGATCGCAATGACGGGGAGAACAAGTACCTTTCGGCTTCGTTAAGGGTCTATTTACACCCTTTATATATTATAGTGTAGCTGGACTCTTGGAGTTCCACATCAGGTGTTCCAGATCTTCAAATTTATTCTCTCAGCAGAAAATGCTCATCACGTGGAACAATTTTTGCTATGGTACCATTTTTGTATCTCTTATACATAGTTTAGCTATTCTATTGCGGTTCTGCATCAGGTGTTCAAGTTTCCAAGATAAATTATAGCCTATATGTTGCCCAGACTTAATACCTATACAACAAAAAAAAATCTTTCAAATCCGTCTAGTAGTTCCGAAGATTAGCGTGTACAAACAAACAGACAAACAGACAAACAGACAGATTTTTTTTTTGATTTGTGCTCTATTACTGTTTCTAAACCCCCCTTTTTTTTTTTTTTTTTCGGATGGGAAATCATCAAATGACTTCTCCCGCTCTGGGTGGAGTGGGAGGGAGTGTCAGACTCTTACTGACTAAAACCCATCCATGTTCCTTCATTGCCCTTTGTGTTCCAGGGCCACGGTATCTCTTTCGAACAGTCCCGCAGCCCCGGCAGGCATCGGCCCTTGCGGGCCCCTTCCTGGTTGCTGACATCTCTTTGAGGCGCGCGTGGAACACGAACGCGCCGTCGACACGGCCTGTCGTGATAAGACGGACGGACGGTGAGCTAACCCATTACTCACCGTCCACAGGCCCGCGCCTACGGTGGCCGGGAGCCACCACGTGGCCCTCGACGCCCGGTGCGTTGCCTGCGGCGGCTGGGACGTGAGATTCTCTCCCTCTTACGTCTCGCCACCTCCTTCACTAGCATGACTGCTTCGCAGAAGGAGGTGACTGCTTTCCATTCCCTCTCGCTCCGGACCATGGCCTGAACCAGGGCCGGGCGCGAGAGGTCGCCGCCGCCGATCGCCGCTACGAGGACACGGCGGAGCTCCGCCCAAGCGGGGCAGACCTCCACGGTGTGCGCCACCGTGTCCTCCGGACGATCCTCACAATGATAGCACCCGGGCGTTTCCTCCCGCCCGATTCGGTGCAGGAACCTCCCGAAACAACCGTGTCCGGTGAGGACCTGCGAGGCGGAAGGTGAGGGCGCCGTGGCGCCTCTCTAGCCACTCCTCAAAGAGGGGACTTATCGCCACTATTGTGGCGTGCCCTGCACTGGGTTGCGACAGTCGCTGTCTCCATGTCGCCATAAGATCGCGTCGGAGGTCTGTCCGCTGAGCGGTGATTTGCCGCGGCAACGGAGTTTCCCCCCGACGTAGTGCCTCCGCGCGCCATTCATGCAGGCGCGCGAGGACTATCGCCTCCAGATCCCATGGCGGCAATCCGGCTAGGAGGCTCGCCGCCTCGCGGGAGATCGTGCGGTACCCCCGGATTAGCCTTACGGCTACGACCTTTTGGGGCGCGTTCAGGTAGTGGGCGGCACGCCGCTTAATTGAACGTGCCCACACCGGGGCCCCGTAAAGGGCTATGGACCGCACGACCCCCGCGTAGAGCCTTTGGCAGAAGGCGTTTGGACCCCTCAGGTTGGGCAAGAGCCGCTTGAAGGCAGCCCCGGCCCGTTCCAGTTTGGGAGCCAAACGTCGGAAATGCTCAACGAAGTTCCACCGGCTGTCGAGGATGAGTCCTAGGTACTTCAAAGTCGACTCGACGCCGATGGGAACCCCTCCTACCGTCAGCGTGGTACCCGACGGTGGCGCATTCCGAGGCCCATGAAAGCTCATGGCCTCGGACTTGTGCAATGCCACCTCGAGACCCAAGCCTAGCGGCGTCAGCGTAACAGACTACGCTGACGCCGCTAGGGAGGTCGGCGCGCAGCACCCAGTCGTAACCGATGTTCCACAAGGGCGGCCCTAGAACCGACCCCTGCGGAACACCGCACGACATCTCTCGCCGGTTCCATTCTCCGTTGTGACCAGGGTAGATGACGTACCTGTCGGACAGGTAGTCCCCGACCACATGACGGAGGTAGGTCGGCACCCGGTGATACCGGAGTGCCTCCCTAATGCAGCTCCAGGGCATGGAGTTGAAGGCGTTGGCGATGTCGAGAGACACCGCCAAGACGACCCCACCCCGGGACACCGCGTCCCCCGTCGTGAGGGCTCTCACGCGCATGATGGCGTCCACCGTCGAGCGCCCCTTGCGGAAACCAAACTGGTGTTCCGCAAGATCCGGCCCCATTCCCGCAACGTGCCCGGCGAGGTGGTTTGCAATGACTCTTTCAAAGAGCTTGCCCACCTCGTCCAGCAACACAATGGGCCGGTATGCGGACGAAGAGTCCGCAGGGCGCCCTGGCTTCCGTATGAGGACCAGCTTGCCCGTTGTCACGATTTACTTACCTACTTAATTTCTAAATATTTTAAGCTGTTAAATAATAAACTATCTATCTAATTATCTTTCATGCAAATAAAATAAAATAACGAACAAACGGACACGGCAACTTGTTGCGGCGCGCGGTTTTATATACAAGATGTTGTTTTGCATCCTCGTCAAATTTCAGGTGGTTGTCCTAAAAGACATAAATAATCAATTGAAAGTACAGTACCGGGCAATAACTAATAAGCGCGGTTTTTTTTTGTTGTTGAAATTTAACAGTATTTCAGAATTAAATCCTAAATTCAATGAGAATAACCCGACTGACTACGCACACAGCGACAATCAGCTGTGTGCGTGAGCGTCGACGTCTTACCTACTAAATTCAAGCGTGCGCGACGGAGCAATGACCGTAGCGACCGGGGTAGCAAAAATTTTACCTAATTTTATTTCGAAAATCACCTACATTATTGTCATAAATTTCGTTTCATAATTAACTCATTTTAAGCATCATTAGAATACGGAAATCTTACTAATGTCAGTAATCCTAGTGTGCCAAAGAAAAGTTCACTGGCTTGCTATCAGATGATTAATAAAATGTTAGTTTTGCTTTATTGCTATCGTTCAGCATAAACTTTTCGTAATGATTTTGTTTTTACTTGTGGATTAAATTGGTTGATTTGAAGTTTTCCTTCCTCCTTAACGGGCTTAGGACCGGCAATAATACCTACCTACCTGCTTAAGTTGGTGTACCGATCTACTGAGTATAAAAATGTTTTTTAAAGATTTGCTAGTTAAGTGTAAGTAGGTGTTGATACTTTCGACTCTTAGGTATTATTGGCGTAGTTAAAAATTTGAAATCAACTTATTTACACTAAAAAAATTGATTAAGCTAACAACGTATTTACAAAATGTACAAATAAATAAATTACCTACTTATTTTACCCGGAGGTATTGTTCAAAGTTGTTACCATCACACTCTTGGCACAATCGAGCACGACGTAGCTGGTTTTCCTTCAGCTTACGTAACACTAACACATTCGTTTTTAAAGTGTCGAAAGCACTAATGATCCTTGCACGTAATTCTGTTACACTTGACACTTCCTCCGTGTAAACTAACCTTTTAACGTCTCCCCACAAATAAAAGTCTAGAGGCGTCAGGTCCGGAGAACGCGGAGGCCAGGCCACAGGTCCTCCGCGACCGATCCAGTGGTCACCAAACCTTTCGGTCAAGTACTCGCGTACTTGCCGACCATAGTGAGGGGGGGCACCGTCCTGCTGGTAGTAGAGGTTGTGATGGAGTGCCAGAGGAATATCTTCTAACATCTCCTCGACAACGTGACGCAACAGCTCCAGGTATATTGCACTGTTGAGGTACCCATCGATGAAGTAGGGTCCAAGCACGTGTTCCCCTAATATGCCAGCCCACACATTCAGTCCAAACCGCACTTGGAACGCATGCCGTTTGGTTACGTGCGGGTTATGGTCGCGGTGGGCCCACCAATGTTCGTTATGAACATTGTAGACGCCAACTCGAATAAATAAACACTCGTCCGTCCACAGGATGTTGGCGTCTTGGTGTTCCAGCAACCAGCGACAAAATGTAATCCGCACGGCATTATCACCTGGGTGAATGTCTTGTCCCTTGCGGCAGTGGAACGGGTGCTGCAGTTCACGCTTCAGTAGGCGCCACACTGTGGTGTGGTGCACTCCAAAACGTCGACCAGCCTCCCGCGTGCTTGCCCGTGGTTCTCGCTGGAAGTATTCCAGGATGTCTTCCTGCAAGGCGACAGGCAGGCCTACGCTGCCGCGAGCTTGAGCATGCCGGGGAACTTCAAACTGCCGATGATCCCGCAGTCTCTGCGTAGCAGCCAGCATGACGCTCTGTGATGGGGGTTCCCGATCGGGAAACATTTCCGTGAACAACCGGATGACTCCACGTAGGCTGTCTCCACTGATGGTATACAGGCGGACCATCTCCACCAACTCGACATTCGAATAGTTGTCAGTCATCTTGAACTTAGTACCTATCGAATGACGTCTCAACAATGTACCGAGCGGAATTCGCAAAGCGCAGCGCATGCACACTGCGGCGACATTAGACGCACTGTTGGTTTGTTTCGGGGGCCGCGGCCGGGAGCGTTGCTACACGTGCGCGAGCGGTTGGGGTGGGATTGATTACCTACGAATTTATTGAATGATCGTTGCGTTTGCGTTGTGTATGTATTGTTTGCGTTTGTTTGTGTGTGAAAGCGCGGTTTAATAGGGCTAGTAACAGACGGGCCGCTTTTAAATACGGCTGGTTTACACTTATGGATTTCAATAAACAGGAAAAAATAAATAAAAAAATACCTACTCATTTTATTGTTGATTTGGGTCGAGAATCATTAGCATAATTATGTCCTTGAATTTGACTAGGATGCAAATCAACAGCTTGTATATCTTAAAATCCCTTCCTTTCACTTACCACACGAAGCGCGAGCGCATTCATTCCGCGGCGGCAGCCACGAGTCACACTCAAACGGCCATCGAGGAACCACGCGTACTAAGTTTACTGAACAGTACATACCTCTGCCACGGTAATATTATAATACAGTACTCCAACTTCATACAAACGGACGAAACGCGAGCTATACCTACGCGCCTCGATCGTGGGGTGCGCTCGCGGTGCAGACAGTCACGGCTGTACCGCAGTGTCGAACGGACGGTGTGTTGTTTTTTTAACAATAACCGCGCGATTTTTTCTCTAAAAATCAGTTAATATGACGAGTAAGAAATATTGTGCTATTTATGGTTGTATGGATTCGCCAATAACGCTTTTTGATTGTACCCAACGATGATTTTGTGGAATATATAGAAAAAATGGAGGAAATATTCCGAAATTCACTTAAAACCAAACATGTAAATTGTAAAGTAGCTGCAGGTATCTATAACCAAGTAAAAGATATTCTATTTTCGCCACCTTGTCCATGTTTCCCAAAACAATTTTTAATTAAGCTTTATATAAGAATGCGGATTTATTATACCTTAAAATTTAACAATAAAGCATTTCGTACGACTCAGTCGAGGCGCAAATATTTTTCGGTCGCAAATTTATAAGCCCGATTTGTTTTTCAAACAAAAACATGTTTTTTTAATTAAATCTACCAATCAAAAAACAACGCATTTTTATTGAACACTTCCTATTCAATATACAAAGTATTTCATTTATTTATATAAAAAGGATATTTACAATCACAAAACTAAATAGAAACAGAAAGTAGGCAAATGTAATTAAAATGCTGGGGACGGTCAGCCCCAGAGATTTAAAAGACATTTATATTTGAATGTCTTTGGTCAGCCCTAACGCATGTTTACGTACCGCGCGGCTGTAGGCATTTATTTCTATCATGCGGCCGAGTTACATTACTGTATTATAATATTACCGTGCCTCTGCTCCCTCGTACTCCATATAATTTTATACTACTAACTTCACCAGTAACTTTACCTAAATTTAAACAATACTTGGTTATTGAAGTAATTAATAAGTGCCTAGTGTTCTTCCCGTACTGGGTAAGTTGTACAATTTGAATCATTGTTTTCGTTTTATTAATCTGTTAGATTTGTGTATACCCGCCGCTGCTTTCTGTGCTTTATGTTTAAAAGGACAAACTATTCTTTTTAACTTCGTTACTGTCCTATACCTTGTAAACTTCCTTTATCTGGGCCATTTTTAAATGATATCCTCAGGATACCTACATTTGTAAAAATAGTAACTTATGATGTACACTATCGCTAACACCAATTCTTTGGCCTTAATTCTACTCTCTCTTTATCAGTACTTACTATTAGTGCTCATTAGTAATTAGTCGCTTGAATAGTACTTCCTGCTTATTGCCTACTGAACCTAGACTAGCCTTCTAGTAGATGCCAATCTCTTTCTGTCAGGTGTAGGCTTGCAATTGAGGCTTAACGAGAAAGGGTGCTAATGCCATTTTGGAACAGGTTCTAGGAACTTCTATACGGCTAAAGATCAGCGTAGCTGGCTGACAGGACGTCAACCCTTGAACCGGCACCCTGTTCTGCTGGCTGACTGGACGGACCCCAGACCCGGCACTGATCTGCCCTGCTAGACGGACTCCGAAGCCATCACCGACGTCACCGACTGGCACCAAGCAGGAGAGTGCGGTATTCACGGCCTTCTACGTGGTCCGACCTTTGACCGGCCTACCTTCCACCCTCTCGTTTCAATTTATTTTAAACTTTTAAAATAGTCTTTTTTTTTAAAAACTTTAGCGTTTCTTTTTAAAAAAACCTGTCAGCTGGGAAAAAGAAACGTGACACCGTCTTCCAACGAAGCGGGAACTGGCCTCTCTCCAAGCATGCGCTTAGGAGCCCTTCCAGTCGGGGCCCGAGAGCCTCAGAGGCCAGGACCCAGGCTTTGCCAGGTAAGCCATCGGGTCCCGGGGCGGCAGTTTTGGCCTTAAGCCTGCCTACCGCCACTCTCAGGTCTACCCCAGTCACCTCCGTAACGTCGTCATCGTCGTCGCTGTGGTCCGCTTCCGGCACCGCAAGCGGCGGAGCCATAGGCGGGGGAGTATGCTCCCCTCGCGAAGGGAACAGAGCGCTCACCACGTCCTCCATGAGCTCAGGCCGGAGACTCTGCGTCAGCGGGGGGGCCCAGGTGCGGAGTTTGTCCCACACCATCTTATAAGGGCGCCCCCACGGATCTCCGTCGAGAGTCCCCAGCATCTCCTCGCGGGCCAGATCCTTGGCCCGCTGGACAGCCTCTTGGAGGGCGGTCTTCGCTGCTCTGTAGCCCTCGTACAGCTCCGCCTCGATGGCTGCCGCATCCGGAGGGCGGATGCGGAGCCTGCGATGCCTGGTGTACAGGTGGCGCGCGGCGACGCACGCCTCGCGCAGAGTCGTAAGCTCTCGCAACCACCAGTACACCTGACGCCGGGCGCTTCCTGGCCGGACTCGGGGCATTGCCACGTCGCATATCTCGGACATGGCCTTCTGGAACCAACCCGCCTCGTTGTTTACGTCAGCAGGCCTGTCCGGTAATGTCACCCAGGCCTGCACGATCGCGGCTTCCAGGAGGAGCTCCCGGTCCAGCTGCTTCAGCGCCCATCGCGGACCACTCGGGGCCTGTAGGACCGGCGCGCTTGAGGTCTGGGCGGACACGTCGAACCGGATGTACCGGTGGTCGGAATAGGTCTCCACCCCCTCCATGACGCGCCAGTCAACGACACGCGGTGACAAAACGGGGCTGGCGAACGAGATGTCCACCACCGAGTCGCCTCGCATCCGCACACACGTGGGGATAGAACCCCGATTAACGACGACTAGGCCTGTCTCCAGAGCCCAGTTCTCCACCATCCTTCCCCGCACGTCTGTGTAACGAGAACCCCAAGCCAAGTTCTTGGCATTGAAGTCCCCGAGCACAAGCACGGGGAGGGAATGGCTTCCGATGACGACGCTCAACTCCGTGAGGGAGTTGTGGAACTCGGCGAGAGTTCGGCTCGGGGAGAAGTAGACACCCGCTACGACAATCTCCCCGAACCGTGCTGCTACGCACCCCTGACCCTTCCTGACACTCTCATGGGTCGGGGTACCGGCAGCGGCCGACGAAATTATGGCCACTGAGCCGCATAACTGGGTGGAGGACCTCCACCCAGTTATCCCTGGGCGGGACGAAGTACGGCTCAGCGACCACGGCGACGTTGATCGACCACTGCGCCATGCTCTGGAGCAACAGATCCTGAGCGCAGGCACAGTGGTTGATGTTCGCCTGGAGGAAGCTTAATGGGTTACCGTTACTGGCACTCCATTTCAGTCCCCTCCCGGGCCCTCTGCGAGGGCCCAACTGCGGATGTTGCAGCAACTGCTGTGGTGGCGGCAGCGGCAGCGACAGTGGCGGCGGCAGCGGCAGCGACAGTGGCGGCGGCAGCGGCAGCGACAGTGGCGGCGGCTGCGGCGGTGGCGACGGTGGGGGTGGTGGTGGTGGAGGGCCTTCCCTTGCCCCTGGCCTTGGCGGGTGCCCCACAGGCATTCCTCCCTGCCCGGTGATCGGCCGGCTTGCCGGCTGCCGCACATGCGGTGCAGTGCGGTGCAGCGAAGCAAGCGGCGGCCTTATGACCGGGCTGACCGCAGCGGAAGCAAAGGTTGCTGCGGTCCACCTCCGAGGTGCACTGAACTGACACGTGGTGACCCACGTGACAGCGATAGCACCTCAGAGGTCTGGGCTCCAGCAGCTTCACCTGCGCTGACACCCAGCCCACCAGGAGCCTTCGGCCCTCCACTATTTTGCTCGCCGCCGTCACAGGGCAGCTCACCGTAGTGGTTCGCATACCCGTTCGGTCCGGACGTAGGGTGCCTGCCTTGACCTGCTCGGCAGGGCACCCTCCGGTCCTGGTGACGGCGGCCACCACCTCCTCCTCGGTTACCGAGTCGTCCAGCCCCAGGATGCGCAGGTCTGCGCATCTGACGGGCCTGGACACTCGGGCCTCGTCCGGATTTAGGGACGCTCTGAGCTTTTCAGCCAGAGCGTCAGCGGACGAGCCACTCGATTCACCGGGGATTTCCAGTACGCGAGCGCCCGTCTTGGTGACTTTAAGCCGGACGCCCCCGGTGATCCCGAGCTCCCCGAGATCCACCGTCGCCTTCGCCTTGGCGAGCACGTCGCGGTATGACACGCCCCGTTTTTCCGCGTCCAGCTGTAGTGTGATCACTACAGCCGCGGTCTTCGGGGCGCGGAGTCGAGCCGCGACGCTTTGCGCCTTCTTCTGGCGCTTCCGCTCCTTGTAGCGGGCTTTTTTGGCCGCCTTTCGCCCCTTCTTTTTAGCCCCAGCCACTTGCCACCCAGCTTCGGCCGCGGGAGGCTGAGGGGCCGGATAAGAGCGTTGGCAACGGCCGGCTAGCCACTGGCGCTGGCACAGTCGCCACCGGCGCAGCCGCCTTGCCCTTCTTTTGGGCCGCCGCCTTGCCCATCTTCTGGGCCGCCGCCTTCTTAGCCGGCTCCGGTTTCGCCGGAGCTGGCTTTGGGGGGGCTGACGCAGCCCTGCCGGAAGGCCGGCTGGACGGCCCTGGTCCGGACGCGGCTGCCGCAGTAGCCGCATATGTGACCCTCGGCGCCGGGGGCGCCTTATTTGCCGCCAGGGGAGGGCGCAGGACTATGCCTTCCAGGACGGAGAACCGTGCCTGGAAGGCGGCCAACTCCTGACGAACCAGGTTCAGGACCTGGTTCTCCACCGGCGCGGGCTGGTTGGGTCGCTACTGCTGCTGCTGGCCCCCATTTACCACCTCGGGGGGGCCAGACTTACGCAGACAAGCCAGGTCTGCTCGGAGCTTTTCATTCTCCTTTTGGAGAAGCTCCGTGGCGGCCGTCAGGCGAGCGACCTCCGCCCGCAGTTTGGCCACTTTGTCTGGCGGAGGCCCCGCATAAGTGGCCTCCGCTGCCACCAAGATGGAGGCGGAGGCCGCAGGCACAGCCCCTTGCTTGGTGGACGGCTTCTTCTTATAGGCTATGCCTGCATAAGAGCCGCCTCCACTGCTTTTGCGAAGCTGGCCTTACGCTCCACTTCGGAGCCGCCAGCTGCGCCCGCCTCGTCGCCAGAGGAGGAGCCCGAACGGGCCGCCCCAGGACCGGCCACCTCCGGGTGGCGCCCCTCCTTGGCAAGCCTCAGACCCTTGCCCTTGCCCCTGATCCCGCCACGCTTGCTGGTGGGGATCTTGCGGGCCGAGGCCTGCTCGCCTTCGGAAGACGACCCCCGGTCGCCTTCCGGTCTGGACCGCTTGCGGAAGAACTTGCCGCTCTCCGCAGCGGTCTCTTTCCTCCCGTGGCGGGAGCTCCCTGAGCTTCCCGCGCTCACATCGCCGGATGCCGCGTCGGACTCCGACCGCGCATCCCTCCTCTCCTCTAACTTATCCGTCTTTTGGTTGTTTGGTTGTTTATTTTCATTATCCATATTGATCCCACGAGTGTGGGGGAAATAAAACGTCCATCCGGGCAGTGCCCCCTGTACCCGGATAAGCCATTTAACATTTATAACCCGCCAAAGGGTCGGCTAGTACCCTAGCGGGGAACGCACTAGCGACAGATTTTCCATTGGAACCCGTCAGCCATACATCTCCTCGCGGTGCGTCGCCACTTGAGATTCGGTTCACTGCGACACTTGGCTTGTATTTCTGAAAAATATTTACTATATTAGTATTTATGTACATGACATCAAACTGGTCATCAGTGGGTTCATCAGACTGGTCAGTTTTAATTGTTGCAGGGGCAAGCTTTAGTTCTTCTGACTGGTTGAACTCAGATGAAGTTTCAGTGGTATCGCATTTATATTCATCATCTTCAATTTCCTGCTTTAAATTAGTGATCATAGGTGGTGTATCCGGTCGTGGCGGGTCTGGTGGCAAAGGTGGCTGCACTGCTGCAGTTGTATTGACTTTCTCGAGTTTGTTGTGTCCTAACAAAATTTATTAATTCTTCATCACTGCGACACTTGGCTTGAATTTGTAAAAAATATTTACTATATTAGTATTTATGTTTATGGCTGGCTAAGTAATAACAGCCCCACGTGTTGGACTCAGGTTAAGCCGTGCTTGCCAAGATCAGTCCATGGATGGGTGACCATCACCAAACACGTTAAGTCATTGGTTCCGGCTTCCAGAGGCAACCAATTCCAACAATCTCCTTATTTAGTTTATTCTTAAGATTTGTCAACACATTTTTTCCTGCTTGTCTGTTGATCCCTCCAAAATTTACGTTGGCATTATCCGCTGTTAGAGAGATACATTTTTCAGTTAAGTCGTACTTTTCCAAAGTCTTCATAATAATATCAGATATTGTTTCTGCTGTCTCGTTTGGCGTGTTAATGACATCCATTAACTTCGACTGCATCCCACCTTGAGAATCAAAAACCTGTATCATAATCGGAAATATTTTTTCCGAGCCATGATTGCTCGCATCGGTTGATACCCCAATGTATGTTATTTATTGTAGCAAGGACTTGATATTTTGAATTATCCATGGAACTATCGCGCCATTTACGATGGCTTCCTTGGCAATATTGGAATCAGCAAAGATTACCTTCATCAAACGCCCCGTGCAGTCCATGGAGTTGTAAGACTGGTGGTGTTTACGGAAGCCAGGGCGCCCTGCGGACTCTCCGTCCGCATACCGGCCCATTGTGTTGCTCGACGAGGTGGGCAAGCTCTTTGAAAGAGTTATTGCAAACCGCCTCGCCGGGCACCTTGCGGGAATGGGGCCGGATCTTGCGGAACACCAGTTTGGTTTCCGCAAGGGGCGCTCGACGGTGGACGCCATCATGCGCGTGCAAGCCCTCACGACGGGGGACGCGGTGTCCCGGGGTGGGGTCGTCTTGGCGGTGTCGCTCGACATCGCCAACGCCTTCAACTCCATGCCCTGGAGCTGCATTAGGGAGGCACTCCGGTATCACCGGGTGCCGACCTACCTCCGTCGTGTGGTCGGGGACTACCTGTCTGACAGGTACGTCATCTACCCTGGTCCCAACGGAGAATGGAACCGGCGAGAGATGTCGTGCGGTGTTCCGCAGGGGTCGGTTCTAGGGCCACCCTTGTGGAACATCGGTTACGACTGGGTGCTGCGCGCCGACCTCCCTAGCGGCGTCAGCGTGGTCTGTTACGCTGACGACACGCTGGTACTGGCACAAGGGAGGTCGCACGAGGCGGCGGCCGAACTGATGACACGCGGGGTTGCGATAGTCGTTGAGAGGATCCGGCAATTGGGTCTCGAGGTGGCCTTGCACAAGTCCGAGGCCATGCGCTTTCATGGGCCTCGGAATGCGCCACCGTCGGGATGACCACGCCGACGGTAGGAGGGGTTCCCATCGGCGTCGAGTCAACTCTGAAGTACCTAGGACTCGTTCTCGACAGCCGGTGGAACTTCGTTGAGCACTTCCGACGTTTGGCTCCCAAACTGGAACGGGCCGGGGCTGCCTTCAAGCGGCTCTTGCCCAACCTGAGGGGTCCAAACGCCTCCTGCCGTAGGCTCTACGCGGGGGTCGTGCGGTCCATGGCCTTTTACGGGGCCCCGGTGTGGGCGCGTTCAATTAAGCGGCGTGCCGCCCACTACCTGAACGCGCCCCAAAAGGTCGTAGCCGTAAGGCTGATCCGGGGGTACCGCACGATCTCCCGCGAGGCGGCGAGCCTCCTAGCCGGATTAACGCCATGGGATCTGGAGGCGATAGTCCTCGCGCGCCTGCATGAATGGCGCGCGGGGGCACTACGTCGGGGGGAAACTCCGCTGCCGCGGCAAATCACCGCTCAGCGGACAGACCTCCGACGCGATCTCATGGCGACATGGAGACAGCGACTGTCGCAACCCAGTGCAGGGCACGCCACAATAGTGGCGATAAGTCCCCTCTTTGAGGAGTGGCTAGAGAGGCGCCACGGCGCCATCGTCCGGAGGACACGGTGGCGCACACCGTGGAGGACTGCCCCGCTTGGGCGGAGCTCCGCCGTGTCCTCGTAGCGGCGATCGGTGGCGGCGACAGGCCATGGTCCGGAGCGAGAGGGAATGGGAAGCCGTCACCTCCTTCTGCGAAGCAGTCATGCTAGCGAAGGAGGTGGCGGGACGTGAGAGGGAGAGAATCTCACGTCCCAGCCACCGCGGGCGACGCACCGGGCGTCGGGGGCCACGTGGTGGCTCCCGGCCACCGTAGGCGCGGGCCTGTGGACGGTGAGTAATGGGTTAGCTCACCGTCCGTCCGTCTTATAACGACAGGCCGTGTCGACGGCGCGTTCGTGTTCCACGCGCGCCTCAAAGAGATGTCAGCAACCAGGAAGGGGCCCGCAAGGGCCGATGCCCGCCGGGGCTGCGGGACTGTTCGAAAGAGATACCGTGGCCCTGGAACACAAAGGGCAATGAAGGAACATGGATGGGTTTTAGTCAGTAAGAGTCTGACACTCCCTCCCACTCCACCCAGAGCGGGAGAAGTCATTTGATGATTTCCCATCCGTAAAAAAAAAAAAAAAAAGGGTGTAAAAAGACCCTTAACGAAAACGAAAACCACATATTCTGCCCATCATTGGGATCATTTTTTTCTTCTAGACAATACCTGAGAACCTTCTAGTTACGGAGATATTGAAGGTCAAAGGTCCAATTTTTTCACAAGATTTTTTTTTAAACCGCTTTTTAAGGTTTTAACTTTACTTTAATTAACTCCTTGACCCGTTTACTATTCAAAGCATCCATCGGCACTAAGTTTTGAGTGCGTAACATTGAGTTTTACCGTAAAACGTGATTTTTCACCCCAAAAAAAGAAGTCGTTTCCCAGCAATAATTTTTGCGTAGAGTTACTTAGTTTGATGTACAGAATGCTTGGTTGACGGGTTCGTGAAGGGTCCGTTTACACCCTGTATTTTGCGGTTTTTATTCACCACCAACAGTTGGTTTTTGTGTATCATAGCTTCTTCGAATTTTGATTGTAAGTACTTCTTATGCTTGAAATTTGGCGAGGGCCTAAAAGAAGAAGGATCAAAATTAACCCACGTCCTACAGCGAAGAGAACTATCTCAAAAAAATGATGAAAATGGGTATAAAAAGATGGCATACTTCCAAACTCCATCCTTACAGTCTAACATATAAAAAAATGCTATGAAAATTTGTTCAGGGGCAGTCATATCTGCAATGAATTCAGGGTGTAAACGGACCCTTCACGATGCCGTCAACCAAGCATTCTGTACATCAAACTAAGTAACTTAACCGCAAAATTATTGTAGGAAATAAAAGTTTGATGATGGAACTCCATCTTTGAAGTCAAATCAAGATAGCCAAGTATTTCTCAATATTGTAATATATCCATCGTAGATATTACTGCTCCTGAACGACTACATCGTGAACAACAACCAATGTTTTAAAGGAACTGGATTGTTTATATCTGAGTTCTTAGATGTGACTGCACGGAGGGAAAGAGCACAACTTAGAGAAGAACTGCTTAAGGCCAGGAAAAAAGGCCACCATGCAATTATAAGGTATAACATACTATATATAGACGGAAAACCCACCGAACCCACCGACATTAAAGATACCCAAAGTAAAAATCAACAAATAAATTCGAGCTACCAAGGAAACGATATAACAACAATGATCAGTATTGACCAACTCTGCCGTACATCCATAACGAATGAAACTGAAAACTATACATTTCGTAAATAAAATTGACAACGACATATCATTTAAAATACTGTTCCAGAATCTGCAAAGTCTTTACAATAAACTGGACATTCTTGAAGCTTTCATTACTGATAATTCAACGTACACAGCAATAGGAATCTCGGAGACCTGGCCTACGCAAGAAAAGCTTGACATTATTAAATTTTGTGGATATAAATTCGCAGCATCTTACTGCCGCAGCACTCGAATAGGAGGAGGAGTCTGTATCCTAATTCAGGATCATATAGATTGCATTCAGAGAAACGACATTACGGACATGTCTATAGAATATGTCTTAGAGGTATGTGCTACAGAACTACCTAAAGAAAATCTGTTAATTATAACCATGTATTGGAACAAAAGGCAAGAAGAATTTTTTTATCAGCAAATACAAGAGATTCTAAGATATGTAAACATGAAATACTCTACGCTTAATGTTATTATAGGAGGCGATTTTAATATAAATATCCTGCCTGGAAATTTAAAATCCAATCAATTCTTAAATCTTATGCAGGAATTTAGACTCACACAGCACATAAAAACCCCGACACGCATAACACCTACTACAAAAACATGTTTAGATCTCATATTCACAAACTTCAAATATAAAGATATGTACACAACGGTAGAAGAGTTAGGCTTTTCCGATCACAATAGTATAATTTTACATTTAAAATTACCTATACAAACAAAGAAAATAAATTGGTACACGACAAAAAGGCGATTCAACCATACAAATATGTTAAAGTTTAAATCAAAATTGCACGAAATAAATTGGAATGATATAATAACGGCTGAAAAGAATATTAATGAAAATTATGAAGCGTTTAACGAAATCCTAATTAGCATCCTAAATCAATGTATCCCATTACAAAAATACAAATTAAAAACAAATTATAATAAATATTGGCTCTCAAAAGGTATTAAAACCTGTTGCAAAAATAAAAGACTATTGAAGATACTAATTACCAAAACAAAAAACCCTATATTAACAAAATACTACAGGAAGTATGAAAAAATATTAAAGAAAACTGTAGTGACAGCAAAAAAACAACACTTTAAACATAAAATGATGAAATCAAGCAATAGAGTAAAAACAATGTGGGGTATAATAAACGAACGGACAAACAAAAAAAATTAGACGCGAAAAACAGAATAAAACTGTACAAAAAAACAATAATAGTATGACTTCGGAGCCCAAAGAGGTGGCTAACATCTTCAATAATTTCTTTGCTTCAATAGGGAAAACTAATGCGAGCTCATCTGGCAATAAACGGAATGAAACACCTATAATGTCTACAACGGAGAATTCGATCTTCCTGAGTCCAATAGATCCTCACGAGGTGAATGCGTTAATAAAAAACTTAAAAAATAAGTCAAGCTATGGCGTTGATGAACTTCCACCTACACTACTGAGACAATGTGCAGATGAATTAACTCTTCCATTCTACAAACTAATAAATCAATCTTTCGAGGATGGCGCTTTTCCCAACCTCTTGAAAAAGGCCCTTGTAAAGCCAATACATAAGAAAAATTCAAAAACTGACCCAAGTAACTACCGCCCAATCGCTCTCCTACCAACTGCTTCAAAATTATTTGAAAAAGCCATGTGCAACCGTGTCTACGCTTATTGTGAAAAATACAACATATTTAATGACTGTCAAAATGGCTTTAGGAAAAACCGATCCACAACCCTCGCCGTCTATAAATACATGCAAGAAGCCCTCGATATTATTAACTCCAAAAAATATGCAATAGGATTACTGCTGGATATGACGAAAGCTTACGATAGAGTACAATTCAGCATCTTACTATACAAACTATATGGCATAGGGATCCGTGGTAAATGTCATGAATGGTTCAAGTCGTATCTACAACATAGAGAGCAATTAGTGGAATTGGAATATTTTAACCAAAAAACTAACGAAATAGAATTTTTCCGATCTGAAAGCATACCAATAAACGCTTCAATCCCGCAGGGCAGTGTAATAGGCTGTTTCCTTTTCTTAGTTTACATAAATGACCTCCCGAAACATATTAGTGAACCTTGTATTTTGTTTGCGGATGATATATCTATTCTTGCCTCATGTGAGACTAATCTCAACATTAGTAATAAATTCAATTCAATACTTGACGATACAACTCAATGGATGATAGAACATAACCTAGAAATAAACTATAATAAGACAAAAATAAAAAAAACCTATAAATATAAACTTCAGTTTTAATTATTACAAATTAGAAACAGTTAATAAATTCACCCTATTAGGAATAGACATAGACACACACATAAATTGGAAGTCGCATATTCAAAAATTACAAGCAAAATTATCAAAATTTTCATACGCCCTTCGCGAAATTAAAAAAACTACAGACATAAGTACTGCCTTGGTAACATATTACGCATATGCCTATGCATGGCTTAAATACGGCGTCATATTATGGGGAAATAGTACAGATTCGCCCACACTATTCACCCTACAAAAAAAAACTTATGAGAATTCTAGTAGATATTGAACAAACGGATAGCTGTAAGCCTCACTTCCAAGAACACAAAATTTTAACCCTACCTTGCCTCTACATCTTTGAGATCTGTAAATTTGTGCGTAAATATCCGAATTTCTACACGAAAAGAGAAGACATACAAACTGAAATTTCTTTAAGACACAAGAATAGATTAAATATACCTACATCCCGATTAAAAATGCACTCTTCAAGTACCTACGTTATGTCGATAAAAATATATAATAAGTTACCGGAAGAAATAAGAAATATAAATAAATACAACATTTTTACTAATAAATTAAGATTATTCCTATTAATCAAAAGCTACATATTATAATGTGAACGAATATTTGAATGAAAGATTATAATTTTTGAATTGAACGTGATAAGAAAATGGCTACCTCCTTACCAAATAACAGAATTATATGTTTTATTTGCTTGTTAATTTTATGTTATTATTGTGTTTTGTGAATTATATGTAATAATTTTGTTTTTCCTGTATAATTTTATTTTAATTTTTAGCTCTGAACGACTGACATTTTAAGTATATTGACTCATTTTGATTTATTTTGAAGGATTATTGTTATGACTGACATTTTAAGTTTTAAGTAAGTATATTGAGTAATTATGATTTATTTTGAAGGATTATTGTTATTTTTGCGAATTTAATTATTTGATTTTCATGTATATTTTATTTTAAATTTAGATTTCACGAATTAGATTTTTTATGTATCTTCCTTTTTTAAATTTTGCTGTGCCCCGACGGGGTCTACAACGGCTCGTAGCTCTAAGCATTTTGTTAACACCATGTTTTTACCTTGTGGAACGCAAATAAACGAATATGAATATGAATTTGACTTTTCGAAGCAATTTTTTTATATGCTAGGCTGTAAGGATGGAGTTTGGAAGCATGCCATCTTTTTAAACCCATTTTTATCATTGTTTTTGAGATACTTCTCGTTGCTGTAGGACGTGGGTTAAGTTTGTATGGACCGTGCTCCTTCTTCTTTATTAATTCTTCATCACTGCGACACTTGGCTTGTATTTCAAAAAAATATTTGCCAAGATCAGTCCGTGGATGGGTGACCATCACCAAACACGTTAAGTCATTGGTTCGAATTATTCCCAATAGTCCCCTCTAGCCCTGTCCTCCGGGGTGACAATTTGTGCCGACTATTCCCTTTGAAAACTGACTAGAGGGGACAAATGGGAAGTCTGTTTCTCAGTTGTCACCGGGGAGTGGGGGGGGGTGACATTTGCTAAGGAAGGAATCCTTCCCAAAAAAAAAAATAATTACCATAGATTTCAGCTTTTTATTTCTTATGCTACTTAGAATCAATTTAAAAAAAATTACACAATCTCAACACGCTTACAACATTAGAAAAATATTAACTATTAAGTAAGTAAATAAAAATGTCAAAAAAGTTATATAGAATCAAATAAAAAAAAAACAACATTATGTTTCCTTTAATACGTACAATCACAGATTATTAACTTTAATTAATACTAATCACAGATAATCACTAAGGGTAAAGTTACACGTGCTTATTAGTCGCATGCTTATTTGTAAACTTGCTCATTGATTTTGTGCCTTGCGCCGCAGATGTCATGACACAAAATAGAACGTCCGTCGATCTCATTTGTGCTTGCTTATTTCAAGAGTGCTTAGAGAGAGATGGAGGAATGAGATCGATTCGAATAGTTCGATTTTGTGTCATGACTCCTGCGGCGCAAGGCACAAAATCAATGGCATGTATTTAAATCGATATCTGAATATTCCCTTTTTTCGAACAAAATATTTCAAAGTTAAACCAAAAATACTGACTTGCACACAAATTATGCACACTAAATAAATCAAATTAAACATATTGTTTAATGGTATTTGCAGAACTGTTTTACTGAACGAATAACTATTATCAAAATAGTATATCTAACAATTCCTTAGTTCAACAAACATATTAAAACTTTTTTAAGGAAAACCATCACCTAATTTACTTTTAACATCGTTTATTCTAAATAAAACCAAATTTAATCAGTAATTAAGTAAAAAAAACACGTTTGGTTTCTGTCACGGCTCCAGCGCTGCGGGGCTCCGACGGTCCCACGCGAGCTTATCATCGCAGATGGGTTTTACGTTCACCACCTCAGCTTCGGCTTGCTGGCCGGCTTCAGCCGGCCAGCCTCAGCCACGGCGGCGAGCGTTAAAACCACCTGCTGTTCAGCTCCTCGCCCCTCCGCGCCTACGCGGGCTTAAATTACACTCTAGGGGTAGGGCAGACAAGACTACGTGGAGTCGGTTTTTCAGCGATTCGTTTCTGTCACTAAATTTTGTAGCACAACGGATTGACTATTTTTAGGAGAATATTTTTATTTCATGAAATTTCAAAACAAATACGTAAAACTAACTCAAAAGCGTTTTTATTGATAATGGAAACTTACTTTATAGTGACATTGTACATTAAGATATCAGTTTTAGAAATTCCGTAGTAAGATTGTACAATTTAGAGTGCAAGTTAGTATTTTTGATGAACAATTCGTATTTTTGGTGTGAATTCGATAAAAAAGGTCATCTCGTTTTGTGTGATTTTTTAGTTTTTTTTTGTAGGACACTTTTTGTTAATCAATTGGTTTTTTTGCACAGCATTCATTTTTCTGGTATGCATTCAGTTAATTAGTGGAGTTACCTAGTGTGCTGAAAAATTATACTGATGTGCATTTAAAAATATCCCAAAATCAATGAGCAAGTCTACATGTACTCAAGGATGAATTCATCCAAGAAATCTATTTGAATAATGTCCAAACTTCACGTGATAGATTCCACGGGCAAAAGCTCATACAGGAAGAAATACTTGCCATGATATTTGGTGGGGTGGTGGAGCATTACAATAATTTGTAGTCTGCTCTGCCGATGCTTCTGAAATTTTAACTTTTTTTTTAAATTTAATGTTGAGGGTGTATTACCTTCTGACTGTGGTGGTGGGGGAGGGGCTTGCTTTACAGTAGCTTCTTTAAAATGAGCTAGTGAATGGGGTGGTAAATATACCGTTCTCTAGACGTGTTCTTTTCAAAGACAGAGGCGTGAACAAATTTGCTCTTACGAAAAGAACACACAGAATTTTGGAAGTTCCTACAAAATGTATAAGCCCCCGGCAATTGAGACAAAATTAATTCATGTGCAAATATACACGCTGCACCCTTTTTACAAGCACCACGTGCAAAGTTTCGGCACATCGTTACAGTAGGCTGGACAGGCTCAACAGACTGGTCAGTTTTAATTGTTGCAGGGGCAAGCTTTAGTTCTTCTGACTGGTTGAACTCAGATGAAGTTTCAGTGGTATCGCATTTATATTCATCATCTTCAATTTCCTGCTTTAAATTAGTGATCATGGGTGGTGTATCCGGTGGTGGCGGGTTTGGTGGCAAAGGTGGCTGCACTGCTGCAGTTTTATTGACTTTCTCGAGTTTTTTGTGTCCTAACCACGAAACATTTGGTTCCACACAGGAAGAGTTTGCTTCGATCATCATAGCTTCTTCGAATTTTGATCATTAGTACTTCTTATGCTTGAAGTTTGGCGAGGGCCTAAAATTGACTAATTCTTCTTGACTGCGACACTTGGCTTGTATTTCTGAAAAATATTTACTATATTAGTATTAATGTACGCAAAGCAAAGCTTATAAGTTTACATACGCCCACATTGGTAACTGTCACCGCTGGTCATTATTATTGTGTGCGTAAACGTTTTATTATTGTGACTAACCAAGTGTTTGGTTTACATCTTACATGTGTGAGTGAAGTCATAGTTATTATGCACACAAACACTTAATAAAACGAGCGAGCTCTGTTTCTATTAGTGTGCGTAAGGCACTTCAATAACCGTATACCAATATATAGTAATCATTCATCTATGTTACCTATTGAGATATAATATTTCGCACAGAATTACTATCGTCATCATGGCACAATGGCTATAGTATTTGATCAGTGAACGAGAAGTCGTAAGTTCAAACCATGGGTGCAGCAATGTTCTTTTTGTATTCATTAATTTGTTAAAACATTAAATAAAGTATAATATATAACGATTCGAACCCGTCTATGAATGAGTAATGAAGTTTGCAACGTTTGAGACAACCACAGAACTCTCAGGACATTTTATTTTGACTGTTTAGAAAATAACTACCGACATTTAAAAAAAATAGTTTCCAAATACCTTAATTTATAAAAAGTGCGTGTTCTTAGTTGTCAATCTACGAGTATTTGCTTAACTGAGTTTATTGATCTCATATTCGTGTGCGGATTTATTTCGGGTTGGGTTTAGAATCGCGTCCTCTGAATTCGAAGATTCTGTCACTGTGGGGGGGTCAAGGGGGTTTATCTGAAGCGCCCCCATGCGATTTTAGCTGCCGGAAATATTTAAAATTATTTTCTAAAAATATTGGTAAATCACTAACTAAACGTGAAACGGGACGAATATTTAACTAAAGTCTAACGTTTTTGACGTTACATCTGTCAAAATCATCTCAAAATGCGTAAAATATATGATTTTGAATGAAATATCGAAAAGATCCTTTTTTAAAAATCGTGCAAGCTATAAATTATGTTTATAAATTCAAGTAATTATAAAAGTCAATATTTTCGTGTTTCATTGAGTGCAAGAGCGAGCGAAGCGAGCCGGGACCTGGGGCACCCCGACTCGGACAGGTTAGGTTAGAAGGGGATGGCGGGTTCAAGTGAGCAAGCGAAGCGAGCGATTAGACCCCGCCATCCCCTTCGTGGTTATTTTTTTTGTAAACCATTCAGAAGAAGGAGCCCCGCGAAGCGGAGCTCCGTCGACCAGGGCCCCAATCGCGCTAATTTCAAACATCGGCAAACGCTTATGATAACGTTATGGTTCAATTGCGACAGCAGTTAAGTTTCGATTCAGTCGTTCCTATTTTGGTATTGCGATAAAGTTCAAACTCTAATAAAAGTTGGAACGTTGCGTTACGTCAATCGTTAGTGATGTTCTTTTAGTTTGTGTATATCCGAGCGTTTAGTAATAAATTTTGACGTGTGCACCTCTAGTTTTGACAGCTGAAAGCGCGGTATGTACTTGAACTTTTGAAAAGGTAAGCAAGTTTTTACGTAAATAAACATTTAAAGTAACACAAGACATACTCTTTGGATAGCCGCTTTCATTCGGAGTCGTGATTGTTTCATAAACCACCCACACACTTCCTGGAAACACTTCACTTCTTCTTTTTGTTTCTCTTCTCGGTGGAAATGGATGAGCGTCGCAGATGCACGACGGTTCGTCAAATGGAGCTGATGGTGCAATTCCTAGAGCAGCATCGAGACCTCGCTCTTGGACGAGTAAGATCGAAAGAGGCTCGTCAAGTTGCGGCACGCTTATGGAATGAGTGTGCCACAAATCTTAACAGTGAAGGGCCTACCCGAACAGGGAAAGAATGGTCCAAGGTGAGAATCATCGAGGCAGATAAAAGTGGATGTTATACGCCGAGGGTTCCTAACTTAATTAATGTTATATTGTTATTCTTTCGTTAGGTATGGAATGACTACAAGTGCCGGGTTAGGTCCAAGTTAGTGAGCATAAATGCGAACCAACGAGCTACTGGTGGTGGACCTAGTAATGCTCCTACATTGTCACCATTGGAGGAAAGGACAGCCAATATTTTAGGCAGGGATGTTGGCCCGCTAGCTGATGTTAGGCAGGATCAATTTGCCTCCAATGACGTAAGTTGTATTTTTAACTACTTCCAAATAAACTTTTATAAACCATTGTTTCATCTTGCTTAATTTTACTAACAAATGCATTATATAGGGTGACGGTACAGTGACAGTGGAAGTGATTGATGAACAATTACACGCATCACAAGACACTCAAGCTTCATCAGCAATGTGAGTTATTTCTCTTGTGAAAACAAAATGTTTATGCTGCTTAATATTAGCAATATAAAGGGTGTAAAAAGACCCTTAACGAAGCCGAAAGGTACTTGTTTTCCCCGTCATTGCGATCATTTTTTTGTTCTAGACCATACCTGGGAACCTTCTAGTTACGGAGATATTGGGGGTCAAAGTTCCAACTTTTTCACAAGTTTTTTTTTAAATACATGTTTTTAATGTAAGATTTTTACTTTAAACACCTTCACGACCCCCGTACTATTCAATCCATCCAACAGCACAATGTTTTAAGTGCGTTACATTGAGTTATACCGTAAAACGTGATTTTTCACCCCAAAAAAAAAAGTCGTTTCCCAGCAATAATTTTTGCGTAAAGTTACTTAGTTTGATGTACAGAATGCTTGGTTGACGGCTTCGTGAAGGGTCTGTTTACACCCTGTATATAAGTTTTATTAACATTATATTATGTAACATTATTTTAACTTATTACAGTTTGATTGATCACCCTCAGTATGTGCTATCTGCATCTTCACCAGTGCATGTGCAGTCGCTGCCTGTGTCCCCTGTTCCCAGTCTAGTGGGACAGACAGACTCATTGCAAAACTCCCCAAGGCAAAGTGCAGGTTTGTTCAACAAAATTGCTTGAGCTAATTAAAGATAGTATTATCATGTAAAGCTATTTATAAATTGCTACTTTCAGAAAGAGTTCAACGGGTGCGAGAGCCCCCTCGGCGGCGAGGTGTAGAGCGTGCCTCACGCCAGCTTTCAACACAAATGACCAGACAATGTAAGTTGAATTATTAACTTATTTTTGAAATCTTAATGCCATTCTTTAATATCCAACATTTATTTATCATATTTCAGCAGCTAGAAGTGCATTGGATCAATCCAGGACAGCAATCCTTCGTATTAAGGAGATGCGGGCAGAAGCTGCTCTTAAAAACTCACAGGCATTCTGCAATTTTTCAGAGTCTTTCAGACTAATTGCTGAAAGCATTGACAGATTTAGCCAAAGGGTAATACAAATATTTTTTATTTACAATATCATAAAATAATTGGAATCTTATTAGTAGTCAGCATTAAAATGTAGAAATATACTTTTACTGGACCAATCTTGACATGGTTTTATGCTATTTCATGTTTTTTATGTTTCTCATATCTGGCTGGTATTATGATATTATGTAAATGAAATAAGGACCGTTACTAAGCATTATTTGTCAGGAACATCTTATTCACAAAACTTATATTTTGTTTCAGTATGGCCAACAACATCATTAAGAAGATTAAGACCCAGAATTAAGATTACTTTGATAGTTTAGTATTAGGTTCTTTATGTACTGTTATAAATATAATTATATTATAAATTAATTTTGTTTGGTTCTCCTTAATTTAAAATTTGGCACTCCCTCCCTCCCTTTTGCCTTCCCACCATCATTTGCACCTTATTAAAACTATGTCATGTGATAATCTACATTTTATCATACTTTGCTAGATTAATTAAAATGACAATGCATTAGAAAAACAAATAGCCTCTATTCATAAACAGTTTTTATTAAGAAGGAAACTAAAACAAATATACATTTTCTTTTTCTGGTCTGGTTCAAATCAACACATTTCTGACATAGGCCAAGTGGGTTTCATATTTTCCTATCCAGAGCAGAATCATCTTATCATGTGGCCAGTCATCTCCATTTTTTTTACTGTTGTTATCCATTATTATCATATCTATTAATAATTAAGTATATTTCTTATTAACTGTTAGTTGTGTTAGTATTTAACTTAACCTAGTTAGTAGTGCTAGTTTTTATTAAAGGTTGGCGACGTAGCGCCATTACGGATAAAGGCCTCCACCATCTTCAACAAAAAAAAATACACTTGACTAAAATTGTCTCCTATTTGTCCATAAACGTTGAATGAGTGCCCGCTGTCGTGCACGGCCAAGCTCTAGCTCACTAAGAGCACGTGCTCCGCGTCGCCGCTCTTGCCTGGCGCCATGACCGGCGCCCTCCGTCAGCTGGCGCTCACGAGCTGCTTCCTCTGCTGTTAGCGGAGTGTAGGGGATGCGAGCCCTGTGTGCTATGTTATGCAGAACACAGCATGCATTCACTATTCTTGCAGCAGTTACTGGAGTGTAATGTAGTTTTCTATCAACCAACAAGCACCTGCAAGGACAAACCCTTATAATATATCACATTATTTATTATATCAACCAGTATAACAATGGTATGATATTCAAGGTATACCTAAAGCGAGCTTTTAAAACACCTATACAGCGTTCAACAACATTTCTGGCAGTCAAGTGCAGGCTTTGGTAATATTGTTCCGGAGTGCCTGACCTAGGTTCTGAGATGGGTGTCGTCATTGTCGGTCTCAAGGGGTACCCTGAGTCTCCTGCAATAACCAAAAAGTATTAAATTCTCTTAAAAAGTTAGTTACACAATTATCAGAAGATTGCAACATAAAGTATACTCAATTTAAACATACCCAAAAGATGCAAATCTTCTCCATGATTAATGTGGCGTCTCTCTATATAACCATTCAATGGATGGTTGGCCCAAACCACACTATCATGTGTGGACCCAGGGTAACTCGCATCCACACATAATATATTTAAATTAGAATCACATATCTGAAAAAAAAAAAACTATAATGATATGAACACGCACTGACAGGAAAGAACAAAATTATAATAATACAATTATACTCACTATCATAACATTTAACGAATGGTATCCTTTTCTATTAAAAAATCGTTCTTCATGTTTAGCAGGGCATACAATTGCAACATGAGTCCCATCAATACAACCCAGAGCTGGTATTTTGAACTTATGGTAAAAACTGAAAATAGTTATATATATTTTACAATTATGTACTGAAATACTTGAACATGGGTTCATATTAGAATATCTAAAATGAAGACTATGCTACTTACTCTCTTTTAACTTGTTCCCTCTCACGTTGTTTGAATGGAAAAGCTATATATTCATTCATTACTTTGTTCAAGGCTGTTGTCACTTGCCGGATAGCTTTTGAAACGCTGGCCTGGGAAATAAAATGGTTCCTGCTGTCTCCAACAATGGTCTGGTAGGACCCAGAAGCATAAAAAGCCAATGCAACCAAAATCTAAAACAAATTCAGGTTATCTATTGATTGCCCTATGAACACACATTGAACTTTATTAGTTGGCTGATACTTTTATACAACAAAAAAGGCTTTTAATAAAAGCGATAATGTTGTCAAGATGACTACAGAGGAATCATCACAAAATCTGTCCTTACACTCCTTACCTTGGTTTCAACATCCAAAGCATCTGAACGTAGAACGGGTGGCATGTGAGGAGTCAACTTGGAAATTAACTCACGGGTTAATTCTTTTGTGAGTCTATATCTCTTCACAAATTGACGATCACTATAAGAGTCACACTTAAGTCTAGCTTTCAGGTTTTTTCTTTTTGTTTCGGCTCGAGCCACTGCTACATCGTATTCATGAGATATCTCCAATAAATCGATGTAGGCGTACATGGTAATGTTGTATTTTTTAAGATTTTCACTCGGAAACACTTCACAACAACCACAAAACAATCTAACGATGCGCTAACGATCCAAAAAAAGTAGCGTCCTGTCAACTTTTCGTTTGACAGCGGTAACGTTTCAGTTACGATCGCGTTGCGTCTCAACGCGCTGTCAAATTTTTAGCGCGATACGAAACGGTCAAAAAGTTGTGATTTGGTAGCGGTTCAGTTGCGATTTCGTTGAAAAAAAATAGCGCGATTGGGGCCCAGGCTTCCCTCGACTGCGCCACGTTGACTGGCAACAACCAACTCAACTCTCCCCCCTATAAATCAGGTTTATAATGCCAAAAACATTAAGCAAACATAACACCAAATTGAGATTTAAAAAAATTATAAAAAAAAAAAACTATGCGCCTCCGGCAGGGGGGGCGAAGTAGGGGAGTAAGAGACTCTACAACTCCCCCCCTCCCCCTCCCACCTCCCACACCTCCCTGTCCCTTTGAAAAAAATACAAACCTTAGGAATAATTACCTAGGTATACGTCATGTTGCCATAATCCTCGTTTTAAAACCACAACACGTATTATTGAAAGTCTGGTGAAGTGATGTTATTGTTATGCGGTTAGAAGTTGTCATAACTTCTTACTATCTAACATGTTGATTCACTGCACCTCTAATTTTACTTTGATTCTATTTATATACCTACCTACTTTGACAATTTATTTACCTTACCGCTAAAAAACTTTTTCTTTAAAAAAAAAACTGGTAAACAACAGTGTTTCACTCATTCGAACGTCTATTATGGATAGCTAAAGCGTATGAATGTTTAAGACCAGTTTTCATTAAATCATTGTATCGGCAAACAAGTTTTTTTTGCTTACAGTATAGCCCACACCAAATTGAACCTTAAAACAACCAATGCAATGTAAGGAAGGAACATATTGGAGGAAACGAGACGGATCATTTGCTAATGACCCGCTCATTCCAAGCAATACTAAATACTAATGTTTATCTAATAAAAAATCAAATTATTTTATTGGTTTTATTTAATTACCTTTCTACTTCTTTGCTTGAGTGATTTTATTGACCACAAAATTAATTTAATAAAAACAAAAAGTAAAAAACAGCAAAACAAATTCCTCAGCTGGAATCGAACTCATGTCGCCGAGATTAGATCAATCGCTGTCGTAGACGCTTACACCAATCAGCTTTGGTAACCATGTTTTATTGGAATAAAATGTTGGGTATCATTGTGGACCCGTTTATTTATACCCGTTTACGTTTACGCACACAATAATAATGAGCGACGGTGACCAATGTGCGCGTATGTAAACTTATTAGCTTTGTTTTGCGTACGGGTAAAGACCACGGAACAGAAAAAACTGATTATTCAATTCTATTAGATTATTAAATTCCAAATTTTTTCTGTTCCGTGGTAAAGACAAAATAAACGGGGTCGCAATGAGACCCAACATTTTACAACAATGTAACATGGCAACCATAGCTGATTGATGTAAGCGCTTGCGATAGTAACTTATCTAATCCCGGCGACGTGATTTCGATCCCAGCTGAGGAATTTTGTTTTGCTGTTTTTTACTTTTTGATTTTACTATATTAATTTTGTGGCCAATAAAATCACTCAAGCAAAAAAGTAGAAAGGTAATTAAATAAAACCAATAAAATGATTTGATTTATTTATTAGACATTCTTTATATTAGAATAGGTTGGAATGAGCCTGTCGCTTGGGTCATTAGCAAATGATCCGTCTCGTTTCTTCCAATATATTCCTTCCTTACAATGTTTGTTTTAAGGTTCAATTTGGTGTGGGCTGTATGTTAGCAAAAAACGTGTGTGCCCGATATAATGATTTAATGAAAAATAAATTTGTCAAAGTAGGTAGGTATATAAATTGAATCAAAGTAAAATTAGAGGTGAAGTGAATCAACATGTTAGATAAAGTAGTTATGACAACTTCTAACCGCATAACAATAACATCACTTCACCAGACTTTCAACAATACGAGTTGTGGTTTTAAAAACAGGATTATGTATACCTATTATTGCTAAGGTTTAAACTTGTTCACATTCGCTTAACAAATCTGAACATTATGTGCATAAAAATAAGATTCATATTCGTTTGCTAATTAAAATAAATTCGACTAATTAATGAGTCGGCAAATCTTCGTTTTCTATTACTTTGCGTAGTAGGCAGCTTGTCATTTTTCAAAATATTCAAGTAACCATGACTGTTCCTGCAACCTGCTATTTCTACGAGCTCGCCGGGACCCTTTGAAGACATCCAACATTCCTTTGGTTTTGTCCCACGTCGAAGATGTTCTACGTCTCCAGAATCCGCATATCGGCGGACCCATAACTGCACAGTTCTCCTCTGTGGATAAAAATAGTATTTATAATACTCGTAATAATAGCTATTATTATAATAAATATATACCATATTTATATACTATGTTTATATAATATACAGGGTTATTGGTAAAACACCGACAACCTTGCAGGACTGTATTACTATCATCATAAACAACAACTTTTGTTCTATGAATTTTTACAAAATTCTATACATTTACCAAAAACGGGAACACCCAAATACTCCGAAATATTTTATTCCGAGTTTCGATGTTCCGATTTTCAAAAGTCCGAATTTCATAAAACCTAACGATTAAAATGTCTATTATTAAAAATCACGAAATACATTTTACCGAAAGTCGTAAATCCGATTTGTTTGTTTTCCGATTTTCATATGTCCGAAGAATCAAATGCTCGATGGGTTGTCGGTCCGAAAAACGACATTCCGATTTTCAATACTTCGAATAAATTGCTAAAATTAGGTTTCTGATTGTGATATTTTGCATAACACACTTGGCATAATCTTTAAATGAATGTTTTTAAGGCATAAAAATTATTTAATATAATTATTGTTTAGCCCAATGTGTATATGTATGAATTTACAATGGCATACTAGTAAAATGGCAGAATTTTTCAACTTCATATTTAATCTTAAAATTAAAATAGGAATTGTCTTAAAAAGTCAAAAGGGTGAGTTACAAAAGTAAGTGACAGAAACGAATCGCTGCAAAACCGACTCCACGTAGTCTTGTCTGCCCTACCCCGAGAGTGTAATTTAAGCCCGCGTAGGCGCGGAGGGGCGAGACGGCCCGCGAGCTGAAGAGCAGGTGGTTTTAACGCTCTCCGCCGCGGCTGAGGTTGGCCGGCGAAGCCGGCCAGCACGCCGAAGCTGCGGTGGTGGGCGTAAAACACATCTGCGACGATAAGCTCGCGTGGGACCGCCGAAGCCTCGCAGCGCCGGAGCCGTGACAGAAACCATGCCTGCTGCCTGTTGCATGCTCGCTTGCATGCTGCATGCTTGCTTGCATGCTGCATGCTTGCTTGCATGTTGCATGCTTGCTGCATGCATCTTGCATGCTTGTTTGCATGCTGCATGCTTGCTGCATGTATGGTGTATGCTTGTTTGCATTTTTGCATGCTGCAAGCTTGCTGCATGCATGGTATATGCTTGTTTGCGTGGTTGCACGCTTCTTACAGGGAAGTAAATCAACTGTTTTATAATTATTGATGTTTTGATTGATTCGGGTACCATCTATTGTTGGTGAATCATTTGGGTTAGGTTAGAACAGTGACCATTAACGGATCAGATCCCCTCTATTGTTGGTTATGTGTTTATTTGTCTTGATATTCAGTTTTTTAAGGCGTTTTTATTTCGGAATTCTATTTAATCGGTATTTTAATAATCGGAATTCATATTTTTGATGTTTCGTATTATCGTTAAGTCGAACTTTTTGTTATTCGATCTCTTGAAACTCGGTATTTTAAGAATAGTAATTATGAACGTTAGGAATATTGAAAGATAGGAATTATAAAAATAGGATAAATGATAAATCGGAGTTGTCATATTAGGAATTTTGAACCATTCGGAATTATGAAAATCGGTATTTTAAAATTCGGATTTGTGACTGTCGGAATAAAGTTTTTCGTATTTATGTAGTGTACCCACCAAAAACAAATCTTCAAGATTTCGTTGTCCTATCTAACACATTTCAACTCTGTATTTTGCTATACCTACATACCTACGCCTGCCGCGCACTGTCCTCGTAGTAATACTTTTGGTTACTTTTGGATTCCCGCCTTTTTACGCAAAAGCCAAATGATACCTGCAATCGGACATTTGACATGGAAATAACCTTGATATTTCAGGGCACCTACGTACTAAACACCTTAATAAAAACAAACTAATAATGACTTCTCACATTTTCTGTAAAGTTACAACGGTATAGCACTTGATAAAAGTATTTTATTTATTTATTTAAACTTCATGTACAAAAGTGGTACATAGGCGGACTTAATGCCGCAAGGCAGTATTTTGTTCGTAGATAGACTGAATCCACTCTCCCTTCATACTTAACCAGGCTTAGGACTGGCTACATTAAATAATAAATTAAATCACATGTAGGTAGGTACTTAAATTACCTACCTACGTAATGTGACGAAAGTTACGTTAACAGGTTCCGGCACGGCGATATTGTTTCAAGGACGCGTTTACAAATCTGTCGTTAATAAGCTGGTTTTTGGTACATTTTGCGAACAAACGAAAACCATTTCGAATTTCATACTTGCCGTCCCGGCGTCCCTTTGAATCTATGCTACTTGTAATGAAATGCCGCACATGTTTTATTGGATGTTTGTTTACTTTTAGTTCCGCGTTGCAATATCTCAGGGAAGCAAACATAAAACCCTCAAAATGGTAGTAAAAATACTAACAAAAATATTACAAATTAATAGCCTCAGAAATAATAAGTTCCCGTTTAGTTTTTTTCTCATATTTTGCCATAAGACATGAACCTTAATAGGTGGCATTAAAGTTTATTTTATTTGGTCACTGTCTAATTTATTGCACAGAAAATGTTTAATGAAATGTTAGTCCGCGCGTCAAAGTTTATTTCCTCCTAATGCCCGCACAGGTATCCATCCGTGCGTATGTGTTAGAGCCGTTTCAATGTAGTGTTGCGATTAAAATAACTTGCAAACACGGAATGTACATTGTATGGATAACAATGTCGGCACAAAACTAGGTACGATACCCATTTTTATTTTTTAATGCAGGCGTATTTAAAAAGTGGAATCAGCATATTTACAATAATTGGATGAATAAGTATTAAAATCAGTATTTACAAATGATTACCTCTAAAGTTCAAGTCTCGTGGATGTCGGTGAGTATCGCGCACATAGCGTTCAAAATAATCACTTTCACAACCAACACAAAGTCCACACCTAAAAAGTAACTGTTCATTCACTCGCGAAAGCACAGCAGAGTTTGTTTTTATTTGATTAAACGCCCAATTAATCTTTTCAATCAACATTTCGCGGCTTGTGATTACGCGACCCGTATACACCAATGTCTTTACATGTCCCCACAAATAAAAGTCTAAAGGCGTGATATCTGGCGATCTAGGAGGCCAAGCACGTGGTCCTCCACGTCCTATCCATCGACCAGGGTATTTATCTATATACATATAATAATACATATAATAAGACAGTAAAAAAACTGTGTCTGTACATTGAATATATTTCAAAAAAAAAAATTGAGCGGGGTTTAGAAACAGTAATAGAGCACGAATCCAAAAAAAAAATTCTGTCTGTTTGTCTGTTTGTCTGTTTGTCTGTTTGTTTGTACACGCTAATCTTCGGAACTACTGGACGGATTTGAAAGATTTTTTTTTTGTTGTATAGATATTAAGTCTGGTCAACACATAGGCTATAATTTATCTTGGAAACTTGAACACCTGATGCAGAACCGCAACAGACCAGCTAAACTATAAGATATACAAAAATGGTACCATAGCAAAAATTGTTTCACGTGATAAGCATTTTCTGCTGAGAGAATAAATTTGAAGATCTGGAACACCTGATGTGGAACTCCAAGAGCCCAGCTACACTATAACATATATAGGAATGACGTCTTAGCAAAAGTTGTTCAATCTGATGAGCACTCTCTGTTGACTTATAAAATCGAAGATCTGGAACACCTGTTGTAGAACTCCAAGAGCCCAGCTACACCATAACACATATAGGAAGGACGTCTTATCAAAAATTGTTCAATCTGATGACCACTCTCTGTTGATTTATAAAAATCGAAGATCTGGAACACCTGTTGTGGAACTCCAAGAGCCAGCTACACCATAACACATATAGAAATGACGTCTTAGCAAAAATTGTTCAATCTGATGAGCACTCTCTGTTGACTTATAAAAATCGAAGTTCTGGAACACCTATTGTGGAACTCCAAGAGCCCAGCTACACCATAACACATATAGAAATGACGTCTTAGCAAAAATTGTTCAATCTGATGAGCACTCTCTGTTGACTTATAAAATCGAAGATCTGGAACACCTGTTGTGGAACTCCAAGAGCCCAGCTACACCATAACACATATAGGAATGACGTCTTAGCAAAAGTTGTTCGGTCTGATGAGCATTTCCTGTTGACTTATAAAAATCGAAGACCAGAAACATCTGATGTGGAAATCAAAGCTATCACACAAAAGAACATAAGCTAGGAGTACCTCCACGCGGTGAAGGCGATAACAGTTTAGGACTGATTTTCGATGACGACGGTATATCATTGAAAATTTTACTCTACTGGACAAAACTCCCATTTATTTTTTTATTTTATCGAATAAATATGCCTTCGGGCTTATGTTATTTGAGTGTTTAATTTCCTTTTCCACTTATCTTCGTGACACGGTAGCCTACCCGGTAACGCAGGGGAGCAGTCACTTAGGTTTTAATTGATCAGGTATCTTCACAATAAAACTATAACCATGCCTAGAAAGAGGTCAAATATTTCTCAATGTTCCAATGGAGCTAAAACATTGAGGATCATAAGATCCCAAGAATCTACCGAAGAACGTCAGGAAAGACTTGATGCTATCGAGAACATCAGGCTGCAACTCGCTCCGTGTAAACCTCTTCGGATCGCGAAGCACGCCTGCTTTCTCAGCGTATTTGCGCATCTACATCCAGGTCTCTAGAGAACTGTGAAGAATATGATGCGCGACTGACCGCTGATCGTGAACGTCATGCATTGTCTCGCGAGTCGGAGACGTTCACGGAAAGAAAATTACGCTTGAGTTCTCAACGTGTATACACATCGACTTCGAGGTCTCTAGAGAAAAGTGCGGAACGTGATGCGCGACTGACCGCTGATCGTGCAAGACATGCATTGTCTCGCGAATCGGAGACGTTCACGGATAGAGAATTACGCTTGAGTTCCAAGCGTATCTACGCATCGACTTCTAGGTCTCTAGAGAAAAGTGGGGAACGTGATGCGCGACTGACCGCTGATCGTAAACGTCACGCATTGTCTCGCGAGTCGGAGACGTTCACGGATAGAGAATTGTGCTTGAGTTCCAAGCATATCTACGCATCGACTTCTGACTTACAAGAATTAAAGATATGGAACGTCTCGAATCGTCTCGCGCATCCCGTTGTTTTCCCGTCCCCGGGCTCTTAGAATTCGACATCAAACGTTTCAGATCTTCGATTTTGACGACCCCGTTGTCGCTGGCATAAGCAACAGGATCCGCGTACGAAGTCGCGGGCAGAAGCTAGTTATCTAATAAGTCTCTGACTCGGCGAGCATAATGCGCCGGCGCCCCGTCTTGTTGGAAGTACATACCCCGTAAATCGGCGAGTGGTATTTCTTCTTCTAATGACGGTAGCGTTTCAGTGAGAAATTCTTCGTAACTCTCACCGTTCAGTCTATCCAAAAAGATAGGGCCCAGTAATGTGGAATTCACAATTCCCGCCCACACATTCACACTAAACCTGTGTTGATAATTATGTGGTCTAGGTTCGTGCGGGTTCTCATAACACCATAGGTGATCATTTCTGGTATTAAATAAACCCATTCTGCCAAATGTAGCCTCGTCAGTCCATAAAATTGTAGGCCGTTCAGCTAAGTACCAGTTACAAAAAGCGACTCGTGCTGGTTTGTCCGGTTCAGTCAGCTCCTGCGCACGATGAAGGTGGAAAGGATATTTTCCTTCAGCGTGAATGACACTCCACGCGAAGTATTGACTGACATTGAACCGCCGAGCTGCGTCGTTGGTACTTGCTGCTGGATTTGCTTCGAAGAATTCGACGATATCTTCTTCTTCTCGTACCGTGTGCCTCGGTGGACGACCACTATCCCTGATGGGATTCCGGAATTGACCGTGATCTCGTAACCGCTGTGTGGCGGCTAGCATTGTTTCTCGGCTAGGTATACGTACGTTTTTTCTTTGCCAAATAATGAGAACGAATTGATTTCCGTGTGTCGTAACTTTTTTTTGGCAACTCTTGGATATAAAACCGATGGCGTGATAACAGAGCTAAGTAAAGCTATAAAAAAAGGACTTTTGAATGCATCTGTTTCCAAAGAAAATAGGGGTGGCAATCGAAGAAAAATTAATGGAAGCTTAATAACCGAACATATCATGACTTTTCACCCCAATGTCAGTCATTACCGTCGTCACAATGCACCATTTACTAAATATCTGCCGAGACATTTAACATTACAGCAAATGTACAAAGATTTTAAGCAAAAAAATCCAAATTTTAAATGTGGGATTGAATTATATAGGCAAAAAATAAAAGAACTGAAAATATCTTTTCACATGCCTAAAGGCGATAGGTGTTTCGAATGCTCGATGTATGAAGAAGAACTCAAAAGGTACAGCGATGTTAACTCGATGCCTGAAGAAATAAGAAGGAAACATGAAAATCATAAGACTAAAGCTGACTCTGCTTTACAAAGTTACAGATTAGATGGAACAAGCAAAAACTCAAACAGAGTTAAATATATGTCAATGGATTTGCAGAAAGTGATTATTTTGCCGGAAATGCCTGATATTAAAGATGCGTTTTTCATGAGTCGTTTGGTTACTTTTAATTTAACATTAGCTCCAATTGAAAAGAAGTCAAGCGATTTTGCCACATGTGTCCTTTGGCATGAAGCTCAAACTGGACGAGAGGCCAGTGATATTTTCAACGCCGTATATGCTTTCTTGCAGGCTAATAGAGATATGCAGCATTTGTATTTATGGACTGATAATTGTACGGCCCAAAATAAAAATTGGACCCTTTACACAGCAATGATTATGATAGTCAACAGCTCTTTGAATGATCTAAAATCGGTAACGATTAACTATCTAACAAAAGGTCATACTCACATGTCCGCGGATGCCGTTCACGGCAATATAGAATTGAAAATGAGGAAGCAAAAGAATGTGTATGACTTTCAAGATTTTAAAGATACGGTGATGCAGTCAAGGAAAAATATAATAGTTATAGAAATCACGTGTAGAGATGAATGGCCAAAAAAAAAGAGAGCGGCACGTCATAATGAACCGCTAAAAGATTTTAATTTAAACTCCGTTGTACAAGTGGAATTTATCGCTGGATCAAGAAACCTTTTTTATGAAACAAGGTACATATAACTTATTTATTTAAAAACCATTTTTAGTCAGATTTCTTTTACTTTTTTGACTTGAACTTAAATTTAATTTTTCAGATTTGATGAACCCCTCCAGGAATTGGACTTTTTAATTAAAAAATTTGATTGCTCTGTCCTTCCTAAAACTATTGTCACTCCAAGAGGCATTAAACAAAATAAAAAAGAAGAAATTATTCATAAATTGGTTTGTCTGATGGCTGAAACAAGAAAGGCATTTTGGCTTAATTTACCCGTCAATGACTCGTCTGTCGATTTGACAAATGATGGGCAAATGTCTGCAGCTGAATAAACCTATTCAGTATTTATTATAGGGAACATGAGCCCATCATTTATTTTGTTTAAATAATAATAATAAACAGTTATATTCAATTAATCATTATTTTGTTTACATACCCTAAACAGTTGCTAGAATTTAGGCAATGAGATTTGATAAGTTCCATGTTCGATAAACCTTAACAAAACCTAGCAAGTGCTCTTACTATGTTATGAAAGTTATTGCTACATGGACCAAACTATCTAGTGTCAATTATCAAAGTTAGTAAGGGGTTTAAAATATGTAATAAAAACATATATTAAAATATTGGTAGTATAATGTTTTCATTATTTAGTATTTTTCACAACGAATAGCATTTTTTTTACCTAACGTAAATACTTTTCTAAGGCTGACCTATTTTACGTTTATGCGTTCTCCTGTAAAATTTCGTTTTAAGTCCTTACTAGGTTTTGAAATGGGGCAGCCATACTGTCATGATGTTAATTTCCTTAAACAGTTCTCTTAGAGAATCGCGCCTACGTAGATCATATATGGCTCTGATGGCTCTTTTCTGCAGAATAAATATAGATTCGATGTCTGCGGCCCGTCCCCACAGTAAGATACCGTATGACATAATACTATGAAAATAACTAAAATAGACTAGCCTCGCGGTATCTACATCCGTAAATTGACGGATTTTTCTCACAGCATATGCTGCTGAGTTCAGCCGTTCTGCAAGGGCTGTTAAATGAGGACCCCATTGTAGCCTTGAGTCGAGCGTGATCCCCAAGAAAACAGTTTTATCGACAAATTCTAGTTTCTCTTGATTCAATACTATGTCACAATCACTACTTTTGACATTAGGTAGAGCAAATCTTATGCACTTCGTTTTTTTTCCCATTTAATACTAAATTATTAGCGGTGAACCAATTATGGACCCGCAGTAGGGCGTTATTTACGTCATCAAGATTTGTAGCACGTCTGTTTATCTTAAATATTAAAGAATTATCGTCAGCAAACAACACCATTTGTGGTTGGTTTTTAAATAAATGGGGTAAATCATTAATATAGACTAAAAAGAGGAAAGGACCTAATATCGAACCTTGTGGTACACCCATAGTTACTTTTAAACCCATTGAATTGACACCATTTATTTGTACTTGCTGATGTCTATCGTTTAAATACGATTTCACTAAACTAAGTGCAAGTTTCCCCAAACCGTAATGTTCAAGTTTTAAGAGCAAGGTTTCGTGGTTGACGCAATCAAATGCCTTCGAGAGTTCACAGAAGATTCCTATGGCATCTTGTGCCTCTTCCCATGCAGTAAATATGTGTTTTAATAAGGTGACACCGGCGTCAGTCGCCTTTGGTGAAACCATACTGTTTCTCATGTAAGATTTTATTGGTGTTAAAGTGGTTGAGCATTTGATTAAGCATTACCTTTTCAAACACCTTGCTGAAAACTAGCAAAGCGGATACGGGTCTATAGTTATTGGTGTCTTTACTGTCCCCGGATTTGAAAAGTGGTATTACCTTGCTGTACTTCATAAGGTCTGGGAAGACTCCTTGGTCCACACACAAATTAAATATTAAGGCTAAGTACGGTGCTATAGTCTCAATAACAGCTTGACAAACTTTAATCGACATTCCCCATAGATCTTCGGTTAATTTGATTTTGATTTCCTTAAATGCTTTAATGACTGCTATGGGGTTTATATGCTTAAATTGAAAATCAACCGGACAGGCTGAAACGTTCGCTCTTAATAAATCAATAGAAAGCAAGGGTGAGGAATTTAAGTTTTCAGTAGTTTTAAGTGGGATACCAGTGAAGAAATCTACAAATTCTTGAGGAACTACGTTTTTAGAGCTTAGAAGACTACGAGAAGTGTGATATCATTATTACATTTTTTATTTCTATTAGTTTCACTATTTATAATTTTTCAAACCGTCTTTATTTTGTTGTCGGTGGATTTAATCTTGTTGCTAATAAATAAGGCTTTAGCTACCTTACAAGTGTTTTTAAATTGTTTTGAATAAGTTGCAACATATTTATTAAAAGTTTCTGAGTTTGTTTGCGCTGTTTTTTTGCTAATAATTCGAATAACTAGAAATTGGCACAGATAAAAGATGGCGGAATTGCGTACTGGTATGGATCACATGGAAAACGAGCAGTACGCTTATAAGGAAGGATTGAACATACCTCGATTCCCCGGAGCAGCTTCCTGGCGCGTAGCACATAAAACGGAGAAGACAGAAGCGAGAAGATCACACCAATTTCACCACTTTTTATTAATATTTCGAGAGCATGTGTCGACGCGGTGGATTATGGTCAGCCATTGCGGGTTTTCATAGACAATGGAAGTTTTGTGCAGGAATGATTTAGAGGTGGGGATTACCCGTGCCAATCAACAAACTAATTTGTCTATGTATCCGCGCAACCATTCCCCCGGGCTTGAAGGGATGCCTTCAAGAATTTGAAGCAAATACGACAACTAAAATACCTAATTACTAGTGTTAACCTAGCCTTGAAATGATAAACCCGATGTGTCTATTGGTTAGGCAACGGGCAAAGACGCACGACGGAACGCAAGTAGGATCCAGTCGCTGTCTTAACCCGAGCGATACGAGTGACTCCGGTGGAGTCAGGGAAAATTTCCTCCACGACATCCAAAGGCCAGTGCAGTGGAGGCGAATTGTCGGTTATAAGAATCACGACCGTGCCGACAGCGACTGGATCGACCGGCGTGTTCCATTTGCGACGCGATTGCAACGTGTGGAGGTATCCACCTCTCCAGCGCTTCCAAAACGACTGTACCAAACTATCTAGCAACTCGTGTCTAGCAGTAATAGTCCTTTCCTCTATTTCCTCCGCAGGCAAGTACTTTAAAGGCGTGAGATTCAAAAAGTGCGCTGGAGTTAAAGCTAGCGGTTCCGAAGGATCGCTAGAGAGCGTCCTACAAAGAGGTCTAGTATTCATTACTGACTCGATTTGAGTAAGCACGGTGCTTAACTCTTCAAACGAAAGAATAGTATCACCTACGACTCGATATAAGTGAGACTTTAAACTTTTTATATTAGCCTCCCAATTGCCGCCGAAGTGACTAGCAGTCGGGACATTGAGTGACCAATCTATACGATTCTCAGCTAACATATGACCGAATTCGTTATTATGATGTTTGGAGCAAAGAAATTCGTGAAGTTCCGAAAGTTTGCGCTTTGCGCCTATGTAATTAGTCCCGTTGTCCGAATAAATCCTACTCACGGGGCCACGCCTAGACAGGAACCGCTTCAAAGCGCCCATAAAACTAGCTGTGCTAAGATCACCAGCTAGTTCTATGTGCACCGTACGCGTGGTCAAGCAGACGAACAGACACACGTAGGCCTTGGTGGAACGAATACCTCAACCGCGAGACATAGTGACCTTAAACGGACCGGCGTAGTCTATGCCCGTGTGGACAAACGGTTTGGCGGTTTGAACGACGCGACAAGAACGATGATCTGCCATCTCAGGGAAACTTGGCTTAGGGCGAAGACGAAAGCAAGGAATGCACTTGTGGATCCTATTCCTAATTAAATTGCGTGCAGAAAGTATCCAGTATTTTTGACGCAATAGTGACAACAGCAGGTCGGGACCTGCGTGGCAGTTTAACTTATGATGGTATTCGACTAATAAATTCAAGATGAGATCCTTACTTGGAAGCAAAATAGGGTATTTCCGATCATAACTTAAATCTGAGTTTCTTAAACGGCCTCCGACTCTGACGAGTCCGTCTTTGAGGAACGGTTTTAAGTGTCTAAAGGTAGGACTACAATCTTTGCCTTCCCTGATTCTAGCGATCTCAGTGGAGAAATGAAAGCGCTGAAGTTCACGAAGGAAGAGTAGTTCAGCGAAGTTGTAATCTGCCGCTGACATGCGATTTCTAGGAGGTAATAATCTAGCGAAACGACAAACGTAAATTACTACTCGAAGCAATTTACTCCAAGACGAGATACGATCGACCAAAGAAAGAATAGGAGATCTTTCATTTGGTGTAGCGGATAACAACGAATGTTTCTTCTCTTCGGGTGCTTCAGACACCGAAGAGGGATTGAAGGGAATGACAGGCCACCGTGAGACATCCAAGTGAGCCCACGGAGGACCACTGAACCAAAGCGGATGGTCAATAATTTGAGAAGGTGTGAGTCCACGTGACAGACAATCTGCGGGATTTTCCGGACCGGACACGTGATACAAATTTTGTGGAGATAGGTCGTTTTGTATTTTCGACACTCTGTTGGCCACAAAGGTGTTCCACCGATGGGGCGACGAATGTACCCAACAGAGAGCGACTGTCGAATCCGAAAATGCGAATATATTACGAAAAACAATGCGGTTTTGACAAGCGACTACAACATTTTTTATTAGTTGAGCTAGCACAAGAATAGCACATAGCTCAAGACGAGCGAGAGAAACGACCTTCTTAGGAGACACCTTAGACTTAGCGGTTAATAACTTAACTATATTGCCATCGCTATTTTGGACGTGGAAGTAAATCACTCCCCCGTATGCCTTCTTACTGGCATCCGCGAAAGCCAAGATAGTGACCACACTATCGGCGACGATACCAACGTGACGTGGAATTTTTATATTACCGAGCAAAGGAAGCTCTTCCTTAAAGCGAGTCCACAGCCTCACTATATTTTCAGGTGGGGTATCATCCCAGTCACAATCACACAGCCAAAGCTGTTTGATCAGAAGTTTCGCGTACAGGACGACAGGCGCGACAAATCCCATGACGTCCCATATTTTAGCGACACACGACAATATTGTACGCTTAGTACAATTCTCAAAGGGGGTACTAATTTTCATGCCGAAGTGGTCCGACGTCGGCGACCAACACAAGCCCAGTACCTTATGTTGGTCGGACTCGTCAAATTCTTTGACAGCTGGCAGGCGATGCGAAGGTGGAATGGAATCTAAGACGACTTGGGAGTTACTGGTCCATTTAACTAATTAAAATTGACCAGCTTTCATGAGACCTATCATTTCCGAAGCGGTGGAAATGCCCTGGTCCTCCGTGACCTGCAGCGACAATATTTTTTGCCTGAGGGTAAGAGTCACCCTCATCCTCTGCCAGCTGCTTGATAGTTCGCAGCGCATGAAAGGGGCTAGACTTGAGCCCAAAAACGACACGATTAAATTCATAAACCTGTAAAGGTTCTTGCGGGGAAAAGCGATACAAAATGCGTTGGAAACGCCGATCAGATTCTCGGACTCCAATGCTGAGAAACATTTGACGAATGTCTGCGGAAAGAGCGATCGAAAATAAACGAAAACCAATAATAATATTAAAAAGATTCCCTTGTAGGTTTTGCCTACCATACCAGAGATCATTTAGAGAAACGCGGGCGGTAGTTTTACAACTACCATCGAGAACAACACGAAGTTTGGTTGTGACCTTATCATCTCGGATCACACCATGATGCGGAATAAAATATGAAATTTCTGAAGAATCAGAATTTGTAGGTGAAATATAACCCTTTCCTGAATACTCGCGGATGACACCGTCATACGCGACCTTTAATTGTGGAGAAGCTTGCATCTTCCTTTCCAAGCAGTAAAACCGACGTTCACTTGCTTGACGCGAGTTACCAAGAGATTCGACATCACCCTTGAAAGGCAAAGCAACCACGTATCGTCCGTCACTATCCCTAGTGGTAGTGCGGTTGCGGGACAATGGAGGTTTTGTGCAGGAATGATTTAGAGGTGGGGATTACCCGTGCCAATCAACAAACTAATTTGTCTATGTATCCGCGCAACCATTGTTGATGTAAGGTTTAAGGCCGTACAGCTCAAACAATCGCTCCCTACTTTTCATCTTTTTAATATTAAGGCAGACAGGGGGGCGACTTACCCGGATGCGTCAGTCCGGTGGGGTGGCGTCGCGCACGTCCGCCACGAGGTCGCGTGGTAGGCGCCTTGCGTCAGGTGGCCGCGCGTGCCATGGCGCCAAGTGCATGACGTGGGGCCAGGCAGAAGCGTCGGCACGCGCGAACACGGTGGACGCAAGGCGGCGGATGAAGTCCTCCAGGCTCTCGATGCCGAGGTCCCGCTGGACGGTGGCATTCCTCACGTAGCGGGGGGCAGCAACAATTTGGCGCAGCGAGATGTTCTGCTGCGCGTCGAGGGTCTTCCTGATAAGGAAAATCCGATAACACGTGCTTTTATAGGGGGTCAATAGGGCGCAACTCGTGGCGTTACAAACAATTGAATCATATCTTTTGTCTTACTTCTTCACGTAATCCGAGATAACTTCTTAAATAATGGCGTGATTTGAATGAATTTGGTATTGTTAACAGTTAAACCTTTAAAATGGTACCATTTTTATTATTCTTAACTAGTTATTAAGTACTCAAGATCGCGCGGAATCAATTCCAAGTAGGTGATTCCATACTTTTGCTCGCGAGTGTAGTTTAAATGAGCATCCGGAGTAAGCCCCAAGACTCCCATGCCATTACAAGGCAATGAGATCCTACTACTAGTGGACCCCACTCGAGAATCTTCTATAGTTAAACATGGTTCCTCCCCGTAATTGTAAAAAGAAGTATTAGTATTATTACTAATAGAGGCAGTGTTAATTATATAACTAAACATCGACATACTACTTATGTCTGAGTGAATATTAAAAGCTAATAGCCTAGTTATTTTGTGTCTACAACTAATAGGTAGATACACCTTCCCCGTGTCGACTTAAGTTTATCAACAAATTTGTTGATATCAAAGTATATAAGCCTGTCACTATAGTGACCTACTAAGAAATGTACATGCTTATTCAGCATGTGAATATAATTGTTTTTCCTGTTTATCAACTTTTCAAAGTATGGGAAAGCACACAATATTATTTTCCGACACTTTAACACAGTCTGTGATGTCTTCTTTTTAATTTTTGAACTATTTCCTACAAATATAGTTATTTCAGTATTGTTATTATAAACATTTCTAGTTACTGATGCCATTATCTGTTTATATGTAGACCCTGGCATACAATGACTTTGATTGGGAAAACTCAGGTTATTGCTTACTAATGTAGCTACACCTCTTCCTATACTATCTGAGAACATGATTGTGTAAGAACAATCATGACTAGCAGATATCTCGGGCTGTACAACTTGTAAATAATCTTGTGTAATATCAGCTGATTCTTGGTTGAGTGTACAGTCGTGAGACAAATTTTCAGCCTGGGATGGGTCCTCCATTACCTCAGGCTGGACAGTATCATGGTTGGGAACTGTCTGGCAACTACATTGACACATTAGCAACTCATTTGCAGCATGAATATGTTCCCTAATTTGGGGCTGAGAAATCGCATACCTATTGGAAAGGGAACTAAGTGAGTTCTGAAGTACCTGTATTTCAGACTGCAAATGTTGAGTATCAATTTATAAATTTTTACACTATCTTCTAATTTTATTTGATATTTATTTAACTTATTGACTAAATCAACACGCCCTTTCCTCAGTGGAATATATTTAGAAAAGTGTTTATGTTGTTTTCTAAATTGATTACATTTTTTAATTATTCTGTTCAGTTTTGCATATTTTTTAATTTTCTTATTGCTAACTGTATAATTCTTTTTCAGTAAGGAATCTTCAGTCAGATCAATAGTTATTAAGGAAGGGGAGTTACAATTACTATTTAATAATTCATTATATAAGAGTTTTGTTTCTTTAACCTGAGTACATTCTATTTGCTTCTGTAACTTTAAGTCAGAACTATTGGCATGAATTAATTCATCTTGTAGGGTTTACTGAAACCATCCGTTACAACCTTCAGTTGATCTCGTTCATCAACAACGTCCAAGTATTGCTGATGAAGGTCTACTAGCTCCCGTTTTAAGCTCGAATTTTTGCCATTTACTTTAGTGACTTCCACCTCACTCTCTTCTTTCTCCTGTAACAGTTGTTGGACTTCGAGGTTAGATTCTTTAAGTTGTTGGAGTGCCGTTCTTAATTTTAGCTCCATGTCCTGAGCAGCAGCCTTACGGGTCATCACAGGCATGGTTTCTGGATAGGTTACTGAAAATTACAAGTAAAGAAACGGTGAGAACTAATATATTAGACCAATAAAGAAAAGTTAGCGATGAAAGGGGAAAAAAAAGAGAAAAATAAATAGAAAAGCCTTCAGATCTGAAATGAGGTAGGCTGCTATATTAGCTTTAAAAGATTATCAATATATTCAATGCATTTAATTGAATTTACTTATTTAATTTAGGGTTTTTTAATTCTTTTTTTTTCCTAAGTGGGTAGGTTGCTTAGAAAAGTAAAGAATTTTAAACTTGCTTTTTAAGATATTACTTCAAGACAATAATGATCATAAACGTTATATCTATTAATTAATATTAAAAAGATCAAAAAGCTATGGAATTACTCTTTGTTTTGTTTTGTTTTTTACGACTGGTTGTCAAACGATTTATGACCAGTGCTGGGTAAAAAAATCAGCAAAAAATAATACTACAAATTGGCATGGGTGTGTTATACAGTTAAAGTAACGTTGGTGTGCTGTTATTAAATAAAAGTAAACTATACTTCCCCTGAATTATCCGTATAAATCCGTAGTTACAACGTCAGCTGTTGTTTTTAGGTTACCGGTAACGTTGTATTACCGAAAACTTTATTAATTATCAGGATAACAATTTTCCTGACTATTTACGCATTTATAATACGTTTACACAAGTAATTACACCATAATATAACTTATTTACTAATTAAATTATTTTTTTAAATACGGAACAAAAATTTTACATGTCACTCGGGCATTGTTGCAGCAGGCTACAAATTATTGTAATGCTCCACCACCCCACCAAATATCATGGTAAGTCTTTCTTCCTGTATGAGCTTTTGCCCGTGGAATCTATCACGAGAAGTTTGGACATTATTCAAATAGATTTCTTGGATGAATTCGTCCTTGAGTACTGTTTTATCTCACTTTAACTCTTGGGTGGTTTAATGAAACACAATTATATTTCTATTACAGTGTGTGCGACACGTCCGCTCGCCTCGACTTCTGTCAACGTCACCCGAGCGGGCGGGTTGCAGGAGCACATATTTATTTAATAATTTTACAGTACATCACATCTCTCCCTTTCAATATATTTTTTAAACTAATCACATTATGTACTCTGAATTTGATCTTGGTTAATAGTCACTATTTAAGCTAGACGTGATTTTATATAATTCTAGTATTTAAATAATTTAAATCTGATATCCTAGTTTTAATAATAGACTTCAACAATAATCAGTAATTTATTACAATACCAATTTAATCATCCGTGTCTATTTCTACATCACCATCGTCTTTTTGTCCGTTTTCATTGTGAATTCTCCATTGTCCCTCTATTCTATATCTTGAGGTGAACTATGTTTCTTCTTATGTTTTGACCTGTTTCATCATTTTTTATATTTATATCACCTCTTTTAGCACTCATTACTGTGTGTGGAGTAGGGTTGAAATCAGGTGTCAATTTATTTTCTTTGATCATATTTTTAACATAAACCTTTTCTCCTATATTAATTTCATTGTTTACAGCTTTCTTTTTCCTATCTTCAATCAACTTTCCTTTTTCTTTTATGATTTTATCTCTATCATATACTTCTAGGTCCATACGTCGGTTTTCGACATCTACAGCGGAAGGGATTTTGTCTCTGAATTGTCTATTAAAAAATAATTCTGAGGGTGTCTTTCCAGTTGTACTATGGGGAGTGCTATTGTACATCATGAGATAGCGAAGGAGATCATCCTTCCAATCAGACTTTTGGCTTTGGCTAATTTTCAAGCGCTTAAGGATGTCGCGGTTTTGTCTTTCGACCTCTCCGTTTTGTTGTGGCCAATATGGTATAGAATTGTAAAGCCTGATGCCAAATTCTGAACAAAAGGTTTTGAACTCCTCGCTAATAAATTGACGCCCATTATCCGATGTTATACTGACTGGAATACCTAGCCTGGAAAATATTTCTTTTAAAACATTAATGGTTTCACTAGATGTTATAGATTTCATAACCTTAATTTCTTTGTAGCGGCTATAATAATCAATGACTACTAATAAGTTATGCCCACTTGGCAGTGGGCCTAGGAAGTCTATAGCTATATCAGTCCATGGTTGCATAGGTAATTCGCGTCTCTTCATTGGGAGGCTTGGTCCTGATACTAGAGTGCAACTTTTACAACTTTTAACCATGTTTTCCGCGTCTTTATCGATTTTAGGCCACCAAACTTTAGTACGCAATCTACTTTTCATAGCAAAGATACCTGGATGTCCTTCGTGTGCCGATGCGAGCACTTGCTTACGTAACTCCGTGGGAATGATTATTTTGTTCCCACGTAGTAAACTATCGTCGTGCATCCAAAGTTCATGCTCAAAGAGTTTATAGTTATTGACTTTGATGTCCCAATTATTCCCAGAGAGAGCTAATTTTACTAATTGAATGTCTTCATCACTTTTAGATTTATTAGTGATTTCCTCCATAGGTACAGCCATTGGTCTAGCAAACTCCACGATTTTATTAATGTGATGCTCGTTATCATAAGGATGTGAATTATGATTTGGGCATAATCGGGACAGAGAATCAGCTATATTGTTTTTCCCAGGACAGTAAACAACCTTGTAATTGTAAGCCTGTAACCGTAACACCCATCGTTCAATTCGTGCACAAGGTTTTGATCGCGGCCCAAATATTACCTTGAGAGGTTTATGATCAGTGATCAGCTCAAATTCTTTTAACCCATATAAATACATATTAAAATGTTCGACGGCCCAGACTAAGGCAAGTGCCTCCTTTTCGGTCTGGCAATATCGTTTTTCAACGTCAGATAAACTTTTATGACCAAAAGCAATAATCCGAGGTCCTTGCATATCAATCTGAACGAGGACTGCTCCTAACCCTACAGGACTAGCATCTGCCATGACTTGTGTCCTATCGTGTGGATCATAAAAACCTAAGGTACGAAGGGCACTTAAACTTTCTTTTAACTCCGCAAACGCAGCAGATTGTTTATCTTTCCAATATCCAGCTATATCGGCGTGTTTGGAGAGCTTGTGTCTCAAAATTTCTCGAATTGGATCGGTCATGGTGGCCAACCTTGGGATCCATTTTCCAATATAATTGACAAGTCCTAAAAAACTTTGAACTTCTTCAACTGTTTTTGGTTCTCTAAAAGATTTTATAGTTTTGACGTACTTATCAAGGGGCTTAATGCCTTGCGGAGATAATTCATGACCCAGAAAATCTATTTTTGACGCATTAATAATACATTTTTTATCATTAAGGACCACATTGTTATCTTTCAAAACTTGTAACACATGTTTTAGTCTATCGTTATGTTCGTTTACGTTACTGCCAAACACAATAACATCGTCAATGAAATTAACGACGCCCTTACAAGGCAGAAGCATCCTTTCCATGATTTTCTGAAAATGTTCGGGTGCACACGATATACCAAACATCAGACGCATATATCGAAACAGGCCTTTACTTGTTATGAATGTTGTTATATCCCGACAATCTTCTTTTATTTCCACTTGGTGGAATGCATCTTTAATATCGAGTTTAGAAAAGATACACGACTTCCTGAGCTTTGGGAGAAGTTGAGTCATTGTAGGTAAAGGATGATTCTCTCTTATAATGGCTTTGTTTGCACATCTCATGTCGACACATAGTCTTAAGGTGTCATCACTCTTAAGAATGGGTACAACCGGAGAAACCCAGGTTGTGGCTTGATTTACAGGTTCAATTATGTATTTCTTAACTAACTCAAGTTTATCATTAATTTTATTTTCGAGCGGAATTGGTACTCGCCTATATGGCTGGCATATGGGTGTCACAGATGGATCTATAGCAATAGCCAATTGGACATTTTTGAATTTAGGAAAATTCTCTGTATGTACTAGATTTATACTCACCCCTAATTTAAGCACATTGAGACATGTAGCTGTATGCTTGCCCAACAAATTACGGGTGCCATTTTTAGTCACATAAAATTTTGCAGTTTTTGTTTCTGGTCCAACTAAGATTGATGCTTCAAATGTGCCGAGATCATCCAGAGGATCTTTTGAACCGTATGCCATAAACACTTGATCGGAACCTGGTTGCTGTTAGACACAACGACAGCTTTTGATTTTAAATATTCCCAGGTTTTATCATTTATTATATTGTTTTTACTCCCAGAGTCGATGAGCATATTTACGTTGACACCTCCTACTTGACAAGTTATTTCAGCGTTATCGTCAATATGAAATATATAGTTTACATTACTGACTGATGGTTTGGTCTGTGGTTCATTTGTTTTGGATTTTTTACTGTAATTTTTTTGTTTGTTCCAAGTAATGGGTGCTTTTTTTTTTTTTTACGGACGGGAAATCATCAAATGACTTCTCCCGCTCTGGGTGGAGTGGGAGGGAGTGTCAGACTCTTACTGACTAAAACCCATCCATGTTCCTTCATTGCCCTTTGTGTTCCAGGGCCACGGTATCTCTTACGAACAGTCCCGCAGCCCCGGCAGGCATCGGCCCTTGCGGGCCCCTTCCTGATTGCTGACATCTCTTTGAGGCGCGCGTGGAACACGAACGCGCCGTCGACACGGCCTGTCGTCATAAGACGGACGGACGGTGAGCTAACCCATTACTCACCGTCCACAGGCCCGCGCCTACGGTGGCCGGGAGCCACCACGTGGCCCCCGACGCCCGGTGCGTCGCCCGCGGCGGCTGGGACGTGAGATTCTCTCCCTCTCACGTCCCGCCACCTCCTTCGCTAGTATGACTGCTTCGCAGAAGGAGGTGACGGCTTCCCATTCCCTCTCGCTCCGGACCATGGCCTGAACCAGGGCCGGGCGCGCAACAAACTTGGCATAATCTTTAAATGAAAAAAGATGATCAATTTCATATTTAACCTTAAAATTAAAACATTGTCTTAAAAAGTCAAAAGGGTGAGCTACAAAAGTAAGTGACAGAATCGAATCGCTGCAAAACCGACTCCACGTAGTTTTGTCTGCCCTACCCCTAGAGTGTAATTTAAAATCGCGTAGGCGCGGACGGGCGAGGCGGCCCGCGAGCTGAAGAGCAGGTGGTTTTAATCACCGCAGCTTCGGCTTGCTGGCCGGCTTCGCCGGCCAACCTCAGCCGCGGCGGAGAGCGTAAAACACATCTGCGATGATAAGCTCGCGTGGGACCGCCGGAGCCCCGCAGCGTCGGAGCCGTGACAGAAACCATGCCTGCTGCCTGTTGCATGCTCGCTTGCATGCTGCATGCTTGCTTGCATGCTGCATGCTTGCTTGCATGCTGCATGCTTGCTTGCATGCTGCATGTATCTTGCATGCTTGTTTGCATGCTGAATGCTTTCTGCATGTATGGTGTATGCTTGTTTGCATTATTGCATGCTGCAAGCTTGTTGCATGCATGGTGTATGCTTGTTTGCATGGTTGCACGCTTCTTACAGGGAAATAAACTGTTTTATAATTATTGATGTTTTGATTAATTCGGGTACCATCTATTGTTAGTGAATCATTTGGGTTAAGTTAGATAACAGTGACCATTAACGGATCAGATCCCCTCTATTGTTGGTTATGTGTTTATTAATTTATTTGTCTTGATATTCACTTTTATAAGGCGTTTTTATTTCGGAATTCTAATTAATCGGTATTTTAATAATCGGAATTCGTATTTTTGATGTTTCGTATCATCATTAAGTCGGACTTTTTGTTGTTCGATCTCTTGAAACTCGGTATTTTAAGAATAGTAATTATGAACGTTAGGAATATCGAAAAATAGGAATTATAAAAATAGAATAAATGATAAATCGGAATTGTCATATTAGGAATTTTGAACCATTCGGAATTATGAAAATCGGTATTTTAAAATTCGGATTTGTGACTGTCGGAATAAAGTTTTTCGTATTTATGTAGTGTACCGGCCCCATTCCCGCAAGGTGCCCGGCGAGGCGAAGTAATGGGTGCTTTACGCTTGAGTTTCCCTGTTCGACATTGACTCATGAAGTGACCTTTGTAGCCACATTTGTCACATACTGTGTCCCTCGCGGGACAACGTGTGTCATCACACTTGTGATTTTCACTTCCACATCTTGTACACCGTGTATTTTCCGTGTGTATACTCTGAGTTTGGGTTTTGTTTGTTCTTGTTCCAATCCTATTAACCTGTTCAGTTTTTATTACTTGGAATTCCTTTAATTGTCTCTCTACGGTTTCGATTGAGTTGGCTTCTAAAATAACCTTTTCTATTATAACGGAATCTCCTAACTGTAGTATTTTCTTTCTAAGGTCTGATGAGGTACATTTTTCAGCAATTTGGTCTATGAGAGCGTTGTCTTTGTTAGGAAAATCACATTTGGAACATTGATTACGTAATCTAACTAAGAATTTTTCCAACTTTTCATCCGGTTCCTGTTTCATGAGTCTGAATACGTGTCGTTCATAAACAAAACTCTGCTTCGAAGAAAAGTACTCGTCTAGTTTTTTAATAGCGGACTCGAAAACATCGGAGGAGTCGCCCTCTTCAACATGAGCACCGGGAAGGTTATAATAGATATCTTGCAATCCTAAACCACCGGTATGTAAAAGTGTTGCTCACTTTTTTAAGGGCTGGTCTATGCCTAATGCTAGAAGGTAGATTTCAAGAGCTCGTTTCCATCTTTGCTACCGATGGCTTAATGAGGTCGGATCACCATCGCAGTCGAGAGTTTCTATGGTCGGTAATTGAGACATGTTGGGACAATCTGCAAGTAAGTATGAAAAATTGCTTCAAGTACTACGGAAATAAAATTAACCACTATACCTACTTGGTAGCGATATGATAAGCAACGATATAATATGTATATAAAATTCGTAAATAGTATTGTGTTTTTATTACTCTTTTGGATTGGAACATGAATCATTTCATTTTGTGGAATTGCATATACTAGTACAGTTTTATACCAGTATATGTGGAACTAGATGGGTATTTATTTACACATTGGAATAGTGTACAGTATGTATTTTGTCATTCTCTTTCGACTTGGCTAATACTTACAGGCACAATTGGTTGTTGTTGTGTAGTCAGTAGCTTATTGAAAAAGAGCAAAAGTCGTTTCTAATAGCAATAGATTGTTTTAAAGTAATCCGTGCAATAATCATGTTTCTTTCTTAACTTTATTAATTATTACCTATTACTTGCATACAAATAAACAATTAAGATTCTATGAACGATAATTACTGTTTAGATAAGTACTTAGTCGTGTGGTATTATTCAGAATGTAAATAGTTATAATTAAATGGAATGTGGGTAGGTAAGTCGAGAATGACACGGAGAATATCTCACTATGTTTTTTTTTTTTGGTAGTGATACTTTTGCAGTATTTATACAATGTGGGTATATAGTTATAATGGAATGTACCCACCAGCTACACAACAATATTTTATTGGTAAGTATTAGCAGGCACTGGTTTTAAGGCTATTTTGACCGAAGATATCAATTGTCAGTAATTGGCTTACACTTAAAATATTTCTTATTTTACTAAACAATATATTTATTTATCTCCAAATCCCTTTTTAAATTTAATAAGAGAAAATAGAAAACAATATTTAATTGTGACGAAATCGGTAACCTCGGTCATTCGCCTTTTTTTCTTGAATCTGTTTATTTTACTCACGTTCTTTATCCTTGTCGCCAATGTTATGTCTCACTTTAACTCTTGGGTGGTTTAATGAAACACAATTATATCTTTACCATTGCCACTCGAAAAAGAGCATTTTATTCCTCGATAACATTGAATAAAACGCTCTTTTACTCACTGAGTGAATAAAGACTTTTTGAATTTGGAACATGCACGAATTATGAACAAAAAATAAATAAAACGTGGCGACAAGACTGAACTTCTAAAATTGTTCTAATTTCACTATACCTACATTTTTAATGTTTATATTATTAATCCTTTTTTCTCTTATTAAATTACCGATGATATAATAAAATGTGATAAATACTCATCTGCCTACACTTGTCCCAACTTTATTGGGGTCGGCTTCCAGTCTAATCGGATGCAGCTGAATATCAGTATTTTAAAATTCCTAGCCTATTCCTTCCTGGCCTATCTGACCCAGAACACAAACCAGTTAGCACTGGGTGCGTAATACGGTACCCTTGGTAAGACTGGTTGTCAGACTTTCGGGCCACTGACTTCCTGTAACGACTGTCAAAGAACTACAAATGACAGCCGGCCCAACGGCTTTACATACTTTCCGAGGCACGGAGGAAACTCGGTATTTAATGAATTAGTGGTCACCCATCCACAAACCTACCTTGGCAAGCCCAGCTTGGTTGTTGTTATTATTCACCCACGAGAAATATAAATACTATACTTCTATTTATTTTCTCGCAGTCAATGGTAAAAAGTAGAGTACACAACTCGTGAAAAAAAAAATCATCTCGGTTCTTGTATCCCTCGCTCCGCTCAGGATTCTACTCTAGAATCCCTTGCTACGCTCGGGATTCTACTCTAGAATCCTTCGCTGCTCTCGGGATCCAACTTAGTACCTCGAACTAAATTCCCTTTTTTTTCACTTGTTGTATAATCTACTATTCTATTACAGTGTGTGCGACACGTCCGCTCGCCTCGACTTCTGTCAACGTCACCCGAGCGGGCGGGTTGCAGGAGCACATATTTATTTAATAATTTTACAGTACATCACAAGTACATATAGACTTGCTTATTGATTTTGTGCCTTGCGCCGCAGGAAGCCTGACACAAAATCGAACGACTCGAATCGATCTCATTCCTCCATCTCTCTTTAAGCACTCTTGAAATAAGCAAGTACAAATGGGATCAACGGACGTTCTATTTTGTGTTATGACATCTGCGGCGCAAGGCACAAAATCAATGAGCAAGTTTACAAACAAGCATGCGACTAACAAGCACGTGTAACTTTACCCTTAGTGATTATCTGTGATTAGTATTAATGAAAGTTAATAATCTGTGATTGTACGTATTAAAGAAATCAATGTTGATTTTTTTTTACTTGATTTTATATAACTTTAACTTTAAATCCAGCTATTACTCATACTCCTTTTCCGTTCATGCTGTAAGGTTGTGGAACTCACTTCCGCTTAGCATTCGTGATTTGAAGACCATTGTTTTGTTCAAAGCTAGAGTGAAAGAGCATTACCTTTCCTCTCAATCATGATTTATTATATATTTTTATTAGTTTATATATCTTAATATTATGTATTTATTTAAGTATATATTAATATTAACTTATATGTGTAGTTATATATAATATTTTAGGTTAAGTTAGGTAAGGCACATAAACTCATTATTCTCTTCCTTTTCTCACACACTATTGTCTACATTTCTTTTTCATTTCTCCTTTTGCAGGTCTGCTGGCAGAAATTTCGTATGAAATAAACAGTACCTTTGTACTCATGTATTATAATGTTATTTTCCTGTGTTGTCTACTGTGTGTACATAAATAGTAAAATAAATAAATGAATAAACTTTTTTGACATTTTTAATTACTTACTTAATAGTTATTAAGTTATTAATATATTTTTCTAATGTTGTAAGCGTGTTGACATTGTGTTATTTTTTTTAAATTGATTCTATGAAGCATAAGAAATAAAAAAACTGAAATCTATGGTAATTATTTTTTTTTCTGGGAAGGATTTCTTCTTTAGCAAATGTCACCCCCCCCCCACTCCCCGGTGACAACTGAGAAACATACTTCCCATTTGTCCCCTCTAGTCAGTTTCCAAAGGGAATAGTCGGCACAAATTGTCACCCCGGAGGACAGGGCTAGAGGGACTATTGGGAACAATTCAAACCAATGACTTAACGTGTTTGGTGATGGTCACCCATCCACGGACTGATCTTGGCAAGCACGGCTTAACCTGAAGACCAACACGTGGGGCTGTTATTACTTAGCCAGTCATGTACATAAATACTAATATAGTAAATATTTTTTTGAAATACAAGCCAAGTGTCGCAGTGGTGAAGAATTAATAAAGAAGAAGGAGCACGGTCCATACAAAATTAACCCACGTCCTACAGCAACGGAAAGTATCTCAAAAACAATGATAAAAATGGGTTTAACAAGATGGCATACTTCCAAACTCCATCCTTACAGCCCAGCATATAAAAAAATTGCTTCGAAAATTCGTTCAGGGGCAGTAATATCTACGATGGATATATTACAATATTGAGAAATACTTGGCTATCTTGATTTGACTTCAATGATGGAGTTCCATCATCAAACTAAGTTGACAAAAATAAGTTGATTTCCTACAATAATTTTGCGGTTAAGTTACTTAGTTTGATGTGCAGAATGTTAGGTTGTCGGCATCGTGAAGGGCCCATTTACACCCTGAATTCATTGCAGATTGAGTATGACTGCCCCTGAACAAATTTTCATAGCATTTTTTTATATGTTACACTGTAAGGATGGAGTTTGGAAGTATGCCATCTTTTTAAACCCTTTTCATAATTTTTTTAGATAGTTCTCTCCTTCTTCTTTTAGGCCCTCGCCAAATTTCAAGCATAAGAAGTACTTACAATCAAAATTCGAAGAAGCTATGATACACCAAAACCAACTGTTGGTGGTGAATAAAAACCGCAAAATAGATACAATTTTCCAGTCATCATCGTCTCAAAGTAAAACAAAGTAATCTGCTGCCGAAGCTACACTTGCGTTTCACACTGTTAAACACCACCAGTCTTACAACTCCATGGACTGCACTGGGCGTTTGATGAAGGTAATCTTTGCTGATTACAATATTGCCAAGGAAGCCATCGTAAATGGCGCGATAGTTCCATGGATAATTCAAAATATTAAGTCCTTGCTACAAAAAATAACATACATTGGGGTATCAACCGATGCGAGCAATCATGGCTCGGAAAAAATATTTCCGATTATGATCCAGGTTTTTGATTCTCAAGGTGGGATGCAGTCGAAGTTACTGGATGTCATTAACACGCCAAACGAGACAGCAGAAACAATATCTGATATTATTATGAAGACTTTGGAAAAGTATGACTTAACTGAAAAATGTATCTCTCTAACAGCGGATAATGCCAACGTAAATTTTGGAGGGATCAACAGACACGCAGGAAAAAATGTGTTGAAACTAAATAAGGAGATTGTTGGAATTGGTTGCCTCTGGAAGCCGGAACCAATAACTTAACGTGTTTGGTGATGGTCACCCATCCATGGACTGATCTTGGCAAGCACGGCTTAACCTGAAGACCAACACGTGGGGCTGTTATTACTTAGCCATACATGTACGCACGACCCACGTATTTAGTTTACACTTAATATGTGTGGGTGAACACATCGTTATGCACACAAACACTAAATGAAACGAGCGAGCTACGTTTTTATTAGTGTGCGTAAGGCACATCAATTACCGTATACCAATATACAATGTCTCCCATGCGCATGTGACCACCCGTAATTTTCTGAATATCCTTGAAGAAATGTCGAAAATAAACTTCAAAAGGGGGGTCTATCTATAACATTTTTCATGTTATTCAATTTTTAATTTTTTAAGTAGAGTTTGTAGATTTGCTTTCTATTTTTTGACACAACTCGCGAAGTTTATGGGTCGATTTGGATTCTGTTTATTATTTCTAAAAGCTTATGAGTTATTTTAACAGGTTAATTAACCTTTTTACTAAAAATTATCGACGACGAAAATAAAAACGGAATCGAAGTCATTTTTTCAGTAAACAATTGTGTTTTTATTTTAAAAAAACTAGTGTAAGTCCAAAAATTATCCCCATAGGACGACTTTTTTAATCATTATTTGTCATCTACTACATAACAGCTACAAATTCACTGAACATTGTTAATACCTATCTCTAAAGAAAAAATCATCGCAATCTTCATGTGTGGGCCACTGAAAATCCACACGGCATTAGGGAAACAACTTTCCAGACTCAATTTTCCATAAATGCATAATGGCCCTTTCGTGTTACCAAAAAGACTAGATCAACACGCGATTTTAGATTGTATAGTCAATACGTTGCCGTTGCTTTTGGAGGAAGTACCGCTAGAAACAAGAAGGTGGATGTATCTGCAATTAGATGGAGCTCCAGCATACTCCGCACGACTAGTTCGTGACTATTTAAATCAAAGTTATCCGTGGTGGATTGGCGGAGCAGGTGCCATTGCTTGGCCGCCGCGATCTTCCGACCTTACACCCTTAGATTTTTATCTTTGGGGCTACATTAAACAAAAAGTGTATGCCGTGCCGATCGAAAGCCGCGAGCAATTAACGGCTAGGATTTTTGCTGCTGCTGTGGAAATAAAAGAAAACCGTGAATAATTACGTCGTACAATCAAAAGTGTTACCATGAGGGCTTTGGTTTGTTTAGAGGAGGGTGGCCGTTTCGAAAATCTAATTAATTAAAATTCTTGTATTTTTTATTTTTTTTGTAAAAATCTGGCAATTGCTTGTTTGTTTTTAATTCCATTATCATCCTGATTATTAGTTTAACCTTTTAGTACTCACTGCTAAGAGCAACATTCAATTGACCTTCACATTTTCTTTTCCTAAATTTGACTCATCAGAGTTTTAGAGTTTTACCTTGGATTTAGTTTCAGTTAGGTATCAACAATATTCTATGAATTTGTAGCTGTTATGTAGTAGATTATAAGTAATGATTAAAAAAGTCATCCTTTGGGGATAATTTATGGACTTAAACTAGTTTTTTTAAAATAAATACACAATTTTTTACCGAAAAAATGACTTCGATTCCGTTTTTTTTTCGTAGTCGATAATTTTTAGTAAAAATGTTAATTAACCTGTTAAAATAACTCATAAGCTTAGAGAAATAATAAACAAAATCCAAATCGACCCATAAACTTGGGAGATGTGTCAAAAAATAGAAAGCAAATCTACAAACTCTACTTAAAAAATTAAAAATTGAATAACATGAAAAATTTTATGGATAGACCCCCTCTTTTGATGTTTATTTTCGAAATTTTTTCATAAATATTCAGAAAATTACGGGCGGTCACATGCGCATGGGCGACATTGTATTACTTCCACGTAGCGACTCCCAGGTCGAAGTAACAAGGTCATCTAAATTGGGCTTAGACCTTACTTGTGATGAGTCCCAGTTTAGCAACATATGACCTCACAGATTTTCTATGGGGTTTAAATCAGGACTCTTAGCGGGCCAATCGATAACAGTCATGTTTACTTGGTTCTCGAGCCAGTTTTGCACGATATGTGCACGATGCACTGCACTATTATCTTGCACGAAGTAAATGTGCTCGTGCGCATAGGCAGCATGACAATTTTCAATATATCCAAGTAATCATGACTGTTACTGCGACCCGCTATTTCTACGAGCTCACCGGGACCCATCGAAGACATCCAGCCCCAATACCCGACAGAAATTCGGCCACTAGTCCTACAAGGCAGAAGGTTACATTCTTTATACCGTTCTCCAAATTTTTTCCACAATATTTTACGCCCATCCTTATCAGACCTAAACGTTTTTTCGTCGCTAAAAATAACCACATTGTTCTCCCAATCGAAATCGATGAATGACCTAGCGAACTGTAGTCGGTTTTGTCGATGCGCAGTGGAAAGCAAAATCTTTCGCGCTGGCTTGCTGCAACGTAAACCAGCAGAATGCAGGTGATTCCTAACAGTTTGTAAGCACACATTGTGTGCTGTTGCTGTTACGCGGGTAGGCAAGAACGGATCAGCTTTGTGCCTTGCCACGATGTAGTGGTGTCGAGCCGAAGAATTTGCCTTAGGTTTGGGCCCACGTCGAAGATGTTCCACATCTCCAGAATCCGCAAATCGGCGGACCCAAAACTGCATAACTGCACGGGAGAACCGTGCAGTTATGCAGTTTGTCTCTGTGGATACAAAATAAAACAATTTTTAAGATACTTAGAATAATAGCTTTTATTATTAATAAATGTATACAGGGTGTAAACAGACCCTTCACGAAGCCGTCAACCAAGCATTCTGTACATCAAACTAAGTAACTTTACGCAAAAATTATTCCTAGGAAACGACTTTTTTTTTTGGGGTGAAAAATCACTTTTTACGGTAAAAATCAATGTAACGCACTCAAAACATTGTGCTGGTGGATGGATTGAATAGTACGGGGGTCGTGGAGATGTTCAAAGCAAAAATCTTACATTTGTCCTTCCTTATCGTGTGGTTAGTTCGTAACCTGGTGTCAGAGTTTTTATGCCGCCCATGGGCCTCTGACTTGGCTTTACATGCCGTCAAGAAATATCTCTCAGGCATGCTGGTAATCTTATATTAGAAACATGTATTAAAAAAAAAAACTTGTGAAAAAGTTGGAACTTTGAGCCCCAATATCTCCATAACTAGAAGGTTCCCAGGTATGGTCTAGAACAAAAAAATGATCGCAATGACGGGGAGAACAAGTACCTTTCGGCTTCGTTAAGGGTCTTTTTACACCCTTTATACACGCTTAAATTTTGATCGTTTTAATCCCTTGGACCGGTGGTTTAACTTACAAAATACTATTCATCAAAAGCGTGCACAGCACTGAATCCCTTAAAAAAAAAAAAAATTAAGTGATAACGTCATACTCGCAAAATGAATGAATTCAGTAGTAGCCCCACAAGCTAGTTGCCTACGCGTGCGTCGCGTCGTCCTACCTACAAGTTAGGTTATTGACTCGCTCAGCTGATGTTCGCGTTAACAAATTAAATGATTCCAAATTTTCCTTCATACTTTTACGGGCTTAAGACCGTCATAATCGTAATCGTGCCGTTATGGCGAATTTAAAAATGTGGAATCAAAATTATTTATAATGATTTAAAATAAGTTCTGTTACATACCTAAATCACCTTTGATTTATTTAATACTAAGGGACTCCTCGCGGTACGTAATAATTGTTCGCGCACTTGATGACTACACTCACTAATCACGTGTGTCAAAAATGTTCATTTCGATGATTTAATAGTCCTACACGCGTAAAAGTCGATTCGTCCGTCCACAGAATAGGTATTAACTTCGCCATTGTTTAATATCCACTGGCATGATTGCAAGTGGTTTGGTTCGCTGTAGAGACGACGAGCCGCTTGCGCATCAAAACCCGCGTAAAATTGCACCATGGCAACGAACTACAGGTTGGAGTACACGTAATTACGAGACGCCATTACTTTCGCGCGACAAGGATTATCGTAACAACAACACACCGATGACGCCTTAGAGAAACTGAATTGTTTACATGACGTAGTCCTGTGATGCCCTTAGCGCGCGGGGTCGCGGGGCGCGCGGCGTTTGCATTGCCAATCAAATGTGGTTTGGGGGCGGGGCTTGGTCTAGGATTGGCTAATTTTTGTGAGTCCACGTTGACTGCGTTTACGCATAATAGTTGTTAGTACCGAATGCTGCCTACTTACGTTTCGCATCGTTTTTTCACTCATGCGAGAATTAATTCGAGTTTAAAAAAAAAAGTATTTTGTTTTTTAATTTTATCTTCACAAATCGATAGTGTTTCATGGACCGGATCGATTCTCCGCGGGATTAAGACGATCAAAATTTAACAGTGTATATATAAATATATTTTATTTACACTATTATATAATATACTTATAAATATACCAAATTAATATTAAATACTTAAATACAATACATATATATACAAGTTAAAATACTTATAGATATGTTTTAAATATGCACTGACATTAGCAAACATAATAATCTTTTTTTATTTACGTTATTTGAAGGCTTTTCTTTAATCTGTCTAAAGGCACGTGCCGTAGTATAGGACACACCATGGAAAAAATGGGCTAGACCAAGTTAATTTTATCATTATCATCATATAAAAAAAAAAAAATACATTTATGATAACAAGTATTATTATAACTATGGTAGGTATTCCACTTTAGTTACATTAATTATTTATTCCTAGGTAAACATTGGAAGGTGAGATGATTTAGTTAAGTTGAAGTAGATAATCTAATATCAACGTAATATCTAACTGTAACTCACCGATATCATTAAGCGCCTTGCAATTTCACTTATAGATAAATTTTGCTCATGCAGAACAACGATTTCTGCCTTTTAAAACATTGATAAATGGTGCATGCTTGGATCCTTAGAAATAAATCCGCATACGAATATGAGATCAATGGGTGGTTCTCTGATTTCGTACCAATCACATGTCCGGTTGCATAAAAAAAAAGTTGCTAACATTTAGGGAGATTATTTAAAGCTGGTTGATTTGAAAACATTTAGCGAGGTGTATCCAACAAAAGAAAAACGTAGGTATAAAAATTAAAATAATAACAAATGAAATATACTCACAAATTAATGTCCTTACCGTCGATGTCCTTAACGCGATTTCTTAACAATAGTGTTCAAAATTTCTAAGAAGTTATAGTTATAAAGGGTGTAAAAAGACCCTTAACGAAGCCGAAAGGCACTTGTTCTCCCCGTCAATGCAATACGAAGAAGAACCTTCTAGTTACGGAGATATTGGGGGTCAAAGTTCCAACTATTTCACAATATTTTTTTTTAATACATGTTTTTAAAGTAAGATTTTTACTTTAAACACTCCACGACCGCCGTACTATTCAATCCATCCATCAGCACAATGTTCTAAGAGCGCTACATTGAGTCCTACCGTAAAACGTGATTTTTCACCCCGAAAAAAAAGTTGTTTCCCAGCAAAAATTTTTGCGTAAAGTTACTTAGTTTGATGTTTAGAATACTTGGTTGACGGCTTCGTGAAGGGTCCGTTTACAACCTGTATATATCTGTAATTTATTCAATTTATTAAAGTATTACTTAGTAGTACTACTTATCACACATACGAATCAATTCATTAATTTAAAAAAAAAAATTGTCTTTGTCACCGAAAAATAATCACTACCGTAGGCAAGAAAAGAAATATACACAACTTCTTACATGGACATCCTACTCTTTTACCCTTCCCCCGCACAGTTCCGCAGCGGTCAGTTGCTCCAGAGACATTGAGCAAGAAACCCGCGCTCTCGAGAAATAAAAAATACTTACGTAATTGTTATCAAAAATTACCATTGTGCCGGTTTAGTGGTCTTCACCGTATTTGAGAAATTTTAGGTAAGTCACACGATTAATATTTTTAATGTATCTTTGAAATGTTTGTCTTGATGAGTATTATTACGAGAGTAATATTTACACAAATAGCCTTTAATATAATTTAATTAAAAATCAAAATAACATAAAATGTCATTACCGTGATAGTCTTTACCATATTTTACCATCAGTTTTTAAAGTGACGGTAATGACACTAAAGTGATGGAGATGACCGACTACTATTGTTTTGTTTTATTTACTTAAAATACTAGTAATGTAAATTGCATAAGACATGTTCCAAATGGTAATAAGGAACGATAACGGTGCAAATGTGTTCGTCTGTCTGTCTATCTGTTTATTTGTCTGTCTGTTTGTTTGAGTGTCAGTATGTCTATTTATTTGTTTGTTTGTCTGCCTGGTTGTTTGTTTTTTTGTTCATCTAAATAACTTTGAATACTTCAAAGTGGTGTCCTCAGCGTGCGAGTACAATGATCTTAGACATTTTTTTATTTCTAGGTAAAATTATGCCGAAGGTTGCGAAAACAAAAACTCGTGAAGAAAAACTTGCTCAAGCGCGACTGCATAGACGGGAAAAGTATGCGGCAGAAAAGGAAAAAGAAAAATTAAGATACATTAAACGAAAAGAAAATAAACAACTTCAAAATATTCAAGACTTAACTCCAAGGGCACAGTGGCAACAAAGAAAAAAATGGAGAGAAAACCGAAAACGATATTTAATTAAAAAGAAGAACGAAAGAAGGATAGTACAAATGCTTCTCGAAAATTCTCCTCCAAGCAGTGATGATGATGAAATATCTGCACAAATAGATCTTTTGGAGGGACAAAGTAAAACTGAACCTCAACCAGCTGTTTGTAATAACTGCGATAAAAAAAAACCCAACAAATGAGACGAATATCATACATCTACAATAATAGAATAAGGAAAATGAAAAATGAAATTGGAAAATTGCAGACACAGAAAGCTGCATTGCAAAAAGTTTTATACCGATTACGAAAACAGAAAGAATCTAAAAGAAACAATCCGACAACAGAAGAGAAAGTAGTCACTTTGATCGAATATGTAAAAGACAACAAAAACATAGAAGAAGTAAAGAAAAAGCTTCTCTTTGAAGAAATTATAACAAAAGAGCTCAAAACAGGATACAAAACATTACCGAAAAAAGAAAAACAAAAATTTAGCAATATGTTTGGAAAGGAAAATTAAAAAAAAACACAAAATTCTTAATACTATATCTTCTTTTACAATAAAAAAAGATAAGCTAAGAAAAGGCGAAGGAAGCCAGATCCAGAAGATTAAACAGGAGATAGAAGACTTTTCCGAAGATGATAGTAACAGCAGAATAGCAGCGGATAAGAAGGAATTTAGAAAAATAGCTGGGCTGGTTAAACAGAAACGATATTTAAACGACACTTTGATTAATCTTTATGAGAAATTTCTCAAGACCCATGACTGTAAAGTTGGATATTCAACATTTTGCAAATATCGTCCACTTTGGGTTATGTTTCCGGAAATAACAGATAGGAACACTTGTTCATGTATACTACATGTTAATATGGATCTATTAATTAGGTCTTTAAACCAAAATAAAATAATAAAAGAGACAAACGGCTCCAGTTTACTCGCAAATCTGTGTTGCAATACTCATAGAGAAGAGTGCTTGAATAGAACTTGTGACGTATGCAATATGAAAGTTATTAACTATGGAGAATTTCGGAATGACACTACAATAAATTTCTACTAGTGGGGAGCAAAAATGGAAAAATACACTGTAAATGGAATAGAAAAATTTACAAAAAAAACAACCAAGGCAAAACTACAAGATTTGCCACTTAATTTAATTTTAAAAAATGAAGATTGTTTACCCAGATACATGAAACACTGTTTAAACATTGTCCAACAATATAAAAATACTAGCGGTCGCCCGCGGCTCCGCCCGCGTGGATGTCGGTTACCGCTGCAAAAAACCTACCCAGGAAAGACACGGTCAGCAAAATGATTCCCAGGTCAATTCACAGACACCGACACTAACATCGACGATGCAGTCATTATCCGCAGGCTGCATAGATCGTCTTTATGTGGATGTTAAAGTTGTTAAATTGTGTAATTAATACTAAGTTTTCACTTCTGCTAGCAGTCCCGGAGTGCAACCCGTTGTTTTAGGATAGATAACTAAAGCGATTATTGTAGAGCTTCTCTATTTAAAATAACATTTGACGTTAAATTATTTTCAGGTAACAAAATATACTGATGGTCGGGAGCCCGCGGGCTTATTAGCCCGTGATAGGGCAACGTAAAGTTGCCCATGCGTAAAACATTCTTTTCGTAAATCAATTCCTACTAATTTGAATGTTTGGCCCTGGGATTTGTTTATCGTTAGTGCGAAAGAAATTTTTACTGGAAATTGGAGCCTTTTGAAGGGTATAGGCAAATCATTAGGTATACCCTTACTCATAGATCTAAACTCCCCTCCCGCACGCGCACCCCGCCACGCCCACTTCGCAACGGGCCGTGCAGCAGAAATCGTAATATTTTAATTTCGCCATAACTTCAAAACCAAACGTCCAATTTTAATCATTCAAAGACCAAATATTATCTACATAAACTTTACTTAGTGATGAAATAATTTATTTTGATAAGGATTATAGCATGAGTAAAATAAATGCGGTCAAATGTAGTCCAAAAAAAAATTCAAGATAAAAAATGGTTGTTGTACCTCACTCGACATAGATAGGTATAGTGTGTTGCGATTTTTTTTGTAGATATTTATAAGATCTACAATTAATTAGAACATTTTATGGTTCTATCTTTTATAGTTTAGGCAGCGTACGCAAAATAAGTAACTTTTCTGGTTGATTTTTTACACCTTGTGTCCGAAAAACCCAAATATCTTACGGAACCCTATTTTTTTCAAAATAAAATTTAGCCTATGTTACTCGTGGATAATGTAGCTTTCGAATGGTGAAAGAATTTTTAAAATCGGTCCAGTAGTTTTTGAGCCTATTCATTACAACCAAACAAACAAACAAACAAAGTTTTCCTCTTTATAATATTAGTGTAGAAGTGTAGATAAACCAATCAAAAAGTCATTGACTCCAAGGGAAGTTTTGATTCATATGGATTTTTCCGAAAATTACATTACCAAATTTCATGAAGAGGTACAAGCTCGACACTTCGGTAGTAGTCCTGAGCAAATCACTCTGCACACATCTGTTGCATATCTTCTAGACCCAGAAACAGGAATAAATAAAACTCACAGTATGTGCACTATCAGTGATTACAATATATATATATAGTCCTCCTTACCGATTTCGGTAACGGCGACCCTTTCAAGCTATTATTTCCTTGCGTATGCCCTTATATGACTGGCCAGACCGAATTTGCTTATGAATACCCGGTCACAACTAGAACAGTAGAGCTCGCCGGCAGAGTTGTAAGTGTATGTATAAGAGGGCTTAGGTCTCTCTTTACGAATTTGACGCTTTTCGTTTAATGTATCGAGTCGCTTTTTTTCGAACGCTTCTACATTTTTGTAGATGGTAGAGCGCCAAGACGACCTATGCAAGGCAAGCCTCTCCCAACCCATTGGATCAATAGCGCAAGCTTTAAGGTGCCTCTTGAGCACATCCTTATAGCGGAGATGTTAACCGCCATGCTTACGTTTGCCCTCCGCCATCTCAGAGAAGAAGACAACCCTAGGTAAACGTTTATGTTTCATACGAAGGACGTGACCACACCACCTGAGTTGACGCTGCATGAGAAGAGCTTCCATGCCATACACGTTGGAACGGCGCAGAACCTCGGTATTAGGAACGTGGTCCCGCCATTTAATTTTTAAAATGGATCTCAGACACCTTAGGTGGAATGTATCAAGTTTCCTAATATCTGGTTTATAGAGACACCATGTCTCTGCGCCATAGAGAAGGACAGGTAGGATTAATGCCTTATAGACACCAATCTTTGTCTCCAGCTTTAGGTCATGGGATTTCCAGACACGGTCATTAAGCCGTCCAAAGTTTGCAGCGGCATTTGCAATGCGCGATGGTATCTCCGAAGCCAAGGTGTTATCACGCCTGATGTTGCTTCCAAGATATTTAAATTCGCTGACATCCTCTAGTGGATTCCCATCTAGATTCAGAGCGGTACCATCAGCTTCGTAGCCTCTCGGTGGTTGTTTGAGGACTTGCGTCTTGGAAGCACTTATCACTAACGTGCGTCAACGTAACTTTGGAGACTCGCCATGCTGTCGGACATGAGGCACACATCGTCCGCGTAAAGTATCTCCAGAATGGAGACCTTTTGCAATTTAGATTTTGCTCTAAACCTAGTGACATCAAACACGCCTTTATCAGTTCGGATGTTTAGTTGGATTTGGTCACCACAGTACTGCAGGGCGTCCTTCATAACAACTGCAAAGTAAATGGTAAAGAGAGTGGGTGCCATAACGCAACCTTGCTTTACTCCACTTGTAATGTAAATCTCCTCAGAAAGTTCGGTTTCGTGTCGAACCTGCGCTTTCATGCCAACATGAAATTGGCGTATGAGGTTGACGAACTTCTTTGGAAAACCGTACTTTTGGAGGATAAGCCATAAGGCCTCACGCGGAACTCTATCAAACGCTTTCTCTAAATCGACAAAGCACATATAGAGAGGCCTTTGATGTTCCAAGCTTTTCTCCTGGAGTTGCCTCACGACGGATATGGCATCAACAGTACCTCTGCCTGGGCGGAAGCCACATTGGCTCTCAGGTAGATATTTCTCAGCAAGATCGCACAGGCGGGTATTAATTATGTGCGCAAGAATTTTACCGGCAGTTGAAAGCAGCGAAATGCCTCGGTAAGAACTGCAATCGGAGACATCTCCTTTCCCTTTGTACAGCTTGCAGATCACCGCATCTCTCCAGTCCTGTGGAACTTCTTCGCTTTCCCACACCCTTTTGATAAGATGGTAAAGCCTATTTACAATATGTTTCCCGCTGTATTTGTAAATTTCTGCGGGCAGTTCCGTGTGGTGTCCGGACACAAAGAATAGCACCACCCCATCTCTTCCAATGGGTGTCGTAAGAGGCGACTAAGGGCAATCGGGTGATCCCCATCGCACACAAGTCTGCTTGGTTATGATAAGCGTTTACTACCTTTTCGCCAGCCATGACCAAAAATGCAGTAGGGTAATGCGAAACACCTTAAGGGCGCCTACCAGGATCCATATAGTGGTTTTCGGCCTTTCGCTGCATCCCAACCTTTGCCGATCGTACTGGTCTGCCAGTCCATTGGACCACAAAGGAAGGGACGAGAGAGTGGATTTGCACCTGCGCAACTGCTTGTCCACTATAAACCAATTCACGCGCAGATGACCCTAGCTAACTTATTTCCGGATCTGAGCGTTAAAAGCCCTGCGGCAATGGGATACTGGCGGTGGGACTGAGGTATCGATGTACCGAGGCTTTAGTCAGCATCCTGCACGTAGGCGGCCAGGGGAGAGTGGTCGCTCCTGGAGTCGATTGACGGGACTCTGGGTTCGGCAGCACAACTGGTGACAAAGCAGCCCTATTTAGGATCGCTCTGCTTTCCTCTGCACAGAGGAGGGGTCTAGAAAAGGTGGCCCAAAAATAGTCCGTCTCACCCATCATCCAGGTGCCAAACCGCGGGCGCTTGGACATCGACAAAATGCGGTCAAAAGAAACGAAAGCAATGTATTAATAAGAAAAAATTCCAACGACTTTGCATCGCCACATGGAACGTACGGACTCTGCTTGACAACGACCGGAACTTATGTCCAGAGAGAAAAACTGCTCTCATAACAAGAGAGTTAGCTCGCTATAACATAGATATAGCTGCAATAAGCGAAACCCACCTGAGTGACACTGGAGAGCTTCGTGAAGATCTTGGAGGCTACACCTATTACTGGAGCGGGCGTCCTTCTGGTGAAAGAGCGGGAAGCGGTGTAGGCTTTGCTATTCGCAATGGTTTGGCTAGAGATCTAAGTGAATTACCTAAGGGCGTAAATGACCGCCTCATGACTCTACGCCTTCTAATTTCTAAGAACAAGTACGTCCATCTCATAAGTACTTATGCCCCCACTCTACCATCTCCGGATGAGGATAAAGAGGCATTTTATCAAAATCTAAGACACACTCTGGAGAACATCCCAAAATGTGACAAAGTTATTTTGTTGGGGGATTTTAACGCTCGTGTTGGCACCGAACATAATATTTGGAACGGAGTCCTCGGCAAGCATGGAATAGGGAATTGCAACGATAATGGACTAAGGCTATTGTCGTTATATGCCGAATTCAGTCTTAATATCACCAATACATGCTTCCGTCTTGCTGATAAATACAAGATCTCGTGGATGCACCCAAGATCGAAGCACTGGCATCTTTTAGACTACATTATTGTTCCCCAAAAAGACTTGCGAGACGTTCTTGTGACGAGAGCGATGCGTGGAGCTATTGGATGAACTGATCACCTTCTTATTAGATCAAAGTTGTACCTGCAGTTAAAAGCACCACGACGAGCTTCCAATAAAATTCCATCTAAACTCGCCTTCTCGTCTTTAATAACATCATCAGAGCTGGGTAAAGAATTGGATTTAAAATTTGCTGCGTGTGATCCGCTGTCTGAACCATCAACCATTGATGGTGACTGGAGATCTTTCGCCAAACGTCTTCATGCCTGTGCACTGGAAACTATAGGTAAACCTCAAAAGAAGAACCAAGATTGGTTCGATGCATCCGATCAACAGATCAAAACGCTAATAGACAGTCACAGACATGGGCTAAACTCGTCGGATCCATGTAGCAGTAAGAACACGCAACAGAAACTGCGATCTAAAGTTCGTGAACTTAAGGACAAGTGGTGGAATGAGAAAGCTGCAGAACTACAGCACTGTGCTGATACTCACCAAACTGGCAAGTTTTTCGAAGGCATCCAAGCTATTTTTGGCCCGCGGGCCAGAAAAATAGCACCAATGTACACAAAAGACAGACAACACCGAGTTACTAGTAAAACCGACGTAATAATGCGGTGGACAGAACATTTTAATGATGTCTTGAATCCCAATGCACTCAGCGCTGATCTGTCGTACATAAATACGCTTGATGAATTGCCAGTTTGTCAAAATCTAGAGGACCCACCTACCTTTGTTGAGTTTGCGCAAGCAGTCACTCGTCTTAAAAACAGCAAAACACCTGGTATGGATCAACTTATGGATTACAATAAACATGACGCTGAAGCCATATGGGCACATATAATACCGATTTTAGAACACGTTAAAGATATATCACACATAGATACAATACATTTTGTAACTGATAGCCCGTCAAGCCAGTACCGCAATCGGAAGATATTTTTTGTTATTTCGCAACTACAGCAGCAGTTTCCAGATTTAAAAACAGTAACTTGGAATTATTTGGAAAGTGGTCATGGGAAAGGTGCTCCAGACGGAACCGGAGCCGTCATAAAACGTACCGCAGATGATTGCGTACGATTTGGAAAAGACGTAGGCACTTTACAGGACTTTTGGCATATCATGTGTGCAAAAATGAAGAACGTTAAGATCCACATAGTGACGCAAAAAGATATCATGGATAAAAGGATTCCACAAGACATAAAGACATTTAAAGGTACAATGTCGGAACATCAAGTACTATGGTCCTCAAATAGTCTGAGAATAACTTTCAGGAAATTGAGTTGCTTTTTCTGTGAAAATGGAACAGATTGTGCCCATGGATATCATTTGGGATATATGGATGTACCTGACTTGAATATCGAACCAAAACAGGGATTGTTGCAAGATTTCTTGGATGATAATACAACTCCAGAATTAATAGAGTAAATCACAAACTCGCCCAAGAGATTAAATACAACTACTCAGGATAGCTTAAACTATGAACAACAAAGAGATCAATCGCAGAATATTTTTGAAACAGACACTATGCCGATATACCTTACAAAATCACCTAAGGTGCAAATACTTTCAGATGTACGTTTACATTGGTCAAATACACCTTTTTGTAGTAATGTTGCATCAACTTCTCGAAAAGCTAGCTACCTACAACATTATGAAAAATTTGTTGCATTACCTCCAAATACAGAGGCCAAAACAGATACAGAAAATAAATCTGAAATGACTGGTCAATTATATAACAGATATTTTTTGGGGAAACAGAAAAAGCAATCAATAGAGAGAAGTGAAAAGAACGAAGAAGAAAAAAAAGAAAATGAAAGAGATAAATGATTGTTTCTTTTTATTGTTTCTTTTGATTGTTTATTTTGATTGTTTCTTTTGATTGTTTCTTTTGATTGTTTATTTTGATTGTTGTTTTGGTAAGCAGGATTACTAGTTTTTTTTTAGTTTTTTAGTTATATTTGCCAAAGAATTTGAATTAAAAAAGTTCTAATTTTGTGATTTTAACAGTAATTAAAAAAAAAAAGTATAATAAAATATAAAAAATTAGGAAAATGAGACTGAACGAAACAAATGATTACTCAGAGGCTAGTTAATCTTAATATAGGTAAACGATTATTACAGTAAAAAAATTAGGAATACTTGTGCTTTACTTATTTTAAGAAAATAAATAAAATATTTTAATTTGTATTTCATCTTAAGTCATTACCCGTAAACACTATGTCACTACCATCACATAGTAATCATTTCCATAATACGAAAAATCATTACCATCACAAATTAAAACTTCAACTACATATATCTCGGACATTAATCGATACAATTCGAAAATATTTACACATAGTATTATTAAGCCGTCATATTTTCGTTTCACACTAAGATTTTCAAAATCTAAAATTTATCTCATTTTTTTCAAATCGGACCGAAATCAGAGAACCACCCCAATAAACTCAGCAAATACTCGTAGATTGACAACTAAGAACACTAACTTTTTATAAATTAAGGTATTTGGAAACTATTTTTTTTAAATGTCGGTAGTTATTTTCTAAACAGTCAAAATAAAATGTCCTGAGAGTTCTGTGGCTGTCTCAAACGTTGCAAACTTCATTACTCATCCATAGACGGATTCGAATCGTTATATAAATTATACTTTATTTAATGTTTTAACAAATTAATGAATACAAAAAGAACATTGCTGCACCTATGGTTTGAACTTACGACTTCTCGTTCACTGATCAAATACTATAGCCATTGTGCCATGATAACCAAAGTAATACTGTGCGAAATATTATATCTCATTAGGTAACATAGATGAATGATTACTATATATTGGTATACGGTTATTGAAGTGCCTTACGCACACTAATAGAAACAGAGCTCGCTCGTTTTATTTAGTGTTTGTGCAGGGATTGAAAACCGGTACCAATTTCGGTTCAGGTTCTTCATTTAGGTTCCTATAAAGGTTCCTCTTTTCGGTACGGTTCCGGTTCCGGTATCGGTTCCGGTTTGGGTTCCGATGTACCGGTTCTAAATACCGGTTCCTAGAACCTTTAAATTGGATGATGTTATACCGGTTCATTGTCATCCGATTTAAAGGTTCCTTACGGAAGAGGGGATGTGTGTTCGGAGCAGGGATTGAATAACCGAAATTTATTGATGTTCGTGCCTCGGCCGAGCTGTACTTTGTTTGTCAACATAATCACAAGTGTGTTGAAACTTTACAACTAGAGGGGTTGTCCCCAAGATGGATAATAAAAGTAAGTACAAATATGCGTTTACGTGAAGTTTTACTTCAGTCTCAGGTCTAAAGTTCACTCGTTTTTATTTTTGTAATAAATACATTTCAAAATGACTTCTTGTGCAGCTAAACAGCTTTCTCCCCCGTGACTAACCTTGAGGTCCTTAAATTTAAATTTTTCTCTGTATACTGGTGTGTTTCCAGGTTTGTGGCGTAAGGCTTACATTATCCCTCTTCAAAAAAATTCCAGTCCCAGTTTGCCAATTCACTACAGACCCATATCCATTCTCCCTTTCCTTTCCAAGATCTTTAAAGCAGCTGCTCTTAGGCAAATATCTTCTTAAGATCTCAAGAATAATCTGTTGTCCAAATTACAATCTGGTTTTCGGCCCGGCCACAGCACAGCCACAGCCTTGCTTAAGGTTACTGAAGACATTAGGGATGCCGAACTGATGACACGCGGGGTTGCGAAAGTCGTGGAGAGGATCCGGCAATTGGATCTCGAGGTGGCTTTGCACAAGTCCGAGGCCATGTGCTTTCATGGGCCTCGGAATGCGCCACCGTCGGGATCCATGCTGACGGTAGGAGGGGTTCCCAGGGCGTCGAGTCGACTTTGAAGTACCTAGGACTCGTCCTCGAGAGCCAGTGGAACTTCGTGGAGCATTTTCGACGTTTGGCTCCCAAACTGGAACGGGCCGGGGCTACCTTCAAGTGGCTCTTGCCCAACCTGAGGGGTCCAAACGCCTGCTGCCGTAGGCTCTACGCGGGGGTCGTGCGGTCCATGGCCCTTTACGGGGCCCCGGTGTGGGCGCGTTCCTTGAGGCGGCGAGCCGCCCACTACCTGAACGCGCCCGAAAAGGTGGTAGCCGTAAGGCTAGTCCGGGGGTACCGCACGATCTCCCGCGAGGCGGCGAGCCTCCTTCCTAGCCGAATTGCCGCCAGGGGATCTGGAGGCGATAGTCTTAGCGCGCCTGCATGAATGCCTGCCGGGGCTGCGGGACTGTTCGAAAGAGATACCGCGGCCCTGGAACACAAAGAGCAAAGAAGGAACATGGATGGGTTTTAGTCAGTAAAAGTCTGCACTCCCTCCCACTCCACCCAGAGCGGGGGGGGGGGGTTATTTGATGATTTACCATCGAGAATTCGAGGGTTCCGGTGTTGGTTTTAATCGATTTTTCCAAAGTTTTTAACACCGTGGACCATGATATTCTCTTGGCCATACTGTCTCAAATTGGGGTCTTCTCGTTGTCACGTGATTGGTTTTTATCATATCTTCGTGGTTGCCAGCAGGCGGTGCGTGCTGACCAGGATTACTCCTTTTGGTGCGACCTGGCAACTGGTGTTCCACAAGGCGGTATACTCTCTCCTCTCTTATTTTCTTTATTTATAAACTCCATAACTACTATCCTCAAGTGCTCTTACTATCTATACGCTGATGACCTGCAACTTTACGCTCAATCCAACATTGCTAACCTTAATAATTGCATTACTTAATGTAGATCTTCAAACTATCGGATAATGGTCTGCTAAGTTCGGCATTGCTGTCAACGTCGGGAAATGCCAGGCCATCCTCAAAGGTAGTTCGTACTACCTGAGAAATCTGGATACTAGCCAGCTAATGCTGCTTATGTTCGACAACTCTGTGATCTCTCTCTCTCACCACACGTAAAAGACTTGGGCCTGCACATTGACGAGACACTTAGTTGGAATAAGCAGGTGGCTCAGGTTAGCCAGAAAATCACTTAATCGCTGCGGTCTCTCTATAGGTTCAAAAATTTTCTCCCATCTAGCACTAAATTATCTTTGGTCCAGTCACTTGTGCCATTATCGACTATGCTGATGTTTGTTACTCTGATCTATCCCAAGAACTTTTAAACAAATTGGATAGTCTTCTCAATAATTGTATTCGCTTTGTTTTTGGTCTTCGTAAGTACGATCACATCTCTTCATATCGTTTTCAGCTTTAGTGGCTTCCTATCCGACTCAGGAGGTCCCTCAGATCTCTTTGTATGCTCTTCACTATTTTGACGGATCCTCGTGCTCCCGATTACCTAAAAGAATATTTCAAAGTGTTGGGCAGTTCACACAATCATAACCGTCGAGCTTCTAAAAACATACTCCTTGAAATTACCTTACGCTATCTCAACTATAAAGCTCTGGAACGCGCTACCCCTTGGCATTAAAAAGCTGAAAGCAAAATGGCTTTCAAAAGAACAGTTCGGAAGTACTATTTGCAATCAGACTAAATTGCTCATTAGCTGGTCATTAGTAGTCATAGTAACTATTATAAGGTTTCTCGTATTTTGGACTATTTGTATGTGTTATAATATTTATTAGTTCATTTCATTTTATTTGTATTTATGTGTATTAGTATGTACCTATTTATGTATATCAATTATTTATGTTAACAGAATGGTATTCATCTTATTTTTTTTTTTGTACTCTATCACAATTTTGTCCTATTTGACCCAAAGGTTGGTTGAGGTATGCCTTGTGGCATTAAGTCCGCCTATGTACCATTTTTGTACATGAAGTTTAAATAAATAAATAAATAATTTGTGTGTAGAAGTCACGCTTGACCAAAAATATTTTTATATCAGTATATTTACAAAAAAAGGTGAAATGGACCCCCCCCCCCTGTACCAAATGAAAAATATTTTGTATTAGAGACTAAAATATACGATATACGAGAAAATAAATAACCACAAAAAGTGAGGGTGTTTTCTTTTCAAAATAATGAAGTAAGAAAGTAATTTTAATTTCAATTTTTTTGTCAGTTTTCGTAATAATAATTAAGTAAGTAATGTCTTCTTCTTAAAATACATTATTATACTAATATATTTTACCTATTACACTAATATATTACAACTAATTTAAACACAAAACAAGCCAATCAAATAGTTACGTATGATTTAAAAACTATAAATTTTATCAATACGAACACGAGCGAGTGGCGCGCGCGTTGGTAACAGAAGATCTGCGAATACAAATGTGATGTCGTACAAACTCCCCACTCCTCACACTACGCCGCGCGCTGCATCACGCCGGTCACCCGACCGCACCTCAAAAAACAAGTTTAGGCTCGCTTTGCCTAAGAACCGGTAAAAAAAAGGTTCTTAAAGGTTCCAATTCAGGTTCTGGTTCCTGTTCCGGTATAGGTACCGGAACCCCTAAATACCGGTATTTTACCGGTATTTTGGAACCGTTTTCAATCCCTGTGTTTGTGTGCATAATAACTATGACTTCACTCACACATGTAAGATGTAAACAAAATACTTGGTTAGTCTGTACATAAATACTAATATAGTAAATATTTTTTAGAAATACAAGCCAAGTGTCGCAGTGAAGAAGAATTAGTCAATTTTAGGCCCTCGCCAAACTTCAAACATAAGAAGTTCTTACGATCAAAATTCAAAGAAGCTATGATGATCGAAGCAAACTCTTCCTGTGTGGAACCAAATGTTTCGTTGTTAGGGCACAACAAACTCGAGAAAGTCAATACAACTGCAGCAGTGCAGCCACCTTTGCCACCAAACCCGCCACCACCGGATACACCACCCATGATCACTTATTTAACGCAGGAAATGGAAGATGATGAATATAAATGCGATACCACTGAAACTTCATCTGAGTTCAACCAGTCAGAAGAACTAAAGCTTGCCCCTGCAACAATTAAAACTGACCAGTCTGTTGAGCCTGTCCAGCCTACTGTAATGATGTGCCGAAACTTTGCACGTGGTACTTGCAAAAAGGGTGCAGCGTGTATATTTGCACATGAATTAATTTTGTCTCAATTGCCGGGGGTATATACATTTTGTAGGAACTTCCAAAATTCTGTGTGTTCTTTTCGTAAGTGCAAATTTGTTCAGGCCTCTGTCTTTGAAAAAGAACACTTCTAGAGAACGGTATATTTACCACCCCATTCACTAGCTCATCTTAAAGAAGCTACTGTACAGCAAGCCCCTCCCCCACCACCACAGTCAGAATGTAATACACCCTCAACATTTAATTTAAAAAAAAGTTAAAAATAAAATTTTTGGTGTTTTTTTCTTTCAGAAGCATCGGCAGAGCAGGCTACAAATTATTGTAATGCTCCACCACCCCACCAAATATCATGGTAAGTCTTTCTTCCTGTATGAGCTTTTGCCCGTGGAATTTATCACGTGAAGTTTGGACATTTTTCAAATAGATTTCTTGGATGAATTCCTCCTTGAGTACATATAGACTGGCTCATTGATTTTGTGCTTTGCGCCGCAGGTAGCATGACACAAAATCGAACGACTCGAATCGATCTCATTCCTCCATCTCTCTCTAAGCACTCTTGAAATAAGCAAGTACAAATGAGATCGACGGACGTTCTATTTTGTGTCATGACATCTGCGGCGCAAGGCACAAAATCAATGAGCAAGTTTACAAACAAGCATACGACTAATAAGCACGTGTAACTTTACCCTTAGTGATTATCTGTGATTAGTATTAATTAAAGTTAATAATCTGTGATTGTACGTATTAAAGGAAACATAATGTTGATTTTTTTTTATTTGAGTCTATATAACTTTTTTGACATTTTTATTTACTTACTTAATAGTTAATATTTTTCTAATGTTTTAAGCATAAAATATGATGTTGAAAATGTTTTCATATTGGGAGATTTTAACGCGCACCCCAAACAAAACTTTTACAATGAATTGTCAAACTTCTGTACAGACCAGTCATGGGTTTGTGCCGATATTGAAATCCTAGGTGCTGAGCAAAATCACTACACATTTATTAGTGATGCGCATGGGTGTAGAAGATAGCTCGATCACTGTGTGGTATCTTTATCAGCTTTTTACTGTTGTGGATGTAGGTATTAAAGAGGATGTGTATAACTCTGATCCATCCCATGATCTGACCCATCTATATAGAATGTGATTTGAGTATAATAAGGTCGAAACTGGTGACTGAGACAGTACCCCGTAGTGCGATTATATGGGGTGAAAGAAACAGTTCTGAAATTGATAGATACCGGTTCTTATGCGGTAGTAAATTGCGAGATATCGATTTCCCGGGTCATGCAGCTTGGCTGAACATAAAGTTATTTTAGATAAGTTGTATGATCGGATTGTGAACGTTCTTAGTGAGGCAGCTGAGCAATCTAAAGGGACCAGTGACTTTGGGCCTCACAGAAAACATCGATCTCTGTGTGGCTGGAATAAACATGTACGCGATGCTCATAGCGAGGCTAGGCTTAAATTTAAAACCTGGATAGAACATAAACGACCAACCGGTTATGTTTATGAACAAATACGAGAGGCTCGAAAAGTTTTCAAAAGTCGCTTGAAATGGTGCCAGAATAATCAAGAACATATTAAAATGGAGATAATAGCTGAACAACGAGCCACTAAGAACTTTGGCAAATTCTGGAAATCGACAAGCAAGTTGGACGTTAAGCCTGGCCTTGCGGTGAGTGTGGAGGGGAAGAGTGATCACGGGGATATTGCAAACCTGTTTATGACACATTTCCAGGTGCAATCTCCCCTTGGTCCCTCAGTTCCTGCTGATGATGCCGAGTATAGTTGTCAAGCAAAGGAGTCATTTATGCACTTCTCATCTAAGCAAGTCAAAAGAGTCATACAGGGCATGAGCAGAGGCAAGTCTCCAGGTCATGATGGACTCAGCATTGAGCACTTGAAATATGCAGGAGTCCACATGTCGAGGGTCTTGTCATTGTTCTATACAATGTGTCTACATCATTCGTACTTGCCGGAAAGTTTTATGAAAACTCTTGTGGTTCCCATCGTTAAGAACAGGGTAGGGGACATTTCGAATAAGGGGAATTATCGTTCGATTTCCTTGGCTACGATTATGGCTAAGGCGTTGGACAGTATGCTTGACTCATGTTTGAAAACTATTTTAAATATTCATGACGCACAGTTTGGGTTCCAGCCTGGACTATCAACTGAAACTGCTATCCTGAGTCTCAAGCATACTGTTCAATATTCATAAGTCAGTAAGTCAAGTAAGTAAGTCAGTGTAAGTCATAGGTCTCGAGTTCGAACCCAAGGCACGCACCTCTGATTTTTCGGATTCATGTGCGTATAGTATAATTATCACTTGCTTTTCGGTGAAGGAAAACATCGTGAGGAAACCAGCATGCCTGAGAGATATTTCTTGATGGCATGTAAAGCCAAGTCAGAGGCCCATGGGCGGCATAAAAACTCTGACACTAGGTTACGAACCAACCACACGATAAAGAAAGAAGAATATTATACCGATCGTAAGACGCCAGTGTACGCCTGTTTCCTTGACCTCTCAAAGGCCTTCGATCTCGTCTCCTATGATGTGCTTTGGGACAAGTTGAGGAGCAGGGGTACCCCTGCTGAAATACTGAAAATGTTCCAGTTCTGGTATGCCAATCAACAGAACCAGGTAAAGTGGTCTAACACTCTCTCTCCAGCATACAGATTGGAATGCGGTGTGAGACAAGGGGGTTTGACATCCCCTAGGCTTTTCAATCTGTATGTTGATGGCCTCATCACCGAGCTCAGCAGCATGACTGTTGGATGTCGAATAAATGGAGTGAGCGTCAATAACATCAGCTACGCGGACGATATGGTGCTGCTGGGCCCGACTGCTGGGGCAATCAGGGAACTGCTCAAAGTTTGTGAGGCTTATGCTGCTTCACATGGACTTATTTATAACTAGCTTCCGCCCGCGGCTTCGCCCACGTGGTGTGTTGATAAAATTGCCCATTTTTTTAAGTATTAAAATGGATATAGTACGTTATCCTTAAGAGCTAGACATATAGTATTGCGGACTTTTCTGTAGACCTATATAAGATACACAATTAACCATACATTTTTTTGTTATATCTTAAAGGGTTTAGGCAGCGTTTTCGTTGAAAGCTCCCAGACAACTTATTTTTTTCCGATAGTGTCAACAAATATCGTTACTTAAACGCTTTCACCCTGTTGACCGGGATAAAAAGTACTTTATATGTTATTCTGATATATAAGCTATATTACTGCCAAGTTTCATCAAAATCCATCCAGTAGTTTTAGCGTGAAAGAGTAACAAACATCCACACATCCATACTCACAAACTTTCACATTTATAATATTAGTAGGATGTCACCAAGAGTGAATATATGCTCTTTAAGGCCGCTATCACCGACGACCTTAAGGATGATATAGATATTGAGAGGGAGCGTAGGTCACTAGCGGTCAGAGGTAACATGCTGGTACGTAGATTTGCTCGGTGCTCTGACCTAGTAAAAATTACTCTTTTTAAGGCCTACTGTCAGAGCTTTTACACGAGCAATCTATGGGTCAGCTATACTAAGAGATCGCTGAATGTCCTGCGCGTTCAATATAATAATGTTTTCAGGATGTTGATGCGACTGCCCCGGTTCTGTAGCGCTTCAGGAATATTTGCGGAGACCCATACGAATGGCTTTCCTGCCATACTACGCAAAAAAACGGCATCCCTGCTGTGCAGAGTGCGGAGTAGTCGCAACTATATCCTGAGAGCTGTGGCGGAGAGCTATACGCCAAATATCAGGCATTTTGTGTTGAGATTGATTAGATATGAAACATGTGTTCCTACTTAGTCGTCCTTTGTTTTTGTCCCTTGTTTTAATAATATAATTTTAATTCAATGTTACTAACATTAGAATATAAGCTGTATGTAATACTAACAAAATATGGATCACTGTTGTCCGAAATAAATGAATTTTATTTATTTAGGCCCTTCAAATTTCAAGCATAAGAAGTACTTACAATCAAAATTCGAAGAAGCTATGATACACCAAAACCAACTGTTGGTGGTGAATAAAAACCGCAAAATAGATACAATTTTCCAGTCATCATCGTCTCAAAGTAAAACAAAGCAATCTGCTGCCGAAGCTACACTTGCGTTTCACACTGTTAAACACCACCAGTCTTACAACTCCATGGACTGCACTGGGCGTTTGATGAAGGTAATCTTTGCTGATTCCAATATTGCCAAGGAAGCCATCGTAAATGGCGCGATAGTTCCATGGATAATTCAAAATATCAAGTCCTTGCTACAAAAAATAACATACATTGGGGTATCAACCGATGCAAGCAATCATGGCTCGGTAGAATATTTCCGATTATGATCCAGGTTTTTGATTCTCAAGGTGGGATGCAGTCGAAGTTACTGGATGTCATTAACACACCAAACGAGACAGCAGAAACAATATCTGATATTATTATGAAGTCTTTGGAAAAGTACGACTTAACTGAAAAATGTATCTCTCTAACAGCGGATAATGTCAACGTAAATTTTGGAGGGATCAACAGACAAGCAGGTAAAAATGTGTTGACAAATCTTAAGCATAAACTACATAAGGAGATTGTTGGAATTGGTTGCCTCTGGAAGCCGGAACCAATGACTTAACGTGTTTGGTGATGGTCACCCATCCATGGACTGATCTTGGCAAGCACGGCTTAACCTGAAGACCAACACGTGGAGCTGTTATTACTTAGCCAGCCATGTACATAAATACTAATATAGTAAATTTTTTTTTTACAAATACAAGCCAAGTGTCGCAGTGATGAAGAATTAATAAAGGGAAATTCCTATAAAATGCCTGAAATGGACAAAAACTACGAGTAGTCCTTAATTGTTTTAAAAATAAAATATGTATAATGAAATAATTCTCAAGTTTGTTAATGTAGGGTATAAAAATATAGGAATCAATAAAATATTTAACTTGATATCCGTTTAATTCATTCTTATTTTTATTGGAGGTAAGTGTTTATTTGACACAAGTAAGTGACATTCAGCCAAACAGGAATCGTCAAATAATCCCTAACGAAGTATTTTTCAGAATTAGTGCACAGTTATCATTAATTTAATATAATTCGACCTTTCTGTACCATAAATCTAATCAAAATAATATACGCATGTCAATATTAATTAAAATCAAATTATGTTTTAAATAAAAAACGTATCGTAGGCTGTATGAATCACATGTCCTTTGCCTTACTGACAGTTTGACATTACTGCATTTTCGATTGTTTGTTTACTTGATTCTTGCGCTTGCGACTTGAGTTACGTACGGATTGCTTTTTTTATGATATAACGACGACTGTGGCCATTTTTAAGGATTTTGATTTTACTTCTGCACACGATACCCAATTTTGAACACGGATTTAGATTGGACCCGCCTAAACGACGACTCGGCTTTTTGACGACGGACCTAAACCTTCTTTAAATACGACGCTGTTGTGTATTTTGGACTTGGAAAAATGGATAGAAACATGCACTGTGTTAATTGTTATCTCGATATTTCAAGGATGAGACGTAACCTATTATCAGTGCAAAATGATGAAGTACGTTGTTTAATACAGGCATGGATTGCACCACAAGTTGTAAGTATTGAGAGTCCCTAGTTTTCTTGCCTATTTATATTGGACGTACTGATATACATACAACAATTAAATTATGTTTGTCCTTTTTCTCAGGAACAAGATAGTGTTATTTGTGATGCATGTCTAAGATTGGCAATACAAACTATCACCGAGACACCAGGCACCAGTCGACCTGATAGACAAGTAGGCCACCGCTATGTGTGCGTTTGCTGTGGACAGTCTCTTCTACGACAACGATCACATAGTTTAAGTAATAACACAGATCGTGAAAGGCACATAATGAATGTAGTAGCACACAGAATTCAACCACGCCAGGTTAGATCCCTGCTATTATATTAAATTGATTATTCCTGGGCTTCGTACCCAACTCCACAGCTTTTAGTAAAACAAAACTAACTTTCACTTTTTATTTTTCTTGCAGCTACGTTCTTCAGATTTGATCTGTCACCCATGCTGGCAACAATGCAACCGGGCTGCATCACCCATTACTACTCCTTCACCAAGTCTGATTCAGATACCCAGAGTCAAGCAGTTGATTTGAATGTACCTCTACATGAAGAAGTTCCTCAAATGAGATCCATCGTCCTGTTACCTAATTATGGAAGAGCAGTCGATACTCAAAGTCATTGTTTCTTTCCAGGATGTAATATGACAGACAGACAAGGATGACAAGTATTATGTACCAAAGAATGGAAAAATATGTAGTCATCATTTAAACAGTGACTTATGGTACGAACTTCCTGCTTTGGAAGATATGAATCATGAATTCACCGTGGATCACATTGAAGACTTTGCATCATTTGTGAATTATGAATGTCGTGCTTTGGACTTAGAAAATGTACATTTGATGGAAGAACACATGATGTGGTACTTTCTAGGAATGAGTAGAAATAATTTTAGTACTCTAATGAGAGAAGTCCCCCGTTTGGCGCAAATGCATAGAGCTTCTACTGGCCTTGGAGCTTACCTGATGAAATTAAGAACTGAGGATTCCGATGAAAGAATATCATCTCTTCTACAAATACCGAGAAGTACACTAGAACGTCTAATGACTGAAGCAAGGGAAAAACTGCATCAACATTTTGTTCCTATGAACCTCGGAATTGGACATATAACGAGAGAACAAATTGCAGAAAGAAACCTTGTTCTACCAAATGGGCTGTTCGGTGAAGTCGATGGAGAAAGAAAGCCTGTTGTAATTATTGATGGAACATATATATATATATATATGTTCAAAAAAGCTCCAACTATTTATACCAAAAAGAGACATATTCTCTTCACAAATATAGAAACCTTGTGAAGCCATTCATGCTTGTTTGTTCTGATGGCTATATTATCGATGTATTAGGCCCTTATCCGGCAACAACGTCCGATGCTCAGATAATGAACAGTGAATTTGATGAACCCAGTAAGCCACTGAGGCAATATTTTCAGGACAATGACGTGTTCATTTTAGATAGAGGGTTTAGGGATTCTATTCCAATTTTGGAATCATGCAATTATAGTGTCCACATGCCATCAACACTGCAAGAAAATGAATTTCAATTATTGACTCTGGCCAACAAAAGCAGAAAAGTCACTATTTATCGCTGGGTAAACAGACCCTTCACCAAGCCGTCAACCAAGCATTCTGTACATCAAACTAAGTAACTTTACGCAAAAATTTTTGCTGGGAAACGAAATTTTTTTTTGGGGTCAAAAATCACATTTTACGGTAAAACTCAATATAATGCGCTCAAAACTTATTACTGATGGATTCTTTGAATAGTAAACGGACCATGGAGGTAATTGGAGTAAAGTTAGAACCTTAAGAAGTAATATTTAAAAAAAAACTTGTGAAAAAATTGGAACTTTGACCCCCAATATCTCCGTAACTAGAAGGTTCCCAGGTATGGTCCAGAACAAAAAAATGATCACAATGACAAGGAGAACAAGTGCCTTTCAGCTTCGTTAAGGGTCTTTTTACACCCTTTAGACTTGCTCATTGATTTTGTGCTTTGAACCGCAGGTAGCATGACACAAAATCGAACGATTCGAATCGATCTCATTCCTCCATCTCTCTCGAAGCACTCTTGAAATAAGCAAGTACAAATGAGATCGACGGACGTTCTATTTTGTGTCATGACATCTGCGGCTCAAGGCACAAAATCAATGAGCAAGTTTACAAACAAGCATGCGACTAATAAGCACGTGTAACTTTACCCTTAGTGAACTTTTTTGACATTTTTAACCGACTTCCAAAAGGAGGAGGTTATCAAGTCGTCTGTTTTTTTTTTTTTTTTGTGTATGTTCAGCGATTTCTTCGCCAATTGTGAACCGATTTTGATTATTATTATTTTTTTTGGACGGATATTGTTTCGCGGTGGTCCCGTTTAAATTTGGTGAAGATCTGATGCTGATCTTCGGAGATATCAATGGAACTCTTCAATAATAGACAGCAAATCTGTCGTGATTGCTGCAATCGCTTGGATATTTGTTGTTTACACAACACCATAACATAACATCACGCCTATATGCTCTGAGGGGGTACGCAGATGTGTACAGAGTACCCACAGTTTGACAGTTAGGTATGTTAAGTTCCATTTTATTGGGGAGCTCATTACCAAGACATGTATTGTTAACGGTTCACTAATGTTTCACCAAAACTCCTTTGACAATTTTTAACCGACTTCAAAAAAACTAGAGGTATTTTTTCATGTACATGTGTTAACCGATTTCTCCGCCAATTGTCGACCGATTTTCAATTTTTTTTCTTTATTCGAAAGCCTATACTCCTGAGGTGGTCCCATTGTTACCATGTCAGAATCTGATGATAGGATCCCAAGGAAATCGTGGGCCACCCTCAAATGTTATAGGCACGTACAATGTTTTTTTTCACATTATGTACTTTCTAACGCAATTCAAATATTTATGCCTGGTAATCATCATCTTATGTTGCTGAGGTGATGATGAAGTTATAAGTCAGGATCTGATGATGGGATCCCAGGAAAATTATGGGCAACCCTCTTTTATGGGCATTGTTTACACCATATCGTAACATAACATAACGCCTGTATGCTCTGAGGGTGTACACAGATGAGTACAGTACAACCAGATTTGTTTGTTTTTGATGACAATGTAAAATAAATGCATAGCATATTAATGGTATTACAACTAAAAAAGTTTTTTATTTACTTACTTAATAGTTAATATTTTTCTATTGTTGTAAGCGTGTTGACATTGTGTTATTTTTTTTAATTGATTCTATGTAGCATAAGAAATAAAAAAGCTGAAATCTATGGTAATTATTTTTTTTTTCTGGGAAGGATTCCTTCCTCAGCAAATGTCACCCCCCCCCCCACTCCCCAGTGACAACTGAGAAACGGACTTCCCATTTGTCCCCTCTAGTCAGTTTTCAAAGGGAATAGTCGGCACAAATTGTCACCCCGGAGGACAGGGCTAGAGGGGACTATTGGGAATAATTTGAACCAATGATTTAACGTGTTTGGTGATGGTCACCCATCCACGGACTGATCTTGGCAAATATTTTTTACTTTAGTAAATATTTTTTTGAAATACAAGCCAAGTGTCGCAGTGATGAAGAATTAATAAAGAAGAAGGAACACGGTCCATACAAAATTAACCCACGTCCTACAGCAACGAGAAGTATCTCAAAAACAATGATAAAAATGGGTTTACAAAGATGGCATGCTTCCAAACTCCATCCTTATAGCCTAGCATATAAAAAAATTGCTTCGAAAATTCGTTCAGGTGCAGTAATATCTACGACGGATATATTGAGAAATACTTGGCTATCTTGATTTGACTTCAATGATGGAGTTCCATCATGAAACTTTTTTTTTTTTTTTCACAAAAATAAGTTGATTTCCTACAATAATTTTGCAGTTAAGTTACTTAGTTTGATGTGCAGAATGTTTGGTTGACGGCGTCGTGAAGGGTCCGTTTACACCCTGAATTCATTGCAGATATGACTGCCCCTGAACAAATTTTCATAGCATTTTTTTATATGTTAGACTGTAAGGATGGAGTTTGGAAGTATGCCATCTTTTTATACCCATTTTCATAATTTTTCTGAGATAGTTCTCTTCGCTGTAGGACGTGGGTTAATTTTGATCCTTCTTCTTTTAGGCCCTCGCCAAATTTCAAGCATAAAAAGTACTTACAATCAAAATTCGATGAAGCTATGATACACCAAAACCAACTGTTGGTGGTGAATAAAAACCGCAAAATAGATACAATTTTCCAGTCATCATCGTCTCAAAGTAAAACAAAGCAATCTGCTGCCGAAGCTACACTTACGTTTCACACTGTTAAACACCACCAGTCTTACAACTCCATGGACTGCACTGGGCGTTTGATGAAGGTAATCTTTGCTGATTCCAATATTGCCAAGGACGCCATCGCAAATGGCGCGATAGTTCCATGGATAATTCAAAATATCAAGTCCTTGCTACAAAAAATAACATACACTGGGGTATCAACCGATGCGAGCAATCATGGCTCGGAAAAAATATTTCCGATTATGATCCAGGTTTTGGATTCTCAAGGTGGGATGCAGTCGAAGTTACTGGATGTCATTAACACGCCAAACGAGACAGCAGAAACAATATCTGATATTATTATGAAGACTTTGGAAAAGTACGACTTAACTGAAAAATGTATCTCTCTAACAGCGGATAATGCCAACGTAAATTTTGGAAGGATCAACAGACAAGCAGGAAAAAATGTGTTGACAAATCTTAAGCATAAACTAAATAAGGTGATTGTTGGAATTGGTTGCCTCTGGAAGCCGGAACCAATGACTTAACGTGTTTGGTGATGGTCACTCATCCATGGACTGATCTTGGCAAGCACGGCTTAACCTGAAGACCAATACGTGGGGCTGTTATTACTTAGCCAGCCATGTACATAAATACTAATAAAGGGTGTAAAAAGACCCTTAACGAAGCCGAAAGGCACTTATTCTCCCCGTCAATGCGATCATTTTTTTGTTCTAGACCATACCTGGGAACCTTCTAGTTACGGAGATATTGGGGGTCAAAGTTCCAACTTTTTCACAAGTTTTTTTTTTAATACATGTTTGTAATGTAGTTTTTTTACTTTACACACCTTCACGACCCCCGTACTATTCAATCCATCCATCAGCACAATGTTTTGAGTCCGTTACATTGAGTTTTACCGTAAAACGTAATTTTTCACCCAAAAAAAAAAGTCGTTTCCCAGCAATAATTTTTGCGTAAAGTTACTTAGTTTGATGTACAGAATGCTTGGTTGACGGCTTCGTGAAGAGTCTGTTTACACCCCGTATAGTAAATATTTTTTACAAATACAAGCCAAGTGTCGCAGTGATGAAGAATTAATAAATTTTAGGCCCTCGCCAAATTTCAAGCATAAGAAGTACTTACCATCAAAATTCGAAGAAGCTATGATGATCGAAGCGAACTCTTCCTGTGTGGAACCAAATGTTTCGTTGTTAGGATACAACAAACTCGAGAAAGTCAATGCAACTGCAGCAGTGCAGCCACTTTTGCCACTAAACCCGCCACCACCGGATACACCACCCATGATCACTAATTTAAAGCAGGAAATTGAAGATGATGAATATAAATGCGATACCACTGAAACTTCATCTGAGTTCAACCAGTCAGAAGAACTAAAGCTTGCCCCTGCAACAATTAAAACTGACCAGTCTGTTGAGCCTGTCCAGCCTACTGTAACGACGTGCCCAAACTTTGCACGTGGTACTTGCAAAAAGGATGCAGCGTGTATATTTGCACATGAATTAATTTTGTCTCAATTGCCGGGGGCTTATACATTTTGTAGGAACTTCCAAAATTCTGTGTGTTCTTTTCGTAAGTGTGTGGCGTAACCACAATATATTATAATAACTACATACACTAAATAAATTATATATACTATAAAATATATATAATACTTTACATACTAAATACACAAAGTACAAACATACACAATAACACTTAACATAATAATAAACCAACTTACCAGTACTGTAGAATCGCATCGTTGAGTCGTCGGTCGTCACCGCAAGTCGTCGTCGTGTCGTACCGAATAAAAGCGCATCGAGTCCCGCTGCTCACGAGAACAAAGGAAGCCTAGAACCATCGATCACCGGCCGGCGCGCACCGACGCGCGCGCCCGCACCAGCTAGTCTGTCCCGCTCGCTCGCGGCAGACGCACGCTTGCTTACTACGCGAACAATAATCCTTCCGCTTTCGCTAAATCGCCTTTCTTACATACTTACCTGTTTGTGCTAGCTGTATTTGTAATTAGTGGTGAGAATAAACTGTTGATAAAGTGTCTGAGCCGTTTGATTGTGTTTCCTGCAGAAGAACTAGCATCCCGAACAGAAGACATCCACAACGCTTCATTCCCCACATTGGTGATCCCGAATATTGGACACTATACGGACCGGCATAAAAACCGTAAGCTAGTGAAAACCATATTTAAAAATGTCTCAAAGTAACAAGCCATCCGACAAACAGGGCGACGAAGGCAGGTCGCATTCCAAAGAAAGGACATTCACACCTTCCGACATTTGTCGTGTCGGTGTACGACTACCACCGTTTTGGCCGGAAGAACCAGAAGTCTGGTTTGCGCAAATAGAAGGAAGTTTCGCGCTCTCAGGTGTAAAGGATGACGACACCAAATATTATTACGTCAGCTCGCATTTGGAAAACCGTTACGCCGCAGAGGTGAAAGATATTTTAATTAATCCTCCAGTTAGTGGCAAATACGATAAATTAAAAAGTGAGCTAATTAAAAGGTTATCCGCTTCGCGCGAAAAAGAACTTACCCAGTTGCTGATGCATGAGGAATTAGGAGACAGACGACCATCCGCGTTTCTTCGGCACCTACAACATCTAGCGGGCCCAAACATACCGGACGATTTTATAAAGACTGTATGGACTAGCCGCTTACCGGGTAATATACAAATAGTTGTAGCATCACAGCCAGAGTCGTCACTTTCTGCACTCGCAGACCTGGCAGATAAAGTACACGACCTGGTACCATCCGCACCTCAAGTGGCCGCCACGGACGCAGTGCCCAACTCAATTGCCGAAAAATTATCGAAAGAGATAGCAGAGCTCAGTCGTCAAGTGAAGGCCCTCTCAACAAGAGATTCTAGATCCAGGTCGAGGAACAGAATTCAAAGGGGAAGGAGCAACACGCGTTCCCAATCAAATTATAAAAGGTACCCAACCTGCATTTTTCACCACAGATATGGAGATATGGCACGGAGATGCCTAAAACCTTGTGATTATCAATCAGGGTCGGGAAAAGCCAAAGGCAGTCATTAGTAGCGACACATGATTGCCATAGCTCAACTACCGGTCGCTTTTACATAACGGACAGAAAGACAAAAATGCAGTTCTTAGTCGACATCTGCGTTTTTCCTCGCTCCGCCCTGAAACAAAGGCGATCACGTATTACCGAGCTCAACGTCTTCGCAGCGAATGGCCAATTGCCATATACGGTGCCCAGCAAATGGAACTTGACCTAGGGCTTCGCCGTGCATTCTTCTGGCAATTCGTAATTGCTGACGTCACAAAGGCAATTATCGGAGCCGATTTTTTATCGCATTACGACTTAGTAGTAGACTGTCGTAACAAACGCCTGATCGACAACAAGACCAGCCTATCAGCAAACGCAAACCCAGTTCCTGCATCAGATGTCATAACTTCAGTTAAAACAATAACAGGCGAGTCTTAAGTATCTGAACCTTCTTCGAGATTTTGCCGAAATCACTCGGCCAGCAGGTACACATCAGATCATACGTCACAATACGGTTCACCACATACGAACCACTGCCGGACCGCCCGTATATTGCACTCCAAGAAGACTTGCCCCGGACAAACTGAAGATCGCGAAACAGGAGTTCGATGAAATGCTGAGAATAGGGACAGCACGACCGTCCGAGAGCCCATGGTCGTCCCCCCTTCATCTAGCTGCAAAAAAGGACAACGGTTGACGACCATGTGGCGATTACAGAATGCTTAACGCTCGGACGATCCCCGACCGATACCCTATCCGGCACATCCAAGACTTCACTCAGAACATAGCTGGCTGCCAAATATTTTCCAAAATCAATTTTATAAAAGCATATAACCAGATACCGGTAAACCCCGAGGATATTCCCAAAACGGCCATAACCACACCCTTCAGAATGTTCGAGTTCCCTTTTATGACGTTTGGTCTCAGAAACGCGGGACAAACGTTTCAAAGATTCGTGGACGAAATGACTCGTGACCTGGACTTCTGCTACACCTACCTGGACGATTTTTTTATATCATCCCCTGACGAAGAGACCCATTACCTTCACTTACGCCTCCTCTCCTCTTCGAACGATTAAAAGAATATGGAATGGTCATAAACACTTCTAAATGTGTTTTCGGGGCAGAAGAAGTAACTTTCCTCGGCTGCAGCGTATCTCGTGCAGGCATCCAACCTCTGGATAGCTAGATTCAAGCCATACAGGACTACCCCATCCCGAAAACCGTTAAAGAACTCAGAAGATTCCTGGGGATGATAAATTTCTATCGTCGTTGTATAAAAGACGCTGCCTCATCCCAAACGCCATTGCATAATCTGCTTACCGGATCGATAAAAGGAAACCATCCCATAAACGTCAGCGGGGAAGCACTACAAGCATTCAAAGGCTGCAAGAAGAGCTTATGCCAAGCAGCTCTCCTCGCGCATCCAGACATGGACGCCAAACTAGCGCTAGTCACGGACGCGTCAGACGTTGCAATCGGAGGAGTCCTACAGCAGGAGAAAGACGGAGAATGGTAACCCCTTGCCTTTTTCAGCCGTAAATTGAGTCCATCACAAAAAAAATACTCGCCGTACGACCGTGAACTTCTCGCAATTTACGAATCCGTGAAACATTTCCGACACCTGGTGGAAGCAAGACACTTCACAGTATTTACAGACCACAAACCCATCTGCTTCGCGTACTGAGGTCATAAAGAAAAATGTTCACCACGGCAGTTTCGGCATTTAGATTACATAGGACAATTTACAACAGACATACAACACATATCGGGAAAGGACAACATAGTTGCCGATACTCTCTCAAGGATAGAGGAAATCATACAGCCTGTCGAGTCGAGCAGCTTGGCGATATCACAGCGTAACGACCCAGAACTAAGGCAACTCTTAGAAGGTGGAACTTCGCTTAAAATTGTCAAAGTAACTGTACCTGGAACAAAACTGGAACTTTACTGCGACGACACCCCACCAAATATCATGGTAAGTCTTTCTTCCTGTATGAGCTTTTGCCCGTGGAATCTATCACGTGAAGTTTGGACATTATTCAAATAGATTTCTTGGATGACTTCGTCCTTGAGTATAAAGGGTGTAAAAAGACCCTTAACGAAGCCAAAAGGTACTTGTTCTCCCCGTCATTGCGATCATTTTTTTGTTCTAGACCATACCTGGGAACCTTCTACTTTCGGAGATATTGGGGGTCAAAGTTCCAACTTTTTCACAAGTTTTTTTTTAAATACATGTTTTTAATGTAAGATTTTTACTTTAAACACCTTCACGACCCTCGTACTATTCAATCCATCCATCAGCACAATGTTTTGAGTACGTTACATTGAGTTTTACCGTAAAACGTGATTTTTCACCCTAAAAAAAAAAGTTGTTTCCCAGCGATAATTTTTGCGTAAAGTTACTTAGTTTGATGTACAGAATGCCTGGTTGACGGCTTGGTGAAGGGTCTGTTTACACCCCGTATAAAGACTTGCTCATTGATTTTGTGCCTTGCGCCGCAGGTAGCATGACACAAAATCGAACGACTCGAATCGATCTCGTTCCTCCATCTCTCTCTAAGCACTCTTGAATTAAGCAAGTACAAATGAGATCGACGGACGTTCTATTTTGTGTCATGACATCTGCGGCGCAAGGCCCAAAATCAATGAGCAAGTTTACAAACAAGCATACGACTAATAAGCACGTGTAACTTTACCCTTAGTGATTATCTGTGATTAGTATTAATTAAAGTTAATAATCTGTGATTGTACGTATTAAAGGAAACATAATGTTGTTTTTTTTTTATTTGATTCTATATAACTTTTTTGACATTTTTATTTACTTACTTAATAGTTAATATTTTTCTAATGTTTTAAGCGTGTTGACATTGTGTTATTTTTTTTAAATTGATTCTATGTAGCATAAGAAATAAAAAAGCTGAAATCTATGGTAATTATTTTTTTTTTCTGGGAAGGATTCCTTCCTTAGCAAATGTCATGTACATAAATACTAATATAGTAAATATTTTTTTGAAATACAAGCCAAGTGTCGCAGTGATGAAGAATTAATAAAGAAGAAGGAGCACGGTCCATACAAAATTAACCCACGTCCTACAGCAACGAGAAGTATCTCAAAAACAATGATTAAAATGGGTTTAAAAAGATGGCATACTTCCAAACTCCATCCTTACAGCCTAGCATATAAAAAAATTGCTTCGAAAAGTCGTTCAGGGGCAGTAATATCTACGATGGATATATTACAATATTGAGAAATACTTGGCTATCTTGATTTGACTTCAAAGATGGAGTTCCATCATCAAACTTTTATTTCCTACAATAATTTTGCGGTTAAGTTACTTAGTTTGATGTGCAGAATGTTTGGTTGACGGCGTCGTGAAGGGTCCGTTTACACCCTGAATTCATTGCAGATATGACTGCCCCTGAACAAATTTTCATAGCATTTTTTTATATGTTAGTCTATAAGGATGGAGTTTGGAAGTATGCCATCTTTTATACCAATTTTCATAATTTTTTTGAGATAGTTCTCTTCGCTGTAGGACGTGGGTTAATTTTGATCCTTCTTCTTTCACCAACAAGTACTCAACATTTACTAGTTTTAATTGCCAGTCAGCAAAACGCTCTATTGACGACATTCGAGCAATTTGTGCTTGGTCGGATCTTGTAGCCCTCCAAGAGACATGGCTTCTTCCCCATGACATATTGATGTTTGGAACCATTAGTCAAGACTTTGAATTTACTGGTAAGTCAGCGGTTGATACAACCGTCGCACCGTTAAGAGGAAGGTCGTATGGGGGAGTGGCCATTCTCTGGAGGAAAGGCTTGTTTCAGTCAGTCTCTGTTTTGGACTGTGGTAGTAAACGGCTTGTAGCCATAAAGGCAGCCATAGGCGAGCGCTCTTTTCTTGTTTTTTCTGCCTACATGCCTACGGACTCACCAGAGAATTTGACCATCTTTACTAATGTATTAAGTGAGATAAATGCCATTGTAGCAAGTTATGATGTTGAAAATCTGTATACATATAATAAGACAGTAAAAAAACTGTATCTGTACATTGAATATTTAAAAAAAAAAAAAAATTGAGGGGGGTTTAGAAAGAGTGATAGAGCACGAATCCAAAAAAAATCTGTCTGTTTGTCTGTTTGTTTGTACACGCTAATCTTCGGAACTGCTGGACGGATTTGAATGTTTTTTTTTTTGTTGTATAGGTATTAAGTCTGGGCAACATATAGGCTATAATTTATCTTGGAAACTTGAACACCTGATGGAGAACCGCAACAGACCAGCTAAACTATAAGAGATACAAAAATAATACCATAGCAAAAATTGTTCCACGTGATGAGCATTTTCTGCTGAGAGAATAAATTTGAAGATCTGGAACACCTGATGTGGAACTCCAAGAGCCCAGCTACACTATAACATGTATAGGAATGCCGTCTTAGCAAGAGTTGTTCAGCCTGATGAGCACTCTCTGTTAACGTATAAAAATTGAAGACCTGGAACACCTGTTGTGGAATTCCAAGCGCCCAGCAACACTATAACATAAATATATAGGAATGACGTTTTAGCAAAAGTTGTCGAATCTGATGAGCTCTCTCTGTTGACTTATAAAAATCGAAGATCTGAAACACCTGTTGTGGAACTCCAAGAGCCCAGCTACACCATAACACATATAGGAATGACGTCTTAGCAAAAGTTGTTCGGTCTGATGGGCATTTCCTGTTGACTTATAAAAATCGAACATCAGAAATATCTGATGTTGAAATCAAAGCTATCACTAATTTCACTGTATAAAATAACATAAGCTGGGAGTACCTCCACGCGGTGAAGGCGGTAACAGTTTAGGACTGATTTTCGATGACGACGGTATATCATTGAAAATTTGACTCCTGGACTACTGGACAAAACTCCCATTTTTTTTTATCGAATAAATATGCCTTCGGGCTTATGTTATTTGAGTGTTTAATTTCCTTTTCCATTTATCTTCGTGACACGGTAGCCTACCCGGTAACGCAGGGGAGCAGTCACTTAGATTTTAATTGATCAGGTATCTTCACAATAAAACTATAACCATGCCTAGAAAGAGGTTAAATCTTTCTCAATGTTCCAAAGGAGCTAAAAGATTGAGGATCATAAGATCCCAAGAATCTACCGAAGAACGTCAGGAGAGACTTGATGCTGTTCGAGAACATCAGGCTGCAACTCGCTCCGTTGAAACCTCTTCGGATCGCGAAGCACGCCTGCGTTCTCAGCGTATTTACACATCTACATCCAGGTCTCTCGAAACCAGTGAAGAATATGATGCGCGACTGACCGCTAATCGTGAACGTCATGCATTGTCTCGCGACTCGGAGACGTTCACGGAAAGAGAATTACGCTTGAGTTTTCAGCGTATATACACATCGACTTCGAGGTCTCTACAGACAAGTGCGGAGCGTGATGCGCGACTGACCGCTGATCGTGAACGTCACGCATTGTTTCGCAAGTCGGAGACGTTCACGGATAGAGAATTCCGCTTGAGATCCAAGCGTATCTACGCATCGACTTCTAGGTCTTTAGAGACAAGTGGGGATCGTGATGCGCGACTGACCGCTGATCGTGAACGTCACGCATTGTCTCGCGAGTCGAAGACATTCACGGATAGAGAATTGCGCTTGAGTTCTCAGCGTATCTACGCATCGACTTCTGACTTACAAAAATGAAAGATATGGAACGTCTCTTATCATCTCGCGCATCCCGTTGTTTTCCCGTCCCCGGGCTCTTAGAATTCGACATCAGACATTTCAGATCTTCAATTTTGACGACCCCGTTGTCACTGACATAAGTAATAGGTTCCGCGGACGAAGTCGCGGGCAGAAGCTAGTGTTTTCATATTGGGAGATTTTAACGCGCACCCCAAACAAAACTTTTACAATGAATTGTCAAACTTCTGTACAGACCAGTCATGGGTTTGTGCCGATATTGAAATCCTAGGTGCTGAGCAAAATCACTACACATTTATTAGTGATGCGCATGGGTGTAGAAGATAGCTCGATCACTGTGTGGTATCTTTATCAGCTTGGCACACTGTTGTGGATGTAGGTATTAAAGACCGCACGACATCTCTCGCCGGTTCCATTCTCCGTTGTGACCAGGGTAGATGACATACCTAACCGAGAGGTAGTTCCCGACCACACGACGAAGGTAGGTCGGCACTCGGTGATACCGGAGTGCCTCCCTAATGCAGCTCCAGGGCATGGCGTTGAAGGCGTTGGCGATGTCGAGAGACACCGCCAAGACGACCCCACCCCGGGACACCGCATCTCCCGTCGTGAGGGCTCTCACGCGCATGATGGCGTCCACTGTCGAGCGCCCCTTGCGGAAACCAAATTGGTGTTCCGCAAGATCCGGCCCCATTCCCGCAAGGTGCCCGGCGAGGCGGTTGGCAATGACTCTTTCAAAGAGCTTGCCCACCTCGTCGAGCATCACAATGGGCCGGTATGCGGATGGAGAGTCCGCAGGACGCCCTGGTTTCCGTATGAGGACCAGCTTCCCCGTCTTCCAACGAAGTGGGAACTGGCCTCTCTCCAAGCATGCGCTTAAGAGCCCTTCCAGTCGGGGCCCGAGAGCCTCAGAGGCCAGGAACCAGGCTTTGCCAGGTAAGCCATTGGGTCCCGTGGCGGCAGTTTTGGCCTTAAGCCTGCCTACCGCCACTCTCAGGTCTACCCCAGTCACCGCCGGAACGTCGTCATCGTCGTCCATGTGGTCCACTTCCGGCATCCGGAGGGCGGATGCGGAGCCTGCGGTGCTTGGTGTACAGGTGGCGCGAGGCGATGCACACCTCGCGCAGAGTTGTCAGCTCTCGCGACCACCAGTACACCTGACGCCGGGCGCTTCCTGGCTGAACTCGGGGCATTGCCACGTCACAAATCTCGGACATGGCCTCCTGGAACCAACCAGCCTCGTTGTTTATGTCGGTAGACGTGTCCGGTGATGTCACCCAGGCCTGCACGATCGAGGCTTCCAGGAGGAGCTCCCGGTCCAGCTGCCTCAGCGCCCATCGCGGACCACTCGGGGCCTGTAGGACCGGCGCGCTTGAGGTCTGGGCGGAGACGTCAAACCGGATGTACTGGTGGTCGGAGTAGGTCTCCACCCCCTCCATGACGCGCCAGTCTACGACACGCGGTGACAGAGCGGGCCTAGTGAACGAGATGTCCACCACCGACTCGCCCCGCATCCGCACACACGTGGGGACAGAACCCCGATTTAGGACGACTAGGCCTGGTCTCCAGAGCCCAGTTCTCCACCATCCTTCCCTGCACGTCTGTGTAACGAGAACCCCAATCCAAGTTCTTGGCATTGAAGTCCCCGAGCACAAGCACGGGGAGGGAATGGCTTCCGATGACGAGGCTCAACTCCATGAGGGAGTTGTGGAACTTGGCGAGAGTTTGGCTCGGAGAGAAGTAGACTCCCGCTACGACGATCTCCCCGAACCGTGCTGCTACGCACCCCTGACCCTTCCTGACACTATCATGGGTATGTATAAGATGGTTACTGTTTCTTTTTATGTATTTGGATATTTTTATTCAGTTATCAACGGCAGAAAAAATATTATTGGTAACAAGATTTGTAACTCTGGAAAAGGGACATACCAGGGGACTGTTTTTTGAGGTGTTTGAGGTTAATTTATTCAAATATAACATTATCAAATTAATAGATAAGCTGTGGCGTGCCAAGAATACCTAATACTATATCGGTATTGATACAAAAAACGGAGGAATATTAAGTTACATAAAATTAGCTTGGGACAGCGATTTTCCATTTAGTGGAGAATTGCCCAAATAAATGAATTTTGGATATACAATGTCGCCCATGCGCATGTGACTGCCCGTAATTTTCTGAATATTCATGAAGAAATGTCGAAAATAAACTTCAAAAGGGGGGGTCTATCTATAACATTTTTCATGTTATTCAATTTTTAATTTTTTAAGTAGAGTTTGTAGATTTGCTTTCTATTTTTTGACACATCTCCGAAGTTTATGGGTCGATTTGGGTTCTGTTTATTATTTCTCAAAGCTTATGAGTTATTTTAACAGGTTAATTAACACTTTTACTAAAAATTATCGACTACGAAAATAAAAACGGAATCGAAGTCATTTTTTCGGTAAAAAATTGAGTATTTATTTTAAAAAAACTAGTATAAGTCCATAAATTATCCCCATAGGACGACTTTTTTAATCATTACTTGTAATCTACTACATAACAGCTATGGTGATAATTTATGGATTTACACTAGTTTTTTTAAAATAAATACACAATTTTTTACCGAAAAAATTACTTCGATTCCGTTTGTTTTCTTCGTAGTCGATAATTTTTATTAAAAATGTTAATTAACCTGTTAAAATAACTCATACGCTTTGAGAAATAATAAACAGAACCCAAATCGACCCATAAACTTCGGAGATGTGTCAACAAATAGAAAGCCAATCTACAAACTCTACTTAAAAAATTAAAAATTGAATAACATGAAAAATGTTATAGATAGACCCCCGCTTTTGAAGTTTATTTTCGACATTTCTTCATGAATATTCAGAAAATTACGTGCGGTCACATGCGCATGGGCGACATTGTATAAGGTGCTATAAAAATATCTGCCACGGCTTTAATGGGAGGTAGTATTGTGTTTATAGATTACAATAGTAAAGATAAATTATTGATCATATGTCATATTTTTTTTCATACCAAAAATTGTACGTATAAATTAGAATTGATTTATTGGCATAAAACCATCACGTAGACTTAATAAGCTGTTGCCGCACCGCACCGAATTCAATTCAATCATTTCGCAAAACGCCGGCACCGTTCATACACTGTTACCATTCTTATCAAACAATGCCGCTGCGCGCTGGCCAATCGGTCGTCAAAGCGCAGCCCCGCGCGCCCCCACCCTCACCCACACTACCCCGTTCGTCGCACGCGCAAGCCGACCGCCTGCTCGCCAGTCGCTCCCCGCCCGCTCGGAAGTTAGTTTTAGCGGTTAGTGACGGGAAAATCGCTCGCGCTTTCTTTAAAAATGCCTCCCAGACGACGGTATTCCAATCAAGAATATCTTGAAATGGTATTGTGCTACCGCGAGTGTAACTACATAACTGCGCATGCAGTAAACTTATACCAGCAGAGGTTTGGTGTGCGAGTGAGTCATCATACCATTCTGGATGCCGTGTACAGATTTAGAGAACACGGCCGCTTTGACCCGCCTCCGGTTGACGCAGGAAGGCCTCCATATTCTACCGAAGAGGAAGTGTTGGACTTCTTCCGACATCCTCTTGCGAGCACCAGGGATGCTGCTTGAGTCTTCGACGTGAGCGACAACTACGTGTGGCGACTTTTAAATCGGGAAGGGCTCCATCCTTACCACTTTACAAGAGTACAAGAATTGCATCCACATGACTACGCGGCTCGTCTCGCGTTTTGTAATTGGATTCGAGAAGAACGCCGCAACATTCTGTGGACGGACGAGTCCACATTCACGCGGGTTGGTATGTTCAACATACACAATGCGCATTATTGCACTGAGGCGAATCCTCGTGTTGTGCGGCCTGACAACTTTCAGACTCGGTTTAGTGTTAATGTTTGGGCCGGGATACTCGGCAACAGAATTCTAGGACCAGTGTTCTTGGACAGACTGAACGGAGACACGTATCTGCGTTACCACGAACCCGTGTGAGAAGAATGTTGGAACGTATTCCTCTTGAAGAGATAAGAGGGCTTCGCTTTCAACATGATGGAGCACCACCTCATTTCGCCATCACCGTACGGGATTTTTTAAACGGTGTGTGGTACGGCGGTGAAAGGTGGATAGGCGGAGGAGGGCCAGTGCCGTGGCCCCTTCGCTCGCCGGATTTAACCCCTCTAGACTTTTTTTTGTGGGGTCGTGTAAAGGACCTTGTGTACGGCCAAACCGGACATGACATTAGAAGTGTGGAAGGCAGATTAAACGCGCATTCAGGGAAGTAAAAAGTGAAACGGACACATTAAATAAAGTGAAAAGACATGTACAGACAGCAATTCTAAATAGTTTACATCGCACACATCGGGAACTGTCATTGTACAAGCCAGTAATGTTCATACAGCCGATCATTATTATTGTGTGCGTATGTACGGGTAAAGACAAAATAAACGGGGTCGCAATGAGACCCAACATTTTAGGCTGATTTTAGTCTCACGCTCACCGTCAGCGCTCATAGCTCAGCGCGTAGTTTATCAGCGCTGAGGCTCAGCGTGGCTCGTTTTAGTATCGTACTGACCGCCTTACTGTACAGACGACGACCAAAATGCGGAGTGTATTAATTATTGCTGCTTTGTACTATCTATCCCAAAAAAATAAAAACCGACGGCGACGAAGACTCTATGTTCATCCATTAATTGAGCAGAGAGCCGTTGCAGGAGACTTTGTCTTGTTATATGGCAGTTTGAGGGTTGACGAAAGTAAATTCTTTAATTACTTTCGAATGTCAACTAGAACTTTTGACGAATTACTGGCAAAGATACAGGATAAACTGGTCCATTGCAGCTTACGACGTGTACCTATACCACCGATTGAACGACTAATGGTGACTTTAAGGTAAGAAAACAACATATTTACTCGTTTTATCGTTATGTTTATCTATACATATAATAAGACAGTAAAAAAACTGTGTCTGTACATTGAATATATTTAAAAAAAAAAAATTGAGGGGGGTTTAGAAACAGTAATAGAGCACGAAACCAAAAAAAAAAATCTGTCTGTTTGTCTGTTTATCTGTTTGTCTGTTTGTCTGTTTGTCTGTTTGTTTGTACACGCTAATCTTCGGAACTACTAGACGGATTTGAAAGATTTTTTTTTTTGTTGTATAGGTATTAAGTCTGGGCAACATATAGGCTATAATTTATCTTGGAAACTTGAACACCTGATGCAGAACCGCAATAGAATAGCTAAACTATAAGAGATACAAAAATGGTACCATAGCAAAAATTGTTCCACGTGATGAGCATTTTCTGCTGAGAGAATAAATTTGAAGATCTGGAACACCTGATGTGGAACTCCAAGAGTCCAGCTACACTATAACATATATGGGAATGACGTCTTAGCAAAAATTGTTCAATATGATGACCACTCTCTGTTGATTTATAAAAATCGAAGATCTGGAACACCTGTTGTGGAACTCCAAGAGCCCAGCTACACCATTACACATATAGGAATGACGTCTTAGCAAAAATTGTTCAATCTGATGAGCACTCTCTGTTGACTTATAAAATCGAAGATCTGGAACACCTGTTGTGGAACTCCAAGAGCCCAGCTACACCATAACACATATAGGAATGACGTCTTAGCAAAAATTGTTCAATCTGATGACCACTCTCTGTTGATTTAAAAAAATAGAAGATCTGGAACACCTGTTGTGGAACTCCAAGAGCCCAGCTACACCATAACACATATAGGAATTACGTCTTAGCAAACATTGTTCAATCTGATGAGCACTCTCTGTTGATTTATAAAAATCGAAGTTCTAGAACACCTATTGTGGAACTCCAAGAGCCCAGCTACACCATAACACATATAGGAATGAAGTCTTAGCAAAAATTGTTCAATCTGATGAGCACTCTCTGTTGACTTATAAAAATCGAAGATCTGGAATACCTGTTGTGGAACTCCAAGAGCCCAGCTACACCATAACACATATAGGAATGACGTCTTAGCAAAAGTTGTTCGGTCTGATGGGCATTTCCTGTTGACTTATAAAAATCGAAGATCAGAAACATCTGATGTGGAAATCAAAGCTATCACTAATTTCACTGTATAATTATAAAATAACATAAGCTGGGAGTACCTCAACGCGGTGAAGGCGGTAACAGTTTAGGACTGATATTTGATGACGACGGTATATCATTGACTTGACTCTACTGGACAAAACTCCTATTTTTTTTTTTTTTTTTATCGAATAAATGTGCCTTCGGGCTTATGTTATTTGAGTGTTTTAGACTTTTTCCACTTATCTTCGTGACACGGTAGCCTACCCGGTAACGCAGGGGAGCAGTCACTTATATTTTAATTGATCAGGTATCTTCACAATAAAACTATAACCATGCCTAGAAAGAGGTCAAATCTTTCCCAATGTTCGGAATCAATGTAAGGAGCTAAAAGATTGAGGACCATAAGATCCCAAGAATCTACCGAAGAACGTCAGGAGAGACTTGATGCTGTTCGAGCACATCAGGTTGCAACTCGCTCCGTGGAAACCTCTTCCTCTCTTCTCTTCTCTTCCTCTTGGATAACGAAGCACGCCTGCGTTCTCAGCGTATTTACGCATCTACATCCAGGTCTCTAGAGAACTGTGAAGAATATGATGCGCGACTGACCGCTGATCGTGACCGTCATGTATTATCTCGCGAATCGGAGACGTTCACGGATAGAGAATTACGCTTGAGTTCCAAGCGTATCTACGCATCGACTTCCAGGTCTCTAGAGACAAGTGGGGAAAGTGATGCGCGACTGACCGCTGATCGTGAACGTGACGCATTGTCTCACGAGTCGGAGACGTTCACGGATAGAGAATTACGCTTGAGTTCCACATCGACTTCTGACTTACAAAAATGAAAGATATGGAACGTCTCGAATCGTCTCGCGCATCCCTTTGTTTTCCCGCCCCCCTCTTAGAATTCGACATCAGACGTTTCAGATCTTCGATTTTGACGGCCCCGTTGTCGCTGGCATAAGCAACAGGATCCGCGTACGAAGTCGCGGGCAGAAGCTAGTTTATAGTAAAGTAAGAGAACAACATATTTATTATTATAAAGTTTCATAAGAACAGATAAAAAATAAAATAAAATTATAATAAGTAATTGAACACATATAATTATTTATTCATCAGTAAGTCTCGCTGTTTGATAACCAGAGTAACCAGGATTCGCATTGTTGGTTTCGTACTCTGGGTAAGCTGGAATCTGATAATTGTATGATGATGCATATCTTGCGTCGTTGGAGGAGCTATTTGAGCTATTTGATCTGTTGTAATTTCGAATATCCATGGCTTCTCGTAGCACTCTCGATCTAAACTCCAGCTTTTGTCCTACATCAAAACTTTTTAAAATTGGACCCAAAGAAGCGAAAAAAGCCAGGTCGTCAGCGGCAAGATCTGGGGTTTGATTACTTAATAAAGTTAATAATTCTTTTTCAAATGGAGAACTTTCTGGATTTGTTTTCGGGGCCCGTCTTTTTCTCTTTTCCAACCAAGGTTTTTGTGATGATGCTGAATCAACACCACGGTCAATCTGCTCACTGTGTTGAGTGTTTGAAAAAACTTGCTGCATTAATATATCAGAATCTTGAGTATTTTCTAAAGACCCCATACTATCCAATGTATTATCTATATTTACTGAGGGTGAGGGAAGGGAAGAGTCATTCAGTGATTCATCAACTTCATTCTCAACTGTTGGAGCTAGGAAGCTTAATTCGTCATAATAGATGTACTTTTTGTATTTTGGTGCAGCACTTCCAGAGGGCGTTTTTTTAATTGCGTTTTTTGTTCTAAAAAACGCGTCCCAGGCTGTTTTCCACCTTTGTTGAACCAGTTTTCCTGAAATAATAAAAACTTTTTTTTTAGATTTCTTGCTACGGGTCGAACATATACAGATTTGCAGTATTCATTTAGGATGGGAATCGCAACAATCAGTAAGATCGTGGACGAAGTGTGTAAAGTTATATGGGAAACGCTACACGATGAATGTATACCATCAAATACTCCCGATATGTGGCAAAATATTGCTAACGGTTTTCTACAAAAGACCAACTTTCCAAATTGCATCGGAGCTATTGATGGCAAGCACATCCGAATCGTAAATCCAACCGGTGGTGGATCAATATTCTACAACTATAAACATTTTTACTCCATAGTTCTGCTAGCTATGTGCGATGCAGATTATTGTTTTACATATGTAAACATTGGAACATATGGAAAAAACTCGGACTCGACTATATTCCAAAACAGTACACTATACAGGAGCCTTGAACAAAACACTTTAAATATTCCAGGACCAAAACCACTGCCTGGAACAAATACTCCAGTTGAACATGTAATTGTGGGTGATGGTGCGTTTGGAATATCAAATAAAATTCTGAAGTCATATGCACGATCCAATATGACCCACAAGAAAAAAATATTCAATTATAGACTGAGCCGCAGTAGACGATACATAGAATCGACATTTGGTATTATGTCAAACAAGTTCAGAGTGTTTCATACACCTATTAATGTGAGTTTTGATGTTACAAAGAAAATAGTTAAAGCATGCTGCGTATTGCATAACTTTATAAGAATTCGAGATGGTTATCGTATTGAAGACACACTTACAATTGAGGGTATGGTGGACTTGCCAACTGTACCTACGAACAGGTCTGGACACGCTCTGCGAGAACATTTTGCCGAGTACTTCGTGAGCCCTATTGGAAGCGTGCCCTGGCAAGATTCGTGTATATTTTAACTTGAAAAGGCTTTGTCCTGTAGTGTAGGTATTCAGATAATAAAATAAGAAAGTAAACAAACCAAGTTGTTGTTTTTCTTCTCCTGAAATATTTTCGAACAATGCGTCCACAATATCCTCCCAGGCTTTGTTTCTTGCATCTTTATTTTTGTAGAGTGGATCGGATGCGTCCCACAATATCTTCCTCAGGCGTACCTCATCGATAACTCGACCTGTATCCACTTCGTGATTCGCCATGACTGTACGCGCTGACGACGTCCGCTCCGCTCGACACAAGAACGCTCACTGAACGCAGAGGCGCTTGTGCGATCGTCAGCGCCGACAGCTACGCGAGGCCGACGCGCGACGCGTACGGCTGCGTAGCTATCAGCGCTGATCACCGTGCGCGCTGATAGCTACGCGTTATTGAAAAACGCTTCCTAGAAGTCCATATATCTCGGACATCAGCGCTGACGGTACGCGTGCCGTCGGCGTAAGACTAAAATCAGCCTTACAACAACATAACATGGCAACCGTAGCTGATTGGTGTAAGCGCTTGCGATAGTAACTTATCTAATCTCGGCGACGTGAGTTCGATACCAGCTAAGGAATTTTGTTTTGCTGTTTTTTACTTTTTGTTTTTACTTTATTAATTTTGTGGCCAATAAAATCACTCAAGCAAAAAAGTAGAAAGGTAATTAAATAAAACCAATAAAATGATTTGATTTCTTTATTAGACATTCTTTATATTAGAATAGGTTGGAATGAGCTGTCGCTTGGGTCATTAGCAAATGATCCGTCTTGTTTCTTCCAATATATTCCTTCCTTACAATGATTTTTTTAAGGTTCAATTTGGTGTGGGCTGTATGTTAGCAAAAAAACGTGTGTGCCCGATACAATGATTTAATGAAAAATAAATTTGTCAAAGTAGGTAGGTATATAAATTGAATCAAAGTAAAATTAGAGGTGCACTGAATCAACATGTTAGATAGTAAGTAGTTATGACAACTTCTAACCGCATAACAATATCATCATTTCACCAGACTTTCAATAATACGAGTTGTGATTTTAAAAACAGGATGATGTATACCTAATTATTGCTAAGATTTGAACTTGTTCACATTCGCTTAACAAATCTGAACATTATGTGCATAAAATTAAGATTCATATTCGTTTGCTAATTAAAATAAATTCGACTAACAAATGAGTCGGCAAAAACCATATTCGCGCATATATTACTTTGCGTAGTAGGCAGCTTGACATTTTTCATAATATTCAAGTAACCATGACTGTTGCTGCAACCTGCTATTTCTACGAGCTCGCCGGGACCCTTTGAAGACATCCAGCATTCCTTTGGTTTTGTCCCACGTCGAAGATGTTCTACGTCTCCAGAATCCGCATATCGGCGGACCCATAACTGCACAGTTCTCCTCTGTGGATAAAAATAGTATTTATAATACTCGTAATAATAGCTATTATTATAATAAATATACAATATATACCATATTTATACATATAATATATATATAAACTATGTTTATAATAACCTTATACATATACGTAATTAATATTACTTAAATACAATACATATATGAGCATTTCTCAAAATAATTGCACAATCGACTATAGTCTGTGTCCCATGTTTATAAATATTTTTTTCGGTCTAATATAATAGATCATTACTACTTTTTATAAATTGTTTAAGCAGTGAAACTACTCTACATGATAAAACAAAACAAAAAAGACAGAAATACAATGAGATTTTTTTCTTTTTTTTCTTTTATCGTGTGGTTAGTTCGTAACCTGGTGTCAGAGTTTTTATGCCGCCCATGGGCCTCTGACTTGGCTTTTACATGCCGTCAAGAAATATCTCTCAGGCATGCTGGTTTCCTCACGATGTTTTCTTTCACCGAAAAGCAAGTGATAATTATACTATACGCACATGAATCCGAAAAATCAGAGGTGCGTGCCTTGGGTTTGAACTCGAGACCTATGACTTGGCAGTCCAACGGCCACCACTAGGCTATCACTGCTATTAATTTATTAAAAAAGGTTATTATAAACATAGTGTATATATACATTATATGTATAAATATGGTATATATTGTATATTTATTATAATAATAGCTATTATTACGAGTATTATAAATACTATTTTTATCCACAGAGGAGAACTGTGCAGTTATGGGTCCGCCGATATGCGGATTGCGAAGGACCTCCAACGACGGGAAGGAGAGTAGGCTACCATAATAAATCCTAACCCATTCTGCCAGTTCGGCTTAAGAAGAAGGGCAGCTCACTACACAATCTGGAGACCACCCTTAGAGCTCGCTCCGTACATTCGTAAAAATCCTCTCAAAAGATAGGTCTCGGTCAAATTAAGAAAAAAGGTAATCACAGCATATTTTTTTATAATGCATTTGGCTAGAATAACTTAATTTATATCCACACTTGTTGCGTGGGCTAAATCAGAACTAACCCCGCCATCTTATTTTATCAATACATTTCATAAATATTTAGCAACAGCGCTCTCCTATCAACCTCAATGGAGCTTCAAAAGATCCATGTAATACTGTAGGATAGGCAACTACGTCAGCCGTAATGTCATTCAAAAATATTTTCATTATTAAACAATCCAATATATCTTACATTTTATTACAAGTACGTAGAATTTAAGGACTGGCTAGGTATTTAGCCTGCGGAGCCCGCACTTGCACAACCCATCACATTGTCTTATGATTTTGGTCGGCATATTAATGGCACAATAATTATACTAGTTATCGCAATGGAATAGTACATAGAAGCTTACAATTGCGAAAAAACAAACAATGAAGCTGGTCGAGTTTGAAGACGGGCGTACTCGCCGCGTTCACTTACACTTGGTCGTTTGACGAATTCCATAGGCAATCGAATTCGGGTGAACGACCGAACCATGTGTAATTGCGCCATGGACTAGGCAAAAATAAAACATTAATTGCGAAGTTGATTAAAACATTAATTTTAAACAGCATAACATTACAATCTTAGAATAACTTCTTCAAATAACATCCAACGGAATCGTTGCATTAAACATTCACGCACTTGTGTGCCATAATGAGCAGGGGTCCCATCATGTTGGAGCCACATGGTTCAGTTCAGCATTGGTTCATTATTCTGTTTTCTTGAGCGATGCTTAAACTGATTGCTCGTTCAGGGCGTCGTGGTCTAATTCCGATCTCACAAAATCTGTGTATGTTAATAAATGTTCGTATATCAGGAACGCGCCGACTAGGGAATCGCCGTTGGTACTCGCGTACAGCCGCTGTAGCATTTCCGTCACAGAAACCGTAGACGAAGTGACTATCAGCTTGGTGTTGAGCCGAATACTGGTACGGCATAGTGAATGTTGTAATCAAAATGATTGATTAAATTAATTGGAAATACAAAAGCAAATTACAATAAACAACAAACCTGACAGTTAAATTCATGCATGACAAATAACAACTTAGGTATCCATAGAGACCTGTTTAATCCGTTGATAGATTCGTTATCAAAAATGATCGTACTTCTTCGCTATCTCTCGGGTTCCTCTCGTTCGTGCAAATGAAATGCAAATAGTATTTGATAGATTTATCATTTTAATTGCACTAAGCGGCAACATAGGCCAAATTAAGACCCTTTCATACTGTACAGCTCAATTAAATTTCATTAAATGAAATTACAAATATCTTTGTAACGAAGCTTTTTTAAGTACTACTTCCTTTGTTAGATTTGATTTGTTAAAGCTATAGAAGCGTTTGCTAAACTTTATGGATAACGTGAAGAACACGGTGTATTATTTGAGAAGCTGCATTAAAAATATAGATGCTCATCCGCTTTCTCGCAACATAACTGCTGATGATGTCATTCGTGGAGAATGTGACATTCCTAAGCAATTAATTGATTTTATACGAAATCTTATCGAAGGGCCTAATTTTTCTGATGAAGATTCGAACGGACTAAAAAAACGTCAATATGTAGTGATATTATTTATGCTGTCACTAGGGGTGCATGTAAGCCCTCAAAAAGTTTGTCCCTTGGATTGGCAGTAAAGTCTTTAACCAACTCTCGGCAAGTAATTACGATACTTAATAGGTATGGCCATACAATTGGATATAATATGCCAGATGGTCCTTGTTATATTTGAGCAATTTAATCAATTTGTATACTAATAATTCATCTTTGGTAGCTGAATTTCGTCGAGGCGCCTTTGGAATTGGACGAACTGCAGCAAATTTTGCTCGATCACCGGTTGACTTGACGCTAGAGCAAACTATCAATGCTGATGCTAGCAATCAATTGGCTGATAATCTTGCTGCTGACTCAATATCTGCACGTCAAAGATGGGCGCTCAGTCACAGCATGAGGACGAAGATATTAACATCTATCAAACAAAATATCGGATTAACGAAAAAAGATGATACTTCGCACTCATTGCAACAAAGTAAAATTAAGAAAGACAAAAAAAATCTTAACAGTATCATTGAAGCAATAAAATGTACGATGAATCCATTTGATGACACTATTGACAAAGATACATTATTCAACATTTCAACCGGCAAAGCTGCGTCTAAAGAAGTTGCTGATTTCCTGTTGAACGTGAAAACAGCAGGCTATCAACAAAAATTAAATTTTATCTCAGAATGCTCTTCAACTCCTGCAAGATTCGATAAACCAATAAAACGAAACAAAATCTGCAATTTTGCTTCTCAATGTATGACTAAAGTCTTGAGTACCAAAGACAAGAACAAGAAAGTATTATAATAACATTAGTTACGCTGACGACATGGTGCTGCTGAGCGCGTCAATTTGTGGGATTAGGACTCTCGTAGCCACTTGCGAGCAATATGCCAGACTACATGGTCTGGCATATAATGTTAAGAAAAGTGTAGTCATGGTCTTTGGGGCCAGGGGTAAATACACAGAAGAAGTACCTTCAGTGAGGCCGCTTTACAATCTGGTTTTCGGCCCGGCCACAGCACAGCCACAGCCTTGCTTAAGGTTACTGAAGACATTAGGGATGCCGAACTGATGACACGCGGGGTTGCGAAAGTCGTGGAGGGGATCCGGCAATTGGATCTCGAGGTGGCTTTGCACAAGTCCGAGGCCATGTGCTTTCATGGGCCTCGGAATGCGCCACCGTCGGGATCCATGCTGACGGTAGGAGGGGTTCCCAGGGCGTCGAGTCGACTTTGAAGTACCTAGGACTCGTCCTCGAGAGCCAGTGGAACTTCGTGGAGCATTTTCGACGTTTGGCTCCCAAACTGGAACGGGCCGGGGCTACCTTCAAGTGGCTCTTGCCCAACCTGAGGGGTCCAAACGCCTGCTGCCGTAGGCTCTACGCGGGGGTCGTGCGGTCCATGGCCCTTTACGGGGCCCCGGTGTGGGCGCGTTCCTTGAGGCGGCGAGCCGCCCACTACCTGAACGCGCCCGAAAAGGTGGTAGCCGTAAGGCTAGTCCGGGGGTACCGCACGATCTCCCGCGAGGCGGCGAGCCTCCTTCCTAGCCGAATTGCCGCCAGGGGATCTGGAGGCGATAGTCTTAGCGCGCCTGCATGAATGCCTGCCGGGGCTGCGGGACTGTTCGAAAGAGATACCGCGGCCCTGGAACACAAAGAGCAAAGAAGGAACATGGATGGGTTTTAGTCAGTAAAAGTCTGCACTCCCTCCCACTCCACCCAGAGCGGGGGGGGGGGGGGGGGGTTATTTGATGATTTACCATCGAGAATTCGAGGGTTCCGGTGTTGGTTTTAATCGATTTTTTCAAAGTTTTTAACACCGTGGACCATGATATTCTCTTGGCCATACTGTCTCAAATTGGGGTCTTCTCGTTGTCACGTGATTGGTTTTTATCATATCTTCGTGGTTGCCAGCAGGCGGTGCGTGCTGACCAGGATTACTCCTTTTGGTGCGACCTGGCAACTGGTGTTCCACAAGGCGGTATACTCTCTCCTCTCTTATTTTCTTTATTTATAAACTCCATAACTACTATCCTCAAGTGCTCTTACTATCTATACGCTGATGACCTGCAACTTTACGCTCAATCCAACATTGCTAACCTTAATAATTGCATTACTTAATGTAGATCTTCAAACTATCGGATAATGGTCTGCTAAGTTCGGCATTGCTGTCAACGTCGGGAAATGCCAGGCCATCCTCAAAGGTAGTTCGTACTACCTGAGAAATCTGGATACTAGCCAGCTAATGCTGCTTATGTTCGACAACTCTGTGATCTCTCTCTCTCACCACACGTAAAAGACTTGGGCCTGCACATTGACGAGACACTTAGTTGGAATAAGCAGGTGGCTCAGGTTAGCCAGAAAATCACTTAATCGCTGCGGTCTCTCTATAGGTTCAAAAATTTTCTCCCATCTAGCACTAAATTATCTTTGGTCCAGTCACTTGTGCCATTATCGACTATGCTGATGTTTGTTACTCTGATCTATCCCAAGAACTTTTAAACAAATTGGATAGTCTTCTCAATAATTGTATTCGCTTTGTTTTTGGTCTTCGTAAGTACGATCACATCTCTTCATATCGTTTTCAGCTTTAGTGGCTTCCTATCCGACTCAGGAGGTCCCTCAGATCTCTTTGTATGCTCTTCACTATTTTGACGGATCCTCGTGCTCCCGATTACCTAAAAGAATATTTCAAAGTGTTGGGCAGTTCACACAATCATAACCGTCGAGCTTCTAAAAACATACTCCTTGAAATTACCTTACGCTATCTCAACTATAAAGCTCTGGAACGCGCTACCCCTTGGCATTAAAAAGCTGAAAGCAAAATGGCTTTCAAAAGAACAGTTCGGAAGTACTATTTGCAATCAGACTAAATTGCTCATTAGCTGGTCATTAGTAGTCATAGTAACTATTATAAGGTTTCTCGTATTTTGGACTATTTGTATGTGTTATAATATTTATTAGTTCATTTCATTTTATTTGTATTTATGTGTATTAGTATGTACCTATTTATGTATATCAATTATTTATGTTAACAGAATGGTATTCATCTTATTTTTTTTTTTGTACTCTATCACAATTTTGTCCTATTTGACCCAAAGGTTGGTTGAGGTATGCCTTGTGGCATTAAGTCCGCCTATGTACCATTTTTGTACATGAAGTTTAAATAAATAAATAAATAATTTGTGTGTAGAAGTCACGCTTGACCAAAAATATTTTTATATCAGTATATTTACAAAAAAAGGTGAAATGGACCCCCCCCCCCCTGTACCAAATGAAAAATATTTTGTATTAGAGACTAAAATATATGATATACGAGAAAATAAATAACCACAAAAAGTGAGGGTGTTTTCTTTTCAAAATAATGAAGTAAGAAAGTAATTTTAATTTCAATTTTTTTGTCAGTTTTCGTAATAATAATTAAGTAAGTAATGTCTTCTTCTTAAAATACATTATTATACTAATATATTTTACCTATTACACTAATATATTACAACTAATTTAAACACAAAACAAGCCAATCAAATAGTTACGTATGATTTAAAAACTATAAATTTTATCAATACGAACACGAGCGAGTGGCGCGCGCGTTGGTAACAGAAGATCTGCGAATACAAATGTGATGTCGTACAAACTCCCCACTCCTCACACTACGCCGCGCGCTGCATCACGCCGGTCACCCGACCGCACCTCAAAAAACAAGTTTAGGCTCGCTTTGCCTAAGAACCGGTAAAAAAAAGGTTCTTAAAGGTTCCAATTCAGGTTCTGGTTCCTGTTCCGGTATAGGTACCGGAACCCCTAAATACCGGTATTTTACCGGTATTTTGGAACCGTTTTCAATCCCTGGCGCGCGCTGCTGTTCAAACGACTTCGTCCTACCCCACATTTCTCCTCTGCGCCTGTTAGCGCGATGACGCAGTACCTTGCGTCATAAAGGTGGTGCGGTGTCGCACGAGTCTTTTGTGCTCACGCGACGCGTCTCGCGTGATTAGTTACTAGGGCGTTGCCGATGGCTACCTTGCTAACAAGTAACGTGTTTTCCTGGAAAACGTAATGCCGTCTCGAGTCGCTTGGATAGATATGCCTTGCCGATAGATGATAAACCTTATGTGAGTATTTATTTATAATGTATTTGCTGTTCATACTTTTGTTTTTCTAAGAGGACTTTTTTCAAATGTAATTTAAAATTTTCTTTTGTTTTTAGGGATCTTATGGGGGGTGGCACATCATTCCAGCAGCGAGTGGCGGCATACTTGAAACATCCCCTGAAGGCTGTGGTCTTATGTCGAGGCATCGAGAGCGGATTGGCCGTGGAACGAGCAGAGTAGCTGTAGTGCTCGTGCCTCCAGCTAACTTTACAGGTACATCAAATCACTATGGAGTCACTTTATTTTTTTTGTGGAATTGAGTCACTTGAGTGATTTATGATGTTATTCCACTTGATGCAATTTACATTCTAGTGATTGAAGTGTTTTCCTTATATTACTTTAAATGCTGAAACTATGATGAATTCTAAACTCCTCTGTGAATTGTCATGATCTTAATTTCGAACTTGTACTGGCATTAGAACCATGCTTTTTTTCTTTCATGCTTAACTAAAGTAGGTGTTTCTCATGTCTGGAACTATAAACTTTTTATTATTAATAATTATATTGTGTAAATAGTTATTTAACATTGAAAGTTTTGTAAAAAAATATCAAAATAAAGTTCCTGGTTTGAACCATAATTTCAAGAAAAAATTATGTTAGTAAAAGTATTGTAACCTTAGTATTTGTTATTTTAATACTGTTCATCTATTTTTATTCACAATATGACATTAAATTAAATTACTTTGTTATTTCACTACTCTCACGACGCTCTCACCACAAAATCTTACGTGACAACTTTACGCGCTCGCAAGTGACGGCGTTTCTTATTCGAGCTGTCTAAACTGTCAAAATTGTAACTTACACTCGCGATAAACATGCAAACGTAATCGAAGTGCTCGAAATGATCCTCACTTGATTGTCACTATCGACGACGTAAATTTTAAAACTTACACTCACAACATTTAGTTCTCACATATGACGCTAGGTGGCGCTTACCCAGCGCCATACTAATTTGCGTAATCGTTAACGCGCTCGATGCGTAAAAAAAACTCGCACTAAGCATACTGGTGGTCGCGAGAGCTGACGACTCTGCGCGAGGCGTGCGTCGCCGCGCGCCACCTGTACACCAGGCATCGCAGGCTCCGCATCCGCCCTCCTGATGCGGCAGCCATCGAGGCGGAGCTGTACGAGGGTTACAGAGCAGCGAAGACCGCCCTCCAAGAGGCTGTCCAGCGGGCCAAGGATCTGGCCCGCGAGGAGATGCTGGGGACTCTCGACGGAGATCCGTGGGGGCGCCCTTATAAGATGGTGCGGGACAAACTCCGCACCTGGGCCCCCCCGCTGACGCAGAGTCTCCGGCCTGAGCTCGTGGAGGACGTGGTGAGCGCTCTGTTCCCTTCGCGAGGGGAGCATACTCCCCCGCCTATGGCCCCGCCGCTTGCGGTGCCGGAAGCGGACCACAGCGACGACGATGACGACGTTCCGGAGGTGACTGGGGTAGACCTGAGAGTGGCGGTAGGCAGGCTTAAGGATCAAAATCGTATTGGACTTGGTCTGTAATGTTGCTATAATTAGTTGTAAATAAATAAATAAATAAATAATAATAAATAAAACTGCCGCCCCGGGACCCGATGGCTTACCTGGCAAAGCCTGGGTCCTGGCCTCTGAGGCTCTCGGGCCCCGACTGGAAGGGCTCCTAAGCGCATGCTTGGAGAGAGGCCAGTTCCCGCTTCGTTGGAAGACGGGTAAGCTGGTCCTCGGGTCCATATTGGCTCACCTAAAGTTCTTTTCCCGAAATTGTTCTTCCTAACGATTTGTAATCCGAATGATCACTCTTCCTAACAATTTTCATCCTAAAGTTTTCATTCATACTATTTGTAGTGCTACCGGCAATGTTCATAACACTCATGTTTCCGAAAATTGTAATTAATAATATCATTAATGTAAATATATTTAAACTCCTACTGTTTTTTGTCATAACGCTTTTATCCCTAAACATAAGTACAGGTGAGAGTCTCGTCTTGGGGGCACTATGAAAAAAAACTTAGAAAAATTTCGCAACCAATTTCGAAGTAGCGCTCGCCGGCCGCTACCGCGGCACCGCTCGCTGCGCTCGCTCGGCTCGCGCGTAGTTACAGGTCACAGTTCTAACCTAACCTAACCTATGGATCCCTTCCACATCGTTTTTACGACAAACGGTTAGTCGGAGAAAAAAAACACCACGAAACTTTATTCTTACATTTAGGTGTTTTATACGATAGAATCGAGAAAATAAACGGTTTGCAAAAATAACACTTTTTTGGTTAAATTTTTCTAAGTCTAAACAAAGAAATCTAAACAAAAAATATATGACTTTGAAAAATAGTGTAAAAGATGGTTATGTTGAGAAAACATAGGAAAACAAATAAAAGTGTAATAGATGTTTATTGCTACTGACATTATGAAGTTGAATGCTTCGGAATTATAAAATTAGAGACAGAGTAGTTAGGAATTGTGATTGTTAGGATGAAAAATGTTAGGAAGAACATTTTCGGATTTCCAATTATCGGAGTTGAAAATTTAGGTGAACTTTGGCGCACCCCTGGTCCTCATACAGAAGCCAGGGCGCCCTGCGGACTCTCCGTCCGTATACCGGCCCATTGTGTTGCTCGACGAGGTGGGCAAGCTCTTTGAAAGAGTCATTGCAAACCGCCTCGCCGGGCACCTTGCGGGAATGGGGCCGGATCTTGCGGAACACCAGTTTGGTTTCCGCAAGGGGCGCTCGACGGTGGACGCCATCATGCGCGTGCGAGCCCTCACGACGGGGGACGCGGTGTCCCGGGGTGGGGTCGTCTTGGCGGTGTCTCTCGACATCGCCAACGCCTTCAACTCCATGCCCTGGAGCTGCATTAGGGAGGCACTCCGGTATCACCGGGTGCCCACCTACCTCCGTCGTGTGGTCGGGGACTACCTGTCTGACAGGTACGTCATCTACCCTGGTCCCAACGGAGAATGGAACCGGCGAGAGATGTCGTGCGGTGTTCCGCAGGGGTCGGTTCTAGGGCCGCCCTTGTGGAACATCGGTTACGAATGGGTGCTGCGCGCCAACCTCCCTAGCGGCGTCAGCGTAGTCTGTTACGCTGACGACACGCTGGTACTGGCACAAGAGAGGTCGCACGAGGCGGCGGCCGAACTGACGGTAGGAGGGGTTCCCATCGGCGTCGAGTCGACTCTGAAGTACCTAGGACTCGTCCTCGACAGCCGGTGGAACTTCGTTGAGCACTTCCGACGTTTGGCTCCCAAACTGGAACGGGCCGGGGCTGCCTTCAAGCGGCTCTTGCCCAACCTGAGGGGTCCAAACGCCTCCTGCCGTAGGCTCTACGCGGGGGTCGTGCGGTCCATGGCCCTTTACGGGGCTCCGGTGTGGGCGCGTTCAATTAAGCGGCGTGCCGCCCACTACCTGAACGCGCCCCAAAAGGTCGTAGCCGTAAGGCTGATCCGGGGGTACCGCACGATCTCCCGCGAGGCGGCGAGCCTCCTAGCCGGATTGCCGCCATGAGATCTGGAGGCGATAGTCCTCGCGCGCCTGCATGAATGGCGCGCGGGGGCACTACGTCGGGGGGAAACTCCGCTGCCGCGGCAAATCGCCGCTCAGCGGACAGACCTCCGACGCGATCTCATGGCGACATGGAGACAGCGACTGTCGCAACCCAGTGCAGGGCACGCCACAATAGTGGCGATAAGTCCCCTCTTTGAGGAGTGGCTAGAGAGGCGCCACGGCGCCCTCACCTTCCGCCTGACGCAGGTCCTCACCGGACACGGTTGTTTCGGGAGGTTCCTGCACCGAATCGGGCGGGAGGAAACGCCTGGGTGCTATCATTGTGAGGATCGTCCGGAGGACACGGTGGCGCACACCATGGAGGTCTGCCCCGCTTGGGCGGAGCTCCGCCGTGTCCTCGTAGCGGCGATCGGCGGCGGCGACCTCTCGCGCCCGGCCCTGGTTCAGGCCATGGTCCGGAGCGAGAGGGAATGGGAAGCCGTCACCTCCTTCTGTGAAGCAGTCATGCTAGCGAAGGAGGTGGCGGGACGTGAGAGGGAGAGAATCTCACGTCCCAGCCGCCGCGGGCGACGCACCGGGCGTCGGGGGCCACGTGGTGGCTCCCGGCCACCATAGGCGCGGGCCTGTGGACGGTGAGTAATGGGTTAGCTCACCGTCCGTCCGTCTACTGACGACAGGCCGTGTCGACGGCGCGTTCGTGTTCCACGCGCGCCTCAAAGAGATGTCAGCAACCAGGAAGGGGCCCGCAAGGGCCGATGCCTGCCGGGGCTGCGGGACTGTTCGAAAGAGATACCGTGGCCCTGGAACACAAAGGGCAATGAAGGAACATGGATGGGTTTTAGTCAGTAAGAGTCTGACACTCCCTCCCACTCCACCCAGAGCGGGAGAAGTCATTTGATGATTTCCCATCCGTAAAAAAAAAAAAAAAGAGCCAGGTGTTTTGCATGCATAACTGCTTCCATACAACATCTGTCGATATTTTGTAGGTCTTTGACGTGCATTGGGTGTGGGTATTGTTCTCTGTTCTGAAGAGTTGTTCAACTATGCAATTTTTATTTAATTGCATGTTCTTGACAGCTACAGGATAGCAGACAAACCCTGCATCACTATGAAGACAGTCTTTAAATTCTTCTTGATTTAGTTCAAAGTAGCGCTCGTTGTTGTAATCGAAACCCATAAATGTCTGCTGAATAGTTAAGCACTCGAATGATCCATCTGTTTTTCTCTCTGGAATTGGCGTTACGTGTATCAGAGTATACTTTGTTATATCGTGTATTGGGAAATAAGCGTACACTCTTATGTGCGTAGTATTTACATTCATCTCAGTGTGTATTATTTGATCCTGAATAATTTTTAGAATTGATGGTAGTTTTTGATTGGCCATTGTTATTATGTTGCTGATGTGTTTTGGTGTTAGTATACTATAAATAGTTGCTTTTTGTAAATATATTTCAAGTAACCCTTTATAGTAGTCCATTATCTCATTTATAAAATTGCTTGCTAACTCGTAAGTTTGCATTACTTGTATCTTAATATGATTTTTGTCAATCGATTTATACCAAACATTGTGGTTATTCATGAACGATATTGCTTCATTTAGTTTTGCTTGGAACTTCTCTAACTTTTTCTGGATTTGTTCTTCAGTTTGGTTTACACCTGCGATGGTAGATATCATTATCTTTGTTTGATGGTTGGCAGCGTCTATAAGTTTCTGCTGATTGTTATTTAATGTATCTATGTCCCTGTACACTTCATCATTAACTCCGAATACCGATGTTAAAAGTTGCCCCAAGAAACCTCGTTTCTTCCTAGTTTTCTTTATCTCTGTTAAGTATTCTTTTGTTGTCTCAAACTTTGTTTTTTCCTCGTTTAAATGGTGATAAAATTCATTGCAATGCGTTTCATCCATGATGTTCTGAGTGTCTTTGCAGAGTTGTTGAAATTGTGTTGTTATTTTGTCGATCTTTTTATGGTCTAGTTCCAAGCTTCCTCTCTCGTAATCCGTTTCAATTCTAAACGTTCCTCGATTAATAGTTGTGATTCCTATGTCTTCTACATAATAGTCCTGCGTTTAAACTTTTTAATGTGTACGTGGGCGAAGTCGACACAGTGCCGATTAATAGAATAATTATTGTGTGAACTAGTAAACCCTTTATCCAACTTTTCGGTGATCGTATACCTTTTTTGTTTATTGTGGCTGTTGATATGTTACATTGCGTAGGTGTTTGCTTGTCTTTGCTCGTTGTATCAATTTCTATGTTTTCGTTCACAGGGAGCGGGATCAACGTGTGGATTGATCTTTTATGACATGCGCCTGTTGATTTTTGAAGAGTTACCACTCTTACTACCCCATCATCTCCAGGGTGTACTTCTGTGATTTTTGCTAATGGCCATTTGCTTGGATTTATATTGTCATCTTTTATTAGTACTACAGTTCCTATTTAAGCATTTTCATGTGCTTGTTTCCACTTGTATCTTTGCTGAAGTTGATGTAGATAATCTTTTGTCCAACTGTTCCAAAAATCTTTTTTCATCTTTTGAATTTGTTTCCATCTGTTTACTAGGTCAGTGTTAATGTTTTCGATTGGGTCTGGTGTTCCTACTGCTTCTCGGCCAATAAGAAAATGGCTTGGAGTTAGTATTGTGTTGTCATTAATATTTTCGGTTTGTGCACACAATGGTCTTGAATTCAAACACGCTTCAATTTGGTGGAGAAAGGTTGTCATTTCCTCGTATGTTAGTGTCGAATCTCCGACTACTCGACGTAAGTGATGTTTCACTGACTTTACGCCAGCTTCCGGAATACCACCGAAATGTGGTGATGATGGAGGAATAAAATGCCACTGTGTTCCTATAAAGGGTGTAAAAAGACCCTTAACGAAGCCGAAAAGTATTTGTTCTCCCCATCAATGCGATCATTTTTTTGTTCAAGACCATACCTGGGAACCTTCTAGTTACTGAGATATTGGGGGTCAAAGTTACAACTTTTTCACAACTTTTTTTTAAATACATGTTTCTAATGTAAGATTTTTACTTTAAACACCTTCACGACCCCCATACTATTCAATCCATCCATTAGCACAATGTTTTGAGTGCGTTACATTGAGTTTTACCGTAAAACGTAATTTTTCACCCCAAAAAAAAAAGTCGTTTCCCAGCAATAATTTTTGCGTAAAGTTACTTAGTTTGATGTACAGAATGCTTGGTTGACGGCTTCGTGAAGGGACTGTTTACACCCTGTATTTGTTATTGTGTTTTGAAATTGCGGTGATTGCGTGATTTGTAATATTTCTTGATGTAAAAAATTGGCTGCTCCAACGAAGTTTGTAGCATTGTCACTGTACATGTATAACACGTGACCTCTTCTTGCCATAAATCTGCGTAGCGCTGCGATAAATGTTTCATTTGTTAAATCTCCCACCAATTCTAGTTGTATTGCTTTTGTTGCTAAACATACAAAAACAGCAATGTATGATTTATAGGACTTGTGACCTCTTCCTTTCATAGTTCTTGTTTGTATTGGTCCCGCATAATCCACTCCCGTATAACTGAATGGGTGGGATTGCGTTACTCGTTCTCTTGGTAGTATTCCGATTTTTTGAGAGTTTGTGTCTGCTTTGTATCGTATGCACCTCATACATTTGTTAATTAAACTCTTGACTTTCCTTTTTCCACTAATGATCCAGTATCTTTGTCGTAAATAAGCCAATGTCAATTTGTTGCCACCATGTAACGTTTTTAAATGTGCGTCTTGTATAATTAATGACGTAACATGATGGTTGTATGGTAAAAGTATTGGATGTTTTTGATTGTAAGGCAATTCGGAGTTTTGTAATCGGCCTCCAACTCTTAGTAGTCCATCCTCGTCTATAAATGGATCTAAAGTGGATAATGCTTTGTTTTTCTTCAAGGGTTGTCCACTTTGTATGGATTTCAATTCATCTTTGAATTCCTGCTGTTGTATTTTCAGTAGTATTCGTTTTAATGTCACGTGTAGTTCATTCCAAGTAAGTAGTTTATTTTTTGTTTGTTTGTTTGTAAATTTCTAGCAGTAAGACAACACCCTTATCATTTTATCTATGCTGGAGAATCTATTCCAGAGATCATTCTTCTCAATCTCAGCTGTAATTGTATGACACAATTTAATTTCTTGGTTCGGCTGCGGCATACGTTTCGTGATAGGAATCTGATTGGTTTTTAACCAATGAGGACCGTTCCACCATAAGGAATAGTTAACCATTTTTTCCGGCTCAAGACCTCTTGAAATGATATCAGCCGGGTTGTCTGCAGAAATTACATGATTCCATTCTGCGTTTGGTAATAATTGTTTAATTTGTGATACCCTATTGGCTACGAACGTTTGCCACCGCTCAGGCTCTCCTCGTACCCATCCTAAGGTGATCATAGAATCCATCCAACAAGATATCGTGATATTCTTGCAGTTAAGTGCTTCCTTTACTTTTTCAGCAGTGCAGCGCATAACTCAAGTCGAGGTAGAGTAGTTTTTTGTTTCTTTGGTGCCACTTTTGATTTTGCTTGTAATAATGTAACGTAGTAGATGTTATTGATCTTTATACGGCTGTATACTACCGCTCCGTACGCTTTTTCGGAAGCGTCGCTGAAACCATATAGCTCAATCTCTGTGCTGTCTGTTATATAACACCACCGTGGAACTTTAATTTCTTCTATACTTTTAAGTTGGTTTTGTAATTCAACCCATTTTTTCTGGAGTATGTCATCAACAGGTTGATCCCATCCTATGTCGTTCGTCCAGAGTTCTTGTATAAGCAGCTTCATTTTAATTATAATTGGTGCTAACCAGCCCAGGGGGTCGAATATTTTTGCAACTTCTGACATAATAAATCTTTTCGATGGTTTTTTATTTTCCGTAATAGTTATTTGGAAATAAAAACTGTCTTCTCGTGGTGACCATATTATGCCCAATGACTTCCTCGACTCGTTTAACGGTAGTTTGAGCAGTTGATCGTCTTTGTCTTCCGCTGGTATATTTTCCAGTAGCTCTGAACTATTTGACGACCATTTTCGAAGTTTGAAACCGCCCTTGTTTAACATGGATATTAACTGACTCTGCAATTCCTTAGCTGCACTTTCCTGGGAATCTCCGGATAATATATCATCCACGTAGAAATCTTGTAATGTAGCTTGACTTGCGATTGGGTAATTGTTTTGTTCGTCTATCGCAAGTTGTTGCAATGTCCGTACCGCAAGATAGGGGGCACTAGTTTTACCGTAGGTTACTGTTGTAAGTTCATATTCACTTATTGCGTGCTTTGGAGAAAATCTCCATAGTATCCTTTGGTGTGTGACGTCTAATTCATTAATTTTTATAAATCGGTACATTTTCATAATATCCGCCATAAAGGCAAACTTATGTTTTCGCCATCGTAGAAGTATAGTGGATAAGTCTTGTTGTAATCGTGGTCCTTTATACATGTTGTCATTAAGGCTTATTTTTGTGCTGCTTTTACTGCTCGCATCAAAAACCACGCGTAATTTTGTAGTTAGTGAGTCTTCCTTAATTACTGCCTGATGTGGTATGTAGTATTTTCCTGAGTTGTAGTTCGTTGTAGCTACTTTTCTCATATGACCCATAAGTAAGTATTCATTCATGAAGTCAATATATTGTTGTCGTAATTTTTCATTTTTTGCGAACTGTCTTTCTAGTTGTAGTAGTCGTGCAGCGGCTTTCCTGCGTGATTCACCGTTCAAGTTTAAGTTTAAGTTTGAATCCTTTAAAGGTAGTCGTACCGTGTAAGTTCCGTCTGGGTTTCTTACTGTTGTTTCTTTATAGTAGTTTTCACAGGTCTGGTCATCCTGTGTTAGTTTGTAGTCTTGTGGAATTTCTTCTAATTCCCAAAATTTTGTAAGTTGTCGTACGTCTTCGGTGCACGCCACCATACTAAGTATTTTTACTCCATTCTTCGTTTCATTGGGATAAAATCCGGATAAAATCCACCCCAACTCTGTGTTCTGAGCGATAATTCCGTCCCTTAGTCTTTCGAAACCCTGTAGTAATATTCTGCTGTATTCTTGGGCACCTAATATTACATCAATTGGTCCCTTTTTATAATAAGTTGGGTCTGCTATAAGTGCATTATCCAAGATTTTTTCTTGTAATTGTTGTAAATCGTTCCTTGGTAATGAACTTGTTAGTTTTGGTAGTACTATTAGCGTTACTGGCAGTTTGTAATCGCTGGAGTACCTTGGTTGTATGTAGAGTAATGTTGATTGTGTAGTTTGACGTTTTTGGTTTTTCATCTCCGATACCCTTTATTTCGGCTTGGATTTTTTGTCGTGGGTAAGACAACAATTGTGCTACTTCTTCTGTGCAAAATGACGCTTCCGATCCCTGATCACATAATACTCTCAGCAACTGCGGCATCTCATCATACGAGGTAGTCCTTACTATGGCAGTACGCTAAAAAGACAACTTCATCTTGTCATTGTTAGTTGCAGATAAGTTCGATGTCGCTATATTTTGTGACTTCTCTGTACCTGTATTTTTCGATGTGTATTTTTTAGCGTTGTCATTGTTTTGAAACGGCCTAGATTGATGCAATAATGCGTTGTGTCCCTTATGTTGACAAATTTCACATTGTTTATAAACTGCACTCACACATTGTTTCTGTTCATCGTGATTTAAGCAACTTTTGCACATTCTTTTTTGCACGACGGCCTTGTATCGATCGTTGACGCTTAACGCCTTGCAACTAGGGCAGTGATGAATAATATGATCATTCTTTTGGCAAAACCAACAGCGTTTATATTTTTCTGTTGTTTGTTTATCCCGCGATAGTTGTCTTGAGCTGTTAGTATATGATGTAGATCCGTCAAAAGACTTAAGGCAATTGAAACGGTTTTCCATGAATTTCATCATCTCGTCAAATGATTGTATTTTATTTCGGTTTTGTAGTTGGTCTTCATACTTCGTGTTAGTTTCTTCATCCCATTTTCTACTGACTATTCTTATCAATAGAGGGCCCCAAGACGATGTGTTTATGCGTTGATTTTTTAATGCCTCAAGACATTCATTTATAGTGTCATGCATGTCTCATAATTGTGCCGCGTTCGCTCGTTGAATTTTAGGTAAATCTAATAATTTGTCAATGAATTTAGTAGCAATCATGCGCTCGTCTTCATGTCTCTGCGTTAGCAACTTCCAAGCTGTTTCATAATTTATTTCGCTTATTGATAGATGACGTACTAATCTTGCTGCGTCACCTTTTACGTGTGTTTTTAGGTACTGCATTTTTTCTGTTGAAGAAATTGAGTTGTCTTCGTGAATTATTTTTCTGAATAAGTCTTGGAATGTTTCCCAAGAGTCATAGTCCCCCGTGAATATGGGAATACTTATTCGTGGAAGTTTTCCCGAGGATTTTGTTGAAATAACTTTTTCATCTGTGATTTGAAAAATTCTTTCTTCCAATAACTCCGTAGTAATGTCGTAATCTTTCTGTTTTTTCGAAACAATTCTCTCTGAAGTAGCTGTTGTCGAGTGCACTTTCGGCCATTAGTAGTCCGATGTGAGTTTCTTCAATTTCTAGCCATTGTTTTTGTAAAGTTTGTAATAGTGTTTGTAAATGCCATATCGGCTTGTTTTGAATAACGGATTCCTTAGCCTGTGATATTTTCTTTGTTATCTGCGACATTCGGAATAGTTGTATAAATAGTTTTGGGCTACTGACTCCGTCCTTGTCTTCATCTTCATCTAACAGTCTTGGTTCATAGACACTTTGCACATGTTGTAGCCTTTCTTCGCATTCTTCAAGGTACTTGATTCCTTCGTCGTAACATTTTTTAATGTTGGCATAGTAGTTTGTAGTAATATATTTATGAGTTGATAACACCTCCTGTTCCTGTAGTCTTAAGTGGTTTTCTTGAACTCGCTGAAAAACTTGGTTTAAAGTTCCCTTTCTTTCGTTGATGTATTTTTCTGTTTTTTTTGTGGGCGAGTCTTTTTTTATGTTTGTCAACACCCTTTTGATCTCGTTGTAATCCGCTTCCTGGCTCCTGATTAGTTCGTTAACTTCGTGTATCTCCATAGTGTTCTTCTCTCCTCTTCCCTAACGCCCTACCCTACTCTAACTGTTAAGTCCGTACTAGTGGTATCTGCGCTCTTGTTATATCCGTGCGACTTCTCAATCAGCTGGTGAGACCCGCTTGTGGGAGGCCAGTGACCGATCCGCAACGAGAGGCTTTCCGACAGAATACCCTAGTACAATGTACTTCAGATTCCTGAAAACTGATGCTTCGTTGAGTACACCAACCCCAGTTCTCTGAAGTGTCAGTCTGTCAACGTATATCCCTACAATGGGCAAGGGGACCGCGCGATTCAAATGCTCGAAGGACCAAAATGTACGTCCACCCTTAACAGACGTCACATAAGGCCGCAATACTGTCAAGGGTGTGACGGTACATGGAAATATATGGTAAGCTAAAGGAACCTACAGAGACCTACAAGCCTAACAGTCCTACGACCCTAAGCCCTACAAGCCCTACAGCCCTAACCTACCATATACCTAGTATGTGATAAATAAATATATAAATAAGTTCAGGATGTCTGCACCATGCGACCTAAGGTTACAGACGGATAGCAGACAGGAATACCAGGTTCGGAAAGGGTAAACTCACTGCCAATCCCGCAGACTAACGGGACTGATCCGAAGATGGCTAAAGGTGTCTTGGCCACAGCGAGGGGTAATGAGACAAGAATATAAAATTCAAATCTGATTTATTTACAAAATGCTTATATACTACTTTTTCTTAACACACACTATTATATTAAATTCTATGTGTCCTATGCGTGTTAGATGCAACCAAATCATTATTTTAACTGGGCCGCGCGTGAGCCAAGCCGAGTGCTGAGTCAATGTCCAAAGGTAACATTGAACAATGTGAAAGAGATAGGCTGCTTATATTTCCCTTTCAGACCCTTGACCATAAAAACTAATGCATGGTCAGCAATCTTATTGGTATTATTTGTACCAAAATCCTCGAAACCAATAATTTGATCCCATGTTTTATGATAATATAAGCCAGGGCTTAATGCGACCTCATCAAATATGAGTGTGCAATTTTTTTTTTCTTGGGGTAATTTTCGGACAGCCTTTTTTAGGTGATCTATTATTACCTCATTGATACCAGGCTTAATATTCACTTTACTCAATATTGTTTGAATTGTCCTTTTTGATGGCAATGCAAAGAGTCTTTGCAACAATTTGTAAGCTTTTTGACTCTGTTTGTATATTGTTAGGCACAAAACTTTTTCTTTATTTGTGAATCTTCTACCTCTTAGTTTATTAGATGCCTTTTTAACTGCATTCTAGTGAAAATAGCAGCAGGCTCGGGCAGCTTTTCAACGGCTTGTAAAAACGCTTTATTTTGTGAAATTTGGGCAGCTTTTCGCACTTTTTGGTTTAGGTTTTTTACATTTTTCCCTCAATTTTAAAAGTTTAACCTTTAATTGGGTATGTTGCTTCAAATATTTGTTTGCGACAACATTGATTGATTTAGTGCCTGAAATCAAAGAAATTATTACTTACTAAACCATCCAAAAAGCTGATTGATTTATTCTAAGCTTAGAATCAGTTTTTAAAGTCAGTTAACAAGAAAATAGGTACTGACCTTTCTTGACAGATACAGTATGTCTTATGGGAATTGTTTCCGGACGATGTTCAAATATGGGCACAATTGCTTGAGAACTTGACCCTTAAAACGAAATTGATGCAATTAATGCAAAATACACAATACGGTACAGTATTATTAAGATACACATAATAGCATAACCTGATTCATTAACACAACAAAAATCAGCCCAGTATTATACAACTTTCTTACTTACATAATATAAACTTCTTGCATAATATGGATACTGTTATAGGTGTGAGGTGACCCTACTTAAGTTTAAGTAACAAGGCCATATTGATATATAAAAATTAAATAAATTAATACCTTAACCAAAAGAGGCTTCTGCATTATCAGATGTTCTATTTGGCAAATCAAATCCAGTAGTAGTTGATGTAGATGCTGAAACCAAAAGTTATATTAGGTTATTATATTATCATAACAGCTCTTTTATCGTCCGCTGCTGAGCATAGGCCTTTTCTATAATTTCCATTCGGATTAGCTTTATGTTGTTGTTTGCATACAAATTATTATTGTCAGTGTAACACTGCACTTTATAAAGGAATATAAAAAGGTATTTACCAATATTCAATGTTGGAACAGCATTTTTGGTAAGATATCCAGTGGGTGTTCGGTAAAACTCTTCAAAATGGTGATCGCATCTACGTATGTTGTTACATATGTAATTGTCACCCCTTTCTCGATCTATTTCGCTCAACACCATTTTCCACTGATCAAATTTTTCCGTATGAGGGTATTGGTGTGGTGGAAAGTGGTGAACTTTTCCTGAAACATAATATTATTGTCAACTTGTAAAAAAGTTTTCAAGAGCAAAATAAATTGTGCCAAAAGAATGAGAACCATACCTTTAAAAGGAATACATCCAAAATAGCACTTAAAGGCCGTCTTTCTCGGCATTTTGCAAGTTTCGTCGAATTAAAATCAAAAAGGCAAAATCGAAGTCCAGTAACTACGGCGTTGGGTCAATCGTTTACGTATCTTATCACAGGGTCCAAGGGAGAAGCAGGGTCAAACGTTTATAGCAGATATCAAGAAAACAAGCAGTATTAGGTCGTAAAAGAGCACAAAACAAATCACCAGATAACACCACGAAACAACAAATGTAACAGAAAAAAAAATCAAATCTACCTTCTGTTTCTGACGTGTGGCACGTTTCGTTTTACTAAATATACTATTTGAAGTGAAAATGTGTTATTCATTTTGCTATAATATTTTAAAAACTATTTGTAGTGTAAAACATGTTGAAATTATAATAATAAATAAAACTTATTTATTAATATTTAGTTTTACATATAATGTACTGTTATCTACTAGCTCTCTCTATTAGCAAATAGATAAAACTATGACCAAAGTTAGCGTACCTAACCACACAGATGGCAGCACATTCTATGAAAATTTTGTTTGAAGCCAATGTATGGAAGTTTCACCCCCCTGGTTGTAAACTTCATGACACAACCATGAGCGGGATCAAACGCACACTAATAAAAACCGAGCTCGCTCGTTTCATTTAGTGTTTGTGTGCATAATATGACTTCACCCACACATCTTAAGTGTAAATCAAATAGGTTGTTTGACTGTACTCACTTTTGGGAGACAAATAAGAAAATAAAACAAAACGTTTTGCAAACTGTACCATTTGACATATCAAATGAAAGGGCTTACTGTGAGAGTCTCGAGTATATTTTCTTAATAATTTTTAAATAGTTAAGTTATTCAAAGAAAATAGATGAAAATTGACAATTCCCACCCTTATCTCCGAAACTACTGAGCCTAAAATTTTGAAAAAAAATCCAGACAATAATTCTATACTTATAGATTACAGGAAAACCGAAAGTAATCTATGGTCTGAAAATAACATGGTAAATATCCCAATCTCCCAAGTTTGTTCTTGGGATAAGTTCCCAACATCCCATCCCAACTACGGAACCCTACATTGTGCATGGTCCTACAGGACGCCCTTAACCGTTTTTTGAAAATTGCAGCTCTTTAGTAGGTTCTATGAGGATCAAAATGTGATACGCGGCGATGGTAGTGTAGATATTAATATTAAGGCATCTAATGATTAGAATTATGTAAAGCCATATTTGTTACGGTCGTGAATCATATTTTAATCAACATACAACTTTACACGGACCTGTAAATTGCAAAAAACCTGAGAAAATTTGAATTTCGCGGGCTACCTTGGCGCATCCCCCTTTTTTCTTTTTTTTTGGGATGGGAAATCATCAAATAACTCCTCCCGCTCTGGGTGGAGTGGGAGGGAGTGTCAGACTTTTACTGACTAAAACCCATCCATGTTCCTTTAATGGATCCATGATTCGCGGGTAGGTGTAAAAAAAGACAGACGTGTCTCTAATATTTATTTTATATTTAAAATAGAAATTCACAGTTTTTTCACATTATTTTCATAAATTATCAGTGAGTAAGCTCTACGCAACGGGTACTCACGTTTGCAGCACGTTTATGTAACTTAAGCCGTAATTTTATACCACCTGCCAGCTCATCATTTGACATTGTCACTGTTTTCACTGTCACTGGACACAAGTGGACAATAGCTAATAATCACTACAATGTCTCAACTCGACAACATCATATCCGCACAGAAGAGCCTTGAAGATAACTTTGTACGGAAGATGGGTGAACTGGAAGCGCAGATTCAGTGTGCTGGGCCCGCCAAAGATACCGTGGCAAGGGTAGCTGAAGAATTACCGGCCTTCAGGGAGCTGATCTTCAGCATGCTGAGTTTACTCAGAAGGCAGATCAGCGAGTGTGCTGCACAGGTCGATGGGTTGGAGACCCGGCATCGAATAAAGGCGCTGATCTTTCAGGGTATAGCGGAGGTTGACAGGGAGGTCAGCAGCGCGGTCATCTTGGAGGTGATAAATAATAAGCTCTTGAAACAGTCACTGTGTCCTCCATAAAGGTCTGCCACAGACTTGGCGTAGCCAACAAGGATCACCACAGGCCCATTCTTGTCAAGTTCTCGAACTATGACGACAGATCTGCGGTCTGGAGAGCCAAGACTGGGCTGAAGGGTTCTTCTATCTCCGTCAAGGAGTTCTTGACTAAGACCCGACAGTCCATCTTCGGGAAGGCGCGGCTTCACTTCACTATGCGGTCGTGTTGGACTCAGGACAGTGTCATTGTTATTAAAGCCCCCGATGGAAGCAAACACAAGGTCACATCATTCGAAGAACTGAGTCCGCTGCTGGTGAAGTATCCCAAGGTTAATACTTCTGGAGATGGCCTGAAAAACAAGACGCGTTAATTGTGGTAATGTTAAACTAATATTAACTTACAGTACACTTATTCCTACGTTGCATAGGATTTACTTACCGTTTAATTATCTTCTTCCACTGTTTGTTATTATGGTTATGGTTTCAACTTTGGTTTGTAACCACTGATGTCATTAGTCTTTGTTTTTTTTTTCTCTTCACACGTCACTGTGATTTCATTTTACAAGTTTCGCGTACAACATTTAGTTTACCCTCAACAAGTTGTCTTTGTTAATTGTTTTCATTTCGAAATGTTGGTTGCTTATGCCAAATTGCCATGATCAGTGTTGCCAACTGCTATTGTAAGAAATGCGCTAAACAAACCCTAAAATGCACTAGGGTTGTGCTAATTTTTATAAAAGAGCACCAAATAAATAAAATCAATCAAAATATTTAAAAAAAAAGTTTTTATTGTGAATATTATTAAGTTGTTATTACAAAATTAGATCGTCGTCCGAATCAGAGTTGGAATCATGGTCTGAATTCACGGTTGCTGTGGTGGCTGTTTGAGAAGTTGAAGGACCAGGAGTTGATGAGGGCCCAGGAGTTGATTGTTGGAGTTTAAACTTGTACAACTCTTTCGAACCTACTTTTTCTAGAACTTCCTTCGGAATATCATAATTGTAGCAAGTTTTATTTGCTGCTCGTAGCCCAGATCGAATATATAATATTGAATTAAGTGTGTGAAGACTCATTCGATTTCATTGCTTTGTTTTTATTATGTTCATCTGGCTAAACACTCTTTCAACATCGGCATTTGAATATGGTAATACTAAAACGAGCAAAGCAAAATCAACTAACTCTTGGAATGGGTTATTCATTCCAGCATCTTTGTAATTACATACTTCAAGCCAAAACTTGACAGTGTCATTTGTGTGAATCCATTTCTGAATGTGTATATTCCGCCACTGATGAATTATTTTATCGATTTTATCTGCATTCACACCAAATTCCTCAACTAAATTGACAAGCAATCTTAAGTCTTTGTTGGAGTTTAGTGCTTGCGATACGCTTAAAACATTAATATTTTTCAAAATTTTGATATTAGGTGGTAATCTGCCTTGTAACTCTTTTATAAGTTTAACCGTAAATTCAATGCATCGTTTTGCCAAAACTTGTTTCTCTCCACCAGGAATATGTTCTAGCGCCTTTTCGAAATTGTATCTAAGATGCGGCGATGGATCCAAATATTGCTCAAAATTTTTCTCTGTGAGAATATCTATCGAGGGGCGTCTTGTAGGAACTATTATTTTTCCAGCTAGTGACTCAATAAGGTCGACGAGAGTCTGTAAAAGTTTTGTAGGGTCCGCATTTTGCCCTTCAAATGCCTTCAGAGAGTTTTGTATGTACTTCATTCAGTATACTTCTTAATTATATCAAATAGGCTTTATTTTTTGTATCCGAAAACATACAAAAAAGCATTTCCGAAGTATAACAATTGTTTCTAGACTTTGATATTTCAAAAAATAGTCTCAGTTCGTCCCACTGGTTTAGTATTCTGTTTACGGCGGGCTCTATTGATAACCATCTTGTGGCACACTTCTGCAATATCTGAAGGGGTTTTTTCCCGCAATTTATAGTTTCATAGACTTTTGAGTACTCTTGGCGGCGTAATGGTGAACAAGAAAACCAGTTATAAGTCTCCCGCAACATGAACTCAATATTACGAGGAATTGTCTCTTCGGAGGCATGTGAAACCGCCAGCTGCAAATCAAATCAAATCAAATCATTTATTTCTTTGCAAACATGGGTAATTGGTACATAGATGTTGTCTTATATAATATAGTCCTACATATTCTACCGTGGCATGGGCATGCAAATAATATTAAATTCTAAAATCAAAGAGAAATTGTATTGATACCAAATAAAAAATGTCTAATCATTAGAATTACAAAAAATAAAAATGTCAGACTAACAGTAGTAAAAATTTAACAATAATGTCAAAAGGAATTATAAATATGTCAATCAGGAGGAAAAAAATAGATGTCAGAACAGTAACATATGTCAATCATAATAATAGTTTGTCAATCAGTAATTATAGCAATTTATCATTAAGGAACTCGTCAATTGTGTAATAACTTTTCTCAATTAATATTTGATTTAGTGCCCTTTTAAATTTTATTACAGTCATATTTTTTATTACATCAGGTACTTTATTATAAATGCGTGGGGCAATACCAAAAAAACTTTTCTGCATGAGTGCGGTTTTACATTTCACTTGACATAGTTTGTTTACATATTGAGTCCGTATCGGATTTTTTCTGACTGCTGACAGTTTTTCAAATAATTGTGGATTATTTTTTACAAATAGAGCTGTTTCCAAAATGTATAACGACGGAAAAGTTAAAATTTTTAAAGATTTAAAATAGGAAAGACAGCTATCAGTTGTTCTAAGACCGCACATTGACCTTATACATCGCTTCTGCATTCTAAATACTAGTTCCTTATCAGTAGACTGCCCCCAGAAAATAATGCCGTACCGCAAAACAGATGCAACCAGTCCATGGTACGCTGATAAAAGAGCCTGACTGTTGACTTTTTTTGAAAGTTGATAGAGAGCATACGCGGATTTACTGAGTTTTTTGCATACAATTTCAATATGAGGTTTCCAAGTGAGCTTGCTGTCGATCACTATACCTAAAAACTTCGCCTGATTTCCTTCTTCAATATTATAGCCTTGGTAAGTAATACTAACATTTGGGTTTTCACTGCGTTGATGAAATTGCATTATTTTTGTCTTGTTTAGGTTTATTACTAAATTATTATTGTTTAACCAATTTATTATGTCATGCAAACAAGTATTATGTCCTGCTCATATTTATTATGATTTTCACACTTAATTACAGCTGTACTGTCGTCCGCAAAGAGAACCATTTTGTTTGTTGTTACTTTCGGGAGATCGTTAATATATATTAAAAAAAGTGGTGGCCCCAGTACGCTGCCCTGTGGAACACCATATTTTACGTGCCTTGGTTTAGATGTATATATGGTTTCTATTTTACTTTTTGGACAAATTCTACAAATTTCGGTGTATTGAAGTCTATTACTCAAGTACGATTCTACCAACTGGAGGATGTTCCCTCTTATACCGTAACTATGTAGCTTGTGTAACAGAATTTTATGGTCCACATAATCAAAGGCCTTGGTCATGTCAGTATAAATGGCACAGATTGGATTTCTCCTATCTACAGACGACATGATGTTAGTTAATAGGTCGAAGAGTGCCATATTAACTGTGCAAGGAGTGACATACGCATTTCACTAAAATCAGATGTGGTAGATCATATTCTTCTCTGAGAATTTTGTGAACTCCGTTATTCACTCCTACCATTACGCTGGCATTGTCAGTACCAAGACCAACCAAATTTTTCAGACGTAAACCCATGTCATTTATTTTATTCACAATTGCAGCCACTATACCTCTTGCATCTGCAGATTCTAGTTGAACTAAAGCAAAAAATTTACAAACTATCTGATTTCTGCTCACACTAAAATATCTCATGACCATACCCAAATACTTGTGAACCGATATATCAGTCGACTCGTCTATGATCAGGCTATATTTGCTGTCACCAATATCTGTTTTGAGTGCTGATATAAAATGTGGACTCAATATATTTTGTATTATTTCTCCGCATTTTGTACGGTGTAATTTAATATTCTGTATTCCTTTGGAATCACTGAAAGCCTTTTTGCATAACTCACTCAAATCGTCAATCGGGAGAACAGATGAATGTTCAGCTATGTACAAAGACAACAAAGTTTCAGCAGTCTGCGAAGCTGGGGTGGCAACTTTTTCAATCACTAGCGTTGTTTGAGTAGGCTGAAAAGGTTTAGATTTTTCTGCATGTTTCTTTGAGTTCAAATGTCGTTTAATATCATTCAGCCTGGCACTCATTTCTACCTTACAATATGCACACATAGCTTTTGTCGAGGTCCCACTGACTGGCCGTAACCAAAGCTTAAATTCAGGATCACTTTCCCACTCCTTGCGATAGTTTTGTTGATAGTTCTTTTTAGAAAACGGCAACTCCATGTTGTTTATCAAAAGTTATTGTTTATTTAACACAACACACACAATGAACGGACACTATTATTAATCAAATACGGGTGTCTGTTAGTTAATAAGAGAAATATAGAATAAAAGATCAGCTAAACAAACAATTCGGGAATTCCCCGAGAGAACAAAACTCAGATCGGACGTCCTTGATCCATTCTCCACGGATACGGCACGAATTTCCATAGATAATTAATTTGAGGTGCATTCTGAAATTTAACTGTGTTTCAGAACGCGCTATTGATTGGTTTTGTTTTTACCAACGTGCGTGATAAATTGCAGACTTTTAAAAATGCGCTAGTTAGGGCACTAGGCACTGTTACGGAATTTTGAGCGCTAAAACATCAAGAAATGCACTAGATCTAGTGCCGAAAGCACTAAGTTGGCAACATTGGCCATGATTGTCAAATCTGACATTGTATAACTCGAATGACATTTAAGATCGGATATGTTTACGAAAATTAGATGTTGTGTTGAAGACTTGTAGGGTGCGTTCCGAATACCATGTCCTTACTTCTTGATAACTTTAACTTGATACTTTTTATTACTTGTTGTAACGCTGTTACTTTAACATGATGATGTTAGCTGGCGGGTGGTGCAGAGATGCGAACGCTGTACTATATTTTCGTGTAGTTCTCTTATATTTATAGTGTTTTTATTTTAACTCAGTATATATTTTTTTATTGTACTTATATTCTATTTTATATTTATGACAACTTTTTTTAATGATGATTCTTTTTTCTCTGCCAACGAATCTGCTGCCACTTCCGATGATGTTAGTTTTTGTTCGGTTACAGACACTCTTGGCGATCTTTTACGTCAAAATTTCAACCAAAACCTTGACCGGCTGTTTAACGTTTGTCACATCAATGCCCAGAGTATTCCTAGCCACTATAATGAACTGTACGATACTTTTACGAACAACAACATCCATGCCGTCCTGATTTCTGAGACCTGGCTAAAACCTGAACTTCTATCCACCACTTATTCTCTCCCAGGATTCGTTCTTCTACGGAATGATCGAATCGGTAAGAGAGGGGGTGGTGTAGCAATTTACCTTCGCGCTAATTTTCCTTCTAAAATTCTCGCTACTTCTTCTTCAAATAGTTCGGCTGAGTTTCTTTTTCTTGAGGTTTGTGTTAAAGGAGCTAAAACCGGTATTGGAGTTGTGTATTGTCCCCCTTCCCTTGATTACTTCATCGAATTCGAGTCGGTCCTAGAATATTTGGGTTCGGAGTATGCACATCACATTGTCATGGGGGATTTCAACACCAACCTCCTTTCCCATAGCTCCTCTCGATCCTGTAAACTCCTAGATCTGGTCGAGTCAGCTAGTCTGCACGTGTTGCCTCTCCAACCAACGCATCATAACATTGTCGGTGATGATACCTGGCTCGACCTAATCCTCATCTCTAATCCATCCCTAGTCCTCCGTCTCCTCACATGGTCAACATGTCGCTCCTGGCTTTTCCCATCACGACCTTATTTTCCTGTCTTATGTCCTAAAACCAAACCTACATTCCAGCACAGGCGTGCCTTTGCGCGGATGAATACAGAAAAGCTCATACAAGATGTTTCCAATATCGACTGGACACTTCTGGAGGAAGCTACCTCGGTTGATGAAAAAGTTAATCTTTTTAATTCAGCTGTCGTCAAGCTTTATAACACTCACGCTCCCATTAGGAAAATCAAGGTGAAGCGCCCGCCTGCGCCATGGATGAATCGGGGAGTTCGGATGGCAATGCGGCGAAGGGACCGCGCGTTCCAGAAGTTTAAAAAGGATCGGTCGGAGGATAATTGGGCCTTCTTCAAAACTGCTCGCAATCGTTGTAATCAGATGATACGCAACGCTAAACGACGCCACATTCTTGAAAATATCACTTCTTCTTCTCCTGCTGATATTTGGAAGTTCCTTGGAACTCTAGGTATCGGTAGATCGCGGCATTCAGGCATTCCTAATACATTTGGTTTGGACGATCTAAATCGCCATTTCGCCACTGTTCCTACTCTTGATAGTCCAACCAAATGTCAAACCATTGACTACCTTGCTGGTCTGACGCGACTATAGTTGTAAATAAACCGTTTTAAACCAAAATCCATGGTTTAAAACCGGTTTTAAATTGTCCGTATTTATGCAAAATGGAACCACACGACAAATTCCGTTTTTTAATTTTTTTGAAGAATACTATTTAAAAGTGTTTGAAATTTCTTATACAAAAAAAAACCACATGAGTTTTCCCTTGGAAAACAGGTTTACAAAAAGCAGAACAGAACCAACAGCAACAACAAACGTTACGTATAATGCAAAACCGAACCACAGTATAACGGGACTTGATTGTTCAAACAAATAAACGATATTACTACCATGTCATTTTATACAAAACAGATCCACACTTACTTGGTACCATTATACTTTACACATATTTCTATTATTAACAATTATTTTTAATACACCAAATGGAACCAAGTTTCTGTGGTATCGTTATGCGTAAAGTTAATTCATAATTTAATTACTAATATTTTGTTGCCAAAATTGAACCACAAGCATTCGGTTCTATCATGTATAAATAAATATTGTAAAACAGTAGATCCTACTAGTATGTGATTTCGAAGTTTCAAAGTAAAACATCAAACATCTGTCAAAATAGATGACATTAAGGCGACAATAAGTGCCAGCGTCCTTGAGCGAGTGGGAGGAGCTTGCGTTACGCCCCGCGACCCCGCACTGCACGCACGTAATTTCGTAGGGTAACCTTACGTTCCAGATAATGAGGACTATTCTTCCTGATTTTTATCATCATCCATTTTTTTTTTATTATGTTGTGTTAATAAATACGGTAACATTCTGATAATAAATTAAGATTGTTATCTTATTATTTTAATAGTTTGCATTGAATAAGTATGTTTATACGAAAGGGATATATGAAAGGGACACCGAAGCGAAAACCGTTACCACATATTGAGTACATCATTCTGAGCCCCACATAGAAATGTTATATCGTTTATTTAAAAAAAAACAGCTGTTTCTTGGTTGTTCCTACAAACCTGCAATACCTACGCGGTCAAATGTATGGACAGCTGATTTTTTTAAATTACCGATGAAAAATTTCTATGTGGGGCTCATAATGATGTACGCACGACGGCCAATCAAGCTTTACAAAACCAGTTTATGCGGATCTCTCATTCTATAGGAAATTTATTCAAAGCGAGACCAAGTTGTACTGGAAATGTAGCTTCATGTGCCGCCGTGTGTACTGAATACGTGGTAACCGTTATCGCGTCGGTGTCCCTTCCACTCCTTATATTTGTAAGTAATAAATGTGTCCACACATAAATAGGAAGATCTAATTTAATGTACTACTTAAAATAATAACATAAGATCTGCTGTTATTATTTTGTCACTATGACAAAAACATTAAAAAAAAAAGATTTTTGATTTGTGAGCGTGTATGATATGATGAATGAATAAACGAATTAAATAGAATAGGTATGTAAGAATCTTAGCAGTTGGCGTCCATGGGAAAAAGGCGTGAGTTTATGTGTGTGTGTTTGAATCAAATTAAATAAAAATATGTGAATTATATAATACATTTTTATTTAAAATTCCTCAAAATTTAGTACTTTCACAGAATCATTACGTGTGTGATTGTTTGTCTCACAAAGTGTCTCTTGGTTGTTTGTATTGGCTTGTACATTGTCTTCCATCGTCATTGCTCGTTTTTTGCTTTGTTTTTTTTTATTCTCTTTTTCCTCTTCCTGTTTTCTTTTGCGTCCCTGTATAGCACTAGCTATGTAAGAGGGGTCCCTTATTGACATGTTCCTTGTATGTCTTGGATCGACCAGTTCAGGAAGCAAGCAGTCTGTGTAAAATGTAAGCAATTTATTTTTCATTTTAGTGTCCCAAAAGGTGTCATCCTTGTAAATTAATTCGGTTTTCACAGGAAAGTTTTCCCCAGACCAAATACCAAGCATACATTTATTTTTGCCTGTTATGTGTAGTTGGCCCTGTATTTGATACCACCAATTATGTTCCTTATTTATTATATAATCACCATTTGGCAGTTTTTTGTAGAACAATATTTTTTTTCCATCAATAGCTTTTTCCAACCCTAGTTTGTAAGCTGTAATTGGACATTTTATTTCAGCAATGGTATTTTCATCAATAATACCGTCCGGTGATGCACCTAGAAATGGTATTTCTTTATCAAGAAAAAGTCCACACTGTTCTATTTTAACATTCTCTTGTTTTGATAATTGTTCTTTTGCGGTATTTTCGTTATCTTGTCCATGTTTTATAGAATTGACGTGTCCTATCGACTGTTTATATAAAATATCTTTAACTAGATTGCAGCAACTTACGTCATTGCGTCTTTTTATAACACGCCCAAAGTTGGAAGCGGTCAAAATTTGTCTCCTTAATTATGGTGTGTGGTATGGTGTTCCTTTCTATTTGATTACGATTTTTTGCAGTTTCCACCAAATTATTTAAAAATATTTTTTTCGACTCTTCTAACATCTCGTCACTCATATCCGGTTTCGAACATTGGTCTCCATAATTTTTTGATTTTTCTGCATTGTGGTCATACAGCCTTTTCTTTACTCTGTGATACTTCTTTGCTAGTTGCAAGCGTTTCAGTTTGCGTACTTCCAACTTTTTTAATTCACCCCTCGGACTCCTGCCTATAATTGATTTTTGCAGCAATGACAGAGGTTTATGGGTATTGAAAGACAAAGCTGCTGCATTACAACGCATATGATATTGGTACTTCTGGGAAAAATTTACACGTTACAAACTTTGCAACAATACTGTGGTATCTCTCTACAATATTGCTGTCAACGTCTTCGATTAAGCTTCTTGAGTGAGCAGCTATATGTGTTAATACAAACTTTATTCTGTGCCACAAACAGTTTGTGAGTATGTCCCTGTCTATGTTTTCATCTTCTCCTACCTTCGAACAAAAATAAGCTTTGCAAGTAGTGTGAATTCCAAAGGCATGTTCTGCGGCCAACATAATATCATTGTGTAAACTAGTCACATTGCCAGAATTTTTATAATTTCTTACAGCAGTTACGATTACCTTTCTTATAGACAGAATTCTTTGTTTTGTTATGTATTTTCTGTATTTAATTAAATATTTGGTATCAGTAGAAAGTGCCTGTAACTTGTTACAAAGGTTTCTTAATAAGTGGTTCCGACATTCGATTTTTTCTATAGTTATGTTTTTATAAGGTCTTGACTGTAATAATTTTGCATAGGTATTCGCGTCACCGTCTGATATTAATCTTGCATATATTAAATTGTGCATTTGGATGCTATTTTTGAATCCTTCTACCAAAATTGTTGACTCCATTCCAGTCGAAGAACCTGAAAATAATGTTATTATTACAATAATATATGTATATGGAGATAATTTTGTTTTTCTGTTTTACAACATAATTGAATATTCACCAGAATAATTTTTATAACACTCGTGCTCTTTAGGCGTTATATTTTTCTTCGCAGCTTGGGCGCATATGCAGCAGTATTTATTTTTCACAGACATAAAAAGAATTTTTCCTGTTCTTTTCCCAATTATCGCAGTTGCGCCTGATAGGGAGGAGTAATTTTTTTTGTACGATCTTTTACCCCAACAGCCATCTGCAATGACGTCAATAAGTGGGATGCCATTTGCACTCACTTTGCCATCTTCAATAGCTAACCGGCGTTCTTCATTGGCAGCTTCATTCATAGAAATGGCAATTTCTTTTTCCCAAACCTTGTTTACCGTGTCCATTCTTTTAGTGAATATGTTATGGGATATTTGGGGTAAATCCATTGCGGCTAATAATTCATTTAGCTGTGAATTGCCACATCCTATTACTACAGCACCCGCAACTGTTTTAATATTTATGTCTATTTCAGGGTCATTGCAACAAATATTAAACGTTTCGTTACACATACTGCATTTAAGTTTTAGGTTAGAAACTAGCCCTAATTTACGTTCAGCTATAATTTCCACAGATTTCAAACAACAGTTCATATTCCCATGTGAGCATACTTCTTGAAGGTCTTTAAAAAACTTTGCTATATTTATTATACGCATCCCTTGTACACCTTCGTTTTTTCTGAAAAATAAACTTATTAAGAATTGTGCATTGCATATAGATTTTCTTCCTATGAACAAAAACTATTATTACATTGCATTACAGGTACTCTGTCTCAGGATATATTTTGTTTGCTTAAGCGACCTCTAGGTTGCGGCTTACAATGATATGCCATATATGGGCATATATGGCATATCATTGTAAGCCAGTTTTGACAACACACAACTTTCTTGAAAAAATTAAAACAACTAGGACTACATGGGCAAACTATCCTGAAATTATAATAATAATTGTTTACCTGGCAGAGACTGAGTCCTCATTTTCTGTCTCTATGAGAAAGGATTCCTCGTGAGTAAATGGTGTTTCCATTACTTCAAAACTGAAACATAATTACAATTATCAACAAAACGAAACCACCTAGTAGTAAAGGGCATTGTCCAGTCTCGGCCATTTTTGAACACGATGCTACACAAAAATGTAATTTACCAATATTTTTATTTATATTTTAGAAAATATCTGATGTTGATAACTTTGTATCAATTAGGACTGTAAAAAAACTATTTTATTTTGGTATTTGTTATGATGTGACAAAATCGGTTGGTCTTGAAATTGACTTCAGTGTTGCCAAATAAGAACTGTATAAAAAAAATCAAATCGATTTAAAATGTAGTGCAAACTCTCCAATGTATTTAACGTAGTTTTCATTAAACCAAGTTATAAGAAAATACTAATAAGCGTTACAAATGATTTTGGACATATAAATGATAAACTGACGAGTACATTATACCTGAAGAACTTATAAAACAAAAATCGATTTCAAATGGATCGATATAATTATTATAGTTTCTTTTTTATTTGGCAACACAATGCTTAAAAAAAGTTGTGTCAATTGTCAAAATGACGGTTATCAACTTATCATTCGCTTTGTTTTTTTGCATCGTGAGTGTCGTTTTTGTGAGTTTTATTGCGATTACTTTGGCTGTTTTATAATGGATTCTGATTCTTCCCTTCTTGACGACCCCGGCACTTCCATGGACCCCGAATCTATTATTTATGATGAACCTGGCACATCTACGGACACCGAACCTCGCTCAAACGATACCCCTGGCTTGAATATGGACATGGATCCCGTGTTAACTCACGGTGATCCGATCAATGAATTGACAACGCAGCGATGTGTTAATTGTGGAAGCGATTTATGTCAAAGGAGGAGACATAGTCTTACTCTAACGGATGTGCGGTTAATTGTACAACATTGGATTGCTCCTCGTTTGGTAAGTTTTTATTACCATTTCATATTAATGATTTTGATTAAAAATTAAACGCTAATATCATTCACAATATCTATGTTTTGGTTTGTTTAGATTGAAGAAGATAGTTTAGTTTGTCATCCTTGCTGGACTACGGCTATTCATCATTCGAGGACGCAAATAATAAATGAACCAACAACTAGCAGTGGTCAGCGTCGAAGTATCTGTGTCTGCTGTGGATGCTCTTTGTTACGGACAAGATCACACAGGCTGCATGCGGAGACGGAAAGAGAATCCCGTATTAGGAATATGGTGATGGAACAGATTGCTCCTCGTCAAGTAACTATTTTAAATAATTATTTAGTGTACCTATTTACAAAATGCCAAATTGAAAATTATTTGTCACCACAGTTTTGCTTAAATTCATATTTACATTAATGCAGAAAACCGGTATATAAACTAAACTAGCTTTTATGTACATATTGGCACTCCCGCATCAGCATTTGAACATAGTATGTGTGCCTTGGCTTTGTGTATATAAATATGAAATCTGCACACACAGCACATTTTTTTTAACTAGCCTGTACTGTCCAACTACTGGGCAAAGAGTTTTTTTTTAAATTATAATTTCTGATATACATTTATTTATTTTGTTATAGTTGCATGGGTCCGACCAGATCTGTCATAGTTGCTGGCAACGAGTAGATCGAGCTGCTGTACGTTCCACTGAGGCTGAAAGACATGGATTGGATGGTACAACTATCAACTTACCTTTGTATACCAGAGCATCAGGTACTCAAAACTGCTGTTTTTATCCTGATTGCCATTCGAACCAAAGGCTAGCTGTCCCTAAATGGCTAAGGGTGAAGCTATTTGTAGATTACAAATTCTATGTGCCGCAGAGCTGTAGGATTTGCTCAATACATTTGTACAGCAATAATTGGGAAGTTCTATCTGATATCCAGTCACCCATTCATAGTTTTAATGCAGAGCACATCCAGGATTTTGCAACTTTTGCAAATGAGCGGCAGCTAATCCTGGATTTTTCTAATATGGAAACGATGTCAGAAGAACTTTGCCATTATTGGATTGGGTTGAACAAAGAGCAATTTGGACAACTCTTTTTAGAAGTGCCAGAAATACAAAATATTCGCCAAAATAAATTGGCACTTGCTGCCTATTTAATCAAATTGCGAACGGGTGATAGTGACCAAAGAATCTCAACACTTTTAAATGTACCTCGCACTACATTAATGAGGTTAATGGGTCAAGCTCGAGATTTATTAGAGCGTGTATTACATTGCGTGTGTCCTAACAACTTGGGAATCGATCACATATCTAGAACACAAATATCAGAAAGGAATTTGTTAATACCTAATGGTTTATTTGGGGGTGAAAATAGGCAACCTATTGTTATAAGTGATGGAACATATTTATATGTACAAAAATCGTCTAACTATATGTACCAAAAAGATACATATTCTTTGCACAAGTATAGGAACTTGATGAAGCCTTTACTTATGGTTTGTTGTGATGGATATATTATAGATGTATTGGGCCCCTATCCAGCTACAACATCAGATGCGAATATAATAATAAATGAATTTAATGAAGAAACAAAACCATTAAGAAGGTATTTCCAAGCAGGTGATGTATTTATTCTGGATAGGGGTTTTAGAGATTCTGTGCCGTTACTGAGAGAATGTAATTACTCTACTCATATGCCAGCATCCCTACAACAAGGGGAAACCCAATTGTCCACCCTTGCTGCTAATAAGTCGAGAGCTGTCACGGTTTGCAGGTGGGTAGTTGAAGCTGTAAATGGCATATTTAAACAATCATTTAAATTGCTTAGGCACGAATTTTTTAATAGAGCATCAAAACATGCAATGACAGACTTTCGCATTGCAGCAGCTCTGATAAACAGGTTTCACCAAAGAATTAGAGACAGGGAGGATGCAGGGCAAATACTAGAGATAATAAATGAAAATATGTACAGAAATAATTCTCTTGCTGATTTTGTTAATCAAAATAATTTAAATAGACGGCGAACAGATTTCCTCTCAATAAATGTAAACATACATAACGTATCCTTTCCGAGGCTGGAATACAATGATTTAATATTAATTGCATGTGGAACATATCAATTAAAACAAGCACGTTCCTACTATGGAGAACACATAAGAGGCGATGGTTCCTATACGATTGAGTTGTTCAGAAATACTGCCAGCAACCTACTGGAAGGTTTCCCGCTCCCTTCAGTCAACTGTAGTTTATTGCATGGGAAAATACAGAGCAGACACATCAGCAGAAAAACATATTTTGTTTATGTAGTACATGAGAATAACACTGAAGGGAGGGCAGCCATAAAACAATATTGCTGCAACTGCATGGTGGGCCGTAGAACAGTAGGTTGCTGTGCACATATAATGACAATTATTTGGTTTTTAAGTTGGGCAAGGTATCAGGAACATATTAATCCACCTGCCCAGTTCCTTGACCATATTTTAATCACATACGAATCAGATTAATAAATATATTTTAATAAAAAGCAAGTTTTATTTCATGCATAACCTATTCAATTAAATGTTAAAAATTATTTAAATATAAAGTCTTGATACAAAACAAAGTTTATATCCTCATTCTTACTGCTATGAGCTATTAAATGAATCATATATTATTAACTGAACTGTTTGTTCATGAGTGGCCAGAGTCTCAAAGAAATTGGTCAATCCCCTTTGTTCATTATCTGTTGCCAAAACAACAAAACAACTCAAGAACACGACAACCTATCTGATTAACGTAAGAAACTTTACATTATTACGTTAATAAGTTGTAAATTATCGAACCATTAAACTTTTCATTTTGACCTCACTATCGTCGTCAGGACCCTTAAAAACCATGAAAACAACACCCATGATGATAAATTTGAAAATGGTCGCAGCCGTCATCTTGGATTTTAATATAGACCTCACTATCGGCTCCAGCACCCTCGAAAACCATGAAAACGACACCCATGATGATAAATTTGAAAAATAGCCGCAGCCGCCATCTTGGATTTTCATATAGACCTCACTATCGGCTCCAGCACCCTCGAAAACCATGAAAACGACACCCATGATGATAAATTTGAAAAATAGCCGCAGCCGCCATCTTGGATTTTCATATAGACCTCACTATCGGCTCCAGCACCCTCGAAAACCATGAAAACGACACCCATGATGATAAATTTGAAAAATAGCCGCAGCCGCCATCTTGGATTTTCATATAGACCTCACTATCGGCTTCAGCACCCTCGAAAACTATGAAAACGACACCCATGACAAAAAAAAAATTAAAATGGTCGCAGCCGCCATCTTGGATTTTCATATAGACCTCACTATCGGCTCCAGCACCCTCGAAAACCATGACAAAAAAACAAAAAATGGTCGCAGCCGCCATCTTGGAATTTCATAATAGACCTCACTATCGGCTTCTGTACCATCGAAAACCATGCAAAGTATTTCCCTCTCTCTCTAATATATAATAAAAAGTCGCATGGAATCTTGTATTTTCATTATTTAAATCCAAGATGGCGCATAGCGCTTTTTCGTTATGTGACGATTTCTTCATTTTTTCTAAAATTTTACTCCTACCGCAAGCTCCCATAAAGAACTTCGCTTCAAAAATTTTCTGATAAATAATTATGTTTCAATAATACTAAAATCGGAATAATGAATTAGGTAGGTATGCATACTTGTCAGCAATAATGTCCTCATTTGCCATATCCGGAGTTGCCTTTTTCTCCTGTTCTACACAGCCAGAGCTACAAAATAAATGTATTTTTTAGGTAAATATAGGCACCGACATGAAAGTAAAGGCATGGGCGAATGTAGGAAGATAGTAATGCACGCCGTACTGTACCTCAGTCCGCAAAACAGACGCAAAAAAATTACTTCTTCGCTAGGTCATACTACTTACGTACCAAGAACAACCAACAACTAAGTCAATAAGAACATTCAAGTATTTTTTTAATCTCAAACCCGGACTGTCCCTAAAACGATGTAGTATGGTTATAGTACACACAATACTCACCTCGACTCTGCATTTACGACTCGAGAATCTTTGTTATTTGGTATTCTCCTAAAACAGAAATAACACAAATATTTAAATCAAATAAAGGTATGTTTACTACAATGAAATCATATACTTATTTGAATATTTTATTTAGGTACACTAATTTAAAGTTTCGATAGAGAGTAATGATAATTTATTTCGATTTAAATACGTTACTTACCTCAGTAATCTATTTTTTTCCAGTATAAGGCGTTTCTTTTTCAATAATTTGGATTTACCAGCCATTTTTATCGCGAAACTTAAAAACGAATAAAATTGTGTTGTGTTTTCTCCGAGCGTTAGCGTCTACCCGTGACAGTGGTCAGCGATGCACTGCCGCCCGTCGCCCGGAAGGGCCCCGCTTCAACGCGCACCAAGTTTTTTCGAAAAAACAACCCACCTTGATTTATCAAACACAATACAAATAAAAGCCGTATACTAAAATGTGGGTCATTAAATTGTCTTTTAGATGGTCAAAGTTTCATGCGAATACGCACGATAGTTTTCGCGTGATTATCGTTTTTTTGTCCGCGTTAGACATTACTTTACAAATTAATTACACTATGTTGTAAAAATATAATTTCTCTTTTTCACATATCAAATTATGAAGAAAATTGTCTAGTATAACATATATTTTTTTCAAAGAAATAAAACTAGAAGTTTAGACGTAATGTTCAATTTAAAATCATTAAAAGTCGTATATCTGCGCCTTAAACGAAGCAGTTCGGATGTGTGACTACCGTTTTTTCTCCGCGAAAAAAGTTTTATTGTTTTTGTTAATTTCTTTTAAAATTAAGTGTGAAAATGTTGAGTAGAGGCAAGCAATTGGTAATTAGAGCATTGGAGACGAACACCGAAGATGATAGTCAAGTAGTTTTGTTTAATGCATATATATATATTTTTTGTGAATTAAAGCTTTATTACGATAATATAAATACATAGTTTCATTTATATCAGTTAATCCCTGGGTTGTGGTTCTTTTTTGTATATAAGAAAACCTATCAATTAGTAAATGTTAAAAGGAACCACATGCACATTTACTTAATTATCTAGAAAGTTTAAGAGTATTCAGAGCAAATTTATTTACACATACATAGATAAGTAATTTATCTATAAATTTAAATAAAATAAATAGTAATTCATCTAACAGAGCTGCACATGTTTTTGTAAATTCTTTGATATCTCAAAAGTGAGTGTTTGCTGGGTGGTTCCTTTTTGCATAAATACGGACAATTGGTTGTTCTTTTATCCATCCTCTCCTATCTTATGGTCTCTCCCGGGGATTTGGTTTGGTTTTCTTCCTATCTTCAGGGGAGTCAGCAGTCAGTTCTTGCGGGAGAATCTTCTTCCAGCTGGTGTGATCTTGATGCTGGTGTACCTTTTTTTTTTTTACGGATGGGAAATCATCAAATGACTTCTCCCGCTCTGGGTGGAATGGGAGGGAGTGTCAGACTCTTACTGACTAAAACCCATCCATGTTCCTTCATTGCCCTTTGTGTTCCAGGGCCACACAGGGGGTTATTTTGTGTCTGTTTTGTATCGAGAATATCACACATTGGAGGATAGTAGCACCATAGAGTATGTAATGCTATATGTTCGTATTATGAATAAAGTAAGTTCTTGTCTGTGACTCAAGCGTTTAACTTATAATAGGTATCTCTTTCGAACAGTCCCGCAGCCCCGGCAGGCATCGGCCCTTGCGGGCCCCTTTCTGGTTGCTGACATCTCTTTGAGGCGCGCGTGGAACACGAACGCGCCGTCGACACGGCCTGTCGTCATAAGACGGACGGACGGTGAGCTAACCCATTACTCACCATCCACAGGCCCGCGCCTACGGTGGCTGGGAGCCACCACGTGGCCCCCGACGCCCGGTGCGTCGCCCGCGGCGGCTGGGACGTGAGGGCCGGGCGCGAGAGGTCGCCGCCGCCAATCGCCGCTACGAGGACACGGCGGAGCTCCGCCCAAGCGGGGCAGACCTCCACGGTGTGCGCCACCGTGTCCTCCGGACGATCCTCACAATGACAGCACCCGGGCGTTTCCTCCCGCCCGATTCGGTGCAGGAACCTCCCGAAACAACCGTATCCGGTGAGGACCTGCGTCAGGCGGAAGGTTAGGGCGCCGTGGCGCCTCTCTAGCCACTCCTCAAAGAGGGGACTTATCACCACTATTGTAGCGTGCCCTGCACTGGGTTGCGACAGTCGCTGTCTCCATGTCGCCATGAGATCGCGTCGGAGGTCTGTCCACTGAGCGGTGATTTGCCGCGGCAACGGAGTTTCCCCCCGACGTAGTGCCTCCGCGCGCCATTCATGCAGGCGCGCGAGGACTATCGCCTCCAGATCCCATGGCGGCAATCCGGCTAGGAGGCTCGCCGCCTCGCGGGAGATCGTGCGGTACGCCCGGATTAGCCTTACGGCTACGACCTTTTGGGGCGCGTTCAGGTAGTGGGTGGCACGCCGCTTAATTGAACGCGCCCACACCGGGGCCCCGTAAAGGGCCATGGACCGCACGACCCCCGCGTAGAGCCTACGGCAGGAGGCGTTTGGACCCCTCAGGTTGGGCAAGAGCCGCTTGAAGGCAGCCCCGGCCCGTTCCAGTTTGGGAGCCAAACGTCGGAAATGCTCAACGAAGTTCCACCGGCGGCGCACACACATGCTGGCGTACCTCAAGGCGGTATTTTATCTCCACTTCTGTTCTCTATTTTTATAGATCTTATAACTACCGAACTTCAGTGTGCGTATCATCTTTAAGCTGATGACTTACAGCTCTACAGTCGGGCAGGTGTTGACAACTTATCCGATGCGATTGAGGAGCTAAACTGGAATTTAGCAGTGGTGAAAAATTGGTCTGATCGCTTCGGGGTAGCGGTTAACCCTGCCAAGTGTCAGGCGATTATTATAGGGAGCACCCATAGCTTGCGAAGGATAAATGGTTTACCGGTACCGCCAGTTACCTTTGATGGCACAATCATTCCGTTTGGTTCCGAGGTTAAGGATCTGGGTTTGTACGTTGACACTTGCGTTGACTGGCGTAAGCAGGTCACGAGTGTGACCAAAAAAGTACCGGAACGTTGCGGTCGCTTTATAGATTGAAAAATATTCTCCCATCACACATAAAGGCAATGCTGGTTCAGTCCCTTATCTTCCCCATCCTTGACTATGGTGATGTGTGTTACTATGACCTGAATGCAGATCTCTTCAATAAACTTGACCGACTTCTTAATAACTGCATTCGATTCGTATTTAATCTACGTAAGTATTATATTATATTACATCGGTCGATCTTAAAATGGTTACCCATCAGACAACGCAGAGCGCTAAGGGCTTTGACGACTTTGTTTTCTCTTCTAGACAAACCCAGTTCTCCTTCCTATCTGACTTCTCATTTTCAATATTTATGCTCTGCGCACAGCAAGAATCTTCGTTCCTCCAATAATCGTCTTCTACGATGTCCTTCTTACCGCTCTGGTTTTCTAAAATCCTCTTTCCTTGTCCAGGCGGTTTTCCTCTGGAATGCTCTTTCTCAGAATATCAGGACGGCTACCAGTCGGTTCACATTCAAGGTGAAAGCTCCCGAACACTTACGTAGGAAGTTGGCAGACTCGTCTCACAAGTAATTTCGTTGATTTTCTTAATTTATGTATTTTATATCTCTTTACTTTGTGTATTTTGTTTGTATGTATTTATATATGTATTTATTATTATATATTTTTATTATTTTCGGAAATTTTCTGTACTATTACACCTACTGTTTTGTCTCTGCATCACCCTAAGGTAGACTGGTAGAAAATGCCCAAGGCATTAAGTCCGCCTTTGTACATTATGAGCATAAAGTTTAATAAATAAAATTAATTAATTAATAAATTAAATTTGGAGAACACTAAATAGTATTTTATATTTTGTTTAGTGAAGTGTTGAAAGTTTAAACAATATTCGGGTCAGGACCAAATTTTTGACGAATACTCTGGTGTCCGTCTCATAAGTGACATAAAATTGCGTACTTAACATGCCTGACAATAATTTTGGATATTTTTAATAATATCTTAAAATTGTATACAGCATCATTCATCAAATAACTAATTTCGCTGCTTGATTTCTTCATATTATAAAACATAATACCAAACTTGTTGTTTCTTTACGCTATATGAAATATGCATGTCCTGCTAAACTATCTAAGAATATTATGATCACTGTTTTTTTTTTTAAGCTATAATTTATAACTTAACATTAATAAAGTCTCATAAACACTCGTAATCGTTTTAATAGATAATAGCACAAATAACCATCGTTATTATAATTTTTACAAGTAATATTACATATATCCCAAAATTCTTTCCGTTGTAATACTCCTGCAGGCCTAGCCAAGTTACAAACGTTTCGTATGGATTCTCTTTCTACAATTGTTAACGCTCCGGCGTAAGCAATTATAAACATCGCTATCTTGGTAGCCAACTTGACAGGACCGAGTCGATCGCTCGTTCTACAATGACCTTAGAAAAAACCTATACTTTAGTCTATGGTGAGCGTTCCAAGAAACGTCAAACTAATGTCAAAGTCACAGTTGTGTGAGCGCTTTCACAAAAAAGTGTACCCCCAACTTTTCGGTTGTCCCTTGTGTTTGAAGTATTACTAACAAGTAATATGATATGATCTGGTGAATATTTTAATGACTGTAAGCATTAAACACATTTCAAACTAGTAAATGAAATGCAACAAATACAGGGTGTAAACAGACCCTTCACGAAGCCGTCAACCAAGCATTCTGGACATCAAACTAAGTCACCCTACGCAAAAATTATTGCTGGGAAACGACTTTTTTTTTTGGGGTGAAAAGTCACATTTTACGGTAAAACTCAATGTTAAGCACTCAAAACTTGGTGCTGATGGATGCTTTGAATAGTAAACGGCTCATGGAGGTAACTAAAGTAAAGTTAAAACCTTAAAAAGTAGTATTTGAAAAAAAAACTCGTGAAAAAATCGGAACTTTGACCTCCAATATTTCCGTAACTAGAAGGTTCCCAGGTATGGTCCAGAACAAAAAAATGATCGCAATGATGGGGAGAACAAATGCCTTTCGGCTTCGTTAAGGGTCTTTTTACACCCTTTATGTAAAAATTGAGAGCAATTGAAATAATGACCAATTTTAATCAGCAAGAAGTCAGTTTTTGACGTGTCCCCCACTCAAATTTCTCGATGTTAAAAGCTATTCTGAAAAATTTTTGTACGCGATATATTGACTTTTTGGAACGGTTTGAAGGCACTCTGACTCGTCTATCGTCTCCGATACTTTTTAATTTAAACCTAAAGCACACAGAAACACAATTCAATTTCCAACAAACATGTAAAAAATGGTACCGACCGGACATGACAGGTTTGTCACGGCTAAAACTGCTATTTAAATAATAAATAATGATTTTTTAACTTCTGAACTGGCAACATTAACCGTACAGTCAACCGTTCGAAATGAAAAAAAACAAGTTGTGATCACGAAACCAGAGAAACAATACGTGTATTTTGTTGTGCCACGAACGTCAAGATTTCGTGTGTCGGATTTGATACACAATAACTGCTGATTCCGGTAAGTTTACATCATTTCACGATATTTAAAAGATTAACAATATTATAATGTAATCTATACATATAAAATTCAAAGTCCTGACTGACTGACTGAAATATCAACGCACAGCCCAAACCGCTGGTCCTAGAGACATGAAATTTGGAGGGTGTATTCTTTGTAAAGAGTAGGTATCCACTAAAAAAGGGTTTTTCGAAATTCCACCCCTAAGAGGTCGAAATGGGTTGTTGAATTTTCTATGAAACTTTTTATTCTCGCAGTCGATTGACTTGACAATTTGTGCACATACTCTTCAGAAAAAATTATGAGATACGTGTATCACAGTTTTTCCAAAATCATCCCCCAATTTAAAAATTCAATGACTTGATTGGTTGACTGATATATCAACGCACAGCCCAATCCGCTGGTTCTAGAGACATGAAATTTAAAGTGTGCATTCTTTGTGAAGAGTAAGTATCTGCTAAGAAACAGTTTTTTAAAATTCCACCCTTAAGAGGGTGAAATGGGGTGTTGAATATTCTGTGAAACTTTTTATTCTCCGAGTCGATTGACTTGTAAATTTGTAAACATACTTTTCAGTTAAAATTATGAGATACGTGTATCACAGTTTTTTCCAAAATCATCCCCCAATTTAAAATTCAATGTCCTGTCTGGCTGACTGATATATCGACGCACTGCCCAAACCATAGGTCCTAGAGACATGAAATTTGGAGGGTGCATTCTTTGTGAAGAGTAAGTATCCACTAAGAAACAGTTTTTTTTTAATTCCACCCCTAAGAAGGTGGAATGGGGTGTTGAACATTCTGTGAAACTTTTTATTCTCTGAGTCGATTGACTTGAAAATTTGTATACATACTCATATTTTCAAATTAAAATTATGAGATACGTGTATCACAGTTTTTACCAAAATCAAAATCATCCCCCAACAGAGTAAAATAGGGCTTCGAAGCTCACGTAGACGGGCGCATGGCGCGCAGTGTTGCGCGGGGCGTGCTGGAGTATTTACCTATTAAGTAAGTAGGTAGGATTTTTCTGAGGAAGACGTCTGTAAATATGGTTTATTCCACAGATGTTTGCGTTGGCTTGTGATACGCGACATTGATATTAAATATTATGTAAAAGTGTAATGTCTATAAATAGATTCCTAATTAATCATTTGATTGTTGTCCCCGGTGTCCAATCTCAAACCAAGGTATCATATTTCACGTTCAAATGTAATTCAATTGATATTACTATGAACGAATGTTTGCAAGTTATAAGCAAGTACATGTAAATACAATATAATACATACATAGATTACTTATTATCCCAGAAGTAAGATCCCGGTTGCAATTCCCGAACTCCACGCGGGCGAAGCCGCGGGCATAAGCTAGTCGTAATATAAGGGAAGAGAGTGTTACGTCAGTTTTGCGACATTTTATCCCGTGACCTACCAGGCTGACCAGTAAAGTCGCAAAACCGACACCTTTATGGTGTCGGTTTTGCAAGGTTTACATTAGGATTTACAAGTTCTTTTTTATTTACTTTTTTTTTGTATTATGTGTGTCGGTCTGTTTGAATAGTGGATTATTTTTTAAAACAAGGAACGTTTATTTGCTTAGGTTTATTAAGTAGTACGTACGTAGAACTTTTTCTAAAGTTTTTTTGCCACTATTCTTTAAAATTCTTTTTTTATTTATTTTTATTAGCCTATACTGTCCCACTGCTGGGCAAAGGCCTCCTCTAAAGTTTTTTTTGTCAGTATTCTTTAAAATTCTTATTATTTTTAAATCGTTAAATACATTTTAGGTTACACGATGCCACTCACTAGTGCAGAAAAGTCTAGGAGGTATAGAGAAAAAATGAAAAAGGAAAATCCTGATAAACTTGAGGCACAAAGAATAAAAAATGTACAAAGAATTTAAAAAAAGAAAAAAAAAAACAAAAATGCCTCTGGAAGAAGCTGGAAACAGGAGAAAAGTTTGGCGAAAAGAAAAACAAGCTAGTAGACAGAAAAAAAGGCAAAGTGTTCAGGATAGTGTCAACGTGGCACCTAACGACAATTTACAATCAGAAGATATAGCATCAGCATCTCAAACTCATTGTATAAAAACTATTCAATACCTTAAAAAGAAAAATACATTTATGACGAATAAATGCAGACGTTTCATGGCATACAATCTAAAACTAAAAAGACAGAAAGAGGCTTATAAAAAACGTAACCAAAGGCTTTTGAAACAGAACAAACAGGAAGTAAATTATTTGGAAACAGAGTTATTAAAAATAAAAGCAAGGAATGAAATGTTAGAACATACACTAAAAAAAACGTATCAAAATTGCACTAAGCGAACAGAAAAACAGACTTTAAAAAAGCTCGTGAAAAATTCCCAAAACAAAAAGATTATGACAAAAATGCTAGGTTTACAAAGCAAAGTAAGATAAAGGAAGAAACGCACAAACCCTACAGAGATCGCAGAAGTAATAAAATTGTATATGAGAGATGACGTCAGCCGTAATACAGCGGGAAAAAAGGAAACAAGAACCAAAGATAAAACCAAAAAACAGATTCGATACTTGTGTGATACACTACTGAACACTTTTGAAAAATACAAAAGTGAGGGAGGCCGCTACGGATTTACAACGTTTTACAGGAGCAAACCGTTTTTTATTCTTTCACCAGGAATAAATTCGAGAAATACTTGTTTGTGCCCCAAGCATAGTAATATAGACTATTTACATACAGCGCTGTTAAAACATGAGATCATCAGTGGCACGAGAAAAGACGCTTTAGAGAATATATGTTGCGACACAACCAACTACGACTGCATGTACCATACATGTCGCCAATGCAAAGATAGAAAGGTACAGTTTAATCTGGCTACAGAGGAGAAATTAAACCAGGAAGTAGAATGGCTGCAATGGGATAGGAAAGAACATACATATGAAAAGAAAGACTTAGTATCAAAGAAAGAAGTTAAGACCATGATAACCGAAAAAGTGATTAAAAAGGGAAGTATAAGGGAGTTAGTGACTAAATACGAAAATGATATGATTCTATTTAAAAAACACCATTTTAACAATATTCATATGCAGAAACAATATCAAAAGGCTGTGTCCGAGCTGAAAAACAACGAATGTTTAATTGTGTGTGACTTCTCGGAATCTTACGAAGCCAAAATGGCAAATGAAGTTCAAAGTATGCACTTTGGCGTCTCCAAACGTCAAATATCTTTGCACACAGGCATGGTATATATGAAAAATGAAGCGCAGTCTTTTTGTACGATGTCAGACGAGAGCAGCCACCAGCCACCGGCGATTTGGGCTCACCTATCTCCTGTAATCGAAATGGTAAAAACAAGAACACCGAATGTAGAGATATTTCATTTTTACACTGATGGCCCCTCTTCGCAGTACCGTCAGAAGAACAATTTCTACTTACTTGCTCACTTCACAAAGACTTACGGGTTCAAGTATTCGACTTGGTCGTTTTATGAAGCGCATCATGGCAAAAGTGTAGCTGACGGAATCGGTGGCAGCGTGAAACGAAGTCTAGATAAAAAGCATGTCTTGGAACCGATATAGTAGATGCAAAGAATGCTTATGAAGTGTGCAAAGATTGTTTGAAAAAAACCAAAGTGTTCCTCATCTTAAAAAGCGATATTGACAACATATCAAAAATATTGCCAGCTTAAGTACCAGTTCTCAAAGGAACTATGCAATTGCATCAGATTATAACAGACAAAAATGACAAATCCAAAATAGCATATAGAGATGTAAGCTGCTTTTGTGGAGAACAAAGAGGACAGTGTGAGTGTTTTTCTCCAAAACCTCATTATATGATAGATCCTAGAATAGCTCTTGGTGGTATGGATGGTTTGAATCCAGTTGATTCTTTTTTATTGTCTTCAACTGTGATGAATCTACCCTTTGATCAACCTTTAGATATTAATGACGATCAAACGACTTCAGAAATTGGATCTAACTGCTCTTCATCCATCAATGAAATAGTTGATACTATTGAAATAAATGATACGGTGGAGCTTCCAATAATTAGCGTACAGCAATTGGAAGAATATTTACCTACAAATGAGAGTAGTTCCACAAATTAACCTAAAATAAAGATATTAGAAGAGAGGGGGTTCTTTCCAAAATCAAAAAAGGTCTTAACTGAAATTCATCGTAATTCTGTTGACATTAACGTTCCAAGCACTCAACGTTGCAAATTTAAAATTCAAACAATAAAGGGTGTCCAATGTCAGAAATGTTTTACGACCATTTCGGGACAAAAAGGGACATGTATGGTTTGCAAAAAAATACATTGCAGCGAATGTATTGGTCTGCAAATATATCCTGATTTCATATGCGATCCATGTCTAGAAAGCTAAAAAATAATGTAGGTATTAATTTCTTCGGTACCTAGTATGAAATTAGAAATAATATTATGATTTTTTTTTTTTTTTTTGTTATGAATTTATTGTATTTTTTATTAATTATTATGTATTAGTATGTGCCTATTTATGTATTTCAATTTATGTTAACAAAATGATATTTTTCTTATTTATTTTTTTGTACTCTATCACTATGCTGTCCTATTTGACCCCAAGGTTGACTGGTAGAGAATGCCTTGTGGCATTAAGTCCGCCTATGTACCACTTTTGTACATGAAGTTTAAATAAATAAATAAATTATTTCCATCATAATTTCTTTCTCAATTCTAAAGCAATCCATTGAATTTTTTTAAGCAGCTATGCAGTTCCCTATATTCTAATGTTTTACCGATTTACTAGAAGGTTTGTTAGCATAATATTTGTTGCACCTTTACTTACTTTGTTTTCTTTTTTTTTCAGATTGATCTCCTACATAAGAGCTACATCATGGTTATTTATTACGATATTGATAAAATTCTAGCAAGATATGATTTTGAACAGTGTTACTACAATCATATTAAATGGCCTTGGCCTGTAACTCACTATGTCATAACTGAATATTGCTATGGATGTCGACAGGAGCTACATACAAATAATGCACAAAGACCGACGCATTTAATGCTAGCCATGACTAGAACTGATATTTTTTACTTATTGAAAACTTCATATTTTTGGTGCAATGATTGTCAACTATGTGTTTACGATCATTTTCCTGCTGAAGAATGTGTAATTTGTTGGAATTATTGACTCTTTTTTTATTTTCATCTTAGTTTTCTGGTCGTGGTGGCCCAGAGGTTAAGGCCTCGCCTCTCATGCATGAGGTTGTGGGTTCAAATCCGGGCAAGTACCAATGTGACTTTTTCAATTCATATGTACTTTCTAAGTTTATCTTGGACATCACAGACATCGGTGAAGGAAAACATCGTGAGGAAACCTGGACTTATAATTAATATAAGTCTGAAATTGCCAACCCGTCTTGAGCAAGCGTGGTGATCAATGCTCGTGCCTTCTCTGTATGAGAAGAGGCCTTTGCCCAGCAGTGGGACAGTAACAGGCTGATATTATTATTATATATTAGTTTTCTGATTAATATAATTTTGTTAAAGAATCGAAATCATGTTATTTTTCGTTTCTGCCTAATACTACATGGTGCCCATGATGAGTGCCAGTTCTGATTTATTGTTAGCAAAAGCTGTAATACATTCATTGAATACATTAGTCAATTCATGATGATAACTCTTAAATATTATTTTAGTAGGTACAAAATACCTACCTGTTTGTTGTTACTATTTGTGGTTTCATTTATAGTAGGTTCATTTATATCCTTTATTATTTACCTGATTATTTAGTAACTATCACCTCTTCCTATTTTTTTATTATTTTTTTTTTATTACAAGTATGATGTTATCAACGACTGACAAATTATGTAGATCTCAGATTTAACCTTGATCTCAAGTTTTAGAGTAATTAATATTATTAAGATTAAAATAAAAGTATACTTATTAAGCGTTATTTCATTTTTGATAAGAGAAAAAAGTGCCGAAAATATTGTGATATTATATGTAACACCTAATAGGTGTACACTTTAACTGAGACCAATGTTAATTTCTAATAATAATATAATGTTTATTAAAAGAATAACTGATTATAGAAGAACACAATTTGTACTGCTTAGATTTGTTAATTTTATAGGAATTAAGAAATGCCTTAAACAAAGGTTGTGAAAATACTTTAGGTATTACTCGAGTTGTAAAAGTAACAACTAATTTAAATTTGTGATTATTTTGATACTTGAAATTTATGATGCTTTATGACTGATTTGTGAAATAAGTATAATTTTTTTTTTTAGCCTATACTTTCCCCTATAATATTAAACATTTAAAATATATTTCGGTTTTATGTTATTCTATCGCATTATATTTCTCTCAAAAATGTAATCATGTTAGCCCAGCCTTATAAAAAATGGACTGTCGGTTTTGCGATTGTCCTGTGTTTTACGACGAGGAAATTCTCAGATTTTGTCATTTTTTTATATGAAAGGGTACAAATTATTTAACTTCAACATATAAAATAGTAATATATGTTTCAAAAGCAATAATGTAGTTTCCCGGTGAAAATAATTAACCATTACATAATATCAAAAAGTAACGGTTACTAACATCAGTTGTGACAAAACCGAACTTAAAATTAGCATATAATTCACATGTTATTAATTTTTTCACTATTATGTCGTAGTTTAAAAAAATATATTATTATCTTCAAAATACAATTAAAATAATTTGTGTGTTTCTTTAAAGTTGTAAGATATTTAGCTTTTAAGATAATCGCAAAACTGACATTTTTTTCCGCAGAGCCAATTTAATTTTATGATTTCTCGTAAAATAATTTCATAAATTGAAATACATCTAACTTATATTCTAATCAGAAAACCATCGAAAATATCACATTAAAAATCTGACAGTAAATTCGTACATGATACACTTTATTTTGAAAACGCTCGTGTACTTTGTGCGCGGGCTGAAGTTTTGTTTTGGATTGTTAAGAAAGGAATAATTGTTTTAAGTGTTAAAAAAGTAAGCAAAATAAGGTACAAGTTGTTCTTATAATTGGTTTATTATAATACTAGCTTCTGCCCGCGATTTCGTACGCGGATCCTGTTGCTTATGCCAGCGACAACGGGGTCGTCAAAATCGAAGATCTGAAACGTCTGATGTCGAATTCTAAGAGCCCGGGGACGGGAAAACAACGGGATGCGCGAGACGATTCGAGACGTTCCATATCTTTCATTTTTGTAAGTCAGAAGTCGATGCGTAGATACGCTTGGAACTCAAGCGTAATTCTCTATCCGTGAACGTCTCCGACTCGCGAGACAATGCGGAACATTGGGAAAGATTTGACCTCTTTCTAGGCATGGTTATAGTTTTATTGTTAAGATACCTGATCAATTACAATCTAAGTGACTGCTCCCCTGCATTACCGGGTAGGCTACCGTGTCACGAAGATAAGTGGAAAAAGTCTAAAACACTCAAATAACGTAAGCCCGAAGGCATATTTATTCGATAAAATAAAAAAATAAATAGGAGTTTTGTCCAGTAGTATCAAATTTTCAATGATATACCGTCGTCATCGAATATCAGTCCTAAACTGTTACCGCCTTCACCGCGTGGAGATACTCCCAGCTTATGTTATTTTATAATTATACAGTGAAATTAGTGATAGCTTTGATTTCCACATCAGATGTTTCTGATCTTCGATTTTTATAAGTCAACAGGAAATGCCCATCAGACCGAACAACTTTTGCTAAGACGTCATTCCTATATGTGTTATGGTGTAGCTGGGCTCTTGGAGTTCCACAACAGGTGTTCCAGATCTTCGATTTTCATAAGTCAACAGAGAGTGCTCATCAGATTGAACAATTTTTGCTAAGACTGTATTCCTATATGTGTTATGGTGTAGCTGGGCTCTTGGAGTTCCACAATAGGTGTTCCAGAACTTCGATTTTTATAAATCAACAGAGATTGCTCATCAGATTGAATAATGTTTGCTAAGACGTCATTCCTATATGTGTTATGGTGTAGCTGGGCTCTTGGAGTTCCACAACAGGTGTTCCATATCTTCGATTTTTATAAATCAACAGAGAGTGGTCATCAGATTGTAAATTTTTTGCTAAGACGTCATTCCTATATGTGTTATGGTGTAGCTGGGCTCTTGGAGTTCCACAACAGGTGTTCCAGATCTTCAAATTTATTCTCTCAGCAGAAAATGCTCATCACGTGGAACAATTTTTGCTATGGTACCATTTTTGCATCTCTTATAGTTAGCTATTCTATTGCGGTTCTGCATCAGGTGTTCAAGTTTTCAAGATAAATTATAGCCTATATGTTGCCCAGACTTAATACCTATATAACAAAAAAAAATCTTTCAAATCCGTTCAGTAGTTCCGAAGATTAGCGTGTACAAACAAACAGACAAACAGACAAACAGACAGAATTTTTTTTGGATTCGTGCTCTATTATTGTTTCTAAACCCCCCTCAATTTTTTTTTTAATATATTCATTGTACAGACACAGTTTTTTTACTGTCTTATTATATGTATAGATATAGATCACAGTGTGGAATGTAATTTTAAACATTACTGTCATTCGAAATAATATGATATCGTGCATTTAAATGAAAGATACCTTAAATGAAGTGATAACTTTTATAGGATGGAATCTAGATCTCGAGCAAGCCCAGAACAGTTCGCAGCTTTATTAGAATTTATGGAAAGGTACGTAAATTATTAGTTATTTCGTAATCTTCCTTTGTTAAAATCTTTCATACTTGGGGCACTTGAAAGTTAGAAACATAAACAATGACGTGATACGCGACTTGAACTAATACTACTACTTACGAAACAAATAAAACAATTGTGTTTGACCTTTTACTTAATCAATAGACCCACAGTTTCTCTGAAATAGTTTTAACTTTATTTCTAGCCATGGCGATATAACGAGGCCCCAGCAAGGGCCTCAAGGCCGAATAAAATCTGACCGGCTGTGGCAGGAACTGGGGGATTTATTAAACTCCATTGATGGAGGAGTAATAAAGCCAATGGACAAATGGAAAAAAGTAAGATTCCACTTGTATTTGTCACATAAAAATATTATTTTATGGTGTTGGGTTTCCTATTATGAATGAAGTACATACAACAATCAGCTTACTTCATAGACCAGAAAATTATTGATGAAAACATGCATGACAACAATTACCAGACAAATATGTTCAGGTGTGGGCGGACTGGAAAACAAAAACAAAGAAAAAAGCCTTGGCAATACGGGTTGAGGCTTCTGGTACTGGTGGTGGTCCAAGCAGCAGAGTATCTCTAACTGCTTCAGAAGAGAGGGTGTTGGGCATAATGGGTTTGACGGCTGTCACCGGTCAAGCTGGAATTGAGGAGAGAGGCTTTGATGTTAGTTTTTTCTTTGCTTATCACTATATTTTCTTTTATGAACAAGTTTAATTTTTCTAATTCATATTCTTCAAATTTTTCAGGCCCCACCATCACAGAGAAACTCTCTACCAACACAAACCAGAGATTCTGCACATTCTGTCTGTCCGTCCCAAACTCCTGCCACAGATGATACTTTTCCTTCATATTATTATAGACAAGGTACCTTTTTTTAAAGATGCTATGTTTCGGCTAAATTATTAATTTAGGCACAATTTAATATAACTAATTATATATTCTCAGCAACAACAGCATCCACCGCCAGTCCTTCACGGCCACCTCCCGAATTTCAAAGCCATCCTCCACCATCAGTGCTAACGCCGCCGCCCGGCACTGCATCTGCGCCGATGCTGTCAGCGACGTCGCCTACCGCGTCCACGTCACGGGGGGCTCCACAGCTGCGGCGGCATCGGGCAAGCCCATCGCCCGCGGCGTCGCTTACCACATCCACGCCGCGACGCCGCGGGCTGCTTCGAGCGCGCACACGCCAAATTCAGAGGCCCTTCGAACGAGCCACGAGTGAGTTCGTGACTGTTGAGCATCGCCGGCTGCAACTAGAGGCAGACCGGGAAAAAAACTTTCACGAGAGGGAGATGGAAAGGCTGCGATTGGAATCAAGAAGAATTGAAATGGAAGAAAAGCAAAACGAAATTTTGAGTCGTTTGGCTGGTACTGTAGACAATTTGATAGAGATTTTGCCACAGTTGAGACTATCATCACTACCTTCGACAGATATTATCTCAGCTGTGAGCTATGAACATTTTAAATTGCCTACAATATCAGAGTAACAACAATAACTTTTTATTTCAATTCTTTGCTATTCCAATCCAGTTTACTTTTTCCTTCTCTAAACTTTTATGTACAAATTGTATGTATTATTAGTTTAATTGTTTTTTTTTATAGTATTAAACAAAATCTTTTTAATTTAGACTTGATTTGCAAGTTCTATAACCATTAATTATTTACAAACTGTAGGTTAAGTATAGATTTTTATGTAAAATGTTTTCTAACAATAATACCTAAAATTGATGTAAGCTAAGTATTGGATACACGAAAAATCCTTCCTCCCTACCTACCATGCACGCCACCACCAAACTATGTATTATGAATGTCAGTGTTTTAGTAAAAATAATAATAAACTTGTTTGTAATAATAAAGCTGTTTATTAATAATTTAATATCTAAGTACATTATAATCAATTTAAAATTAACTAGATATTTTCAAAATATTATCAATAACTTATAATTTATATTACATAAATTAAATATATGAAAGAGTACAAAAAGTTTGACTTATTATAAGGAAATATCAATAAAATCTTATTAAAGCTTTAAATAATCTTACTAATACTAACCTAACCTATCCAATAAACAACTCAGCATGGCTCTTCCTTGGATTACTTCACTCTGGCTACCCACAGTAGCAGTGGGTGTGGGATCTGGCATGGTTATATCATCTCCATCGTCATGTGCAGCAGGAAGTGGTTGTGGTGGTGGCAAGCCAGCTTTCAAAGCTATGTTGTGTAATACACAACATGCCATTGTAATATTGCTAGCTACATGAGGATGATAGTGAAGAACCCTGTCCCTAAGCAAACATCTCCAACGTGCTTTGAGTAATCCAAAACAGCGCTCAATGCAGTTACGGGCTTGCACATGCTTTTGAGTATATCATTCTTCCCTAGAACCTTCAACTGCATTGAGGATAGGGTGTCATAAGCCAAGGGCGTCGTGGATATCCAGAGTCACCTGAAAAATTAATTACTGTAGACAAATCGGGAAAAATCCTATAGATTAGATATTTTAATGTTATAAATACGTACCTAATAGCCATACTTGTTCATTATTTTGATGAAGTTCACGCATAAATGGTTCAACTCTACTAGAAGACCAAATATGTGAATCATGTGTAGCTCCACCAAACTTTGCATTGACATTTAAAATAATTAGATTGACATCACAAATCTGAAAATAAAACTAAGATTAAGAAGTGATTTATCTAGCTTGCCATACAGTCTTAATAATTATAATATCTACCATTTGAACATTTAATGAATGATACCCTTTTCTATTACAAAAAAGGTGCTCTTCATCATTGGGCTTTACCAAAGCTACATGGGTACAATCTATGCACCCAATTACTCCAGGCAGGCCAAATCTTCTTTGGAACCTGAAACAATAATTATTGTTAATTTGAATTGTATGTGTAGGTACATGCACTTCATAATTTAAATACTTATTGCAAAATAGTTTGTTAGGCACTCACTCTTGTTTTATAAAAGCTCTGTCTTGTCGGTTTTCGGAAACAATCCATTTTGCCATGACAGCAGGGTGTTTTAAAGCATCAACAACTTGTCTGATGCACCGACTAGCTGTGCGTTGGGCAAGATGCTGAGTGACGTCAACAATTCGCTAATAGGATCCTGTGGCTAGGAAACTAAGAGCGCACAACACCTACAAAAACACAAACGTTCAGGAAATGAAGATGATAGTTGGGTAATAAAAAAGTTGATACTTTAGCAGTCAGATTATTAAGCACTTACTTTAACTTTTAGGGGAATCTCGTTGGTTCCTTTTAATGAAGTTTTGTGTCGGAGTTCTTGACAAAGGTCTTGGAAAGTCGATTTGTCTAGCCGAAAATGCTGCACAAATAAAGTTTCCGGCATTTCGCGTATTGTTTCCATGCACTGACGATTTATGTCTCTTTTTCGGCGCCTAAGCCACACTTCTTCATTATGAGCGCACCACAACATATTTAAAGTATGCATTTTAAATGCTAAATGGTAAATAAACAAAACACTTCTCGGTCTCAACACAGCTGGATCATATAAACGCCATTTTTTTTATCATTTTCTCTTGGGTCTCGGCGAGCGCTAAGTGGTCGTACAAAAACTTCGACATCGTTTCGTTGGCGCTTGTCAAAACTGTAACTTGGCTACGATTTATATGGGATGTAGCGTTCAACCTTGTAGAAACGCTCACATTCCATTCTATCATTTTGAAGGATGTAAACATGGGTACGATTTTTCTATTCGTTTGTTTTGACCACGTGACTTAACGTTGAGATGACGTCATTCCCATACATTAAAAAATCTGAACGAAATAATAATTCTCCGTTTACGAGAAAATAATAAGGCAATAATAGTAGAGTTACAGAACACAATTTAGATTGAAATTAACAAGGCGATTAACTAAGTAAGGGAAGACTTTGAGAGTAAAACAGACACATTATCCAAAGTTAATAAGCAACAACGAGAAGACATAGCAATAATAAGCAAGAAAATAGAAATGTTAACCATAGAAAACGAGAAAATAAAGACTGAAATTAAAAACTTGACGACACTAAAAACGGAAAAAAGCTTGCAGTGCACTGAGAACAACCGCAAGAAAATCGTACTGTACGGTTTTCCCGAATATTATAGGGAACCAGATTATGACCAGCAATATAGATTGATTGATCTTCTGTATGAAAAACTGGATATTGACCTCACAGGGTACATTGAGGAGACTTATCGACTGGGTAGAAAACATAGTAAAAATCGACCTCTAGTCATTTAACTAATTAGTAAAAGAACGGCCAAATATGTTATAGAAAATAAACAATGTCTACAAGGAGCTCTACGGGTCTCTAGGTATATATCTGAATTTTTAGATGAAAATTCAAGATCACAAAGAAAAGAAATGCATGAAAAAATGCTGAAAGCTAGGAAAAAAGGATTGTACGCACACATAAGAAATAATCAGTTGTTCATAGAGGGTAAAAGAACAGAGATACAAAAGCAGGATTTACACATTGACAGTACACCAATGCAAAGCGAACAAAACCAAACTCAACACTACATAGATAAAGTCAGCGACAATCATACCCATTCATTTCGAAACCCCAGACCAACAATTTAAAAAAGACAATATACATTTTAAAATTTTGTTCCAAAATATCCAAAGCATCTGTAATAAGCAACACCTTCTAGAAGCTTTCATCGTCGACAATCTCGCCTTTAAGGCAATATGCATGTGTGAGACCTGGCTCACCAAAGATAAATTAGAAACCTTGCAATTGTCTGGATTTAAAACTGCAGCATCGTTTAGTCGCCGCTCTCGAAGCGGTGGCGGTGTCTGCATTATGTTAAAGGACGATATTGAATGTATAGAATGTTATGACATTGGAGATCTAACCATTGAATATTGTATAGAAGTATGTGCATGTACGTTACCAAAACAAAACCTTTTAATAATCATTATGTACTGGAATAGAAGAGAGGAAGAAATTTTTCTTAGCCAATTAAAACATATAATGAAAATAATAAATTACAAGTATAAAAAATTTAACGTCATTGTAGGAGGCGATTTCAACATAAATATTTTGGAAAATAATACAAAAACTAACCAATTTATAAATCTCATGCTAGGGTATAAATTTGAACAACATATAAAGGAACCTACGCGTATCTCACAGACCACGTCAACATGTCTTGATCTCATTTTTACAAACTTTAATGACAACAAAATGTACACAACCGTAGATGAATTAGGTTTTTCCGACCACTGTGGGACAATAATGCATATGACATTTAAACAAAAAACAAGTGATCCCGTATGGTTTGCCAAGAAGAGACTATTTAACAAAAGTAACATGCAAAAATTCAAATCAAAACTAAATACACAAAACTGGAATAATATCATACAACCGAATAAAAATTTGAACGAAAACTATCAGTCGTTTGATGACACATTAACAAATATCTTAAATGAATTTATCCCTACACGTAAAATTAAATTAAGAACGAAACATCAATATCATTGTCTAACCGTTGGTATAAAACGATCCTGTAAAAATAAAAGGATATTAAAAATTCTATCCCTAAAAATCAATAATATTACATTTACGAAATACTATAAAAAGTATGAAAAAATCCTTAAAAAATCAGTAACAATAGCAAAGAAATTACACTATATAAATAAAATGAATAAATCGACAAACAAAGTCAAAACTATGTGGAATATTGTAAAAGAACGAACAAACAAGACAATAAAACGAGATAAACAGAATATAACACTACAAACAAAAAACCTGGTAAGTGACCCTAAACAAGTGGCTAATATCTTCAATGATTTCTTCGCATCCATTGGGGAAAGCACCTCCCAAACACCAGTCATCGAAGGAACGAAAACATCGGTGATTAACCCCACTCAAAACACAATGTTTCTTAGCCCAGTTGATGGATACGAAGTTAATAAGATCTTAAAAAACCTAAAAGTTAAAAATAGCCACGGAATAGATGAACTTCCACCAATCCTTTTTAGACAGTGCGCCGACGAACTAACCTTACCATTTTTTAAATTAATTAATCAATCATTTGAGGAAGGAAAGTTTCCAGATAAATTGAAAAAGGCTTTAATAAAACCAATTCACAAAAAGAATGAAACAGACCCTAATAATTATAGACCAATCGCCCTTCTTCCTACTGCGTCCAAAGTCTTTGAAAAAGCAATGTGCGATCGCGTATATTCTTTTTGTGAAAAATTTAAGATATTAATAATGACTGCCAAAACGGGTTTCGCAAAAATAGATCCACAACGTTAGCAATATATAAGTACATCCAAGAAGCTTTAAACATAATTAATAATAAACAATATGCAATAGGAATATTACTTGATATGACGAAGGCCTATGATAAAGTGCAATTTCAAATCCTGTTAAATAAATTATACGGTATAGGAATACGCGGAAAAGCCCACGACTGGTTTGCATCATATTTAGAAAGTAGAGAGCAATTGGTTGAGGTAGAATTCTACAATAAAAAAACAAAAGAAGCACAGCTCATAAGATCAGATGTCAGACCAATGCAAGCTTCAATTCCCCAGGGAAGCGTTATAGGATGTTTTCTATTCCTGATCTACATAAACGACCTTCCCAAAACCATAGAAGAGCCGTGTGTTTTATTTGCGGACGACATTTCAATCCTCACCTCATGTCAAACTGATACAAATCTAAAAGAAAAACTAAATTACATTTTTAATAATATAATTAACTGGATGAATGATCATAAACTCGAAATAAATTTTACAAAAACCAAATTAATAACATTCCATTCCATCCACGCCAAAAAAATCAGATAAATATAAATTTCACAATTAATAAAATAAAATTAGAAACAGTTAATGAATTCACCCTCTTAGGTTTGACAATAGACACAAATATTAATTGGAAATCGCACGTACTTAAATTAAATGCAAAAAAAAAGTTTTCATATGCCCTCCGGGAGATTAAAAAGACTACCAATCTACAAAGGTTCCCTATCCATTTGCATAAAAATGTAAGACCTAATATAACTTGGCATACTTTTGTTTAACCTAATTATATTTTCGCATAACATTATTTACGCATAACAGCTTACGCATAATTTTTTTAAGCATAATTGCTCTAATCATAATAATGATTAAGCATAACATTCTGAAGCATACATTTATTTACGCATAATGATATTAAAACATATTTCTATAGGCATAACAAAACGCAAAATAACAATTAACTCCTAAAATGTTAGACACTAATTCACATTTTTTTAAAGTAGAACCATTGTATCGCAGTAAGTTCACAGTCAGAGTCGTCTTTAGGCGTGCATTTCATATCGATAGTCATTATCATTAAACGGCAGAAAATCAAAACATTGATCATCATTATACAACATTTGATGTTATGTTTTTTTTTTGTGGTTTTTATTTCCCTGTAAGAAGCATGCAAACAAGCATACACCATGCACAGCATGTAAGCGAGCATGTAGCATGCAAGCAAGCATACAGTATGCAAGCAAGCATGCAGCATGCAAGCAAGTATGCAGCATGCAAGCGAGCATGCAACATGCAGCAGGCATGGTTTCTGTCACGGCTCCGGCGCTGCGGGGCTCCAGTGGTCCCACGCGAGCTGATCGTCGCAGATATGTTTTACGCTCACCACCGCAGCTTCGGCTTGCTGGCCGGCTAAGCCGGCCAGCAAGCCCTACCAACCTAGGTACCAACCTGGTAGGGTTCCCTATCCATTTGCATAAAATTTTAAGACCTAATATGACTTGGCATACTTTTGTTTAACCTAATTATATTTTCACATAACATTACTTACGCATAACAGCTTACGCATATTTTTTTAAGCATAATTTCTCTACTCATAATAATGATTAAGCATACCATTTTAAAGCGGGATCCCTTCTTTTTGCATAATGTGTTTTTTCCTAATATACTTTGGCATAACAATTTTGGTATAATTTTGTTTGCCATAATAATACTTTGCCATATTTTTTTTGGCATACAGTTTATGTTGGCATAATTATCTAGTAGACTAATTTGTTTTGGCATAATAATACTTTGCCATATTTTTTTTTGGCATACAGTTTATGTTAGCATAATTATCTTGTAGAATAATTTGTATTGGCAAAAATTGAATTCGCAAAATGTTACTAGGCATACTGACTATTAGCGTAATTAAAATTAAAATATTGTCTTAAAAATTCAATATGTAGTGCTACAAAAGGAGATTGCCCGATTTGTAAGGTAAATTGGGTCCCAGTGATAAATTGTTGTGCCCTGAAGATTTTTATTTTAAATAATAGTAAAAACATTGTATTTTTATAATCAGAAACCATTTTTAAATTATTCACCCTGGTTCAAGAGATATCATTGTTTTTCTGTTGTAAAAATCTAGGTTATAATTAGAAATTGACATTGACATTTTCTCCTTATTCTAATTAGGTTAAGTACCTACTTCTACCTATCTACTATACATCATTAGGGGGATGGGATTACGACTCTATTACTTTATGCACATATAAATATAATAGCAGCATAATAAAAAGAAGATAGGTACTCATAGATGGTGTACAATTAACGTTAAAATATGAAAAAATGTATAATTAGTTAACAGTTTCACCATTAGACTTTAATAAAATATAACGTTATTGATAGGTAGTTCATTTCTAAGTACCAAAGGAATTAAATCAAATCAAAACTTGAATAAACCGTTTATTCTTCATAAAATATACCATCCAAGAATTGAGCTGGAGCACTTACATCGTTGAAGCGGCCCCAGCTCAGATACCACAATACTGTCATAGTATGAGCACAACACCCTACTGTACGTTTACCCACTAGACAGTTACAATAATATGCAATGATACTATCTAAAGTATTTGCCCAATTTCATCTTTACTTATCAATAAATAAGAGTAATAAGTTTTATTACTCACATGGCGGGACTTAATTCTAGCCCTAATTAAATAATTATTTTGACCCAATATTAAGGGCAAATCCTCTTCCAAAATATCAGTGCTTACTTCAATATTATAAGTACCATTAGTTCTTATGTGCTCCCCATAATAGGATCTTGCCTGTTTTAATTGGTAGGATCCCAATGCAAATCTTCTTAAATCATCTAAAGTTAATCTAGGAAAATGGTTTAAATGAGGAGCACTGCTGTCTATGTTTTGGAAAACCGTACGTCTCCTATTGATGTTTTCCCTTTGAATAAATTCCCCTAAATAATTCCTGGTATTTAATCTCGCCTGAGCAATATGTAAGTACTCCACTGCATCAGGTCTGTCTTCAATTTTTGGGTGGAATTTATTCAAAAGAGCACAAGCAATTTTAAAATCATCCATAAGGTGTGTTGATGCTCTGTTAAAATATTCTTGTCGAAAGAGTTTGTAGTCTCTTTTAACCCGGCCATTTACTACTTCAACTACCCATCTACACATAGTCACACATCTGGATCTATTCGCTTGGTCAGTTGTCAATTGATGTTCATTTTCCAATAATGACTCTGGCATGTATGTTTTATAATGATACCTTTCCAATTCAGGGATCACATCCCTAAACCCCCTATCCAATATAAATACGTCCCCCTGTCTAAAAAATGAGCGCATTGGACCACTTTCATTACTAAATAGATCACTCATGATTGTTGAGTCATTTTTTGTTGCTTCATAAGGTCCAATGCAATCTAAAATGTATCCATCACAACATGTGATTAAAAACGGTTTAACCAAATTGGCATATTTATGGAGACTATATGTTTGTTTCTGGTATTTGTAGTTACTACTACTCTGTACATAAACATATGTACCATCACATATGACAATGGCAGGTTTAGTATCTGAAGCCATGCTACTATCTCCAAATAGACCTTCAGGAATAGTCCTGTTACGTGAGGCCACATTTTGTATACTTGTATGGTTAACTCCCAAATGCATTGGTACAAAATGTTCTGTTAAACATTCTCTAACAATCTTCATTTTTTTCTCTAATGTAGATCGTGGCAATTGAAAAAGAGTTGCCAGTCTTTGGTTGCTGTCGCCTGTCCTAAGCTTTACGAGAAATATGCTCAATGCAAGGCTAGGTTTTGTAACTTTATTATTTAAAGATGGAATGCTATTTAATAGTTCATTAAATTGCACTTCTGTAAGTCCCAGCCAATAATGGCGTAAATGTGAATCCATGGCTGCAATATCATTAAAATCTAAGGTCCTTTGGGAAGCTCTTTCCAGCATGGAAAATATATCATCGACTTGAAAGCCAGTAAAATCATTTAAAGTGGCATTCAGTTCATCCCACTGATTACTTTTTAAGTGGTGATGGCAGATTCTAGCATTTAAGGGTATATATATATTGTACTGCAATAACAACAATTCCTTGATAGTCATGGGCACTAAAAGACGGTCAATATTTTCACATCCTACAAACATGCAGTGACGAGAAGCTGCGGCAACTCGTTTATACTTTTGTGAATTAACTTTAGATTGATGTTGTGGTGCTTGTTGTGGTTGGTGTGTTGGAGCTGGCATTGGAGGTGGTTCAGGCACCCCAGTATCTTCTAAAGAAGGTGAAGTTACATCCATGAAACTGTCAGGTCTGATTGTATCTTGAACCTCCAAACGTCGTGATTCCCGAGTTGCTGCTAACCAGCAAGGAATGCACACTCTTTCTAAATGTGAAGCCTAAAATGAAATACAGTTGGTATTAGTGAATATCAGAATATACACCTGAGACTTTGTATGTTGTTGCAAGAATGGTGAAGTGGTCCTTGGTCTAGTGGTCGCAAGTGCGACTGCTGAGCATGAGATCCCGGGTTTGATTTGCAGGTCAGGCAGTGTTACTGGAGTTTTCCGTTAGGAATTTCTCAGTAGCAGCCATGGAGTCTGAATTTGGGCCCGGTTGATGTCAATAGGCTCGCCCCCTATCACATGGGACTTCAACATAACTGGCTAGACTTCTGCCTAACCCTTCGGGGATTATAAGCATGATTTTATGTTGTTATTACAAAAAATACTGACCAGGTGTGCTAGAGTCCATCTTAAAATCATACTCCGTTGTGGGCAGTCTAACTCAACTCTATGGGTTCTCCGACTTGCAATAGAGATACCACATCCATAACAAATGTTCAAGTGGCCAAATGCAGGTGACATGTCCTCGTGGGATCCAGTTATATTTGATAAGATACGTTCTTGCAACAACAAATAACATTCAATACACAGGATATCATCCAACGCTACCTGAAAAAGATTATAAAATCATTACTCTTCTATATTTATAACTGTTTCACTGACATTTAATGTTTAAGTATTGTAGGCAGGCAGTTGTATGGTCTATTTACTTAATCTTACTTTCAACACTTTGATGAAATAATTATTATTTAAAAAATATCTTAGTGCATGTTGTGTTAATTTGACATATCGGTGTTTTTTTTAAATTACGTTTTGACTGAAAAAGACATGCAAAAATTGTATTTACCTAAAAAAAACTCTCAAGTGTTTTGTTTACTCTAATCATGTCATTTAGAATTTGCACAAAGCAGTTCATTTTTTTTTATTGCATTGTAAAGTCCACAACATTTTTTTAAGCATACGATAAATAACAAGACTTACAGGTGTAGGCATCGTCCAGGTTCGTAAAAGAACTGTCATTTGCTCGTTCAACTCCTCAACTGTATACCGGCGTAAATTAGATGATAATAAAATCGAACAGTTAATACAGCGTCGGGAACGCTGACGCTGTGTCCGACTTCTAACTGGGGTAGACATGGCTCTGACAATAACGGTTCGGGAGTCCAATATCTCACCAAGGATAGCACTAAGAGTCAAATATCTCACAAAGAACAGCACTAATAAGAGTCAAATATCTCACAAAACGTAATGCACTCGAGGAACTTATTAGCTCAACTCGGTAGTAGCAGAAAAAGCACGTATCGTAAATAATAACTAAGTAAAAGATTACGGAATTCAAAACTCAACGTATCTAAACAAAGCAATCACGCACGTAACGAACCACAGAATAAAGTCTGTGACATGCGCAAGTTAATGTTGCCAGATCAATTTTTTTAAATCTATTACTAAATCGTTATAAATTAATCGATAAAAACTACTTTGTTAATAAAGGGTTTTCTAAATAAATATGGCTGTTATCTTTGTGTCTATTGCTTTTGTGAACATTTATTATCAATCAATGTAGGCCTTATAAGAATTGATGCAACCTATTATTGTCATCGTTCCATCGATTTTACTCGCATCGACTATGAGCAGTTTACTATGAATATTTTACATAAACTCATATTTGGCGTACACCTATCGTTGTTCATTTCAGTTATATATGGTACAATAATACGTATAAAAGGACAGGGATAACATCATTCTACCTCATCGTTTTAAAACAAAATGCTAACACAGTAGCGTTGAAGTTGTCAAATGTTGAGATCTAAATCTAAATGTTGAGATGTAAACTGCCCATAGGTTATATATACTTAATTAAAAATAATTGTTTTTGTATTGTTTAATTATCGTTTTATTTAATCGATTACTCAAGTGATTAAAATATGTCATTAGTTCTTTGATACCTGGCAACTTTTTTTTGTATACTAATCAAACCACAGACTACATTGAATCAAACGGATGTCGACGTAAAGTTTAACTATTAATTAACTTTAACTTTATTCCCAGGGTGAAAGAAATTGTATAAAAAATACCCTGTACACAAAAAAATGAACAATATTTTTAGGTCATTATTCCAATCAGGCACACGATAGCACAAAAGGGACCTGCTCTGTGGCAATCTCCTTTAGTGACAGAATCGAATCGCTGCAAAACCGACTCTCCACGTAGTCTTGTCTGCCCTACCCCGAGAGTGTAATTTAAGCCCGCGTAGGCGCGAAGGGGCGAGGGGGCCCGCGAGCTGAGGAGCAGGTGGTGAGCGTAAAACATATCTGCGACGATCAGCTCGCGTGGGACCACTGGAGCCCCGCAGCGCCGGAGCCGTGACAGAAACCATGCCTGCTGCATGTTGCATGTTGCATGCTCGCTTGCATGCTGCATGCTTGCTTGCATACTGTATGCTTGCTTGCATGCTGCATGCTCGCTTGCATGCTGTGCATGGTGTATGCTTGTTTGCATGCTTCTTACAGGGAAATAAAAACCACAAAAAAAAACAAAATCAACTGTTTTATAATGATCAATGTTTTGATTTTCTGCCGTTTAATTAATGACTATCGATATGAAATGTACGCCTAAAGACGACTCTGACTGTGAACTTACTGCGATACAATGGTTCTACTTTAAAAAAATGTGAATTAGTGTCTAACATTTTAGGAGTTAATTGTTATTTTGCGTTTTGTTATGCCTATAGAAATATGCTTTAATATCATTATGCGTAAATAAATGTATGCTTCAGAATGTTATGGTTAATCATTATTATGATTAGAGCAATTATGCTTAAAAAAATTATGCGTAAGCTGTTATGCGTAAATAATGTTATGCGAAAATATAATTAGGTTAAACAAAAGTATGCCAAGTTATATTAGGTCTTACAATTTTATGCAAATGGATAGGGAACCTTTTAAAGCATACATTTATTCCCGCATAATGATATTTAAACATATTTTTATAGGCATAACAAGTACGCAAAATAATAACTAATTCCTAAAATGTTAGACACTAATACTTATTTTTAAAAAGCAGAACCATCTTATCGCAGAAAGTTCACAGTCAGAGTCGTCTTTTGGCATTCATTTCGTATCGATAGTCATTAAACGGCAGAAAATCAATCAATCAAAACATTGATCATTATAAAACAGTTGATTGTGAACATTTTATGTGGTTTTTATTTCCCTGTAAGAAGCAAGCAAACAAGCATACACCATGCACAGCATGCAAGCAAGCATGCAGCATGCAAGCGAGCATGCAGCATGTAAGCCAGCAAGCATGCAGCATGCAAGCAAGTATGCAACATGCATCCATGCATCCCTATCCATTTGCACAAAATTTTAAGACATAATATAACTTGGCATACTTTTGTTTAACCTAATTATATTTTCGCATAATATTATTTACGCATAACAGCTTACGCATAATTTTTTTAAGCATAATTACTCTAATCATAATAATGATTAAGCATAACATTCTAAAGCATACATTTATATAGACATAATGATATTAAAACATATTATTATAGACATAACAAATACGTAAAATAATTATTAACTCCTAAAATGTTAGACACTAATACACTTTTTTAAAAAGTAGAACCATCGTATCGCAGAAAGTTCACAGTCAGAGTCGTCTTTTGGCATAAATTTCTTACGATAGTCATTAAACGGCAGAAAATCAATCAATCAAAACATTGGTCGTTATAAAACAGTTAATTGTGAACATTTTATATGGTTTTTTATTTCCCTGTAAGAGGCATGCAAACTAGCATACACTATGCAAAGCAGCATGTAAGCAAGCATGCAGCATGCCAGCACGTATGCAGCATGCAATATGCAGCAGGCATAGTTTCTGTCACGGCTCCGGCGCTGCGGATCTCCGGCGGTCCCACGCGAGCTTATCGTCGCAGAAGTGTTTTACGCACACCACCGCAGCTTCGGCTTGCTGGCCGACTTCGCTGGCCAGCCTCAGCCGCGGCGGCGAGCGTTAAAACCACCTGCTCCTCAGCTCGCAGGCCGCTTCGCCCCTCCGTGCCTACGCGGGCTTAAATTACACTCTAGGGGTAGGGCAGAGAAGACTACGTGGAGTCGGTTTTGCAGCGATTCGATTCTGTCACTAACTTTTGTAGCACTACATATTGAATTTTTAAGACAATATTTTAATTTTAATTACGCTAATAGTCAGTATGCCTAGTAACATTTTGTGAATTAAATTTTTGCCAATACAAATTAGTCTACAAGATAATTATGCCAACATAAACTGTATGCCAAAAAAAAAAATATGGCTAAGTATTATTATGTCAAAACAAATTAGTCTACAAGATAATTATGCCAACATAAACCATATGCCAATAAAAAGTATGGCAAAGTATTATTACGCCAAAAAAAAAACTAAAATAGTTATGCCAAAGTATATTAGGAAAAAAAACATTATGCAAAAAGATGATATATTAATGTTCTCTTACCTGGTATACTACTTACCTCTATATTTGAATTCATTACAATTTTCTTCACAACACACCCCAAATTAAAAAAAAAATCACTTAGAATATCAGTTTTGCACGAAATGTCTAAAAGCATACGAACACTTAGGGCAATGATCAAGTTTAGACCGGCACACCCTGGCGCGCGCTCCCAGTGGGGAACGGTTGGGGTTGGGATTCCTTCTTTTTGCATAATGTTTTTTTCCTAATATACTTTGGCATAACTATTTTGGTATATTTTTTTTGGAAAAATAACACTTAGCCATATTTTTTTTGGCATACAGTTTATGTTTGCATAATTATCTTGTAGACTAATTTGTTTTGGCATAAATTGAATTCGCATAATGTTACTAGGCATAATGACTATTAGCGTAATAGTATTAAGGCATAAAAATATTGGGATAAACGGAAACGAATTTGAGTTTTTACTTATTTTATTTAGAAATTTCATGAAATTAAACATTGTCTTGTAACAGGTTTCATGTAAACAAACGCACTATATTGAACTGATGTAGACGTTGTTTATTATTTTGGATTAAAAATGACAGAATACTTAATGATTAAACGAAGTTATCTGTAAGTGAAGTTCGATCATAATTATGTGAGGTGTTTCGTTCGAAGAGATTAGATATTACACTTGTAGTCACACATACAATGTCGCCACTACTGCACTCAGTTTAAAGACAAAAAAAATACAATTAAGATGTGGGTAGACTGACCCCATCCTATAGATTTATTGCGTTCAATTCATGATTTAGTTCAAAGATAGTTAATACTATACTCATTTCATAATTTTGGGTGATCAATTCGGGAGGGCGGGATGCTAATCTCTTCGAACGAAACACCTCACATAATTCTGTACCTTCAGTGAAAAGTGATATAAGTGAAAAATTTAATTTTTAGTTTTGAGTAATTTAAGGTTAAAGATTTAAAAAAATCTCGTTATTTTGCTAACGTTCTTAAATAAAAAACGATATGTAGTACGTGTAGATAATATTATAAAGATTATAAAGAGCTTAGTTTGAATATATTATTTTGCACGGAATTTAAGTAATTAGTAAAAATAGCCAGTTATATCACCGTACACTATAGTTTTCTTTGCTTATTTTTGTGTATTTAAATTTATAATGAAATGAATTATTTTACACATTTAGTTACCGTTTTGTGTGAAATGTTATAAGTCTTGTGTTTTGGCATGTTTTGCCTGCAAATAGTTGTTGTGAGAAAAAGTCGTAAAACTAATATGATCAATTTGATTATCAGCAACCTTTTTTCATTGTTTTATTTAAAAAATCCTACGTAAATATTCAATTGTACCCCTAAACACCAATTTTTCTTTCGGTTCGCGTAAGATGTGGTAACTCGAGTCGTATTAAAATACATTTTAGAAATATAGAGATCGGTTCGGAGCACTTTGATATGAATCAAAAAGTATTATTTTACACAATAATTTCAATAAAAAATTGCTTACTTATATCAATGTACACAAAAAAATCTCATTCATTTTTAATCTTATAACAACGGGGATAAGATAGAAATTAAGTTAATTTTTTTTTAATAAGTTTAATCAGAGAATATACTCAGTGCAGCGGTGTCACGTTAGCGAGGTGCGCGCGTTCCATCTGTGCGGGAGTGGCGGATCGTATCATTTCCAGACAAATAAACATAGTAAGTACTTAGATTATGCTATTATCTTATTATTACTAGGTTGTAAACTAATTCAATTATAACCGTATTGTATGAACATTTTATGTCATGAGTTATTTTGTTTGTTTTAGATGGACAAACGAAAGAGATATCGGATGAGATTTTTTGAGGATTCCGATGGATCAACCGAGGCGGACCCATTCCAAGACCGTGACGGTGACTTTGGGTCCGACAAAGATTTTGACCCTCAAGAAGATACATCAGGTAGTGACAGTTCACCTATTTTTTACCGACAGAAAACTAAAGTACCTTCAAAATCTGTTGAGATCTCGACTCAGAAACCTAACACCGATTTTAGTTCTGACTCTAGTGACGATGATAACGATACACAATCAACTATAAGTGATTGTACCCAACGTTCTATGAACACGCCATCACCTCAAACTTCTACCCAATTACGTACTCAGGAGGAGGATACAGATAATGACTTGAGTTCCTCAGAAGAAATTTTTCCCGTAGCTAAACGATTAAAACTATCAAAAGCCCCAACTATAACTGAAAGCCATCATGAGATCATTCAGGAAATATCTGGGTTCTCTCCTTTACCTGATATAAATGCACCATCTTTTTCACAAAACTTGTCTCAAAATATGGTATTGAATCCGTCAAATCTGTTACAAGCGACATCTGATGAGACTACTCAAGAAAATCTACTACCGGCTTCACCTACCGTTTCTCAAAATGTGACTTTGTCAACCCTCTCACTAATTACCAATGTCCTTGCTGAAAACTGCGATCATGAGGGGGGGTTCAGGTCTCTTGACGAACTACCAAGATATTCGGCGCGACTCAAAATGAGACATTGGATTTATCAAATTTACAACCGATTTCTCATGGCGTGGCTAAAAACTGCCAACATGGGGTAATCCAGGAAGAGCGTAGGTGGTCCGGTGAGCTACCGTCTTCACCCAGCGCTTTAGAAAACAGGCCTGGAGGATCGTCTCATCCCACTGAAGCAACGTCTAATGAAGAAGATTGGATACAAACCATAAAATCCATACCAGACTTTAATTTTGACGCTGATTCTGTGGGGGTAAAGTTTTCCTTAGACGATAACACAACCGTGTCTGATGTGTTTAATAACTTGTTTCCACCCATAATTCTTGACTACTTAGTAGATTGCACAAATGCATATGGCACAAATATGTGTCAAACTAATAGACCAAAAACCAGACACAGTCGATCATATTCGTCGACCTTCCTCGACACATCTAAAAGATTCCGCCTCCTCCTGGCTCTAAAAAGTCTTCTAACTACCTTAAATGCAAAATGTGTTCAAAAAATAAAGTTCGTAAATAAACTGGTTTCAGATGTAAAGGTTGCAAAGAAAAACCAGCACTTTGTGCATTGTGCTTTGAAGAATGGCATAAGACTGATAACTTAATTACAAGTTCCTAAACTTAAGACTAAGATTTTTTTAATTGTTGATTTGTTTAATTTTTTTTTTTATTATGTGCAGAAGTTGCAATTGTTTTTGTGATATAATTATAATTATGCAACTTGCTGTTTGTGAAGACTAATACCTCGTTATTGTTGATTGTTATTTTTTGTATTTGAAGAATAATGGTTGTGATTAGGTTAATAATTAGAGTTTACGATTCCTAAGACTGGTAATGATTGTCAAATAATTAAAGTTCTGATTTACGTACAACTCCCGTTTTTTTTTAAGTACGTCCTTTTTAACGTCAGTTGCGTTGTGCCACACTCAATATATAATTACACCATGCAATACGACAAAACGTATAAATACGTCAAACGTTGTTATACGTTGTGACCATATTACACATTACAATACACCGAAAGTGACAGAACGTTACTTCACGTTCGACGTATAATGACGTTGTGATGCTACTATTATTCATCTATACTATACGTCCTGCCAGAAGGTATGGATACGTTGAACGTGATAAAACGTTCTGTCACACTGTCTTTTAACATCTAATATCATACAGAACAACATATTTACACGTCAAATTTATTTGTATGGCAATTTGTTGTGTCATTCTAGAACACAATTTAAACTGAGACCGTCCGCGAAAGTGTTAAACAAATTCGCTCACATATTACTTTGCGTAGTAGGCCGCTTGACATTTTTCAAAATATTCAAGTAACCATGACTGTTCCTGCAACCTATTTCTACGAGCTCGCGGGACCCATCAAAGACATCCAGCATTGCCTTTTTTTTTTTTTTTTACGGATGGGAAATCATCAAATGACTTCTCCCGCTCTGGGTGGAGTGGGAGGGAGTGTCAGACTCTTACTGACTAAAACCCATCCATGTTCCTTCATTGCCCTTTGTGTTCCAGGGCCACGGTATCTCTTTCGAACAGTCCCGCAGCCCCGGCAGGCATCGGCCTTGCGGGCCCCTTCCTGGTTGCTGACATCTCTTTGAGGCGCGCGTGGAACACGAACGCGCCGTCGACACGGCCTGTCGTCATAAGATGGACGGACGGTGAGCTAACCCATTACTCACCGTCCACAGGCCCGCGCCTACGGTGGCCGGGAGCCACCACGTGGCCCCCGACGCCCGGTGCGTCGCCCGCGGCGGCTGGGACGTGAGATTCTCTCCCTCTCACGTCCCGCCACCTCCTTTGCTAGCATGACTGCTTCGCAGAAGGAGGTGACGGCTTCCCATTCCCTCTCGCTCCGGACCATGGCCTGAACCAGGGCCGGGCGCGAGAGGTCGCCGCCGCCGATCGCCGCTACGAGGACACGGCGGAGCTCCGCCCAAGCGGGGCAGACCTCCACGGTGTGCGCCACCGTGTCCTCCGGACGATCCTCACAATGATAGCACCCGGGCGTTTCCTCCCGCCCGATTCGGTGCAGGAACCTCCCGAAACAACCGTGTCCGGTGAGGACCTGCGTCAGGCGGAAGGTGAGGACGCCGTGGCGCCTCTCTAGCCACTCCTCAAAGAGGGGACTTATTGCCACTATTGTGGCGTGCAATCCAGCATTGCCTTTGGTTTTGTCCCACGTCGAAAATGTTCTACGTCTCCGAATCCGCATATCGGCGGACCCATAACTTCACAGTTCTCTGTGGATAAAAATAGTATTTATAATACTCGTAATAAGAGCTATTATTATAATAAATATATAATATATACCATATTTATATAAACATTTTTTTTATATATATAATATCCTTATATATACGTAATTAATATTACTTATATACAATACATATAAACAAGATATACACTGACATTAGCAAAACATAGTAATTTATTTTATTTACGTTATTGGAAGGCTATTCTTTAATCTGTCTAAAGGCTACATCAAGTTAATTTTAGACCAAGTTAATTTAATCATAATAATATGATTAAAAAAAAAAACTATAATTAATTTATGATAATATATCATATATCAGTATAATTATGGTAGGTATTGCACTTAAGTTTCATTAATTATTTATTCCTAGGTTAACATTGAATGGTGATATGAGTTAGCTATGTCGAAGTAGGTATAATATTAACGTAATGTCTAACTGTTACTCACCGATATCATTAAGCGCGTCGCAATTTCACTTCCTAGAATGTGGAGGATAATTTAAATTGAGTCAGCCTAAAATTCGGCGACGAGTTTGGCACTTTCAGTAGAGTCCTGTGATGCACATCACAGGACTCTACAGGAAACGATATCAAGTGTCCCATCGTTTGTGGGGCAACACACACACATTTACACTCACAATTTCACTGATAATACGTTTTGCTCATGCAAAACAACGATTTCTGCATTTTTGCATACAAAATTGATAAATGTTGCATGGATCCAATCCACAGAAATAAATCCGCACACGTATATGAGTAGTAATCAATAAATTCAGTAATGCAAAGATTGACAACCTAAGAACGCTCATTTTTTTTTATAAATGAAGGTGTTTGAAAACAACATTTTTAAATTGTCGGTAGTTATTTTCTAAACAGTTCGTCTTTGTCTCAAACGTTGTAAACTTCATTACACAACCATGAACGGGATCAAATCGTTATAAATTCTACTGTAAGTAATGTTTTAAAGAAATAATGAATACCAAAAGAAAAAGAGTATATTGCTGCATATATGATTTGAAACAACTGCTTCTCGTTCACTGACTGAAGCCGATAGCCATTGTGCCAAGGTTGCTATAGAAACATCATCCAAAATATTATATCTCCTTCAGTGACATAAATGAATGATGACTATACAGGGTGTAAACAGACCCTTCACGAAGCCGTCAACCAAGCATTCTGGACATCATACTAAGTTACTATATGCAAAAAAATTTGCTGGGAAACGATTTTTTTTTTTGGGTGAAAAATCACATTTTACGGTAGAACTCAATGTAACGCACTCAGAACATTGTGCTGATGGATGGATTGAATAGTACGGGGGTCGTGGAGGTGTTTAAAAAAATCTTACTTTAAAAACATGTATTTTTTTAAAAAACTTGTGAAAAAGTTGGAACTTTGACCCCCAATATCTCCGTAACGAGAAGATTCCCAGGTATGGTCTAGAAAAAAAAAGATCGCATTGACGGGGAGAGCAAATGCCTTTCGACTTCGTTAAGGGTCTTTTTACACCCTTTATATTGGTATATGGTTATTGATGTGCCTTACGCACACTAATAAAAACGTAGCTCGCTCGTTTCATTTAGTGTTTGTGTGCATAACGATGTCTTCACCCACACATATAAAGTGTAAACCAAATACGTGGGTCGTGCGTACTTTTAGAATCTTTGTGATTTTTTATAAAATAATATGTGGTACCGCCATATTTTAAATAACCTACGTTTGACATTAGCGTCGGAACAGGCGATGATATCCTACCCCCCAACCGCAAAAAGCACGCTAACCAGACCGACAAAGAGTATAATAATAATAAGGGAGAAGAGAGCCCTCTTGTGCCATTTCGAAGCATGCCGATTTGAAACGCCATCTGGATTTCATAACGGGAACTAAGGCCTTATACATAGCTAAAGGTAGATAGGTATGTATGTATAGATCAGTATATACGTATGTATTGTTTTATATTGTTTACTTAGATCGTTCAATTTTTCTTGTTTTTTGCAAATAGCAGCTGTGTTTACGTCGTATGTTGATCATAATGCAATTTGCGAATATAATGATGATACATTCTATTATTGATATTTTAAGGATCGAGATTCAGAAAGTAAACGAGCCATCATTTTATTCGCGGTTTGCATTTTAATCAGCAAACGATGTAAACACAGCTTCCATTTGCGAAAAACAAGAAAAAAATTCACCAGCTACATTTATATTTGAATAGAATTGACAGTTACACATTAACGAACTATTTTGTTTTAGTAATTTATTATAATTTGTAATAATTAAACATAAAATGGACCAACGAAACACAAGCAAGTTGCGGCGGCCATGATGTGGTGTTGTCAGATTATGTTACACAATAAAGATTTCCGTGATAAGGTTGGCATAATTGCTATGAAATATAAAAATGTTATAATTTTGATGAAAAAGTAACAATTATTATCTAGAAAAATACTATAATTAGAGAACTTAATTATTAAATTTTCTTATTTGCATTAAAGTTGGGATCACAGAGACATCTATCGATAATTATGAAACTAAGTATAGTTCTCTTTCTCTGTCCTAAAAAGTAGATGGCGACTCTTTCTTTACTGAAGTTGTGTTTGTTCTAACTGTCTCCTCCCTGCAGACTGAAATGAATTGTCTCAACGAGTGGCTGTGCGCTGTATGGCTCCCGAGCCGACCACGTGCTTGACCTTTGCCACGCCGCTCCAAAACCACTTTTCTCCAACATAAACTATAATAGAACTAAGGTGAGCCGCCCGCGGGTGTGATCGAGTGATTGAGTGCAGTGAGGAACTCCTGTGATCAAGTTGTGTGCTTCGAAGCAGGAAAGACGCCAGCAGCCACCATTTTGGATGAAGGTAAGGCGTGCTGCCCTCTAAATCCACGTATCCACGATCGCCCGTTCATCATCTTATTCTTTCTAGGCGATAACCGCAATCCTTATAAATACAGTCCACTTAAATCAAACATTTTTCAAAATCGCCTACATAATTTGGTTCCTTTCCGACCAATATGCATCCTTAAGATCAATCGTAGACATAAAACAATCTTTTGAAATAAGTTTAATAACTGTCCGAAAGTCTTCTAATTTAAAATGCTGCTCAGTATTTATAGAAACATTCAAACTTTTTAAATTTAGAATGAATCGAGTTTTACCGTTTGGTTTCGGTACTATCTAATCTAAATATATAAAAGCAAAAGGTCACCTACTCACTCACTCACTCATCACGTAATATCGAAAACCGCTGGACGTACCTATTAAGATGAAATTTGGCAGGGAGGTAGTTAATAGTTAGTAGACGTTCGCTAAGAACGGATTTTGCGATAGGATCGGATTAAGGAGGTCTAAGGGCGCTCGAAATTGTTTATGAAAATACTTCATTTTTTATGTTACAAACTTGAAATTTGGCAGGGAAGTAGTTAATAGTTAGTAGATGTACGCAAGAAACGGATTTTGTAACAGGGCCGGATTAAGGAGGTCGAGAGCCCTTACTCTCGCAAAAAGTCATTTAATGTTTGTCATACAGAACGGTATTAGAATAAAAAGCGCCCAACAAGGTTCACTTTGAAAAAAAAGTCGTATAGCGCTAAAATAAACCGGTTATTAAAGCCATATCGTCGCCTCAACGTCATTTAATTTTGTTTCGGACCTCTGCCGCCCAAAATTACAGTACCCAAAAGGACGCCTTTTGTAGTCATCAATACATGATCACATTTTGATCAGGCAGTGAGTTCTCACACATAATATAACATCACGCCTTTAATCCCTGAAGTGTTGGGCAGAGGTGGACCTAATCGTACCTACACACACATTTCGCCATTTATGTTGAAGTCCAGATTTCGTGGCTGCTACTGAGAAATTCCTGATGGAATAACCCAATAACACTATTATTCATAGTAAATTTTTAATTGCATGTTAAGTGGAAGAGCGGAGTCGGAGTAAATTACGTGAGGCGTTTAAGGGGGGGGGGGGAGGTCGAGTCGAATCTCACCCAATCTCACGAGGGAGAGGGGAGGTCTCGGCAAATATCACTTAATTTTTTTCCCCGCAAGAAACTTAAAATTTAGAGAAAAGTGGGTTTAGGTAATTAAGTGAACATGTTTCTCTACAAATTATTCATTTTAAATGAATTCTACGAAATCAAGCACAGATTACCGTATTTATACTAAACTACGGCTTTTGACAAATCTCACGTTAGGAGGGGGATAAGGGGTCAAGCCAAATCACACGACATTTCACCAAAGGGGGTGGAGGGTCGAAAAATAGCCTCACGTAATTAATGGACGCCCCCGAACACAAACATCTGCTTGCTTAAAAAGTGATCTCCAAATCATGTGTGTGATAACTTCATGTAATTAATGAAAAAAAAAATATTAACACTGCCCGAACCGGGAATCGATCCCATGGCAGGATCTCCTTGGATACTTATTAGTCGCGCTTGCGACCACTCGACCACCGAGGCAATCTCAGATATGTACACACCAAAATTTCCACGCGAATGAAGTTGCGGGCAACAGCTAGTACATATTTGATATAAATTGACCGTCACAAGGTTGACATGTAGAAACAGCCCCTATAGAAAGTAAACTATCTATGGCCTGCTCAAATTCATATTCTTCAGAATGAGAATAATTTTTAGATAGTGATATACTAATCTGACATAGAGTGTGTTTAAAAGGAATTTCATAACCCTTTATCCATGATAGTACAGTTTGGTCCGATGTTATTTGTGACCATCACTACATAGTATAAAGCAAAGTCGCTTCCCGCTGTCTGTCTGTCTGTCCCTATGTATGCTTAGATCTTTAAAACTACGCAACGGATTTTGATGCGTTTTTTTTTTATAGATAGAGTGATTCAAGAGGAAGGTTTATATGTATATTGCAGCCGTGCGAAGCCGGGGCGGGACGCTAGTTGGTTATAAAAATGACAAAGCCTGCCGGCATAATTTACCGTGATGTCTATTGGCGGTTGCAGCCGTAGTTCGGACGTGACGCTTTGGATGACTGCGCGTGCTGCTGCCTCGTCGAGGGTGCAGACTCCCTCGTTCTCCGAGGCGCCGCACGGTGGGCTGGAAATCGGCTTTCATAGACTTAGGTATATCAATTTGCAAGTGCTTGTTTTTATGCCGGATATCGCTTCTATTAGTCATTACTATGTACAAACATGACACCCGAGTTAATTCTGCCCAAAAACGAAGGAAATATATTTTTTTTACGAAAAATTTGTATGAAGCTAGTATGAAAAATCGAATTATCTCCTAAACGGCATGTTTAACCGTAATATCCTTGGAGGTGATCATAGTGCTAATTATTTATGATTTTTTGGTTGCCGATTTGATGAAAAATTTCATGCCGTTTTTTTTTTAAAATCGTCAAAATATTTTTATTTGTTTTTACATATGAAACGATTCCTTTTAGTGTTTATGTTGAAGAACACGGACTTTTAACTACACGTAACATAAAATAGCATCACTCCTATATTTCCGAAGGAGTTGGCATAGGTTTATAGTACACCCACACGTAGACAACTATGTTTGAGCTAGATATTTATCAACACATCATGAGTTTTAAAACTTTTCATACAACCAAATTACCAATTGTTTACTCTTCTAATGAGTCCGAAAAGAAGTGATTAAGTAACTACACTGATTAGGTCTTCTAATGAGTCTTTATAGGTGATTTAATGATTTTCAATATCTCACGACAATGCCAACTATGGATTACATTCAACTTTTCCTGATAAGTAAGCTAATTTGTTAATTAGCAGTGCTATGAGTTCTAAGAATAGTTAGTGACAATTATAAATTTTCATTAGCTAATGAGGAGATAACTAATGAGGGTAGTTACCTAATTATTGGCGTTTTGCAATAAAAGGGCTAAAGTTTTGTTTTATAATTTAGTTTGTTCACAACTATGTAACTGCTAACACTATATCTGCGACTATAAAATCTTAGAATGGAAAGTTTAATCACCAATTTAGACTTGTTTGTTCTTCTACGAAGTGAGAGTACTTCATTTGATCATGAAGTATTGTTCAGTGCAGTTGTATCCCGCATAGCATAGGCGATTGCCTGTCTGACGAAGATCGTGTTGTTCTCAAAGAATTTTGTCGGAAATTTACGCGAGCCGCTTTACAAAGGTGGCAGAAATCCAACCGATTCCTTGATAATTTCAGGAGGAAGTACGAGAATTGGTTGGGAGCAAATATTGATTGGCCGAGTTTTGTGCAAACTTTAGTTAATCAAGAACCAAGTGTTGATGAAATACCAAGAGCGCCCTCAGTCTCTCCAGAACCGTCGACATCAACGTCCATTGGAACAATGACGAAAAGATCTTGTAAACCATTCGAAGATCTGGGAAGTAAACAAAAAAAGAGAAGATCTGATGAACACACAGGCGAAGATTCCAGTGAATTGGCATATGCAGCTGCAGCACGTTTAAAAGAAGAAGGGCATGGATATATCGCTTCTGTCATCGAATACATGATGAAAAATCCTGAAGCACCCGCTAAATTAAATGAAACGCTTAAGAAACCAGCGAAAACAATCATATTTCCGCCAGAAAAGGCGCTTGGATTGCTTCTTTCGCTGAAAACTCTCAAAGTGGCAATATATTACGTTGCGAGAGGCTGCCATTCGGGAAGGTGCTAAGGATATTTATCCATCTTACTATAAAGTGCAACAAACTAAGCTTGATTGCTACCCTCCGAAGCAATCAGTGACAGTTACTGATTCATCGACTAGGATTACACTTCAAGCTTTACTTGATATCACAGTTACAAGATTCCTTCAAAGCCTTTCTAACGAAGAGCATAACAAGCAGTTGAAGCTGATATCCAAGTGGGGATTTGATGGTGCTTCTAACCAAAGCCGATACAAGCAGAAAATGGAGGGTGAGGAAAATGACTCGAGCATTTTCATGACGTCCTTGGTGCCACTAAAACTGACAGATGGAGACAACATCTTATGGACGAACCCAAAACCATGCTCAGTTTTGTATTGTCGTCCAGTTCAGTTTACTTTAGTAAAGGAGAGTGAAGCAGTTGTCCTTGAGCTGAAAAAACAAATGGATGAAGAAATTGAGGCCCTTATCCCCACAGAGTGCAATAATAATAATAGGGTGACTCATGAACTAATGATGACGATGATCGACGTTAAAGTTTGCACTTACCTTTCTGAAGCTAGATCAAATGCATTGTGCTACCTGTGCTTAGCAAAGCCTACAGAAATGAACCGCTTAGATGCTGTAACATCAAAAATTGTGTGTTTTGACCTGTATGAATTTGGCTTGTCATCCCTACACGCCCGTATAAATTGTATGGAATGTCTGTTACACATTGCATACAGGCTCGACTTCAAACGGTGGGCAGCGAGAAGTGATGAGCACAAAGAAATGCTACAGACAAGGAAAAAAATAATTCAAAATAAATTCAAAGATGAGCTCAATCTGTTGATTGATATAGTAAAACAAGGCTCGGGAACCACCAATGACGGGAATACTGCAAGAAAATTCTTTGAGTTTCCTAATAAAACCGCAGCTAAAACCGGTTTGGATGAAGACCTCATCAAAAGATTTGTAATTTTACAAGCAATTACATCTGGAGAGCAGGTCGATATAATAAAATTTAGAGATTATGCCCGCAAAACAGCAGAAAAGTACGTATTATTATACGACTGGTACTACATGTCGTCAACCGTTCATAAATTATTAATCCATGGGGCTGACATAATCGAGAAAAATAATATTGTGCCGATTGGGACTCTCTCGGAAGAAGCCTCAGAGTCTCGAAACAAAGATTTTAGGAGGTTTCGAGAACATCATTCGCGGAAAAGAAGTAGGCAGGATTCCAATCAAGACATTTTAAATATGCTTGTTGTTTCTTCAGATCCTTTGCTAAGTGCACAAAAGCCTAAGTTAGATGCCAAGAAAAAGCAGAGCTTTTTTGCTGAAACTCTCGACTTAATTCAATTTCAGGAAACTGAGTTCGAGTTTTTGGATATATCCAATCTGGATGCTGACTCAGAATTGGAGTCTGACAACGAGAGTGATAAGGAAAATTGGTAAAAAAAATATATATGTACATATTTGTAAATTTGTATTTGAGTGTGTTTGTTTTTTTTTGTAATATTTAATGATATTTTGTTTTTTTTTTTTTTTTTTTACTTTATTTTACAAATGCTTAGTATTAATTCCTTAAATTAAATTATTTTGTATATAATATAACTTTATATGTTACTTAAATAAGAGTTTGATAATCTTTTTTTATTTAAATTAATAAAAATGTGTCAAAAAACAGCAATTTTTTTATTTAATTTTTCTTGTTTTGTGTGTTCTTAATATTTGGGTTAATAACATATCGAATTTTTTAACTTGGACACTAAAAGGGATCGTTTTACATGTAAAAATAAATAAAAATATTTTGACGATTTTTAAAAAAAAAACGGCATTAAATTTTTCGTCAAATCGGCAACCAAAAAATCATAAATAATTAGCACTATGACCACCTCCAAGGATATTACGGTTAAACATGCCGTTTAGGAGATAATTCGATTTTTCATACTAGCTTCACAGAAATTTTTCGTAAAAAAATTATATTTCCTTCGTTTTTGGGCAGAATTAACTCGGGTGTCATTTTTGTACATAGTAATGACTAATAGAAGCGATATCCGGCAAAAAATCAGGCACTTGCAAATTGAAATCCCTAAGTCTATGAAAGCCGATTTCCAGCCCACCGTGCGCCGGAGCCGTGACAGAAACCAAACGTGTTTTGTGTACTTAATTATATAAAGATGACTGAATAAATTGGGTTTTATTTAGAATAAACGATGTTCCTAAAAGTAAATTAGGTGATGGTTTTCCTTAAAAAAGTTTTAATATGTTTGTTGAACTAAGGAATTGTTAGATATACTATTTTGATAATAGGTATTCGTTAAGTAAAACAGTTCTGCAAATACCATTTAACAATATATTTAATCTATACATATAAAATTCAAAGTCCTGACTGACTGACTGATATATCAACGCACAGCCTAAACCGCTGGTTCTAAAGACATGAATTTTGGAGGGTGTATTCTTTGTGAAGAGTAGGTATGCACTAAGAAAGGGTTTTTCGAAATTCCACCCCTAAGAGGGTGAAATGAGGTGTTGAATTTTCTATGAAACTTTTTATTCTCGGGGTCGATTGACTTGAAAATTTGTGTACATACTCTTCAGTTAAAATGATGAGAAACGTGTATCACAGTTTTTTCCAAAATCATCCCCCAATACAACATTCAAAGTCCTGACTGACTGATAATATCAACGCGCAGCCTAAACCGCTGGTCTTAAAGACATGAAATTTGAAAGATATATTCTTTGCAAAGAGTAAGTATCCACTAAGAAAAGGCTTTTCGAAATTCCTCCCCTAAGAGGGTAAATTGGGGGGTTGAATTTTTTGTGATCCTTTATATTCTCTGGCTCGATTGACTTGAAAACTGGTGCATACAGTTTTCAATTAAAATTATGAGGCATGTGTATTATAGTTTTTTTCTAAAATCATCCCCCAACAGAATCAAATAGGGCTTCGAAACTCACGTACACGGGCGCATGGCCCGCAGTGTGGCGCAGGGCGTACATGACATAAAAAACGCGAGTGTGTCTGTATTACTCAAATAAAACTATTTTTTTATAATATAAATGTTTTTGCACTCCTTCTTCTTCTTTTCGTGTCGATGAGCTCAAATTGTGTTAGACCAGTATGTAGCCACCTGCACAGCTCTAACATTTGCTTCAATTAAATCTTTGTAGGTGCAAGTGGTTGTGCAGGATGGGCAGGACAAGAGGTGGAGCATATCCTGCAGACTGGCTCCACACTGGCAATCTGTTTGGGATGAATCGAGGATACCCCATTTTGCCAGATTATATCTACAGCGGCCAACCTGGGCTCGCAATCTGTTTAGGGATTTCCAGATTGGCCACTGCAGTTCGTATCCGGGTGGCAGGTATTCTTCCGGGTTGATGAAATGTGGAGGGGTGGGATGTTTGCTTCTCCACAGTTCGCATCTCTCGTTGGACGCACCGTCTACTAAGGAGGTCGTATATCTTGCACTTACTTTCTTTTTTAAAACTTATTAATATATAATTTTAACTAATTAGGTTGGTAATTTTGAATTTAAGTACTTACATTTATTATATTTTGTTAGATTATACGGGGTGTAAACAGACCCTTCACCAAGCCGTCAACAAAGCATTCTGTACATCAAACTAAGTAACTTTACGCAAAAATGTTTGCTGGGAAACGTAATTTTTTTTTGGGGTCAAAAATCACATTTTACGGTAAAACTCAATATAATGCGCTCAAAACTTATTGCTGATGGATGCTTTGAATAGTAAACGGACCATGGAGGTAATTGGAGTAAAGTTAGAACCTTAAAAAGTAGTATTTAAAAAAAAACTTGTGAAAAAATTGGAACTTTGACCCCCAATATCTCCGTGACTAGAAGGTTCCCAGGTATGGTCCAGAACAAAAAATTGATCACAATGACGAGGAGAAAAAGTGCCTTTCGGCTTCGTTAAGGGTCTTTTTACACCCTTTATTTCCATTGATAATTTTATTTAGTTGTAGGTAAACAATAATTATTATTAGTTAGTTAAAGTAATTAGGTAGTAAGTTAAGTTTAATATTATTAGGTATTTAGTTTAGTTAGTTAGTAGCCTTCTTCAGTATTTAGTTACCAGGTAGGTAGTATTAGTGCTATTTTTGTTACGCTTTAGGTAATAAAAATACTACTAATACTTTCTACTACTTTCTACTACTTCTTCTTTCTTTCTTTCTTTTTATTTGTTACTACTTTCTTTTTACTAATACTTTTTGATTAGTCATTCTATTATTCCAATCGTAGGCGATGCAGCGTGTCTGTTCCGATCGCTTTCTTATTTGATGTACGGCACACAAGAAAGAGCAATGGAAGTACGTAAACAAATAGTTGGTTACGTGGTAAATAATTGGCAAGATTTTGCTATTATGTCTCACGACATAAACGGGGACAATTATTCATCAGAGGCGGAATATTCTGCAGTTATGTTGAAACACTCGACTTACGGTAGTTTGGGCGAAATAGCGGCGGCAGGACAGTTATATAGTTTTGTGTTTGAAGTCTATCGTAACGGAGATCTATATGTCAAGTTTGTTTCTCACAAGATCTGTCTAGCGGCCATTTCGACGCGTATGTGCTGGATAATAATCAGTCTTTATCTGAAATTAATTTAGATACAACAGCTAGCCGTGCACCCGTTGCTAAAAAAGTTACAAAGCGACGTTCCCACGTAGTATCTACATCTCCTCGGTGTTTTCAATCAGACACTGCTGTTGATTCATCATTAACTTTTAATTTCGGTATTATTGAGAAAAAATCTACGAAAACTTGTGAAGACTCACCCACATTCACTATTTTATTTATTTATTTAAACTTCATGTACAAAAGTGGTACATAGGCGGACTTAATGCCACAAGGCATTCTCTACCAGTCAACCTTAGGGTCAAATAGGACAGCATAGTGATAGAGTACAAAAAAATAAATAGGAAAAATACCATTTACTATTCACTATTCAGCAATCTGAGTCTGATTTAACCTTAGTTTCGTCCATACCCACTTTTAAAAACAGAAGAATATCTAATTGTCACCCACTTTCACCATGCAGCAATCTGAGTCATCCACTTCTTCCCTGCCCATTCTTTTAAATACAAAAATTTATGGAGACTCACCCTCTTTCACAATTCAGCAGTCTGAGTCTGAATTAACCATTTCTTTAAATTCAGAAGACATTTCTGCGCCGGTTAGCTGGGAAGCCTCTCTTCCATTAAAAAAAAAGCGTAGGGCTAGATTTACTGGTGTAGCTAGAAAAATGAAGCTTAAAAATGCATTAAAGAAATATAAACAAAACAAACCTTCAGCACAACGTAAAACTTCAGAACAGCACCGAATAACACAATCTCGATATGAATAGAGAAATGAAGGACAGCGAATAGCTAGACGTGCACGACCATGGATCACCAAAGCAAAATCTGGTATGAAATATGACTTCAATATTGCGTACGAAGATGAAAAAACCATTGCTTTGGGCACTATGATACACAAGTGTCAATGATGCAAGGCTTTAAAGTGGAAGGACGAAACACCTGGCATGTGTTATGATGCAGGAAAAGTCCAACTTGAGCCCTATGAACGTCTACCTGATTTATTGTACAGTTTATTGATGGATCTACACCCAGATCATAGCCATTTTATGAATCTCATTCGTAAATATAACAGTTCCTTCCAAATGACGTCTTTTGGTGGAAAACAAACGACATGCACAGGATTTATGCCAACTTTTAAAGTAAAATGACAGGTATACCATTTAAGTGGAAGTTTACTGCCGTCATCACATGAAGAACCAAAATTTTTGCAAATTTATTTCGTGGGTGAAGATGATAGAGAAGTGAATTTGAGGTGCTCTAATTTTCCAGATGTTAAACCTGGCTTAGTTAAACAACTTCAGAAAAGGCTACATGAAGTTAATCCTTACATAAAAGATTTGAAAACAACCTTGGATAAAGTACCTGCTTCTTGTGATTCGTTTAAAGTTGTCATCCATGCAGAAAAAAACTACCTCAGGAACACAGAGGCCGTTTTAACGCATCCTCAACGAATGAAGTTGCTTTAGTGATGGCAGGCCAACAGTTTGAACACCGTGACATAATACTTGAAAGCCACAGCCAAAATCTGCGGCGAATCAGTGAGCTTCACCGATCATATGACGCCCTACAATATCCTTTATTATTTTGTCGCGGTGAGGATGGATATTCAATTTGCTTACCACAACACGATCCTATAAAACAACGCGTTTAAAAAAAACTGTCTCTGCTGCCAGTTTTGACTCTTATCGTATAATGATTAGAGAAGCGGAAGAAAATCATCTAATACTTTTTCGATCTCTTTTTAGCCAATATCTGGTAGATGAGTACGCTAAAATAGAGACGGAAAGGCTGAACTTTATTAAACACTAGCTTCTGCCCGCGACTTCGTACGCGGAACCTGTTGCTTATGCCAGCGACAACGGGGTCGTCAAAATCGAAGATCTGAAACGTCTGATGTCGAATTCTAAGAGCCCGAGGACGGGAAAACAACGGGATGCGCGAGACGATTCGAGACGTTCCATATCTTTCATTTTTGTAAGTGAGAAGTCGATGCGTAGATACGCTTGGAACTCAAGCGCAATTCTCTATCCGTTAATGTCTCCGACTCGCGAGACAATGTGTGACGTTCACGATCAGCGGTCAGTCGCGCATCACGTTCCCCACTTGTCTCTAGAGACCTAGAAGTCGATGCGTAGATACGCTCGGAACTCAAGCGCAATTCTCTATCCATGAACGTCTCCGACTTGCGAGACAATGCGTGACGTTCACGATCAGCGGTCAGTCGCACATCATATTCTTCACTGGTCTCTAGAGACCTGGATGTAGATGCGTAAATACGCTGAGAACGCAGGCATGCTTCGCGATCCGAAGAGGTTTCCAGGGAGCGAGTTGCAGCCTGATGTTCTCGAACAGCATCAAGTCTCTCCTGATGTTCTTCGGTAGATTCTTGGGATCTTATGATCCTCAATCTTTTAGCTCCTTTGGAACGTTGGGAAAGATTTGACCTCTTTCTAGGCATGGTTATAGTTTTATTGTGAAGATACCTGTTCAATTAAAATCTAAGTGACTGCTTCCCTGCGTTACCGGGTAGACTGCCGTGTCACTAAGATAAATGGAAAAGGAAATTAAACACTCAAATAATATAAGCCCGAAGGCATATTTATTCGATAAAATAAAAAAATAAATAGGAGTTTTGTCCAGTAGAGTCAAATTTTCAATGATATACCATCGTCATCGAAAATCAGTCCTAAACTGTTACCGCCTTCACCGCGTGGAGGTACGCAGCTTATATTATTTTATAATTATACAGTGAAATTAGTGATTGCTTTGATTTCCACATCAGATGTTTCTGATCTTCGATTTTTATAAGTCAACAGGAAATGCCCATCAGACCGAACAACTTTTTCTAAGACGTCATTCCTATATATGTTATAGTGTAGTGTGTGTGTGTTGTGTGTAGTGTGTGTGTGTGTGTGTGTTCCTATATGCTGGGCTCTTGGAGTTCCACAACAGGTGTTCCAGATCTTCGATTTTTATAAGTCAACAGAGAGTGCTCATCAGATTGAACAACTTTTGCTAAAACGTCATTCATATATATGTTATAGTGTAGCTGGGCGCTTGGAATTCCACAACAGCTGTTCCTGATCTTCAAATTTATTCTCTCAGCAGAAAATGCTGATCACGTGGAACAATTTTTGCTATGATATCAGTTTTGTATCTCTTATAGTTTAGCTGGTCTGTTGCGGTTCTGCATCAGGTGTTCAAGTTTCCAAGATAAATTATAGCCTATATGTTGCCCAGACTTAATACCTATACAACAAAAAAAAAACATTCAAATCCGTCCAGTAGTTCCCAAGATTAGCGTGTACAAACAAACAGACAAACAGACAGAATTTTTTTTTTTGGATTCGTGCTCTATTACTGTTTCTAAACCCCCCCTTTTTTTTTTTTTTTTTTTTACGGATGGGAAATCATCAAATGACTTCTCCCGCTCTGGGTGGAGTGGGAGGGAGTGTCAGACTCTTACTGACTAAAACCCATCCATGTTCCTTCATTGCCCTTTGTGTTCCAGGGCCACGGTATCTCTTTCGAACAGTCCCGCAGCCCCGGCAGGCATCGGCCCTTGCGGGCCCCTTCTTGGTTGCTGACATCTCTTTGAAGCGCGCGTGGAACACGAACGCGCCGTCGACACGGCCTGTCGTCATAAGACGGACGGACGGTGAGCTAACCCATTACTCACCGTCCACAGGCCCGCGCCTACGGTGGCCGGGTGCCACCACCCCTCAATTGTTTTCTTTAATATATTCAATGTACACAGTTTTTTTTACTGTCTTATTATAAAGGGTGTAAAAAGACCCTTAACGAAGCCGAAAGGCACTTGTTCTCCCCGTCGATGCGATCATTTTTTTGTTCTAGACCATACCTGGGAACCTTCTAGTTACGGAGATATTGGGGGTCAAAGTTCCAACTTTTTCACAAGTTTTTTAAAAATACATGTTTTTAAAGTAAGATTTTTACTTTAAACACCTCCACGACCCCCGTACTATTCAATCCATCCATCAGCACAATGTTCTGAGTGCGTTACATTGAGTTCTACCGTAAAATGTGATTTTTCACCCAAAAAAAAAAATCGTTTCCCAGCAAATTTTTTTGCATATTGTAACTTAGTATGATGTCCAGAATGCTTGGTTGACGGCTTCGTGAAGGGTCTGTTTACACCCCGTATGTATAGAATATAGAATGTACAGACACAGTTTTTTTACTGTCTTATTATATGTATATGTTACGGGCAACGTGATTAACTGGGCATTATTAATAAGGACCGGCCATTATTAATAATGCCCAAGAGGGTCGGGCAAAGTGATTAATTTATCAATTTGGCCGGCTATTATTAGTAATGCCCGACTGCCCGTGGTCCATGTAATAAGTCAGTGTTTGAATTTATCACTTGGACCGAGCAGTATGAATAATTCCCTACTTGTAGCCGGGCAATGTGATAAATTGGTTAGGTTAGATTAGGTTAGGTTGGTGACCAGTCAGTTCACCAAACATTCATTCAAAAATATTTACTTGACAATCAACGATTGGCAAAAACATTATTTGTCATTTCATCATTCTACAACAACAAGTTAACCAAATATTCCACTTAGCAAAATAATTATCCAATAAACTTTTATTTAATAACGCATTATTTGACAAACAATTCATTATTTTTTAATTTTATTCCATAAATAACGTTTGGAAAAAAGACATTACACAAATTCACTTAATATAAAGTAATAAAAAAAAAATCACATTAGCATAATTGCTCTGGACTTTTCTAAAAAAAGAGAAAATAAATGAATTTTGTTTTCTAAAAGCACAAACCCCTCAAACAAACACAGATGCTGACAGAGACCCTAACACTAGACGGTCGACGTCAGGGGCACCCCGAGGTTCGGTTAGTTAGGTAACCCTGCAGACAGAAATAGGAGCCCCGCGCAGCGGGGCTCCGTCGACTGTTTTGTAATTAAATGATATTTAGTAGAAACGTGATTTATCCTAATGAATCTAAACGAAAAATGTATAGATGATTAAATATCATCTGATGCATTTGTAAAAAGAATTGACACAAACAGAGAGAAATAACATACATTTATACACATACATTTATTTGGCAATCCAAACAAATGTATGTAAAACGAGTGTTTATAAAATAATACATTTGCGGAATAAGTTGTTTTGCGAAACGTTGGTAAAATGTAAAATGAAATTTTGTCAATGGAGTTTTGGTGAAACTTTAGTGAACCGGTTAGGTTACATTTAATAAACAAAAACACTACAGTTCACCTATTTTATTACTTTGGCCAAGATAGGGTGGGCATTATTCATAATGGCTGGGAAAAGTGATTAATCATGCTGTTTTAATCACATTGCCCAATTGAGTCGGGTATTATGAATACAGACCGGCCATTATTAATAGTGCCCGGACTTATCAAATTGCCCGTAACATATATAGATAACCAAACAAAGCTACGTGCGGATAATTACATACATCTAAAAGATGCTGCTTGCAGACAGGATGCTGAAGCCGAACAGTTTGGTCAAATGGTAGTGCCATATATGCATGAGCGTCACGGAGTTGAGTGTCGTCATCGGAAGCCATTCCCTCCCCGTGCTTGTGCTCGGGGACTTCAATGCCAAGAACTTGGCTTGGGGTTCTCGTTACACAGACGTGCGGGGAAGGATGGTGGAGAACTGGGCTCTGGAGACAGGCCTAGTCGTCGTTAATCGGGGTTTCGTCCCCACGTGTGTGCGGATGCGGGGTGACTCGGTGGTGGACATCTCGTTCGCCAGCCCCGTTCTGTCACCGCGTGTCGTTGACTGGCGCGTCATGGAAGGGGTGGAGACCTATTCCGACCACCGGTACATCCGGTTCGACGTCTCCGCCCAGACCCCAAGCGCGCCGGTCCTACAGGCCCCGAGTGGTCCGCGATGGGCGCTGAAGCAGCTGGACCGGGAGCTCCTCCTGGAAGCCGCGATCGTGCAGGCCTGGGTGACATCACCGGACAGGCCTGCCGACGTAAACAACGAGGCGGGTTGGTTCCAGGAGGCCATGTCCGAGATATGCGACGTGGCAATGCCCCGAGTCCGGCCAGGAAGCGCCCGGCGTCAGGTGTACTGGTGGTCGCGAGAGCTGACGACTCTGGCCCGCGAGGAGATGCTGGGGACTCTCGACGGAGATCCGTGGGGGCGCCCTTATAAGATGGTGCGGGACAAGCTCCGCACCTGGGCCCCCCCGCTGACGCAGAGTCTCCGGCCTGAGCTCGTGGAGGACGTGGTGAGCGCTCTGTTCCCTTCGCGAGGGGAGCATACTCCCCCGCCTATGGCTCCGCCGCTTGCGGTGCCGGAAGCGGACCACAGCGACGACGATGACGACGTTCCGGAGGTGACTGGGGTAGACCTGAGAGTGGCGGTTGGCAGGCTTAAGGCCAAAACTGCCGCCCCGGGACCCGATGGCTTACCTGGCAAAGCCTGGGTCCTGGCCTCTGAGGCTCTCGGGCCCCGACTGGAAGGGCTCCTAAGCGCATGCTTGGAGAGAGGCCAGTTCCCGCTTCGTTGGAAGACGGGCAAGCTGGTCCTCATACGGAAGCCAGGGCGCCCTGCGGACTCTCCGTCCGCATACCGGCCCATTGTGTTGCTCGACGAGGTGGGCAAGCTCTTTGAAAGAGTCATTGCAAACCGCCTCGCCGGGCACCTTGCGGGAATGGAGCCGGATCTTGCGGAACACCAGTTTGGTTTCCGCAAGGGGCGCTCGACGGTGGACGCCATCATGCGCGTGAGAGCCCTCACGACGGGGGACGCGGTGTCCCGGGGTGGGGTCGTCTTGGCGGTGTCTCTCGACATCGCCAACGCCTTCAACTCCATGCCCTGGAGCTGCATTAGGGCGGCACTCCGGTATCACCAGGTGCCGACCTACCTCCGTCGTGTGGTCGGGGACTACCTGTCTGACAGGTACGTCATCTACTCTGATCCCAACGGAGAATGGAACCGGCGAGAGATGTCGTGCGGTGTTCCGCAGGGGTCGGTTCTAGGGCCGCCCTTGTGGAACATCGGTTACGACTGGGTGCTGCGCGCCGACCTCCCTAGCGGCGTCAGCGTAGTCTGTTACGCTGACGACACGCTGGTACTGGCACAAGGGAGGTCGCACGAGGCGGCGGCCGAACTTATGACACGCGGGGTTGCGATAGTCGTTGAGAGAATCCGGCAATTGGGTCTCGAGGTGGCCTTGCACAAGTCCGAGGCCATGAGCTTTCATGGGCCTCGGAATGCGCCACCATCGGGATCCACGCTGACGGTAGGAGGGGTTCCCATCGGCGTCGAGTCGACTTTGAAGTACCTAGGACTCGTCTTCGACAGCCGTTGGAACTTCGTTGAGCACTTCCGACGTTTGGCTCCCAAACTGGAACGGGCCGGGGCTGCCTTCAAGCGGCTCTTGCCCAACCTGAGGGGTCCAAACGCCTCCTGCCGTAGGCTCTACGCGGGGGTCGTGCAGTCCATAGCTCTTTACGGGGCCCCGGTGTGGGCGCGTTCAATTAAGCGGCGTGCCGCCCACTACCTGAACGCGCCCCAAAAGGTCGTAGCCGTAAGGCTAATCCGGGGGTACCGCACGATATCCCGCGAGGCGGCGAGCCTCCTAGCCGGATTGCCGCCATGGGATCTGGAGGTGATAGTCCTCGCGCGCCTGCATGAATGGCGCGCGGAGGCACTACGTCGGGGGGAAACTCCGCTGCCGCGGCAAATCACTGCTCAGCGGACAGACCTCCGACGCGATCTCATGGCGACATGGAGACAGCGACTGTCGCAACCCAGTGCAGGGCACGCCACAATAGTGGCGATAAGTCCCCTCTTTGAGGAGTGGCTAGAGAGGCGCCACGGCGCCCTCACCTTCCGCCTGACGCAGTTCCTCACCGAACACGGTTGTTTCGGGAGGTTCCTGCACCGAATCGGGCGGGAGGAAACGCCCGGGTGCTATCATTGTGAGGAACGTCCAGAGGACACGGGGGCGCACACCGTGGAGGTTTGCCCCGCTTGGGCGGAGCTCCGCCGTGTCCTCGTAGTGGCGATCGGCGACGGCGACCTCTCGCGGCCGGCCCTGGTTCAGGCCATGGTCCGGAGCGAGAGGGAATGGGAAGCCGTCACCTCCTTCTGTGAAGCAGTCATGCTAGCGAAGGAGGTGGCGGGACGTGAGAGGGAGAGAATCTCACGTCCCAGCCGCCGCGGGCGACGCACCGAGCGTCGGGGGCCACGTGATGGCTTCCGGCCACCGTAGGCGCGGGCCTGTGGACGGTGAGTAATGGGTTAGCTCACCGTCCGTCCGTCTTATGACGACAGGCCGTGTCGACGGCGCGTCCGTGTGCCACGCGTGCCTCAAAGAGATGTCAGCAACCAGGAAGGGGCCCGCAAGGGCCGATGCCTGCCGGGGCTGCGGGACTGTTCGAAAGAGATACCGTGGCCCTGGAACACAAAGGGCAATGAAGGAACATGGATGGGTTTTAGTCAGTAAGAGTCTGACACTCCCTCCCACTCCACCCAGAGCGGGAGAAGTCATTTGATGATTTCCCATCCGGAAAAAAAATATATATATATATATATGCATGAGCGTACTCAGGATGCCATGACATACGTACGCCATAATGGTCGTCCCGACCTTTTTAAAACGTTTACCTGTAACCCTCGATGGCAAGATATAGCAGATGGATTGTTGCTCGGTCAAAAGCCTCATGATTGCCACTACATTATAGCCAGAGTGTTTCATCTTAAGGTTAAAAAGATAATGGCGCTTTTAACCAAAGGTCAAATATTTGGAGAGGTACATTGCTTTATGTTTTCGACAGAGTGGCAAAAACGTGGCTTGCCTCACATCCACATATTGTTGTGGATGGTTAACCACATTTTGCCTGATATGGTGGATGACGTTATAAATGCAGAAATACCAAATCCAAACAAAGATCCTATTTTATATTAAATAATTAAGAACAATATATTACACGGTCCATGTGGAAGCCTGAATAATAAATCTCCATGCATGAAAGACAATACATGCACCAAAAAATATCCCCGACAATTTTTGAAAGAGACACAGACAGGTGATGATGGTTACCCACAATACAAAAGACGAGCTCCGGCTGATGGTGGTTTCACGCTGAAAATAAAAGACATTGAAGTGAATAATAGGTGGGTAGTCCCGTATAATCAGGTTCTTTCAGGCACTTTCAATGCTCATATTAATGTTGAGTTTTGTAATTCTGTAAAATCAATTAAGTATATTTGCAAGTATGTAAATAAGGGTAGTGATCAGGCGGCTTTTGCCCTTGAAAATAGAAAGGACGAAGTGACATTGTATGAGAGTGGGCGTTACTTGAGTAGTTCTGAGGCAGTGTGGAGAATATTGGGGTTTTCAATACATGAAAGGTTTCCCCCAGTTATTCATTTAGCTGTTCATCTTGAAAATGGCCAACGCATTTATTTTAACTCCGACAACCTTGCTGAAAAAATTAATAACCCACCACAATCAACACTGTTATAATTTTTTGAAATATGTAAAATAGATGATTTTGCCAAAACTCTTTTATATTCCGAAGTCCCTGCGTATTTTGTATGGTAAAAAAAATTAAATTTGTAAGAAGGAAAAGAGGAAAACCTGTTGATGGCTGGCCTGAAATAAAGAAAGAACATGTTCTAGGAAGAGTGTATACGGTTCACCCGAATAACACCGAATGTTACCATCTTCGCTTGCTTCTGCACGAGGTTAGAGGTCCATCATCTTACGACTCTCATCAACTTTTCAATTAGCTTGCATGACACTTGGCTTGCTGGAGGACGACAAACATTGGGATTCTACCCTAGAGGAAGCAGCCTTATGTGAAACACCGTTTAGAATGCGCGATTTTTCAGTATAATGCTGGCATTCTGTCAGATTTCAAACCCACTTAGTCTTGGGAAAAATACAAGGATAGTCTATCAGAAGATTACGAACGACATGTGGAGAGACTTTCTGGCAATATAGATCAACTAGCAGATGAAATCTATAATAAGTGTCTGGTCTCAATAGAAGAAGCTGTATCAGTATTAGGAGGAAAAAACCTACAGCAATACAGGTTGCCTCAGGCTAAAAAATCTGAAGGCTTGCATAACAGGAACTACCTGAGGGAAACAAGTTACAATACCGATTCTTTAGCAGAAATGGTGTTAAGTAGTGAAAGCTCCCTAACCGACGAACAAATAGATGTATATAAGAAAATACTTTCCAGTATTGAGACAGGGGTAGGTGAAATCTTTTTCTTGGATGCTCCTGGTGGAACAGGAAAGACTTTTCTTATTAACTTATTACTGGCCAAAGTGAGAAGCAATCGTGGTATCGCTTTATCGGTCGCGTCTTCTGGAATTGCTGCCACGCTGCTAGAAGGAGGCACAACTGCACACTCTACGTTTAAACTCCCTGTCAATTTAATACAAACTGAAACCCCACTCTGCAATATTCCCAAACAAAGCAATATGGTCGAAGTACTTCGTAAAACAAAATTAATTGTTTGGGATGAGAGTACTATGGTTCATAAGGGGGGTTTCGAAGCCTTAAATAGATTTTTACAAGATATCAGGAATAGTAGGCAAATGGGGGGAGTAACTGTATTGTTAGGAGGTGATTTCCGGCAGACATTACCTGTAGTGCCTAGGGGAACGCGAGTAGATGAAGTCAAAGCGTGTGTGAAACGGTCTAATTTGTGGCCATCAGTGACTAAACTTAATCTTACAAAAAATATGAGAGTCCACCTGAGGAGAAATGTTTCTGCTGGACAGTTTTCAGATCTTTTAATAAAAATAGGAAGTGGTCAGGTGATTACCCAGAAATGTATAATAAAATAATTCTCTCTACAGAGTTAGGCACTATTGTGACCACTGTAAAAGAGCTTATAGTTAAAATCTACCCAGATATTAATAAAATCCACGATAAACCTGCAGAATGGCTGTGTCAGTGTGCCATTCTAACACCAAAAAACGACCAAGCCACAATCATCAATGAAATTCTTTTGAGATCGTTCGAAACAGTTGAAAATTGTTATAAATCGGTGGACTCAGTGATAAACAACGACGACGCCATACGTTACCCGGTTGAATTTCTTAACACGTTGAAGCCTCCCGGTCTGCCAACTCACATTTTAAAATTGAGTTGGCGCCACAGTAATGTTGCTGCGTAATTTAAACCCGCCAAAATTATGCACTAGCACCAGGTTGCGAGTGAAAACATTGCAGCGATATGTTATCGAGGCAACTATACTGACCGGTTGTTCCCGAGAGGAGTCTGTATTTATTCCGAGAATTCCTTTAACACCATCGAACTACTCCTTCGAGTTCAAAAGACTGCAGTTTCCTCTCAAAGCCTGCTTTGCCATGACAATAAGTAAATCGCAAGACCAAACTCTAAATTTAGCAGGGGTAGACTTAAGGGAGAACTGCTTTTTACACGGCCAGTTATATGTGGCCTGCTCTAGAGTAAGCTCCCGGAGCAGCCTAGTCATTTTAGCACCTGAAGGAAAAACAAAAAATATTGTTTACAAAGAAAAACTGCGGTAGTTAAAGTATTTCATTGTAAACAATATTAATTATTTATTTTCCACTTCTGGTTGTCTCTCAATTAGATCTTTTCACAACCGATTTGAGTTCTGTTAAAACCATACAGTTACTGTCATCCCAGAGATTAGTTAAGTTTTACAAACAACTTCGTCCTTATTTCTTTGTTTGGAATATTTTCAGTTCGTATATTCAATCAAAGGGAGTGAGAGTGCTTATAATGTTTGTTTCTGAAAAAAAAGTTTTTTGAAGCATTGTTTCATGAAGGCCACGCGGGCGAAGCCGCGGGCAGAAGCTAGTAATAATATAATAATATTACAACTCATTATTAAGAGGGTTTATCCCTCGCGTGCTGGCAACGTCGCATTTGTAGAGGTTTTTTGTGATTATTTCATTAAATTTAAATAAAAGTCCTACATATTTTTATTAGAACCATGCACTAGATCGTTGTATTTTATAATTATTTACATTTACTCTAGTAAATAAAAATACAACGATCTAGTGCATGGTTTTAAAAATATAGTACTTTGTTTTTTTTTTTATTTGTATGGTTCAGAAAAAAATAATATCGCAATGACGGGGAGAAGAAGTGCCTTTCGGCTTCTTTAAGGGTCTTTTTACACCCTTGTATGTTCAAATATGAAGATTTTATTGGAGTTTTAAAAACATCACGGAAATGCTCCTGCAAGTTCGCATCAGGACAGAAGACAGAGACAGCCTGAGGTTCCTGTGGCGCGGGGATCGCGATCGTCGCGACGTTTTAACCAAAAGAATATAGAATGACATCAGTCATCTTCGGCGCAACATCGTCTCCAAGCACAGCGATTTACGTGAAGAACCGAAACGCAGCTGACTACAAAGAACAATATCCAGAAGCCACAAGGGCGGTCGAGCTGAACCACTAAATGGACGACTACTTGCACAGTTTCCATTCAGAAGAGTACTTCAAGAAAATAACAGCGCAGGTAGACTTCATACACAAAAAGGGCGACAACAAAAATCAAACTCAGGGGATGGGCGTCAAACCAACCTGAGCTGCTGCAAGGCGTGAAAACTGAAGCAATCAAAAAGACAGAAGTGAACCTTGGTGAAAAAGAAGAGAAGACACTAGGTGAATACGCCGCGATGAACGCATCGCTATCTGTCAACCAATCAGAGCAGAGGGGGGCGCGCGGGGAAGGCGCGCGCGCCGGCCGCAAGCGACGAGAGCGACACTGCGCTACAGACACCGCCGCGAGATTACGTATACCTTTAAGTCCGCGTCCCGCGATAGCATAAGTAAATTGTAATGCCTTCACAGACTAGTAATTATAACGCATAACAGAACAAACGCTGCTTTAATTGAAGAGACCCAAACCCAAGACTCAACATCGAGCTGTACTTCATCTCAGCTCCGACACTGGTCGCCAGATGTCGCCCCCAAATTCCACCAAAAGTCGGAGACTATGGTGGATTGAAAACGAACCTGATGCCTTCAGAATTGGTGTAGTTATAAATTGAATCTACACTGGCCCCTAGTAACCTACCCAACTCGTTCTTTGCTCCAACAAAATTAGTGCCGGTGTCGCAATAAATTGTATGAGGTCTATTTCTCCTAGTGATAAAACGACGTAAGCTAAGTATAAATGCGTTAGTACTAAGATCACTAACGATTTCTAAATGAATACTTTTAGTGGAAAAGCAAACTATCACGTTCAGGTAACATTTTGTTATTCTGTTACCTCTGCCTTTCTTACTAGAAATAAGAAAAGGTCCAGCGAAGTCTATTCCACACACTTGAAAAGGATGGCAAGGTGTGACCCTATCTACTGGTAAATTGCCCATTAGCGGCTCCATAGTTTTGCCTCGCATTCGTGTGCAAACAACGCATTTTTTCACGATGCTGCGGGCTAAAGTTCTGCCTCCTACAGGCCAGAATTGTTCACGAAGTGAACTAAGCAGTAATTGAGGGCAATAATACGGGGTGTAAACAGACCCTTCACCAAGCCGTCAACCAAGCATTCTGTACATCAAACTAAGTAACTTTACGCAAAAATTTTTGCAGGGGAACGAAATTTTTTTTTGGGTCAAAAATCACATTTTATGGTAAAACTCAATATAATGCGCTCAAAAATTATTGTTGATGGATGCTTTGAATAGTAAACGGACCATGGAGGTAATTGGAGTAAAGTTAGAACCTTAAAAAGTAGTATTTAAAAAAAAAATTGGAACTTTGACCCCCAATATACACCAAAAAGTTGGAAATTAAAAATGTTCCTTTATCTCTAAAAGAAAGTGAAGAAGAGCTCAGTTTGATTGTTCTAAATACAGCGAATGCTGTTGGCGCTCCTCTGCAAAGATCGGAAATCAAAGAGGTCTATAGCGTGAGCAAAAAGGACAAAGCCTCAAAAATTATTGTCGACTTAACTAGCAATACTATTAAAGAAACCATAATTAAGAAAGCGAGACAATTCAACTCGAATAACAAGCAGAAAAAGCTCAGCTCTGTACACCTAAACATGGACGGCCCTGCCACACCCATCTATGTGTCTGACTTCTTGCCTCCTAAAACCCAACACCTCTTCTACCTAGCTAGAAAATTCGCTAAGGAATATAACTATTCATACTGTTGGTCCTCAGCTGGTAAAGTTTTCCTGCGGAAAAGTGAACCAGAAAAACCAATAGTGGTTAAATGTGAAGCCGATCTTGAAAACCTGGTACCAAACATTTGACTATATATACCGTATTGTAATTTTGTAACTTTGTCCAATTGGTTTTTGCATGTCTTACTTGTTTTTTTACATAAAATTTGTATCTACTCATACACATTTCCACACGACTGTACACACTTCACAACTAAATACATTCGCTCACATTTCTTTATAACTTCATTATACATTACTACTCGTGAGAATCTCAGTATTATCATTCTTCACATACACCCAAAACGAAAAACGCACAACATACATTCACTCTGCGATCACAAACCCATACACCAACATTTTACTAGAAACAACATTCGCTGATCTAAACAATATAAACAATTTAGAAAATTTAGTTCTGACGGAATTGTACAACTGTGCACCTGAATCTTGCAAAACTACCGTAACTAAACCAAATACTTTTTTAAAAATTCTGCAACAAAATATTAGAAGTATTAACAAAAATTATCTCGGCCTAAATACGTTACTAAAACGAATACGGTTGAGCTGTGATGTTATAATTCTGTCTGAATGTTGGCTCTCATCCGTTTATACCTTACCAATTATACCTGGCTACTCTAGTTTCTCAACTACACGAAACTACAACCAAAATGATGGCGTTGTCGTTTACGTGAATAACGACATTAGCTTCAATATAGAAGAACCGGACATCTTGGAAGCGAACTGCCTACTTATTAAAATAAACAAAAAGACCGCGATAATCGCAATATACAGACCGCCTAGTTTTCACACATTAGAAAATTTTTTACGCACTTTACAGGAACTTTTATTAAAACTATCCGGCTTCAAAAATATAATTTTGATGGGCGACTTAAATATAAATATCAAGGTTTTAAATGTAACTACATCGAGCTATCTCGACCTACTATCCTTCTTTGGTATGATACCTGCACATTATGAGCCAACTAGAGGATCTAGCTGTCTGGACCATGTGATAATTAAAACTAAAGCTTCTTCTCTTACATTTATTCTTCAGTCTACAGTTACTGACCACGAGGCTACCCTATTCTGTTTGCGCTTATGTGGACAAAACCACAAAGCAAAATTTGTGAACAAAATTGACTTTGAGAATCTGAACAATGACTGCGGAAATATTGATTTTAATGGTGTGTACGATAATAACATAAATCCTAATGACCTCATGACTAATTTCATTCAAAACTTACAAAAAATAATAATAAACAACACAATAAATATTAAAATTCCCAGAAATAAAATTACCATAAAACCGTGGATTACTCCTGGCCTCCTGAGGTGCATAAGAACAAGAGACAGAATGCACTACAAGCTAAAACACCACCCTGACAATAATGTCTTAAAAATATCCTACAAAAGATACAGAAATTTTTGTAATGACATAATAAAAAAATGTAAGAGACAATATGACAGGAATATACTTGATTCGGCCGGAAGTGATAACAAAAAACTTTGGTCCGCTATTAAAACTATTACCAATCTGAAAAATTCAAATGCACCACCGTTGGAACTTTTACATACCAAGTCCTTCCCAGAAGATTCAGTTAACGCAGTAAATTCCTATTTTGCAAACGTGGGCATGGAGTTGAAAAGTAAAATTCCAACTGGTCTTTCTCCACTCCCAACTAACACTGCAAATTTCAAGTCCTTCTGTAACTCTTTTGTGCTTTTGGAGACAACTGAAGAGGAAGTAGAAGGAATTATCACCAACCTTCGCTCAGATTGTGGAGCAGGTTGGGACAACATAATGTCAACAGTCCTTAAAAATTTGAAAAAATATATAGTCCCTCCTCTCACTTATATCCTGAATAGATGTTTAGCAGAAGGCATTTTTCCAGATTCGCTAAAAAAAACCATTGTTATCCCTATTTTTAAGAGCGGTAGCAAGGAAGAAGTGGCAAACTATCGTCCAATTTCAGTGCTCACCTCTATTTCAAAAGTATTTGAAAGGATTATTAATAACACATTTGTGAAATTCTTAGAAGATAAAAATATCTTATCACCTAATCAGTATGGCTTTAGAAAAGGGAAATCTACAACTGACTGTATTCATACATTCACTGAATCTATTGTCAGTAAGTTAGATAATAGGAAAAAATGCTTGACTATCTTTATAGACCTTCAGAAAGCTTTTGATACTGTATGCCCACGTTTATTGATATCCAAACTAGAACATATGGGAATAAGGGACACACAATTAAAATTATTCCAGAGCTATTTACAAGATCGATATCAATCAGTTCGGATAGGTAATACGCTGAGTGAAGAAAGACCGATAAATATTGGAATCCCACAAGGAAGTATCTTAGGCCCCCCCCTCTTCCTTTGCTATATCAATGATCTTTGCCAGCTAAACATTAGTAACTGTCTTGTGATGTCTTATGCCGACGACACTACATTAACGTTTTATGGAAACTCATGGGACGAAACTTTTGTTGCTGCCCAAGAAGGTTTCAATATTGTAACTCATTGGCTTGCTCTCAACAAACTGACCTTAAATGCCTCCAAAACTAAATACATAGAGTTTACAATACATAATGTTGCATCTAATACTAATAATTTCAATGTTTATGCACACACATGTAATCCAGTAACCACCAACTGTACCATGTGTCCAATGATATCAAAAACAGAATCAATAAAATACTTAGGCATCATAATCGATAAAAACTTATCTTTCAAACAACACTTTTCACATCTGGTCCAGAAAACTAGAAAACTCGTTCATATATTTAAAAATCTTAGGCATGTTGCGAGTTGGAAACTGGTTAAAACTGTGTACGAATCCCTATGCCAATCAATCCTATCGTATGGTATTTCCATCTGGGGCGGCTCGTACAAAACAGATATCCTTGACGTTGAAAGAGCTCAACGACTTCTCCTAAAAGTTGCTCTCTTCAAACCACGCTTATACGCTACAACAACCCTCTATAACGAAGCAAAGGTATTAACGATCAGGCAGCTTTATATACTACAAACAATTTTAAAAAAACATTCCTCTATAGACGTTTCTACGGCTAGAAGGAAGGTTAATACTAGGCGATCCTATGAAGTCTGTGAAACAACTCCAGTAAGAACATGTTTTGCCCATAATTTCTTCAATTTCAGATCAAGCAGACTGTATAATAAAATTAACAAGATTCTGGCAATTGTTAATTTGTCTAGGGTAGAATGTAAAAAGAAGCTTACACAGTGGCTTTTAGAACTTGATTATGAAGAAACGGAAAAACTGCTTACTATCTTATCCTAGTCTAGCGTTTTTCATAAATACATACTCACGCACACATTCGTATACACAACCATTTTTTAAACGTACACACTACAATAAATTACTCTCTCTCACACACACACACACAACACCACACCACATATACACGACACCTTCCACTTTACACTCACACTACAAAAACACACACACACACTTTTATTTTTTATTATTTAGTACCTATTCTTGTTATTCATTTCTTACAATAGTCCTACATTTCCTACGTTCTAGAATTGTCATAATTCCAATCGCGGCGAGGGGGGCCAGGAGTCCATAGCACAGGGTATCCTAGTTTGGATTCCTGACTCCCACAAACCTTTGTACTTCCAATATTTGTAAAACCTTTATATTGTAATTGTACTTTGTGGGAGAAAATAAATCTATTATTATTATTATTATTATTAATATCTCCGTAACTAGAAGGTTCCCAGGTATGGTCCAGAACAAAAAATTGATCACAATGACGAGGAGAACAAGTGCCTTTCGGCTTCGTTAAGGGTCTTTTTACACCCTTTATAATCAGTCGTAGGTGTTCGTCTTCCATCAAGAGCCGAGTAAAATAGTGCTTACCGTCCAGGAGGATCGGGTGCTTTTTATCAAAATTACAATCAGTATTCTGAAGACGACCACCCACTCTGAGCACTTCGTTGCCATCGAGGAAAGGAGAAAACTGTAACAGGTAAGAGTTAGGTTTCAAATTTTTACCTTGCTTAAGTAAGGATATTTCTGAAAGGTAAGTTTGACTTTGAGCCAGTTTTATCAGGTAAGTAAATGCAATTTCTATTTCTTCTAGTTTTAAGGAACCTAATACTTTATTTTTAGGGTTTTTACAATTATTAACAAAACGCAAGACATATGTTACAATCCTTTTTAACCTATTTATTTTAGAATAATTCTTAAAGTTAACTAATGGTGATGATGCCACATTAGTCATAGTTATACACTGTTAAATTTTGATCGTTTTAATCCCGCGGAGGATCGATCCGGTCCATGAAATACTATCGATTTGTAAAGATATTTTTTTTTTTTTTTTAAACTCGAATTAATTCTCGCATGAGTGAAAAAACGATGCGAACCGTAAGTAGGTAGCATTCGGTACTAACAACTATTATGCGTAAACGCAGTCAACGTGGACTCACAAAAATTAGCCAATCCTAGACCAAGCCCCACCCCCAAACCCCATTTGATTGGCAATGCAAAAGCCGCGCGCCCCGCGCACTCCGCGCGCTAAGGGCATCACAGGACTACGTCATGTAAACAATTCAGTTTCTCTAAGGCGTCATCGGTGTGTTGTTGTTACGATAATCCTTGTCGCGCGAAAGTAATGGCGTCTCGTAATTACGTGTACTCCAACCTGGAGTTCGTTGCCATGGTGCAATTTTACGCGATCGGGGGTTTTGATGCGCAAGCGGCTCGTCGTCTCTACAGCGAACCAAACCACTTGCAATCTTTGCGACTGCGTGGTATACCTAACCCGCAAATTCCGTCTGGTCAAACAATTGTGGCGGCTACGCAGCGTTTGTTAGATCACGGACAATTCCGTACACCTTCACACGCTCAGGGCCGTGGTCGCCAACCAGTCTACACACCTGAATTAGACGAAGAAATCCTAGAGTACTTTGAACGAGATCCCAAGCGTAGTACAAAATATGGCTGCAATTAGTTTTAACGTAAGTCAATACTACGTTTGGAAGCTCTTAAATACAGAAGGACTCTATCCGTATCACTTTAGAAAAGTACACGCCCTCCACGAGAACGACGGAGAGAGCTAGAGTCGCATTTTGCCAGTGGATATTAAACAATCGCGAAGTTAATATTCTGTGGACGGACGAATCGACTTTTACGCGTGTAGGACTATTTAATCAACGAGATGAACATTTTCACACACGTGATTAGTGAGAGTAGTCATCAAGTGCGTGAACAATTATTACGTATCGCGAAGTGTCCCTTAGTATTAAAAAAATCAAAGGTGATTTAGGTATGTAACAGAACTTATTTGAAATCATTATAAATAATTTTGATTCCACATTTTTAAATTCGCCATAACGGCACGATTACGATTATGACGGTCTTAAGCCCGTAAAAGTATGAAGGAAAATTTGGAATCATTTAATTTGTTTACGCGAACATCAGCTGAGCGAGTCAATAACCTAACTTGATCGGGCGTAGTGTAGGTAGTTAGGTACGCAGTATGACGACGCGACGCACGCGTAGGTAACTAGCTCGTGGCGCTACTACCGGATTCATTCATTTTGCGAGTATTACGTTATCACTTTTTTTTTTTTTTAAGGGATACAGTGCTGTGCACGCTTTTGATGAATAGTATTTTGTAAGTTAAACCACCGGTCCAAGGGATTAAAACGATCAAAATTTAACCGTGTATGTTCACTGATAGGCGTTTTAGTTTCAGGTAAACTCGAAGGCTCTAAAGAATTTCTATTATGAGGCCAATTTATTTCATTTTGCAACAGGAATTCTGGGCCATTCCACCATACAGTTGAGGCCTGAAGTTGACCTGGGTCCACCTCTCGAGAAGCGAGGTCGACCGGGTTTAAAGTGGAAGGTACATGTTTCCAAGATTCCCTAATAGTCAACTCATGAATCTCGTTGACTCTGTTACAAACAAATGCCTTGAGTAATTTTGGTTGAGTTCGAATCCAACCCAGAACGACAGTTGAATCGGTCCAGAAGATCTCACGGTCAATAGTGCAACGAAGGGAATGACTCACCTTAGTGGCTAATCGCGCGCCCAACAAGGCTCCACACAACTCAAGACGCGGGATTGTTGTTGGTTTCAGTGGCGCGACGCGTGTCTTTGCACATAACAGGATAACTTGTACATTATTATGACGGTCTACAGATCGTAAATAAACACAAGCCCCGTAAGCCTCCTGTGACGCATCTACAAAACAATGAAGTTCTATTAATATTGGAATTACATAAAATATGTCTAGGTACTCTAATGTTAGCTAGTATATGGGCGTTGGAAACAAACTTTTCCCAAGTTTTCTTAATGTTCTGTGGAACTAACTCGTCCCAACTTAATTTTAAAACCCAAAGTTTTTGCAATAAGATTTTAAGTTGTATAGTGCACGCACTTAACAATGCCTAAAGGGTCAAATATGTTACATGTATTTGACAAAATGGAACGTTTTGTAACGTTATGAACTGTTTTGTCTTAATTAACTGAGAATTGCAAATGTGAGCTGTAGTGCTAAATCTAGTTCAGCAAAATCACTAAACGACATTCAGTTCATAGGACCCGTAATTCAGAATGATTTATTAAATATTTTAATTCGATTCCGTCAACACAAATTTGTTTTGTCCGGGCATATAAAATTAGCAAACAAATAAATGTTATGTAAATGGCAGTAAGTAAGACCAATTATTATAAAGTTGGCATACTAATGATCAAGTTTCTTATTAATATATTTTTATTTTGTTGTTTTTAAGAATGCCAAAACAGACCAGCAAAGAGACGCTGGTTAAAAAGAAAATGGCAGAAAGAAGAAAAAAAGCAAAAATAAAGATCTATCCCAAACAGGCTGAAACACTGCGAAAAAGAGTTGTTAGAAAAAAAGAAAACGAGTGTTTTCTTGTTTTTAAGTTTTTTTTTAGTAAAGATGAGAGAAGGTTTATATTTGAAAACTACAAATTCCTTTCTTAGATTTAAAGACTGATTGTAGAAACCATTGATTTAGTCTGGTGATTAGCATCCAAATATTGAGTTAAGGTTTTTTAGTTTAACTGAAATCTGCAGAGCGTTGTCACTATAGTGTTGGTGAAATAGTAATGATCTGTTAGCTGTTTCACTGTGTCTCTCCTTGGATTTAATATTATTTATTTTGTTTGAAACAACAAAAAATTACATAATAAAGCATTGAGTCCAAGCATAGCCCTTTCCGTCATGTCGTGATGGCCCAGAGGTTAAAGCCTCGCCTCTCATGCATGAGGTTGTGGGTTCAAATCCGGGCAAGTACCAATGTGACTTTTTCAATTCATATGTACTTTTCTAAGTTTATCTTGGACATCACAGACATCGGTGAAGGAAAACATCGTGAGGAAACCTGGACTTATAATTAATATAAGTCTGAAATCGCCAACCCGTCTTGAGCAAGCGTGGTGATCAATGCTCGTGCCTTCTCTGTATGAGAAAAGGCCTTTGCCCAGCAGTGGGACAGTAACAGGCTGGTATTATTATATTATTATAGCCCTTTCCATAGCTCGCTGAGTGACCTCGAATTTATGAACCAGCCGTACCGAGAGTGTCCACGTTTCAACCCTGGAAGTCATAACAGGCTGGACGTACTGGTTGAAGACCTTAGTCTTTAGGCTCTGTGCAATACGCGACGAGAAGATCCGACTAAGTTTCCCAAAAGTTGCCCATCCCAGCTGAATTCTTCTGTCAGTCTCTTAAAGTTGTTCTTACCAAACGGCAGAGTTTGCCCTAGATAAACATATTCTCGAACAACCTCAAGAGGACCGCCATTGACAACAATAGGTCCTGGTTCCGGGTAACGTGTTCGTTGAACATAACCTGGGTTTGTCCAAGTTCACCCTGAGGTCAACGCGATGATATTATGGTATTGATGAATCAACGTTGTATGATGATTTCATCTGCAATGCAAATCTCAAGTGTGAGATGTACTCGCCGTTGATGTTATTGCCAGGTATGTTGGTGAGGGGCTGCGGGACTATTCGAAAGAGATACCGCGGTCCTGGAACACAAAGGGCTAAGAAGGAACATGAACACAAGTCTGAAACTCCCTTCCACTCCGCACAGAGTGGGGGGAGGGGGGGTCATTTGATGATATCCCATCCAAAAAAAAAAAAAGTGCGTTGGTGAACCATTTTGGCTAAATTACGTCCCCTTGGCTCACCCCCTGACGCAATGGGATATGCTCTGTTTGCTGGTTCTGAGTTTGAATGGTTATTGTGGTGTTTTCATAAAGAGTTCTCAGCACTTGGATGTATCGCTAGTCGACTTGGCATCGCTGCAGAGACTCCAGAACTGACCAGGTTTCGACAGAGTCAAAAGTCTTCTCGTAGTCTACGAATGTAAGACACAGCGGCCGATTTAAATACTCTTCGAACTTCTGTATGATCCGCCGCACTGTGTGGATGTGGTATATGGTGCTGAATCCTCCTCGAAACCCGGCCTGCTCCGGTGGCTGGCAGTCGTCGAGTCTTTGTGCTAGACGATTCGTGATAACTTTTGAAAACAGCTAATACACGTGGCTAAGGAGCGAAATGGGTCAGTTATTCTTGAATAGGGTCTTGTACCCTTTTTAAAGAAAAGAACGACCACGCTTCTTCACCACGCTTCTGGAGTTCTCCCAGAGAACAGGACCGAGTTGAAAAGCTCCCGTAGCTTTCTTACACGACTTCCTCCCGCTTTCAGGATCTCAGTCGTTATCCCATCCTTACCAGGCGCTTTTCCATTTTTAAGCTGTCTAAGTGACGGCCCGATTTTGTTTTGGCTGAATTCTGGTAGGTCTTTTGTGAAATGGCGGGTTAAAGTGGCTCTGGAATCCTTATTTTCGGGATCAGGTCGAGATGCATGCGATGCGTACAACTTGCCGTCGAAGTTTTCGACTTCCGACAGAATCTCCGGCTTCGAAACAACCTTATCTCTACTAGATTTGGTCTCTATTACCACTTGGTCTTTATTATTAATTTTGTTTAAATAAAAATATTTGTGTTTTTTTGTTTTCGTTTTTTTTGTGTCATAAACTCATAATGTTAGATCAGATAAATAATAATAAATATTTTTTAACAACTGAAAGTTTCATTAACCAATGAAGTTATTGATGCGAATGAGAATTTGTGAGATTAGAGGTTAGATTTCGATTGATAGATGATTTACATTAGATTACATTGAGCTTTATTAGTGAGATTGAGGTTTGTGACGGAGAAATTAAATTTTGGTGCCACTGATTTTCAATTTTGGTGGACACTTTCGATTTTGGTGGGCGATTTTCAATTTTGGTGGCCACACTAGACTTTGAACTAAAATATCTCAAAAAGTTATCGAGATTTTCTCAGCCCTCTTGAAGATCCTTACAGCTTGGACTTTCTTTTATTATGACAGCCCCTTATTTTTCACGAATAATGAAGAAAAAATTGCGCCACCAAAATTGAATAAAACTGCATGTTGTTGATATTCACCCTTAAGATGGACATCGTGTGGTATTGGGAAGGGGTCCGCCCTCGTTAAGCTATGCTAAAACCCAATACTCTTACACGATGTCCGGAGAAGGGGGGGTGAGGCGTCATGGAGCCGGCAAAGACCCATGGCGCTGCTTTGCCTCAACAGGAGCTGACCTGTTCTGTTGGGGGATGTCATCTCGGGCCTCGACCGAGTGACTTAGTGCAAGAGGGACATGAGGGCGCCAACCCTAATGTTGGTCAGCGGGTGGCAGATATAGGTACTCTTCACTCTCCGGGTGTACCTGTTAATATGCTAGGAGATCAATAATGTCCGTATTTATGCAAAATGGAACCACACGACAAATTCCGTTTTTAAATTTTATTGAAGAATACTATTTAAAAGTGTTTGAAATTTCTTATACAAAAAGAACCACATGATTTTTCCCTTGGAAAACAGGTATACAAAAAGCAGAACAGAACCAACAGCAACAACAAACGTTACGTATAATGCAAAACCGAACCACAGTATAACGGGACTTGATTGTTCAAACAAATAAACGATATTACTACCATGCCATTTTATACAAAACAGATCCACACTTACAATACAAAGAATTATTACAAACAATTATTTTTAATACACCAAATAGAACCAAGTTTCTGTGGTATCGTCATGCGTAAAGTAAATTCATAATTTAATTACTAATATTTTGTTGCCAAAATTGAACCACAAGCATTCGGTTCTATCATGTATAAATAAATATTGTAAAACAGTAGATCCTACTAGTATGTGATTTCGAAGTTTCAAAGTAAAACGTCAAACATCTTTCAAAATAGGTGACATTAAACGAAGCAGTTCGGATGTGTGACGACCGTTTTTCCTCCGCGAAAAAAGTTTATTGTATTTGTTAATTTCTTTTAAAATTAAGTGTGAAAATGTTGAGTAGAGGCAAGCAATTGGTAATTAGAGCATTGGAGACGAAAACCGAAGATGATAACGAAGATACAACTGGTTCAAGGTTCGTGGTCAAGTAGTTTTGTTTAATGCACTTATATATATTTTTTTGTGAATTAAAGCTTTATTACGATAATATAAATACATAGTTTCATTTATATCAGTTAATACCTGGGTTGTGGTTCTTTTTTGTATATAAGAAAACCTATCAATTAGTAAATGTTAAAAGGAACCACATGCACATTTACTTAATTATCTAGAAAGTTTAAGAGTATTCAGAGCAAATTTATTTACACATACATAGATACGTAATTTATCTATAAATTTAAATAAAATAAATAGTAATTTCACTTCATCTAACAGAGCTGCACATGTTTTTGTAAATTCTTTGATATCTCAAAAGTGAGTGTTTGCTGGGTGGTTCCTTTTTGCATAAATACGGACAATTATGTAACGACGATCGACCCGTAGCATTGACTCGTCTAGATTTATTTAAAATTTTTGAAATCGAAGCATATAAACGAGGCCCGAAAGTGCGGCCTATGGACCTTTCTCCAGTTGAGAGGAAATCCATAGTACTAAATGCCCTGTATCCTAAAGGCACCCCTGATTACATTAATAGAGACTTGCATTCTGTGGGAAAAACTATCACAGCATTTTTGTGTAGATGTGAACAACTATATAAAGCAAGTTCACGAAATCGAGTAAGGTTTCTTAAGAAAAACAAAAACTGGCTTTCGACAATTTTTAATCATGGTATTTCTTCCGACATCCGCCGTCAAAAATGTTTAGAAACCCATATACCAGAAAATAAAGAAGTTTTGATGTCAGAAGAACAGGAATCAACGAGCTCCATACAAATATTAACAGCTTTGCCATCCACATCAAAAGAACCTATTAGTTTACTTGATGCTCCTTCTACTTCTAAACACTATGAAGACCTAAGCAATCGTAGTCAGCGACGTTTAAGGACAAGTCTTGAACAAGAACTCGAAGACCAACCTATAGATAAACTGATTAAGGTTGTGTCGAAAATAGCATCAAATAAAACAGGTGTTGAGCTAAGTAAAATTTCTGCCAGTGACTTCTAGTTTGTTATCAAAGAGTGCCTAAAAACTCCTACTCAATCAACAGCTATTACCAATATGATTAGATCTTGTCAAGAAACTAAAGGTATACTGTAAACGGCTGATGAAGCTCTTTGTTTAATTATAGATAGAAAATTATCTGTTGAAGACTATATAACTATACAACAAGGTGCCAAATCTCGAGGTTCAAATATTTATCCTCCCTATTATAGAATACAGATGGCTAAAAAACTATGTTACCCAGATGTCGAAATTTCTATAACAGAGCGAGAAGCAAAAGTTCCTCTGTTCGATTTGCTTATGCACACATTCCGCCGAATTATTGATTCTTACGACGATACAGTTTCCGAGTACTGCAGACAAAAACAGTTAAATAAAATTAACTGTATTTTTGAAGGTTCTTGGGGTTTTGATGGCAGTACTGGGCAATCTTACTATAAGCAGATATTTGCTGATGATAGCGATGACGAGCATTGCCTTTTTGCTACCACATACATCCCATTGCGTGTAAAAACAGTTGATGGGTTTGTATTTGGGGCAAATCTTAGTCCTCAATCTTTCCGATATTGTCGACCAATACAGATCCAATATCGATCAGAAACCAAGGATTTAATTCAGAAAGAGAAACATAGTGTAGAAGAAGAAATTAAGGACCTTATGCCGATTTTTGCAGAAAACTCCTCCGGAAATACTATAATTGCGGATCCAAAATTATATCTAACGATCATAGATGGCAAGGTATTTAATGTAATAACGAATACCAGCTCGCAATTATGGTGTGCATGTTGTGGAGCTACTTGCACGGATTTTACAAGCTTGATCTAGTAACAAAAAAGGCAATAAATAAAGATGCTCTGTTACATGGACTTAGCCCATTACATGCCTGGATCAGAATCTTCGAATTTTTGCTGCACTTAGGGTATAAAAATGACCCAGGCGTACAAAAATGGAGAGTAGCCAAAAATTCTTCCGAAGCTGGTATCGTAGAAAGTAGAAAAAAAACGTATCCAAGCTGAAATCCGGCAAAAAATGGGTTTGCTTGTCGATGTCGTACGACCAAATTCAGGTACAACGAATGACGGCAACACTGCGCGCACTGCATTGTCAGATTTCAACCGCAAAACCTTTGCAGAGATTTTGGGAATCGAGGAATGGCTAGTCGAAGATCTACACACTATTCTAGTGGCATTGTCAAGTGGGTTGGAAATTGATTACGCGAAGTTTCAAGTTTTTTGCTTTAATCTTGCTACCAAGTGTGTGGAAAATTTTAGCTGGTTCTACATGTCAGTCACCATGCACAAAATACTGATACATGGTGCGAACATAATAGATTCCATTTCGTTGCCAATTGGTATGCTGTCAGAACAAGCTGGTGAGTCAAGAAACAAACAAGTTTGTAGCACAAAAAATGAAGGACTTTCATATAAACTTGCACGAGCCCTTAGACCTCCTTAATCCGGCCCTGTCGCAAAATTTGTTCTTAGCGGACGTCTACTACCTATAAACTACGTAGTGCTTAGTTTATTGTTACATGAGAATGGTCTAAAATTTCTAAATCTTTATCTGTACTCGAAAACTAACTTTCAACGAAAATACAAGTTCTTACGAGAAGTTATAAAGAGAGTGCATCAGGTTAAGTTTCATGAATTTAATGATAATAAAGAAGTGATACCTCCGGATGAAGCACTAACCAATTCTGTATTTATTTTCGATGATGTGGCATGTGAAAATCAAATAAACATTCGCAATTACTTGTCTATGGGTAGACATTAACACATTGATTGCTTTTATTTATGTCAAACATACTCTAAAATTCCTAAACAGTTGCTGCGTGATAACGTAAACTTTCTTATAATATTTTAACAAGATGATGTAAACTTGAAACATATTTATGAAGAGCATGTTAGTTCTGATATGTCCTGGAATCAATTCAAGAATATTTGTAATACAGTTTGGAAAGAGCCATATAACTTTGTTAGTATTTGCAAAGAGTCGTTAATAATCAATGGAAGGTACAGACAGAATTTAGATAGTTTTTTTTTTAAATTATGAGCGTGAATGTGTAATAATTATATAAATCAACTAGCTGACCCGCGCAACTTCGTCTGCGTCACCTAAGAGAGGGTTAGAGGGAGTGGGTCGTAGGCACCTATAATACAATTCTTAAGGAGCACATCACACACATAATGAAAATGTGAGCGCGGCCTAACCATTATTTTGCTGCGGAGTTATTTTAAAACTGTGATATCTCCTAAGATATTCATTGAAATCAAATGATGTTAGAGGAATTGCGCTCAAAATTAAATACTTGTGATGAATAACGTATTTATTTGGATAAGGATAAATACCATGTTTACAAAAACATCTTTGTAAAAATAATGCATAATTTTTGAAGAAAATTTAGAACCATAAAAAAGGTTATAGTGAGCGAGTAAGTTAAAAGATAGACATAATGCTATCATCACGGACTTTTTTTAAAACTTTTAAAAGGAATATTTTCGTCATACATGATTGCTGCGTAACTTTAACCGTTTACGCAGCAGACGCAACGGAAGCTCTCAAAAGGAATACATTTTCCGCGTTTTTTATTTTGTGTGCAGTACAGAATAAGAATCACTAAACTATTCTTATTATGTTTTTCCATATAAGGGCTGCCCTCGACTGCCTTACGTCTTCATCCTCAGACACTCGATGATAGTCATAGTCCAGCTAGGTCTGAAGTTCTCATCAAGGTGCATGAAATGAGCCCAAACACGATTTTTAGGGTTCTGTAGCCAAATGGCAAAAAACGGAACCATTATAGATTCGTCTTGTCTGTCCGTCTGAATGTCACAGCCACTTTATTCCGATACTATTCGGACTAAACCATTGAAACTTAGTAGGTAGATGTATTTTGTGTACCGCTTTACGATTTTTATACAATAATAAAAAAGTTACAGATTAAGGGGGCTCCCCCCACAAAGAACTAAAACTTTAAAAAAAAATCAAACCTATACGTGCAGGGTGTCTATAGATAGGTCTTTAAAAATGTCAATGAGATTCTTAAAACCATTTTTTTCTCAAAGTCAGTTGTTTGAAAGACAGACACTTCCAAAGTGGTAAAATTTGTCCTCCGCCCCTCTAATTTCTAAAGTAAGAAGAGGAACATTCTGAAAAGATTGTAGGATTGTACAACGTAAAATTGGTTTGAATACTATTTGATGTTTACTTTTTGAGATATGGGACTTTTTCATCAAACTGCAGCAGTAACTTTGTTTTTTATTAACAAAAATATTAACATAACAACATTAACATTAACATTATGATGACAAATTTAGTTTTGCTGTTGAATGTTGAATACAACATAATATGAAAGAGCCTTCAAAATATTTTTATTATATTGTTTGGTGCTAAGGAACCCTATGTGCGTGTGCGTACGACTCGCACTTGGCCGGTTTTTTTAATTTTAAATGGGACCAACTTTGAGATAAACGCTTTTCATTAAAAAAAGAATCATGCAAATCGGACTCTGTAAAAAGATGTGCGTGGTCATACAAAAAATTTGGTGTCGAATTAAGAACCTCCTCCTTTGGTTTCTTCGGTTAAAAAAAAACAAAATTGAGGCAGCTGTCACGGGTGAGCGTCATTCTTTCACGGAAAATCTTAACACCGCGATTCAGTAAGCGGAGTCAAAAGAACAACGCCACCTATCGATTACGAACTGCTAAAATATAATCCATGCAAAGCGATCGAAAACACACTATAGGCCATGTAATTTTTTAAAGCAGCGTCATGTAGACTAATCTAAATTAATTTTAATTTAAAAAAACCAGCCAGTCAATTTAAAAGATAACTTGTGAGCACATTTTTATTCATTAGTACCATTTTGGTTCAATAGATGTCGTTGCATGTATCTTATATAATGACTAGCTGTTGCCCGCGACTGCGTTCGCGTGGAAATTTTGGTGTGTATACGAGTATGTGAGACTGCCTCGTTGGTCGAGGGGTCGCAAGCGCGACTTATAAGCATGAGGTCCTGGGATCGATTTCCGGTTCGGCAGTGTATTTTTTTTTTTTTTTCATTAATTACATACAGGGTGTAAACGGACCCTTCACGAAGCCGTCAACCAAGCATTATGTACATCAAACTAAGTCACCCTACGCAAAAATTATTGCTGGGAAACGACTTTTTTTTTTTGGGTGAAAAAAATCTTTTTACGGTAAAACTCAATGCAACGCACTCAAAACATGGTGCTGATGGATGCTTTGAATAGTAAACGGGTCATGGAGGTAATTAAAGTAAATTAAAACCTTAAAAAGTAGTATTTAAAAAAAAACTTGTGACAAAATTGGAACTTTGACCTCCAATATCTCCGTAACTAGTAGGTTCCCAGGTATGGTCCAGAACAAGAAAATGATCCCAATGGTGGGCAGAATACGTGGTTTTCGTTTTCGTTAAGGGTCTTTTTACACCCTTTATAGTTATCACACACATGATTTGGAGATCACCTTTTAAGCAGTGAGATGCTTGTGTTCGGGGCGTCCATTAATTAATTACGTGAGGCTATTTTTGCGATTTTTCCCCCTTTGGTGAAATGTCGTGTGATTTGGTTTGATCCCTTCATCCCCCTCCTAATCTCACGTGAGATTCATCAAAATGCGTAGTTTAGTATAAATACATTAATCTGTGCTTGATTGCGTAGAATTCATTTAAAAATAATAATTTGTAGAGAAACATTACCTGATATTTGCCGAGACCCCCCCTCTCCCTCGTGAGATTGGGTGAGATTCGGCTCAACCCCCCCTCTCCCTCGTGAGATTGGGTGAGATTCGGCTCAACCCCCCCCCCCCCCTTAAATGTCTCACGTAATTAATGGAGGCCGCCTTAGGTGACTCCACTCTCCCACTTAACATGCCAATGTATGCAATTGAAAATATACTAAAGGGTGTAAAAAGACCCTTAACGAAAACGAAAACCACATATTCTGCCCATCATTGGGATCATTTTTTTCTTCTAGACAATACCTGGGAAACCACAGGTTCTGGAGATATTGAAGGTCAAAGTTCCAATTTTTTCACAAGTTTTTTTTTAAAAACCACTTTTTAAGATTTTAACTTTACTTTAATTAACTCCATGACCCATTAACTATTCAAAGCATCCATCAGCACTAAGTTTTGAGTGCGTAACATTAAGTTTTACCGTAAAACGTAATTTTTCACACCAAAAAAAAAGTCGTTGCCCAGCAATTTTTTTTACGTAAAGTTACTTAGTTTGATGAACATAATGCTTGGTTGACGGCTTCGTGAAGGGTCCGTTTACACCCTGTATAAATAATAGAGTTATTGGGTTATTCCATCAGGAATTTCTCAGTAGCAGCCACGAAATCTGGATTTGTGCCCGGTTGATAGCAATAGGCTCACCCCCTATTACATGGAACGATTAGGTTCACCTCTGCCCAACACTTCAGGGATTAAAGGTGTGATGTTATGTTATGTGTAAAAACTGACTGCCTGATCAAAATGTGATCATGTATTGATGACTATAAAAGGCGTCCTTTTGGGTACGATATGGCTTTCAAACCCGTTTATTTGGCGCTATACAACTTTTTTTTCAAAGTGAACCTTGTTGGGCCCTTTTATTCTAATACCGTTCTGTATACAACATTAAATGACTTTTTGCGAGAGCCCTTAGACCTCCTTAATCCGGCCCTATCGCAAAATCCGTTCCTAGAGACGTTTATTAACTATTAACTACCTCCCGGCCAAATTTCAAGTTTGTAGCACAAAAAAAGAAAGACTTCCATACAAACTTGCGAGAGCCCTTAGACCTCCTTAATCCGGCCCTATAGCAAAATCCGTTCTTAGCGGATGTCTACTACTTATAAACTACCTCCCTGCCAAATTTCATGTTAATACGTCAAGCAGTTTTCGATATTTCGTGATGAGTGAGTGAGTGACCTTTCGCTTTTATATATTTAGATGATTAACTACCTCCCGGCCAAATTTCAAGTTTGTAGCACAAAAAAAGAAAAACTTCCATACAAACTTGCGAGAGCCCTTAGACATCCTTAATCCGGCCCTATAGCAAAATCCGTTCTTAGCGGATGTCTACTACTTATAAACTACCTCCCTGCCAAATTTCATCTTAATACGTCAAGCAGTTTTCGAAATTTCGTGATGAGTGAGTGAGTGACCTTTCGCTTTTATATATTTAGATGATAAGTTCTTCTTGAAGACTTTGAAATTTTTTCTTGGGAATTTTGAATCTTTCAAAAAAATCAACATATCTATTTACAAAAGGTGAAAACCGGCTAGGGATCGAACTTGCGCACCATGGTTATTATTTTTGAAATCTTACAGCATTAAAAAAATACAAAAAGAAAATAACTTAGTTGAGGCTCGATCTTGCCAACCACTATTCACAAGGCAGCCACTGATACCTTCGGGCTACCTACTACGATGACAAACGTTCTAAAATTGCTCTTCTATTCTAATGCATACCATGACAGTTGGCAGTTGTAAAACAGTTGAAGAATATGAACATAATGCAATACTGCTCATCTCTCTAAGTTATTAGCGTGATACTATATAGCCTATAGCCTTCCTCGGGATCCCTTCTATTTGCATAATATTCTTTTTCCTAATATACTTTGGCATAACAAATTTGGCATACTTTGTTTTGCCATAATAATACTTAGCCATATTTTTTTTGGCATACAGTTTATGTTGGCATATTTATCTTGTAGACTAATTTGTGTTGGCAAAAATTGAATTCGCAAAATGTTACTATATTGTCTTAAAAATTCAATATGTTGTGCTACAAAAGTGAGTGACAGAATCGAATAGCTGCAAAACCGACTCCACGTAGTCTTGTCTGCCCTACCCCTAGAGTGTAATTTAAGCCCGCGTAGGCGCGGAGGGGCAAGGGGGCCCGCGAGCTGAGGAGCAGGTGGTTTTAACGCTCGCTGCCGCGGCTGAGGCTGGCCGGCTTAGCCGGCCAGCAAGCCGAAGCTGCGGTGGTGAGCGTAAAACACATCTGCGACGATAAGCTCGCGTGGGACCGCCGGAGCCCCGCAGCGCCGGAGCTGTGACAGAAACCATGCCTGCTGCATGTTGCATGCTGCATACTTGATTGCATGCCTGCTGCATGTTGCATGCTGCATACTTGCTTGCATGCTGCATGCTTGCTGGCTTACATGCTGCATGCTCGCTTGCATGCTGCATGCTTGCTTGCATGCTGTGCATGGTGTATGCTTGTTTGCTTGCTTCTTACAGGGAAATAAAAACCACATAAAATGTTCACAATCAACTGTTTTATAATGATCAATGTTTTGATTGATTGATTTTCTGCCGTTTAATGACTATCGATAGGAAATGAATGCCAAAAGACGACTCTGACTGTGAACTTTCTGCGATAAGGTGGTTCTGCTTTTTAAAAATAAGTATTAGTGTCTAACATTTTAGGAATTAGTTATTATTTTGCTTACTTGTTATGCCTATAAAAATATGTTTAAATATCATTATGCGTAAATAAATGTATGCTTTAAAATGGTATGCTTAATCATTATTATGAGTAGAGAAATTATGCTTAAAAAAAATATGCGTAAGCTGTTATGCGTAAGTAATGTTATGCGAAAATATAATTAGGTTTAACAAAAGTATGCCAAGTCATATTAGGTCTTAAAATTGTATGCAAATGGATAGGGAACCGCCTTCCTCAATAAATGGGCTATCCAACACTAAAATAATTTTTCAATTCGAACCATCAGTGCCCGAGTTTACGGCGTTCAACCAAACAAACAAACTCTTCACCTTTATATATTAGTATAGATTAGTATAGATAACAGATAAATCTAACTTAGTATTATATCTTCTTTGGCTGAGTACACTTGTACATACAACATGGAAAAGAATATTAAAATAGAATTAATGAAGTCTGTAGATTGTATGAAGAATAAAATAAAACAAATGAAGAACCAGGAACACCCTATGAACTTGTCACTTGATAAAATGTTAAAAACCGTCACAGATCCCCTTAAAGCATTAGTCGATTCGAATATATCAATGGAAAAAATAAAGCATTTAAAAAATACTACACCTCCAAATTCTGATGACATTGAATTGGATGATATTAATACTAGTTCAGCTACAAAGTTTGAAGACTGCTACGATCCAAAACTGAAATCTGCACAAGTGCTTAAAAAGTCTCCTACAAAAGAAATACTGGATGATTTAGAAATGTCGCTAGAGGGCCGCGATTTCCATGATATTTATGACGGTGTAAATATACCGTTTGGAATTTAGTGTGCGTGTGTGTGAGTCTTTAGGTGTGTACGGAGAGAAATAATACTCGGCGGAACTTGTATATAACTTTACTTAATAACAGATTTACAATGTTACAGCTTAATTTGAGAGCGCGTCTATAGCTATTGGCGGTTACGGGCGAACTGGAGTCGCCGAGCGCTGCGCGTACGACGAATACAAAAATGCGGCGTCAGCGCTCCTACACTATTCCTCCCTTTTTTTAAAAAAACAAGAGGTTTTTTACAAAATAATTCCTTTAAATCAATAATAACATGAACGAATACATGTATGTCCAACAGTACTACAAGTTACAAACAATTTGCTGATACATCAATGAATTTCAATAAACAATGTCGTAACCAGATATCTTGCAGGTGCGCGATTGCGCCACTCATAATGTGCGCTTTAAACAAATGTTATGGTTTGCAAGTTTTAATATCACGCTGTTATTACAAAAGGGTACAAGCAGATTTTACATTACAATCGTTTGTTTTTACAAAATTAACTTTGACAGGATTTAGTGATCGGATACAATGGCAGACTTATAAACTAACCCATCTTCACCTCACATTTTGATGTAATGCATCTTCTCATAACCAATTACACGACATGGCGACATAACACTTGGCATAAGGCCCACGGCGAACATGGCGTGCGGCCCAAGGCGAACATAGCACGCGGCTCACAGCTACATGGCGTGCGGCCCACGGCGAACATAACACGTGGCCCACGGCAACATGGTGTGCAGCCCACGGCAAACATAGTCGAGCCCTTGTCTAGGATTTGGGGGACATTCTGGTGTCCTCAGCTAAAATCTTCGACTGTGTCGGTAATGGAGACTGGTGAGAGGGAGTACTTGTCGGCTGCCATCTTGTCTTCTACTATAGACTGCTACTCACGCTGCTGCTATTTTTCTTGAGCAATTTTGAGAGTTCCGCGCTATAGACCGCTGGTGTTAATGAGTTGCCCGTTCTCAATCACGTACACACAAAAAATCACTGCGCACTTTTAGATCACGTCGGGTTTAGATCTCGTCGGGGCCTCCAATTTAGTGTGCGTGTATGTGAGTCTTTAGGTGTGTGTACGGAGAGAAATAATACTCGGCGGAACTTGTATATAACTTTACTTAATAACAGATTTACAATGTTACAGCTTAATTTGAGAGCGCGTCTATAGCTATTGGCGGTTACGGGCGAACTGGAGTTGCCGAGCGCTGCGCGTACGACGAATACAAAAATGCGGCGTCAGCGCTCCTACAGGAATAAGAAATGTTAACAAAACATTGCTTATGGGTAATTCAGTAGTCTCATTTTCTAAAATCGATGGTTTGAATGACGACAGTGTCATTTTAATTAAAGTCGGTGACAAATCCTATAATTTAACCCCGGGCTTGAAAGAACTTTTACTTCGAAGAAAACCTGATTTAAAATTAATATCGAGCAAAGATAGACTTGTTTATAAGGACATGCTGCATTATACAAATTTTCATAAAAGAGATTTTAATCCTGATGGGCAAATAAGAGGCGATAAGGGAATAAAACTATCGTGATGTAGTCAAACCATTATTTTCCGAATCGTTAAATGAAAATTTTCACACTGGAGGAAGCTTACCGACCCTAAAGAAATAACACTGACGTGGTATATTGGGATGACCCTAACGAGCTGGTTGAGAGATTGAAACTATTAGTTGCTTCCAGAGAATGATGCTGGCAACACAATCCATGATAATGAAATTTTATCGATAGTTGTAGAATTGAAAGAAGCTGGCATAATTAAAGAATAAATAATCACCACTATACAATTTTCATTCAGTATTATAGACGTATTCAAAAACAAATGTACTGAATTGTGAACATGAGCAAAACCGACGTGGTAAACGAAATTCATAAAAATGCGAGGGTGAACTTCCCACGAAGATGTGTTATTATGAAAGATATAGATGTTCCATAAACTCGAACGTCTGCAGAATTTGTGTATCCGCTTCATTTTCGGGCTACGTAAGTACGACCATGTGTCGGAATTTCGGAAGCAGCTGAAATGGTTACCTATTCGGCAGCGTCGTGATTGTCACACTCTTTCTTTTCTCTTTTCCATTCTTCACAATTCTAAAGCTCCTTCATATCTTCGGGAACGCTTTGAGTACCTTGTTCCTAGAGGTAAACCTTGTCGCTCATCATCATCTCTTCTCCTTCGTTTCCCTGCTCACTCCTCAAGTCGGTATGCTGGATCATTTACTGTTCGTGCTATGCGCCTTTGGAATTCACTTCCACACTCCTTGCGGGATAGCCCTTTGTTAGAAGTGTTCAGGAAAGGAATAAGGGAACATTTCCTGTCGAAATGATTAATATGTAAGCAAATAGGATTCTATAGGCATTGTATTGTATATATATTGTATGTATTACGTGTATTATACTGTATGTATGTAGTTTAGTTTATAAAATTAATTAATTTAAGTAATGAGATGTTATGTTAATGCACATAGGTATATCCTCTTATGCAAATTTCGCTATCGAAATTTGGTTTGCTGTAAGAAAACCCAATTCTGGGTTAAGCTCGCCATTGTACATAAGCTATGTTATTGCAATTTGTATGTATATTTCTGTTGTTTTGTGTGCAATAAAGAATAAGAATAGGCATAAAGTGCTGCATTGATACCAGCTACGCGAGTTATTCGATTTAAAACAAATACAAATCTTTGCAGCTTAGTGCATAGTTTTTAATGTGCACTTTCCAGTTGCAATATTTATCTAGTGTGATCCCCAAAAAAGTAGCACTTTCAACCTCTTCTACAGCATTATTTGCATATTTGGTGGAGTGGTGACGTTTTCTATTATAAGTTTGGAACTGTATAAGTTTGGTTTTACTAATGTTGACATGTAGATTGTTGTCTTTTAGCCATTCTATTATTTTGTTTAACGTGTCAGTAATCTCTTTTTCGTATTTGGTGATATTGTTATCGGTGAGTTCAATACTAAGAGTTGTATCGTCGGCGTACAGAATGCAAGAATATGGGGTTACGTTGGGCAAATCTAAATTCTATGATTGTACTCCTCAGCTCATGCACACCTACCCGCATTAGCGCATAAGATGTCGTGCACTTAGTTCTATTATTTTCTACAATTACCCTTTTACGAGTTTACTAAAACTGTTACGAAATTCTAATGTCCTTTTTGTTACTGACTTATTGTATCAACCCACTACGCAAATCGGCCTCATGTATTTATAAGTTATAATATTGTATTTTCTCTGTAAGTGATTGTAAATCTTTTGAGAAAATAAATGTCTAAAACCGTAAAACCGTAAATCATTAATATATACCAAGAACAAAAAAGGTCCTAATATACTGCCCTGAGGAACACCACATGAGTTTTGACGATAAGCGGATCTATGTATTTTATTTTCTGATAAAGTATGCCTCGATATTTCTACGCATTGTTGGCGATTATTAAGATAAGATTCTATCCACTGTAATGCGTTTCCCCTAACACCATAATGATTCAGTTTGAAGAGAAGCAGTTTGTGATCTACGAAGTCAAATGCTTTTGACATGTCGAGAAATATCGATGCTATTGGCCTTTTCTCATTCAGACTAGAAGTAATCATTTTTACAAGAGAGAAACATGCAAGAGTTGTTGATTTATTTTTCCTGAAACCGAACTGTTCCTCTTTTAAAATCGAGTGTTTTAATATAAAGGAGTGCAGTTTATTGTACATAATTCTTTCAAAAATCTTAGAAGTTACGGGTATTAGAGTAATCGGTCGATAGTTATTCATGTCATTTTTATCTCCCTTTTTGTGTAAAGGTTTGACTATCGAAAATTTTAGTCTGGCGGGGAATATACCTTGAAATAATGATAGATTAATAATGTGGGCGAGTGGATGAGATATACAGGGTGTTTGGTAGATGGGTGCAAAGCCTGAAGGGGGTGATAACTTAGACCATTTAGAACTTATTAAACTAAACTTGTTTAAACAGACCAAAATAATGCAACATTTTTGTTAAAATAATTTATTGTTCATGTTCAAAATGTTGACCGCGGTTTCTTACACAAGCGGGTGCCCGTCTTCTCACTTCTGTAGTCGTGATTTTTAATTTCATCTCCTGCTTCATGACTTGAAAAGCCGTTTGGATTCTTTCTATTAATTCTTCTCTAGTTGAAATTTCAACGTGCGTGTAGACGCGCTCCTTGGCCCGTCCCCAAACGAAAAAATCCACAGGAGTTACCACAGGTACCATTTTCTTGACCCCAACTAATGAAGATACTGTGATCTTCATTAGTTGGAGTCAAATGGTATCCGATATGTCAGTGATGGTATGTTTGTAGTCAATGTATGTTTCAGAATTAGGCGTATTATGTTTATGTATTTGTAATGTTTATAAAAAAGTCATTAAATTTATTGGCAATTATATCGGCATTAGTGTATGTGCACTGATCATCTATGAGGTAAGAGGTAATTTCAGCGTTATTATCAATATCAGTACTATTCTTTTTAATGATGTCCCAGGCGGCTTTACATTTATTGTTCGATTGAAGAATATAACGCGTATTATCAATTTTCTGAGCATGTAATATACATCGTCTCAGTATTCTAGTATAATTTTGGTAGTTCTTTAGGTTTAGATTTTTATTAGAATTTAATAGTCTATATTTTAGGTACATACTTCGTTTCCTGACACAACATCTTTTTATTCCTTTTGTTATCCATTTACTTTTTGGCGGTTTGTTTGTAATTTTTACTTTGAGTATGGGAAAACAGAGATTATAAAAAAGGGACAATGTATCATGAAAGTGATTGAATGCTGTATTAGTATCATCGGATTCGTATATTTCTGAAAAGAACAGAGACGATAGGCATGATATAAACTTTTCTATGTTGTGTTGACTCAAATCTCTTCTCTTTTGAAACCAAAATTGTTTTCTGCATCTTGCAGTATCTACAGACGAATGGAAACAGATGGACTGACCGGTTTCATGATCGGATAATGCAAGGGTATGTATTTGAGGCTGAGCATTAGGTATGTCGCTTGCGATGAGATCTAAACATGATGATTTTCTTGTGGGTTTAGTAATATGATTAGAGATGTTATAGTTCTGTAAGATACATTCTAATTCTTTATAATTGTTGTTACGCTTTAATGCGTCAATGTTCCAATCTCCACATAGTATTATTAATTTTATTTTTATTTCGTTTTGTTATTTTTCTTAAAATATCCTCTAGGTTTTTTAAAAAAAGACTTAGATTTGAATTTGGAGTACGGTAAATACAAATAAAAATGACCTTAAGCGTGATAATTTCTATTGCATAATATTTGAAATCATTTAATAAGGGCGTAACCAAGTTACGGATACGTTTACATTCAAGGTCCTTTTTAACCATTATGCAGGCCACCTCGCCGTTGGTGAGGTCTTGAGAAGGATGAGACTAGCTTGTAATTTTTTAGAATTAAGTTACTTTCTGATCCTCTTTTTATGAAAGTTTCAGAAAAACAAAGAATATCAATGACTGTACCGTTTGCATGTAGTTCTTCTAAAGCTATTTGTAATAAATCTGTTTTATTTAAGATACCGGCAATATTTTGATGAAATAGTGTACATTTACGTTTAAGATCGAAAAAAAGTAGATTGACTAGCTTCATTAGGGTTCGGTGTAGGTGTAGTAGCTTTATTAGCGTTCAATGGCTGGTGGGGGTTCTATATTAGTACCTTAAAATATGTAATATGGAATTGTTCCTTTTGTGTGACTACAATTTATGTTTGAGCTCGATGACGTGCGCGTGTGTTTCAATGTACAAGTTTTGTCCATACTCTTCTTAAAATTAATATTATCAATTTCTATATTTATTTTATAACACAGTATTTCTTTGAATGTGTAGTTATAATTAGTATGACTATATATATTCTCAGTTGAATCAATGAACTTGCAGTTAGGAAAATTTAGCAAAAATACTTTTATATTTTGATTTAACAAATTAAAATTTAAATAGGGATTATTAATAATATTTTGTATAAACACTTGGTTGTTTCTTAGTTTATGAAGGGTCGGAATCAGCTCTGATAGAAATTTGCACGGGTTTTTGTCATTGTTTCCTATACCCAATATGACAATATCATCATAGTGCAAAGTTTTTATATAATCGTCTATTTTATACAATATTTGTGTACTAGTTGCGTTTGGCTTTGTCACTCCTGATAGAGAATACACGTTATTCCACGTGTTGGAATCCTCTGTAACTTTATTTGACTGGCAAGACCTCGTACTTGTTGGTCACCTAAAATAAAAACTTTTGGAACAGCAGTTGTTGTTAAATTTTGCGGACGTTGCGTACTTTTATTTAGTAGTGTTAATGAAGTAAACGAAGTTTGAGCACATGGGATCTCTATACTGCGTTCGAGTGACTGTCTGCTTTCTGGATTAAAAACTGATGCTGTAACACTTTGCTCAGAACATCTCAGTTCTGTTGTAGGTATATTGCTTTGTGTTTTTTCTTCTTGAACCTTCGAATGAGAGTGGGAGTGATGTTTTCATCACTAGGTGATAGGGCATGCAAAAACTGGGTTGTTTAAAAAAACCGAATTTTTCGGGTTTTTTGTTTACAAAACCGGTGAAACCGGTTAAATCGGTTTTTTCGTTTTTTTTTCAATCTTTATTAAAGAAATGAGAAAATTGTGTGTGAAGAAATTAAAATGCTGAAGTCTAATCAAAATATGTATTTTTTACGTTTATCTCGCTTATGTTTATAATAATGAGCATTTGTTTGGACTGAATAAAGCTACAACTACTAAATAACAATTCACAAAGTTTCTTTTCTTTAAACATAACACAGAATAAAGCTTATTATTTAGGTCCACTTTTGATAATAAGTTTTCTAAACTATTCGGAAAAACAAAATGCTTTGAAAGGTAGGCCATCCAAAGCTTCCGTCTATACGACGTATTTAACAGAATGTAATTTTGTGAAAAAATCTGTCATTTTTTGTTTTTTTTGGCTTTGAAGGATCCGTTTGGGTATCTTGACTATCTTTGAACGTGGCTCGCAAAAAGCAAAACCATACTGATGATTTATCACCAGCAGTTTTTTTATTTTCCACATATTTATCTTCGCTGAATCAGCATCATCTTCATCGCCAGCCCTCGATGATATGATGGTGAAATATTAAGTGCCATTGTAGCAAAAATTATCATCATAATCTTGAAAATAATGACGGATAACTGGAAGGAAGTTTCAGGCGATGTAGTCTAGTTAAATGCGCTTCATGTGAAGAAACTCAACTAGATTCTAAATTGAAGACATGTAAGCAAACAGTATGCCACATTTGTGTCATATTACTGTACTAAGTATTTACAGTAAAGTAAAGTTCTACTTATTAAAAAAGCGCACTCCTTGTAAGTCTACTTAGGTATGTATTTTTTTTTTTAACATTCACAACATATTCAAAAACCATTAAACTTCGTTATTAATGTAAGTAGGTAATCAAAACATTAAAGTTTAAATGTAACAATATGCTTATGTGATCAACTCAAAGTACTTCAAACAAAAACAGATACTTATTTATAATTACATTACATATTTACAAAAATAAGAACGTGCCGGCTGCCATAACCATCATTCACATTGCTACGATTAAAAACTAATTAATTATAATAATAAGAATAATTTGACGAGAACCTCGTGAAAGCAGAGAAAGATAAACAATTCAAAGATCTAGATCTGGCTCGCGAGGTTGTCGACATGTTGGACGTGAGTACAGCAGTCATTGTGCCGATAGTCGTGTCAGCCAATGGCTTAATTGCCAAGAGCCTCGACCAACATCTGAGGAGGCTCTCGCTTGGCAGCTGGATCAAGCGCTTGATTCAGAAAGCAGTACTTCTGGACACGGCGCGTATCGTTAGGAGGTTCCTCTCTTAAGAGCCCTGCCCACCGGTAGCTCGGACCCTGTTCCCGATGCTGGTGGGCTACTATTTTTTATATTTTTAAATGTTTTTATATAATTTTTGTTGATAAAAATATTTAAAAATGTAACTAGTAAGTAAGAAAAATGAATAAGCGATAGAATAATTTATTAATAATTTAGTTAAAGCTATTATTTAAATATGCAAAACACCCCTGCTGTAATTACATTCCAGTATTTGGTCATACACTTTTTTTTTTTTTTTTTTACGGATGGGAAATCATCAAATGACTTCTCCTGCTCTGGGTGGAGTGGGAGGGAGTGTCAGACTCTTACTGACTAAAACCCATCCATGTTCCTTCATTGCCCTTTGTGTTCCAGGGCCACGGTATCTCTTTCGAACAGTCCCGCAGCCCCGGCACGCATCGGCCCTTGCGGGCCCCTTCCTGATTGCTGACATCTCTTTGAGGCGCGCGTGGAACACGAACGCGCTGTCGACACGGCCTGTCGTCATAAGACGGACAGACGGTGAGCTAACCCATTACTCACCGTCCACAGGCCCGCGCCTACGGTGGCCGGGTGCCACCACGTGGCCCCCGACGCCCGGTGCGTCGCCCGCGGCGGCTGGGACGTGAGATTCTCTCCCTCTCACGTCCCGCCACCTCCTTCGCTAGCATGACTGCTTCGCAGAAGGAGGTGACGGCTTCCCATTCCCTCTCGCTCCGGACCATGGCCTGAACCAGGGCCGGGCGCGAGAGGTCGCCGCCGCCGATCGCCGCTACGAGGACACGGCGGAGCTCCGCCCAAGCGGGGCAGACCTCCACGGTGTGCGCCACCGTGTCCTCTGGGCGATCCTCACAATGATAGCACCCGGGCGTTTCCTCCCGCCCGATTCGGTGCAGGAACCTCCCGAAACAACCGTGTCCGGTGAGGACGTGCGTCAGGCGGAAGGTGAGGGCGCCGTGGCGCCTCTCTAGCCACTCCTCAAAGAGGGGACTTATCGCCACTGTTGTGGCGTGCCCTGCACTGGGTTGCGACAGTCGCTGTCTCCATGTCGCCATGAGATCGCGTCGGAGGTCTGTCCGCTGAGCGGTGATTTGCCGCGGCAGCGGAGTTTCCCCCCGACGTAATGCCTCCGCGCGCCATTCATGCAGGCGCGCGAGGACTATCGCCTCCAGATCCCATGGCGGCAATCCGGCTAGGAGGCTCGCCGCCTCGCGGGAGATCGTGCGGTACCCCCGGATCAGCCTTACGGCTACGACCTTTTGGGGCGCGTTCAGGTAGTGGGCGACACGCCGCTTAATTGAACGCGCCCACACCGGGGCCCCAACACTCATACACTTCAAGTAATATTAGCAATGCAGAATATATGAGTGATATAAAATAACGCGATCAAACATACCTTGACAAAAATAATATCTGCAATGTAATCACCGTCAAACACGTGCACTCGTCTCCCTATACACAGACTAACCGAAAAATCAAAATGATGATGATGATTGTGACAAGGATCTAAATTAACGTGGCTGAAATAGGAACTAACGCCGCCTCGCCGTCCTGTCCACGTTTACGCCCAAGGCATTAAGTCCGCCTTTGTACATTATGTGCATAAAGTTTAATAAATAATAAATAAATAAAGGGAAATGCCCTATTTTGGCCATGAAACGCCCAACAATTTGCGTTTGTTAGAAAAAAACATCTTTATTTATGGTTATTAATCGCGGGATTCATTTATCCAAACAAGATTGCAACATTTTTGCACAAATAAAAAGTAACGAAATGAAAAATGAAATTAGGTAAATCCGGAATTTGTGGAAAAAATTCAAAAGTGTTGCCAATTACTAATCGCGTTAAAAAAAATCGATTCTCTTTTTGTCGATCGATTTTTTATGGTGTCATTATTTTAACTAATGCTAATATTATTTTTCAATAATTATTATCTTTCTTTTTTTTATCTTTTCTTTCTAAGAAGAAGAAAGAAGAATTATTATTATGATGTTTTTTGAATTTAGAACACAAATAATTGTTAATTTGTCTGTAAAAGTAAATATTAGTTTAAATGATCATGCTTATCTATGATATTCTATTTATAAACACAATTATTATGATAATGAAACAAGTGAATTGCTAGTTGATTTTCCATGAACTCTTTAGAGCTTAACAAAAACATCTAAAATACAATTTAAATAAGTAAAAGAAAATATATTTTACAAGGCGTGCAGAACTTAGAGCACCACAAAGACTTTTTTTTATGAAATTAAAATTCAAATAAAAAATCGATATCGATTTATCGATTTTATGTTTATTAAGTGGCAACATCGAATCTGACAACTGTCATGCGAAATCACAAGTACCGGTAATCACAATGAAATAACCACGAGTCGAATTCGTTTGCTTTTGTGTTATTTTATTTGTTTTCTTGCGGATTTGTAATTAGCAACGACTAAGCTTTCTAAATGGACTCCGACAATTCTTCTCACCCTACTGACCACGGCCTGAACATGGATCCCGCTTCCGCTTCTTACGATATCCCCTGCACTAACTTGGACTCGATATCCACTGATTACGATGACCCCAGCTTTCACACCGGCCAGAGTTCTTCTCAGCCCCCAGTAACTCATTCAAGAGGACATTTACGCTGTGTCAATTGTGGTTTAAATGTCACGAAAATACGAAGACATTTGTTGGAAATTGCAGAAGTGCGAAATCTTGTACAACAATGGGTTCGACCACAGCAGGTAATTCTAATTGATCCATGTCACTATGTGTCATTTTTTTATCTGTGAAATGCTTTAATAACTAAGTTGGCAAAAAATAATATCAATATAATAATTATGGCTTCTATTATAGGTACAAGTTTCGAGTGACAGTGTAGTATGCCACTCGTGTTGGACTGCAGCCTGGAATCAAATACGACATCCAACTAGTGAACAGCAAAATGCACCAACTGTTGGTCATGGACATGCATGCATCAGCTGTGGCAAGTCACTTTTGAGAATAAGATCACACACATTGTTCGGGTCCGATTCTCCACGTGAGGAACTCATAAGGAATGAGATTGCCCATCAGATTGCACCACGTGAGGTAAGTGCGCAACAGTTTTTAATTTATGAAGAGTGGTGTTGATATCTGATAGTGTTACATATTTTTACTCAGTTTGTATATCAACCCAAGTTATTTTATTTTTTCACATCTGCACAAGCTATATTTGACATACATACTAGCTTATTTATACCATGTTGATAAGATAAGCTGGCCAACACCAGGTACCTAGTTGCGAGGTTGCTTGCATTTTTAACTTATCAACTACCGAGAAATGAGACAGTTGATTTTTCATTGTTTTTGGACTGCTGGTAGCCTTCAGTCCTTAATTATTAATTTATACAAGGCATTAAGTGTGCCTTTGTGCAATATTGTTTTACTTGATAAGCATTTTATTTATATTTGAATTTAAACTAAACAAATCTATTTTATTTTTATTTTATTCACCTGGCCTTCATTTTTTGTTTTTAATATTGTTTCAGTTGCCTTCCTCATCTCGTGTGTGTCATAATTGCTGGCGAAGGACTGATAGAGCAGTATCGCGTTCAACTGCAGAACGGGAACCATCTATTCTGAATGAATCATCTAGTCTGACCTCGTTGCAGTCTGATGTGAGCAATGTATTGCATCCAGAACAAAGGTTAGATACACCAGACAGTATACTGCTACCTAATTATGTAAGAGCACCACTAACGCAAAATCAATGTTTTTTTCCTGGTTGTAATGATTCCAATCGACTCACTGTTCCATCAGCATTGAGGGTACGTCTTTTTTGCGAGTATAATTATTATGTACCGGCAGAATGTAGAATCTGTAACTACCATTTAAATAGCAACTCTTGGGATTTACTTTTAGCATCAATATATAATCCTATTAAAACATTTAGTGCAGCACACATTGAAGATTTTGCTACATTGTTGAAAGATAATATGCACCATCATATAGACTTTGAAGATATTCACAGTATGCCTGATCATACTGTACATTATTATCTAGGCTTAACAAAGGCACAATACCAACAAATACTCTCTGAAGTTCCGAGACTGTCAAGTAAACATAGGGGTTCTTTTGCACTTGCTGAATAATTGATGAAGTTAAGAACAGGAGATAGTGACGAACGCATGTCTGCATTATTGCAAGTGCCAAGAAGCACGTTAGAGCGGCTCATGAATATGGCCCGCGAAATAATAAATCAGGATTTTGTTCCTTTAAATGTGGGCATAAATCATATATCCCGAGCAGAAATAGCTCAAAGAAATCTCCTTATTCTAAATGGACTTTATGGGGGAGAAGATAGGAGGCCCATCATAATTGCCGATGGTACATACATATACATAGAAAAAAGTTCCAATTATTTGTATCAGAAAAAATCTTACTCATTACACAAATATCGTAATCTTGTAAAGCCTTTCCTTTTTGTGTGTAGTGATGGTTACATCATAGATATTCTGGGCCCGTATCCTGCAACAACTTCAGATGCGGATATAATTAATAATGAATTTGGTGATGAATCCAGTTCATTGAGGTAATTTTTTGAATCTGGAGATGTATTCATCCTAGACAGAGGCTTTAGGGATTCATTGCCTCTATTAGATCGATGTGGTTATCAGGTTCATGTACCTTTGTCTCCAGCTGATGGTGAATCTCAGTTAACGACAAGAGAAGCTAATAAGTCCAGAGCCGTGACTATGTGTCGATGGGTAGTAGAGGTGGTGAATGGCATTTTTAAAACTCAATTTAAAATATTTCGGCAAAATTATTTTAACAGGGCTTCTACACATTTGATGATAGACTTTGCTGTAGCTGCTGCTCTCATTAATAAATTCCACACAAAAATAAGGGATAGGGATGATGCGGCTCAAATACTAGAAATAGTTATTCAAAATATGGAAACAAATAACAGTTTATCTGAGTATGTCATGGAACGCAATCTAAATAGAGCTAGGGCAGACTTTAGAAATATAAATGTAGATTCGGAAAACGTTAGGGAATTTCCTATTTTAACTTATAGCGACTTAATATTGATTGCTTGTGGCACATACCAATTAAAGCAAGCTCGCTCCTATTATGGTGAGCATATAAGATTTAATGGTTGCTACCGGATAGAAGTATGTAATAACCACAGGAGCAGCATTATGGAATTAACTTAAGTCCTAGCTGCTCTTTACTTAGGGCTAGAATCGCAAGTCGACACATCAGTCGTAAAGTATATTTTATATATATATTAATTAGTGGCAATGATTCTGGTATGGCATCAAAATGTATTGTTGCAATTGTATTGTCGGCCGTCGAACGGTAGGATGCTGTGCCCATGTTATGACCGTAATATGGTATTTGGGTTGGGCACGGCATCAGACTAATATTTTGCCTCCTGCTCAATTCCTTGATGATTGATTGATTGTGTATGATACAAATGATGTATAAGATCGTAAAATACCGTATTGTTAAAAACTGTATACGTGAAAATAAAAAACTTTATATCTTAAAAGTCCGGTCTTTTTTTAAACCAATTCCTTAAACAGTTCATTCTTTTTATTGCCTATTATCATTTCCATATGCTTTTATATGTGGGCACCCGTGGCCGAAGTGTCTATGAACGGTGGGCATTCCCCTTTAATATTTTGTTTGGGAAAATGAAAGTATTATTAAATCAACGACATCGGAGAAATAACCGAAAAAACCGAAAAACCCGGTTTTGCTATCCTAAAAAACCCGGGTTGCAAATCAGTCGGTTATTCGTTTTTTTCGGTTATCCGGGTATCCGGTTTGCATGCCCTACTAGGTGAGCTTTGCATCATGAGCGGAGAGTTTTTAAATGACTCAGTAAGCCGACGCTTGACTTTGTGTTTCTGCAGGGTTGACTGACGTAAAGTTGTTCGTGGATTTCGGCAGATCTGTTTTAGAACTTCAACTTCCTGAGAAAGTTGGGCAATTTGTTTTTTCTGTTCAACATTTTCGAGAATTACATTTTCTAATTCACCCTGCGTAGATTGTAAGTCCGCCTTTTTTTTCTAGTGATTTACACTTTTTTAAAGGTCTTCTAAGAGTTACATTATCCAGGCCTTCCATCGTTATGCGCCCCCTATAGCAAATTTGTTGAACTAATTTAGTGCAATGAGAGGTCTTCCTATTTGTCAGATGTATGATAGTAGATGTCGTGTTTTGAGTTATAGATAATCGATAAAGAATGTGGTGCCCTCTATTAGCGATGATGTTCAATATCCGAGTGATGGTAAAGACATGCAGTGAAGTGTAAGTAGTCTCGCTATCCAGCAATAGATGTCGTTTCAACAATTGAAGAAAGTGCTCTCTGTACGTGATCCGTGTGTTATTATTGACGAGTAGTGAAAATTGTAAGAAGTTCTGCTACTCAGCAATAGATGTCGTTTTGCGGATTATCCTGAATCACTGAAGAAAGTAATGCCACCTACTGGTAACATCTATCAAACTGTCATATCAACGGACGAAATTTTGAATTAAAAACCTTAATTAAAAATTTCGTCCGCTATTGAGCACTAGAGGCGTTTTAAATTTTCACCTTAATTACAAATGTGTTTTTGCTTCTTTTGCCATAGGAATAGCTCACATAATACTTGTAGTTAGTGTTTAAGGTAATGTTCTTGATGTCACTATCATTAAAAACAGAAAGTACATACAGATTCCGGTATCCCTGGATATATCGTTTCGTAACTTTTAACACTATGTATTTAGTTCACAAGCTCATTTAAGTAAAGATAACACTTCCACTGACATATTAGTTTATTGTTTTCACTTCTTTACACTTCTCATAACTTTCATTGAACTAATTATATTTTTAAAGATTAATTAATACTGAACTGACAGAATTGAATGTTTACATTACAGCGCCCTCTCGCGGGATTTATTATTCGGTATACCTACTTATAGTGCTTATCCATTTCATGTTTACGCTGGTTTTTTGCTAATAATTTAAACAATTGAAATTGGCACAGCTAAATGGCGGGATTACGTACTGATACGGAACACGTGGAAAAACGAGCAGTACGCTTATAAGGAAGGATTGCACATACCTCGATTTCCCGGAGCAGCTTCCTGGAGCATGGCACGTAACATGGAGACAGCGAAAGCGAGAAGATCACACCAATTTCACCACCTTTTATTAATGTTTCGAGAGCGTGTGTTATCGCGATGAATTATAGTCAGCCATTGCGCGATTGGCATAGACAACGGAGGTTTTGTGCGGGAATGATTTAGAGGTGGGGATTACCTGTGCCAATCAACAAGCTAATTGTCTATGTATCCGCGCAACCATTCCCCCGGGCTTGAAGGGATGCCTTCAAGAATTTGAAGCAAATACGAAACTACAAACTACTAAAATACTAAAATACCTAATTGCTAACGTTAACCTAACCTTGAATGATAAACCGACGTGTCTATTGGTTAGGCAACGGGCAAAGACGCACGACGGGACGCAAGTAGGATCCAGTCGCTGTCTTAACCCGAGCGATACGAGTGACTCCGGTGGAGTCAGGGAAAACTTCCTCCACGACACCCAAAGGCCAGTGCAGTGGAGGCGAATTGTCGGTTATAAGAATCACGACCGTGCCGACAGCGACTGGATCGACCGGCGTGTTCCATTTGCGACGCGATTGCAACGTGTGGAGGTATCCACCTCTCCAGCGCTTCCAAAACGACTGTACCAAACTATCTAGCAACTCGTGTCTAGCAGTAATAGTCCTTTCTTCTATTTCCTCCGCAGGCAAGTACTTTAAAGGCGTGAGATTCAAAAAGTGCGCTGGAGTTAAAGCTAGCGGTTCCGAAGGGTCGCTAGAGAGCGTCCTACAAAGAGGTCTAGTATTCATAACGGACTCGATTTGAGTAAGCACGGTGCTTAACTCTTCAAACGAAAGAATAGTATCACCTACGACTCGATATAAGTGAGACTTTAAGCTTTTTATATTAGCCTCCTAATTGCCGCCGAAGTGACTAGCAGTCGGGACATTGAGTGACCAATCTATACGATTCTCAGCTAACATATGACCGAATTCGTTATTATGATGTTTTGAGCAAAGAAATTCGTGAAGTTCCGAAAGTTTGCGCTTTGCGCCTATGTAATTAGTCCCGTTGTCCGAATAAATCCTACTCACGGGGCCACGCCTAGACAGGAACCGCTTCAAAGCGCCCATAAAACTAGCTGTGCTAAGATCACCAGCTAGTTCTGTGTGCACCGCACGCGTGGTCAAGCAGACGAACAGACACACGTAGGCCTTGGTGGAACGAATACCTCGACCGCGAGACATAGTGACCTTAAACGGACCGGCGTAGTCTGTGCCCGTGTGGACAAACGGTTTGGCGGTTTGAACGACGCGACAAGAACGATGATCTGCCATCTCAGGGAAACTTGGCTTAGGGCGAAGACGAAAGCAAGGAATGCACTTGTGGATCCTATTCCTAATTAAATTGCGTGTAGAAAGTATCCAGTATTTCTGACGCAATAGTGACAACAGCAGGTCGGAACCTGCGTGGCAGTTTAACTTATGATGGTATTCGACTAACAAGTTCAAAATGAGATCCTTACTTGGAAGCAAAATAGGGTATTTCCGATCATAATTTAAATCTGAGTTTCTTAAACGGCCTCCGACTCTGACGAGTCCGTCTTTGAGGAACGGTTTTAAGTGTCTAAAGGTAGGACTACAATCTTTGCCTTCCCTGATTCTAGCGATCTCAGTGGAGAAATGAAAGCGCTGAAGTTCACGAAGGACGAGTAGTTCAGCGAAGTTGTAATCTGCTGCTGACATGCGATTTCTAGGAGGTAATAATCTAGCGAAACGACAAACGTAGATTACTACTCGAAGCAATTTACTCCAAGACGAGATACGATCGACCAAAGAAAGAATAGGAGATCTTTCATTTGGTGTAGCGGATAACAACGAATGTTTCCTCTCTTCGGGTGCTTCAGACACCGAAGAGGGATTGAAGGGGACGACAGGCCACCGTGAGACGTCCAAGTGAGCCCACGGAGGACCACTGAACCAAAGCGGATGGTCAAGAATTTGAGAAGGTGTGAGTCCACGTGACAGACAATCTGCGGGATTTTCCGGACCGGACACGTGATATAAATTTTGTGGAGATAGGTCGTTTTGTATTTTCGACACTCTGTTGGCCACAAAGGTGTTCCACCGATGGGGCGACGAATGTACCCAACAGAGAGCGACTTTCGAATCCGAAAATGCGAATATATTGCGAAATTGTTTTTCGCAATACACCTTAGACTTAGCGGTTAATAACTTAACTATATTGCCATCGCTATTTTGGACGTGGAAGTAAATCACTCCCCCGTATGCCTTCTTACTGGCATCCGCGAAAGCCAAGATAGTGACCACACTATCGGCGACGATACCAACGTGACGTGGAATTTTTATATTACCGAGCAAAGGAAGCTCTTCCTTAAAGCGAGTCCACAGCCTCACTATATTTTCAGGTGGGGTATCATCCCAGTCACAATCACACAGCCAAAGCTGTTTGATCAGCAGTTTGGCGTATAGGACGACTGGCGCGACAAATCCCATGACGTCCCATATTTTAGCGACACACGACAATATTGTACGCTTAGTACAATTTTCAAAGGGGGTACTAACTTTCATGCCGAAGTGGTCCGACGTCGGCGACCAACACAAGCCCAGTACCTTATGTTGGTCGGATTCGTCGAATTCTTTGACAGCTGGCAGGCGATGCGAAGGCGGAATCGAATCCAGGACGACTTGGGAGTTACTGGTCCATTTAACTAATTCAAATTGACCAGCTTTCATGAGACCTATCATTTCCAAAGCGGTGGAAATGCCCTGGTCTTCCGTGAGAACGGAATGGACAAAATCGTCCATATACAAACCTGCAGCGACAATAATTTTTGCCTGAGGGTAAGAGTCACCCTCATCCTCTGCCAGCTGCTTGATAGTTCGCAGCGCATGAAAGGGGCTAGACTTGAGCCCAAAAACGACACGATTAAATTCATAAACCTGTAAAGGTTCTTGCGGGGAAAAGCGATACAAAATGCGTTGGAAACGCCGATCAGATTCTCGGACTCCAATGCTGAGAAACATTTGACGAATGTCTGCGGAAAGAGCGATCGAAAATAAACGAAAACCAATAATAATATTAAAAAGATTCCCTTGTAGATTTTGCCCACCATACAAGAGATCATTTAGAGAAACGCGGGAGGTAGTTTTACAACTACCATCGAGAACGACACGAAGTTTGGTTGTGACCTTATCATCTCGGATCACACCATGATGCGGAATAAAATATGAAATTTCTGAAGAATCAGAATTTGTAGGTGAAATATAACCCTTTCCTAAATACTCGCGGATGACACCGTCATACGCGACCTTTAATTGTGGAGAAGCTTGCATCTTCCTTTCCAAGCAGTAAAACCGACGTTCACTTGCTTGACGCGAGTTACCAAGGGATTCGACATCACCCTTGAAAGGCAAAGCAACCACGTATCGTCCGTCACTATCCCGAGTGGTAGTGCGGTTGTAAAACTCCTCACACAATTTGTCATCCGGGCTGAGCAGCGGGGGGACGTCTACTTCCTCCAATTCCCAGAACTTTCGGATCGCAGAGTCCAACGGATCAGCGGTACAACAATATGAAACGGTCGTGTTGCTGTCAACGCGTACCGGGACATCACCTACAATAACATAGCCAAGGACAGTTTCCAATGCGAGAGGCGAGAAATGTTTGGCTTGTCCTGGCACCTTGTTCGACAAGAGTAAATGCGGGAAAATTGAAGCACCGATCAATACTTGAATCGGGCCTGGAGAAAAATACGTATCGTCTGCCAACGCCTGAATTGTTTTACTCGAACCTCCTATTCCCTTTACGGTAGAACAGGCAGGTCGATTATTTATGTTCAAACCTAAGCGTTGACAACACTCGCGAGTTATAAAATTACTCTGAGAAGCGCTGTCCAATAATGCCCTGAAACTATGTTCAATTCCGCGAGAATCCACGATAATGATACGTGCGGTTGCTATGAGTACCGTGGTAAGAGGTTGAATCATGTGGCTACTCCCACCATGATTATCGGATAATGAACACAGCGCTATGTCAGTGTGTGTGTGAACAGTGGTTGAGTCACTGGGAGCGGCCTCTGTGGGCCGGGAGCGGGTTTGACTTCCGAAACACAAGAGAGTATGATGTTTGTGATTACATTTCATACATGTAGATGTTGACCCACACGCAGAAACACGATGACCACTACTTAAGCAATTTATACATAAATTGTTAGACTTAATGAATTTAAAACGTTGATCTGGGTTATAACTATTAAATACCCTACATTTATAAATGTAATTATGATGCTCATTGCATAGATTACACGCGGCGGACTCAGAACCAGATGTACTCGCGTAAGCCTGTGTAGATTTTGTAGATTTACGATCGGATCCTCTGTTGCTGACGACTCGAGCAACAGGAGATGACGTACGTTCTAATACCTTTATGTGTTCGCGAACAAAAATTATTAAATCAGAAAAAGATGGAGTTTCGGAATTATTCGATCTTAATTGATGATTAGATTCGAAAGTACGCGCAGTATCTGGATCAAGTTTTTTAAGAGCGATATGCAACAAAATAAAATCAGATAGGTCATTGACCTTTGTGTTTTTTAACGCGGCTACAGACGATGCGAATTTATCGAGAAAAGATTCTAAACTACTAGGGGTTCTTGACGAAATAGATTTAAATTCAAATAATTGGTCTAGGTATGAAGTCGCTGATTGACGCTTATCTTCATACCGTTTACAAAGTAAATCAAAAATAAGAGGGTAGTTGTCAGCGGTTGGAGATATGCCGGCACAAACAGATCGCGCCTTGGCAGTCAACCTTCCTATTAAATAATATAACCTCTCACTGTCTGTCAGAGAAACATTATTGTGTACGGCGTTGCGATAACTAGCTATAAATAAAGGCCAATTTTTAATATCTCCGTTAAATTCGGGTATTTCGATAGGAGGTAATCGAGGTGACCTTTGAACCTGACTACAAGATTGGACCTGTAGTTTTTCCTCGGCTCGTTTTACACGGCCTAATAGGTCTTCGAACGAAGAAAGCGCCTGATAGTTGATGACGTAATCAGGATTTAATTTAAGCTCATGATCAACAATATCATCCAACACACTTTCAAAATCTGCACGCATTGAATCTACTGTTTTAACGTCACAGAGGAAGGATTCTTTATTGAATTCTTCCTTGTTCTTGTAGCACATCACACGGAGAAGACGAAAGCGAGAAGATCACACCAATTTCACCACCTTTTATTAATGTTTCAAGAGCGTGTGTTATCGCGATGGTGTGTCGTCAGCCATTGCGGTTTACATCGACAACGGAGGGTTTGTGCGGGAATGATTTAGAGGTGGGGATTACCTGTGCCAATCAACAAACTAATTGTCTATGTATCCGCGCAACCATATCTGATGTGAATAATAATAAGTTAGTATGGTATTTACATTCGTAATCTTATAGGTTATTAAAATGAAGAACACTGTAAGGCCATAACAAGAATAAAATATCATGCATCAGTTATAAATGTTTTATTCAGATATTACAAATTTAGGTAAATACGAAATCAACACCAAATTAGCGCAGGGCAGCGCTAACAGAATCCTATCTATGATAGCAAGCAGGCTTGATTGTGAGTTTGTGAACCACTGCTGCAAGGTTTCGGCTGAGCCTGTCACCTTGCAGCAGTGATGTCAACATCTGTTTCTGTTTTTGTCTTTGTGAGTGTATTACTAACATAGTTTTATAAGTACTTTGTTACTAACACTATGAGTCTTGTTACTTGAATTAAATGATTAAATTAAAAAATTAAAAATTAATAAATTATTAATAATTAAATGCTATACTTATACTAATTATGAACAAAGATTATAATAACATTACAATTTTATTAATATAAACATTCATAAATTAGTTCTCAAAATAAAGTTTCACAGTGACCCCAAGGTAAAGTTTCAATTAGGTTCGTGAGTATTTGTCTCTTATCATCATTTCTTTTTAATACTACTTTATGAATTTCTTGAAAGTATATAGTACATGCTTGAGTGATTTAATTATATTCATTTTACATTTGAAATTGACATTATTTGTTAAAGCTTTACTGTAGTGAGATAATTTGAATCGATTGGTAACAGCTTTAGTTATTCCTTTTGCTTTTGTGATGCGAGTTTTTGAAGTGATTATACAATATAGTTTAGCTCTCAGTCCCACAAATTCGCTTCTGATGTCACCCCCGAGTTCATCTTTAAATAGTCCTGGGATTTTAGTATTTACTCTTGGCATGGTGTAACAATTATCAGTCTGAAAATTACTCGTATCATATCTTGCGATATCATTTTTTATGTGTTCATAAAATCCTCTGTATTTTTATAAAATAAAGAAGGCTATCCGTGTCTGTATAACACAGTCTTGCGCGAGTTTTATATTTACCTATTATTACATATAATAAAACAGTAAAAAAACTGTGTCTGTACATTGAATATATTTAAAAAAAAAATGAGGGGGGTTTAGAAACAGTAATAGAGCACGAATCCAAAAAAAAAATTCTGTCTGTTTGTCTGTTTGTTTGTACACGCTAATCTTCGGAACTACTGAACGGATTTGAAAGATTTTTTATTTGTTGTATAGGTATTAAGTCTGGGCAACATATAAGCTATAATTAGCTTGGAAACTTGAACAACTGATGCAGAACTGCAACAGACCAGCTAAACTATAAGAGATACAAAAATGGTACCATAGCAAAAATTGTTCCACGTGATGAGCATTTTCTGCTGAGAGAATAAATTTGAAGATCTGGAACACTTGATGTGGAACTCCAAGAGCCCAGCTACACTATAACATATACGGGGTGTAAACAGACCCTTCACGAAGCCTTCCACCAAGCATTCTGTACATCAAACGTCTCGAATCGTCTCGCGCCTCCCGTTGTTTTCCCGTCCCCGGGCTCTTAGAATTCGACATCAGACGTTTCAGATCTTTGATTTTGACGACCCCGTTGTCGCTGGCAGAAGCAACAGGATCCGCGTACGAAGTTGCGGGCAGAAGCTAGTTTTTAATAAAGTTAAAGTGAAATTTATATAAATGTTCCTTTGCGAATTTTGGAACTGTAAACCCAATATACAGGGTGTAAACGGACCCTTCACGAAGCCGTCAACCAAGCATTCTGTATATCAAACTAAGTAACTTTACGCAAAAAAATTTGCTGGGAAACGAATTTTTTTTTGGGGGTCAAAAATCACGTTTTACGGTAGGACTTAATGTAATGCACTCAGAACATTGTGCTGATGGATGGATTGAATAGTATGGGGGACGTGGAGGTGTTTAAAGTAAAAATCTTACTTTATAAACATGTATTTTAAAAAAAACTTGTGAAAAAGTCGGGACTTTGACCCCCAATATCTCCGTAAGTAGAAGGTTCCCAGGTATGGTCTAGAACAAAAAAATGATCGCATTGACGGGGAGAATAAGTGCCTTTCGGCTTCGTTAAGGGTCTTTTTACACCCTTTAGATAGGACGATCTAAAATATTTTGTTCAGGAGTTAATTGAATACCAATAAAATTTTCCGAAAAGATCGCAATGCTTTTCAGATTTGGTTTTGCAATTAATTTTTCTGCACCGTAGTGCTTGTTAGTTTTATTATTGTAATCATTCCACATGGTAACTAATTTAACATTAACCTGTTTGCGCCTATTTTCAATAGTCTTTCTCAAATACGGTATTTGAAGCTTGACGCAATGTAGTATTCAAGTCAATATATTTTTGTAAATAATTTTCTTGTCTAAAAGTTAAAATACGGTGATTTTTTTTCAAAATTAACCCATTCAATAAACATGCCTTTAAATGAACGTAATGTATTACATAGTTGAATTTGTCGTATAAATTAGCAATCAATTTTGGTGTTTTGCCTCCAGGAGGAGAGAAACTCTTGGGCGCAAAAGGTAAATCAATATGCGTATTATGTAAACTCTCAGGATATATTAAATCAACTTCTAAAATATACCCATATTCAGAATCATCTGATATTGATAAGACATTTATTGTGTTAATCTCATCAATTGTCAAAAAACGGAAATCTGAAATAGGCATTTTCTTTGTCATTGCGTAACCATATAAATTGTTATAGTCAAGATAAACCAAATAAGTTGATTTTTGAGAAGCATCATAATTTGGTAAATATTTATTATTAGCTTGAGCATGGCGAAGAGAACATTGTGCCAAGCCTCCACGTATTCTCTTTTCCAAAAATTCATTCATTTCTAAACTATGAATCAATTCCAATTTAACGCCTGTGTACAGTAGCATTGCATCCCAGCTTAAACTAGGGGCAGTAATGTAATACGTTGGGTCAAGTTGACAATGATTCAGACAAGTCTGTCAAAATTTTTCGAAAACGTCAGTAAGAAGTAATACATCGGTCTTTAAAAATAAATCTGTATATTCTCCAAGTGATTTCATATTAAAAGACTGCCAAATAGATTGTGCGTGTGCGTATTCATCATTGCTAATATGTTGACAATTCAAAGTGTTATAGAAACAAACTTTTGATGGAAGTTTAGTCTCGTTATATTTTGAGTATGCATTCATATAATCATAGGGATAAATTCCTTTTTGTCGTAACAACGTTAACTGATTATAGCTAATATCTGGAAATCCTTTTGATAAATTAACAAAGTCGGTTTCATTCACATTATTTACTAATGTGCTTAAACTTGAATTAAGAAATTGATAAGAATCTATGAACTTAACTTGAATAGGCCTTGATTTTAATGTATCCTTAGTATGGAGGATTTTTGTGAATGACATATTCCTTTCTTTGGTTTTTGGTATAATTTTAAAAGCGCCTTCATACTTCGATAATTCTTTTATAAATAGGTGAGAGTCATAGCCGGATAGGTTATGAAATATAACAGGCATGAAAGGGCAAACTCTTAACATTAAATTACAGTGAGAGTGTGCTGCGCCTCGATATTGTGATGTAATGTGGTCATGATCCATTACTTTATCGTCAAAGAGCAAATAATTACAGATATGACATGTAGTGGCATTTTTGTAATCGTTTTCTTGCTCCTTAGTTAAAGGTGCCATAGGTATTTTATTTAATAAGATACTGTGAATGTACCCCAAATCTTTTATTAAATATTTAATAAATACTTCTACACAATCGGCTCCTATACAATGTCGCCCATGCGCATGTGACCGCCCGTAATTTTCTGAATATTTATGAAGAAATGACTAAAATAAACTTTAAAAGGGGGGGGTCTATCTACAACATTTTTCATGTTATTCAATTTTTAATTTTTTAAGTATAGTTTGTAGATTTGCTTTCTATTTTTTGACACATCTCCGAAGTTTATGGATCGATTTGGATTCTGTTTATTATTTCTAAAAGCTTATGAGTTATTTTAACAGGTTAATTAACATTTTTACTAAAAATTATCGACGACGAAAAAAAAACGGATTCGAAGTCATTTTTTCGGTTAAAAATTGTGTATTTATTTTAAAAAAAACTAGTGTAACTCCATAAATTATCCCGATAGGAAGACTTTTTTAAACATTATTTGTAATCTACTACATAACAGCTATAAATTCACAGAACATTATTGATACCTAACTGTAACTAAATCCAAGGTAAAACTCTTAAAACTCTGATGAGTCAAAAGACATGGCCAATTTCTGTATGGGCGTTTGCATAGTTATCAAATTTAGTGTACAACGATAATTTTTGGTGTTTCGTATTCGTGAATATTGCCATATTAAATTGCAAAAAACAAAAAGCTCAAAGAACTTGACATTACAAATAACTAGACGTAAACAGTTTCATGTTACCTTCTATCAGATTGCTGGCAATATGTGTTTGAATAATTATTTTGCTATTAAAAACCTCAAGGCGTTTTAAAATAGCGTGTGAATTATTAGTTATATTAGTTAATTTAATATTACTTACAATATTAGGCATTTCAACAAGATCCAAAATCCTTATTTCAGGTGGTCATTCTACCTGAACTAAGGATTTTTAACCATATATCGATTAACATTTACTGAACTGAGAAAGTCTGACAGAAAACTGAGACAAAGTATATGTTATTATTGAGACTCCGAAAGTGACGTTTTTCTTCAACAGTTTAACTACTAATTGACAAGGGAAACACGAAATAAAACAAAAGATTATAAACAATTACTCAATTATTGGTAAAAATAAGTAAAAATATTTTGTTAGGTTTATACATCTCTTAAAAGCTTGCCTAGATACTCGACACACTTTTAAAACAAGTACACAACACAACACAAGTGGATTGATTGTCTAATATTACTTTACAATTGTGTTAGGTTTTCAAGAAGGCCTTTTGTTAGATTATTATAATATTCTTGAACACTTAATAATATGTTGTCTAAAAATCCTGCTGGAGCTTGTAAATTGTTTTGGTGTCTTGCCCAACCAAGGTACCAGATTAATGTCATAACGTGACAACAACAACCAACGGTCCTGTTCCCTACGAGGCAATTACAGTAGTAACCTAAAATAGCTTCCAAGACAGAATCACTATTATGTTCAGTGTCAAATAAAATATATGCAAAGTAAATTCTCTGGGAGACATGACGAGACTTAATACGTCCTCTTAATAAATAAGGATTATTCCCACCAACCCGAATAATCATTTCTTGGGAGTGTTCCAGTTCCGGACACACTTCAACAACATATATGCCATTGTCCCTAATATGTTCACCATAGTACGAACGCGCTTGTCTGACCTGATAAGGACCTAATGCAAACAATATTAGATCATTGAAGGTGAAAACTGGGAAATTATTTAGTTGAGGCAAGTTACCATCAATACGAGTAAACATAACTCGTCTTCTGTTTATATTAAAATCATTAATAAAAATTGTCCAAGATGATTAGGTTCATCCATATATCGCAATGCTCTTTGTATGATATTTTCAGCATTAGGACTATCCGTTAATACAGGATGGAATTTATTTAATAGAGCCCCAGCAATTCTAAAATCAACCATTAAATGGGTTGAGGCATTATTAAAATATCTTTGCCTAAACAGTTTGAAGTCTCTCTTAAATCTCCCGTTCACAACTTCCACAACCCATCTACAAAGTGTCACTTTACGGCTTTTATTAGCTTGTGAAAATATGAGTTGAGTTGCTCCTTCTTCTAATGATTCAGGTTTGTATACTCTATAATTACAATTTTCAAGCAACGGTATTGCATCCCTAAAGCCTCTATCTAAAACGAAAATATCGGTTTCCCTAAAAAGTGTTCGGAAAGGTCCATTATCATTTTCAAACAAGTGCGTCATAATTTCAGCATCGGTCTGGGTAGCAGCATAGGGCCCTACAGCGTCGATTATGTGACCATCACAAGAGACGATCATAAAAGGTTTCACCAAATTATCATACTTGTGCAAACTATATGTCTTCTTTTGAAACATATAGTTTGCACTTTTCTGCAAGTATATATAAGTCCCATCAAATATTGCGATTGCTGACCTATCTCTAATTAAAGACTCCTGAGGATCACCCAATAGTGCTTGAGGAACTCTCAAGTTCCTTTCAGATATTTCCCTGTGAGTGATATGGTTCACACCAATATTATAAGGAACAAAATGTTCATTGAGACACAACCTAACTTTTTTCATAATCAATTCCAATGTCGACCTAGGTAAATCAAAAAGAGTTGCCATGCGTCTATTACTCTCGCCTGTTCTTAATTTGATTAAATATATTGCTAAAGCTCGTTTAGATTGTTTCACATTTAAAGCAGGTAAAAGATTATGAAGAATTAAAAACTGAGGTACTGTAAGACCCGTCCAATAATGGCAAAAATGGTTTGGCATTTCCAAGACATTTTCAAAGTTCAAAAAATTAGCTTTTGACTTCATAATGTTTATTATGTCTTCTATATGGACAGCACTAAATGTAGAATATGTGTCATTCATTTGAGGTAATAAATGCCACTGATCACTGTACAAATGTACTTCACACACTCTACAGCTACGAGGAACATAGAAACTGTGTTCTTGCAATAATATTCTTTTGAGGAAATGTGGGACCAAATGTAATGTTCTATTTCTGCATTGTTGAAATATACAGTGCATAGACGTAATTGAAGCTCGCTTATAATTAGGCAATAATATGTTACTATTTTCCCTTCGAAGTGGTCCACTTTGAACAGGCGGTAAAGGAGGTGGCTCTGGTGGGCTAACCACTTGAATATTCGGGACTGCTGCATTGTTGTCCAAAGGTCGTGATGAGTCGTGCGAAGCCTGTCTATCTGCTCACATCCAACACACATGACAGACATAGTTGTTTCTTGAGGGCTGAAAACAAAGTACAGTTATATAATATTACGAAACAAGGGTATTTTTTAAACATATTTTAATCTTTTATTTGTTTTCGAGTATGTTATGAAGCTGTGCCCCCGCTCAGCTCCTCAAAGTCATAGCTTGATGTTATTTATAGCCGCAATCGGATTTCGAATTGAACATTAATTGAAAACATTTGACCTAACTAATTCTTCAGCTTTATGATATTAAGTATAGATGGGAAGTATACTGCCATAATGAACATCACGCTTGTAGCATAAAGACACATTAGGTACAACCTTCCCAAAATGAAAATGACAGTTTTTTTTATAATTTATAAAAACTATGTATTTAAAATAATTAAAAACAAAATGCTTACCACATAATTAGTATTTTCCGATAGGATAGACAGCAATGGAGACTCCATACTGACTTCATGGTGTCTTATTTTCCTCACAGATTTTCCACAACCAAGGCAAACCATGTTATGCCCCAGTAGTCTATCATGTTCACCAGCTTCGGTATTTAATAATAGGAAGCATGGATGACAAATAAATGTATCCAGAGGCAACTGAAAATAAGATGCACTGTAAGTTAATATCGTAAACCATAAAACATACCGTTCAAAAAAATAAATCTGATGATGTTTTTCTACTCCAACATCATACCTGGGTTTGAGCAAGGGTTATCCAACGCGAAAGTCTTGTTTGATAGTGTGCAGAAAGCGAAGATATAGTATGCCTCTGTAACCTTTGCAAGGCTATTCCACAGTTGATGCACCTCATATTGATTCACAAAACAAATTCCGAAACGCAATGAAAATCCGAGTCCAGTGTTAATAGCCAGGTAGAGATAAGCAGGAGTCAAAAATATTAGAAGATAATCGCAAAAACACAAACAGTTCGTACGCAACGGAGGATCTGTCAAGTGTCAAGCGCAGTACGTACCGCCAATTTGCCATAGACAATGAGACATTGTAAAACGCGTTCCGTTTTAAGGTACGGTTACGTTATTACTATTGTGTGAAATAAATATATCTTACATATCAACACTTCAAAATAAAATGTTCCAGGTAAGAGCAGTTGTCGTTCATTTCACAATGAAATGTTGTGGCTAAAGTTGACAAATGAGACTTTGAATTCAACTTGCATTACTTATTATATTGTAATCAATACTGACGAGTTCAGAGAAGTTAAAAACTACGCAACAATTCACATCTCTATTTTTCTTAATATAATATATTGACTATGTAAGTGTATATTGAATGTACTTTTTTGTCCATGTCCTTTAGGAAAAGATAATGTGAAAGTCAATTGAATGTTGCTCTTAGCAGTGAGTACTAAAAGGTTAAACTAATAATGAGGATGATAATGGAATTAAAACCAAACAGGCAATAGCCAGATTTTTACTAAAAAAATAAAAAATACAAGAATTTTAATTAATTAGATTTTCGAAATAGCCCCCACCCTCCTGTAAACAAACCAAAGCCCTCATGGCAACACTTTTGATTGTACGACGTAATTCTTCACGGTTTTCTTTTATTTCCGCAGCAGCAGCAAAAATCCTAGCCGTTAACTGCTCGCGGCTTTCGAAAGGCACGGCATACACTTTTTGTTTCATGTAGCCCCAAAGATAAAAATCTAAGGGTGTAAGGTCGGGAGATCGCGGCCGGCAAGCAATGGCACCTCCTCTGCCAATCCACCACGGATAATTTTGATTTAAATAATCACGAACTAGTCGTGCGAAGTGTGCTGGAGCTCCATCTAATTGCAGATACATCCGCCTTCTTGTTTCCAGCGGTACTTCCTCCAAAAGCAACGGCAACGTATAGACTATAAAATCTAAAAACGGGTGTTGATCTAGTCTGTTTGGCAACACGAAAAGACCAATAAGTTCACAAAATTGAGTCTGGAAAGTTGTTTCCCTAATGACGTGTGGATTTTCAGTGGCCCACACATGAAGATTGCGATGATTTCTTATACCCACCCTTGTTTTTTCTTTACCATCAACAATGTTCTGTGAATTTGTAGCTGTTATGTAGTAAATTACAAATAATGATTAAAAAAGTCGTCCTATCGGGATAATTTATGGAGTTACACTAGTTTTTTTTAAAATAAATACACAATTTTTCACCGAAAAAATGACTTCGATTCCATTTTTTTTTTCGTCGTCGATAATTTTTAGTAAAAATGTTAATTAAACTGTTAAAATAACTCATAAGCTTTTAGAAATAATAAACAGAATCCAAATCGACCCATAAACTTCGGAGATGTGTCAAAAAATAGAAAGCAAATCTACAAACTATACTTAAAAAATTAAAAATTTAATAACATGAAAAATGTTGTAGATAGACCCCCCCTTTTAAAGTTTATTTTCGACATTTCTTGATGAATATTCAGAAAATTACGGGCGGTCACATGCGCATGGGCGACATTGTATAAGTAACATACTTATTCAGATTCGTATTGTGTGAACAACAAATAAAGTAACCAAAACATGAAGGTTCGTGAACCTTATATGTACGAGTATTTTCAGTTATATTTATGTCGCAGTTTAGTAAAAGACTTTCAAAATCGGCGTATATAACGAAATTATTTTTTCGTTCTAAGTAAGTTCTTAAATTGAAGAATACTATTTTTTTCAGGTAACATTGTCAAAATTTTAGGACACTTATTATGGGCACTATATTTGGTTTCACTCGTGAAAACTTGTAAGCATGTCTCACATAGGTACATTTTACCTTTATGTTTACTTATGAATAGAATGAATACAATGAATAGGTGGCGCCAAGCAATTGTCACACTTAAAAATCAGACCTTTTGTAATGACGTCATTGCCTAAAGCATGACGTGCACCAAAATTTGGCTAGGTGAATTAACAACTTATATAGCAATGTACCGCGGTTGAGGACTGCGGTGCCGTGTGTCGCGCGTTCGAACCTCGCCGCCGCCGTTGTGTCTTTTTGTAAGTTTCTGGGAACATTTTTAAAATGTAGCACTTTACAAGATGGTTATAACGGTGGCCGTGACTTTGAAGGACACATAGCAGCGCAAACACTGTGAACGAACTTTATCAATATACCGCCATTCCCAAATTGTGATTTGGATTAAGGCAAATAAAGTATTTCGTGTAAAGCATTCAACAATAAAGGGGTGAGTTACTCTTTAATTCCGGCTGATTAAGAGTAAAGTTGTAACTTTTATTTTATTGTCGTCAATTACTTGTAACAGCCTATCGTCACGCCCTTTATTGGTTGGGGGTTTAAGGAAATCTCCCAAGTGCTCATCTCATACAAAACCGTATGTAGCCTATTGTTATTATAAATCTTCTTGCCACCGATATACGGTGAGAAGGAAGGTTCCTTGTGTCTCTTTTAGTAATTTTGTTTAATTGCCTACTATCCAAACAAGAGTCTAAATATTATCCCCATTTGGTTTTTTTACTAAAAGCACTGGCGAACACCATGGACTAGTAGATGGTTCTATCACATCATACTCGAGCATCTCATCAATTTCCTTCTGTATTTGTTTCTTTATAGTAGGTGAAAAGTTATATTGTTTTTGGTAAGCAGGTTTGTGGTTTTCTGTATCAATGTTATGTTTAAGTATATTAGTTCTACCTAAGCCTGTACCAATGCTATTCTTCATATCTGAAATTAGCCTAGACAATTCTTGCTGTTGCCTGACACTTAAATCTTCAATAGGTATGATTGACGTATTCGTAGTTTCTAACAGCGAGCCTTCTTTTTTTATTAACGCGCAATCGCTTTTCAGCTTCAATTTGATTCCGAAAGTATAAAAAAAATCCTTACCAAGCAACTAATTCTGAGATAATCCTGGCATGACCAACATTACCATAATATGAAATTGATTATCAAAGGAAACTGGCACATCAAAAGCCTCAGTTATGGTATGATTAGTCCCATCTGCTGTGGACAACCTGGCTCCTGGTAAAACATACGAACGCAGGCCTAAAGAAGTCAGAACACCAGCAAACTTAGTACTTATCACCGATATGTTAGCTCCACTATTGAGTAACCCTATACACTCTCGCTCCATTACCTTAAACTTTATAAAGGGTGTAAAAAGACCCTTAACGAAGCCGAAAGGCACTTGTTCTCCCCGTCATTGCGATCATTTTTTTGTTCTGGACCATACCTGGGAACCTTCTAGTTACGGAGATATTGGCGGTCAAAGTTCCAATTTTTTCACAATTTTTTTTTTAAATACTACTTTTTAAGGTTTTAACTTTACTTTAATTACCTCCATGACCCGTTTACTATTCAAAGCATCCATCGGCACCACGCTTTGAGTGCGTTACATTGAGTTTTACCGTAAAACGTGATTTTTCACCCCAAAAAAAAAAGTCGTTTCCCAGCAATAATTTTTGCGTAGGGTGACTTAGTTTGATGTACATAATGCTTGGTTGACGGCTTCGTGAAGGGTCCGTTTACACCCTGTATAATTGCGATTGTCATTTTCGTTGTGAAACATTTTGCAGATTTCGTTATGTTTGAAGAAGTGCCGTAATGTTTGCAACCAATCCTGCCACTCTTTGCTTTGTTTTTGTAGGGGGTAAGGAGATTGGAATGTACGTTTGAGAAGAAAAACCAGCTCCTCCCAATCGCCTAATCTGTCCTTATTCGCCCTATACCAAATAAGCGCATCGCCTTCTAAGAAATCAATTGCATATCTGCACAAATCCATGTCCCTAGCATTGCGTGCTTCTTTTATTTCTTCTACCCGTTCTATGAAAGCATTAACACTTAAATTATTTCTACCGGAGAACTTTATACCCCAACTACTGATAGGAACTAATTTACGATTGGTCACCCCGTCCTCCATAGTAGAACATCGAAATAATTTTTGAGCTTTATTTTTATCTTCGAAGCAATCCTCGAAAGTACAAGTTTTCCTTTCAATTTCTGGTTGAATTAATCCCTTGTGTGTCGTTGCTTCTATAAGATTGCTACTTTCTTCTAGCTTCTTAATGATTTTGTTGCCAATAACACCTAATGTTTCTACTATGTTGTTTTTATCTTCAGCAGACAAATCACCTTCTATCTGTGGTACATCCCGCTCTTCTAATTGAGCTAATAAACTGTCTCCCTTATTTTTAAGTGCAGATAACTGTTTTGTTTCCCCGTCTGATTTCGGTAAGATGAAGCCTAACCTGTTCTGTACATGAATTAACCTAGATACTAATCTCCTAAATAAAGCTTTATCCGGCCTGTCTGTAAATTCTGAAATATATTGTGTTAGTATCTTAAGCTTTGCCGCACATGTTTCAAGTTCCACCGAAGAGGACTCTAAGCTTTGTTTTGGGGCTTTTATTTCATGACTGTAATCCCCCGCCTGTTCACTTACGAGTACTTCCTTTAATAATTTCCGTAAAACTGTTACAACCGCCCTCACACCTACACCTCGGCACGCTAGTTAAAACTCTAATTCATATTTTAATAGGTAGTTAGGATCCATTTTAGATCACTATTTACAAATTTTATATCGAATTTACGTGTAAACAAAGCAAATAACGCAGGTTGATTGCGCTTTAGAACAATATGCAGGAGAAATCTTTTTTTTTTTTATATACAACGTGTAACAGATTAAGCGCAATACCTCAGACACCCCAATTAAAATATTAAATTATAAGTCTAAAACAACATCCGTAATTAAATAAATTTAAACCAAACCTAGTCTTTTTTTATAATATAGTTATCCTTACTAAACGCAAAACGTATGTGTAACAACATCCCTAGACACTCATGCAATGTTAGCGGCCGACGCGCCACGCACACTCGAGCGCCCGCCAGCTGACCATAGCTGTAGTAAGTAGATGTGCGTTAATTCAACGAATGAATTTTACGTACCTAAAATGTCATAGGCTGATATTATGAATAACTTTTGGTAGGTACTTCAATGAGTTTACCGAGTAATGATTGATAATTTTATAGCAAGTGAAATTATCAACACGAATCTAAGACTTTAGGCTTAGTAACGGGGATGCATTTAAAACAGCTACTTTTTACCCTAACTATGAAACTAACGAAGGGCGAAGCGCCCGGACTTCGTGCGGCACACGCGGGTAAAAAAATTATATCAGATGCGTAACTTTCGCGATATCAACTACCCCCTGATAAGTCGTGTTTACTGCTTATTACGTGAAAAAAAATCAGTGTTTAAAAGATTTTAATCATAATATTTAAGTACAGTGATAAGAATACAATCATATTGACAGGAAGAAGTAGGTACTTACAGATCTGGACTATTTACACTTACTATGTTATTAATTTGCACTATTTCTGCGATCCACTTTCATTAAAGTTTCAAAATTACCACCGCCTTGTTTTATGCACTTATTTGCACGATTTCTTAAATTGTAATTCAATTTTGTAAGCACTTCAGTATCACTTTTCACCGTCACAAATGCTTGTTCAATTTTCCTCGACACTTGTAGATTGATTGACGTACACGAGCGATTTTATGCGACCCCACAAATAAAAGTCTAATGGTGTTAAGTCAGGCGATCTAGGAGGCCATGGCACAGGTCCTCCGCGACCTATCCAGCGACTGCCATACTCCGCATCCAGATGCCGTCGAACGGACCACGTGAAATGTGCGGGAGCACCGTCCTGCTGGTAAAACATGTCACGTGAAAGACCGACAGGGACGTCAGCCTCGTCCTGGCGCTCACACTGCAGCCAGAACGGTCATTGAACCCCCGTCTAACCCGACATTATCAAGACAGCGAGCCAGGGTCCTCACCATCTCCGTGTATTGTATGTTGGTATACCGGAATGCCATCGCGCTCGGAAACAACAAAGTCACGGAAGTAAATAAAATAACAACTACACTAGATCGCTACCAGCGGAAGACTAGCTTTTGTGCTTTTGAGGTTAAGTACTTATGTCATTTGGCGGCTTGTGTTTTGGCGTTTTGCATAAACGTCAAAGAGGTTGCCGACAAATGCTTTATGTCTGTGCAATAAGTTCTAAATTTCTTCAAATTAAATAATTTTATTTTGTAAAAAATGTTTGTCATTGTGTAGGGCTACTCTGATGACCAACTAAGTTTGGTCGTGCATTCAAATAAGCCTTACTCATTGGAGATAAAGTTGGAATTCTTTTAAATTACCTATTTATTTGACGCACACTACTGTTAATGTAAAATGCATTGATATTATTTACGTATGTGTATTACGAGCTATGAGCGAACTACAAATAATGTCGTGCGTTTTAGTAGCCTTTATTGCACTGAATTAAGGTTTCAATTTCCTTGAATTAAGGATTGTATAAATTTGTCATGATACTGTGTTTCTAATTTAAGTTATTTAAAAGATTTTTCCGTCAAAATTTAACACCTATTTTTTATGACGGAAATCGATTCAGAAGCCGATTCTGAACCAACTACTTTCAGGAATTGCGTTTATTCTGTTACACGTTGTATATTTGACCAATCTTGCACCAAAAATTACAAAATACTGTTGTGTTATTAATTGTAAAGATAGAAAAAAATAATTAAAATATATAAAAAAAACACCCTGTATACACACAAAATATGTTGATTGAAAATTTCCTGCTCCTACGACTGATTTTAGATTTGTACGAACAATAAGAAATCCAAAACAAAACAAAATAAGCAAAAGAACACACTGAACACAAATAAAAATATTTTTACGATATTTTATCCCTTACTCAACTACACGTACAACACTCACCGAAGGCACATGAAGTAAAACAATGATTTACGATGGACCTTTACGGTACCCGGCATAAAACAAAACCAATAAAAAGTAATTACAAAAAATGGATTAATAAAGCAATTCTACCCGCTTGCTTGAAAATAAAACAGAAACATCAAAAAAAACTTAAGCGCGCGAGCGGCATAAAATGTATATCACACCATGACCTACTCGTGGGTACGCGTAGAAAGAAAAAAAACAAAACCAAAAATTCTAAACTATGATAATTTACAAGCCACTAAGTTATATTTTTATGTTAGGCGCCATGTTACGTACTGATATTTGGCGGTGGTTTGTAAATAACACTTTGGCTTATACCCGTATAATAAAAACAAGTGAAAATAAACTAAATCTACGAAGGACTAACTAACTTAAATCTAACTACAACTAAGAGGGCACCAGGAGGGTTCAGGCAGACGTTGAGCACAAGGAACCTTCCAGTCCAATACAGCCACAGCCGGTTGGCGTGGGTTCTCACCGTATATCGGTGGCAAGAAGATTTATAATAACAATAGGCTACATACGGTTTTGTATGAGATGAGCACTTGGGAAATTTCCTTAAACCCCCAACCAATAAAGGGCGTGACGATAGGCTGTAACAAGTAATTGACGACAATAAAATAAAAGTTACAACTTTACTCCTAATCAGCCGGAATTAAAGAGTAACTCACCCCTTTATTGTTGAATGCTTTACACGAAATACTTTATTTGCCTAAATCCAAATCACAATTTGGGAATGGCGGTATATTGATAAAGTTCGTTCACAGTGTTTGCGCTGCTATGTGTCCTTCAAAGTCACGGCCACCGTTATAACCATCTTGTAAAGTGCTACATTTTAAAAATGTTCCCAGAAACTTACAAAAAGACACAACGGCGGCGGCGAGGTTCGAACGCGCGACACACGGCACCGCAGTCCTCAACCGCGGTACATTGCTATATAAGTTGTTAATTCACCTAGCCAAATTTTGGTGCACGTCATGCTTTAGGCAATGACGTCATTACAAAAGGTCTGATTTTTAAGTGTGACAATTGCTTGGCGCCACCTATTCATTGGCGGAACTTTCTCTATTTCATCGCACCGGTATATTTTCAAATCAATATAGTGCGTTCCCGGCTTGTTTTCATAGATTTGGCGCGAATGGCCGTTTGCAAGGCGTCGTGTTATATATGAAGTTAACGGTCTTCTTCTTCTTCTTCTTCGTATCGCTGGCACGACAAACTTTAAATTTTGTTAGCCCAAAACATCGCCATTTCCACCGCGTCGTCGGTGGCGCAAAGGTCACTTCGGCTGCATTTTTTTGGGCTAAGAGGGCAGGATAGGAGGTGGAGCATAGTTTGCGACACAGCTCCACAACCACACCCCACTGCTGTCTCATTGAGGTATCCCCACTTAACAAGGTTGGAGTTACATCTTCCTACCTGTGTCCGGAGACGGTTCAAGGACCTCCAGGTGGGCCACGGAAGGTTAGACCCTGCAGGAAGATGTTCACTTGGTGGTAAGTAGTGATTGGGAGGGGGGCAGCTATTTACCCACAGCTTACATCGGGCGTCAGCCGGGTTTAGTGATAAGGGCGCTGCGGTTTTTAAAAAACTGTGCCTGCTTTTGAGACGTTGCTTTGGCAGTTGGGCGCCGTGTAGAGGGTGTCTGGTGTCCGACTCCTGTTTATATTTCTCCACTGCGCTTGCGACTTCTCTTCGGACAAATGGAGGTGCTATGCCAGCTGTGGGGTATAGTGCGCTGACTGGGGTCGGTTTGAGGCAGCCTGTAATCGTTCTACATGTTTCGTTCAAAGCAACATCCACTTCCTTGGCGTGGGCGGAACGATACCACACTGGGCATGCATATTCGGCCGCTGAGAAGCAGAGTGCGAGGCCAGTAGTTCGAAGAACTTGAGGAGAAGCGCCCCAGGAGGTTGAAGTTAGGCGCCTGAGCAAGTGTTTGCGGGTCCCTACCTTTTTCTTGGTTTTGAGGCAATGGTTTTTAAACGTCAATGCTCTGTCGAGGGTGACTCCCAGGTAGGTAGGGTTAGTTAACGGTGTTTTACCAGTAACTGCAGGGACCTCTTTCTCGTCGTCTTCGCTATCGGTGCCAAACAGGTCGTAGACTGTGCACTTCTTCGGGGGGATGGGTTTGATATGCGGCTTCTTTGAAGTTGATGGACGGGGCGGCGCCGGCGATGGCGTCGATGACTGCACGGCAGGCGTCGCGGTAGTGGACGGACTTGCTCTGGATGCCGACGACCACGATTCTCGTGCCGGCTCCGTCATGCGAGATGATGTGTGCTTCCTTTTCCGTCCGTCGTGCTTCTTTTTTGGAACCTGAGGTTCCTCGTCGACATTGGAGGGAAAAAGTGTCTCTGCGTTTTCGTGCGACCTGAAATGGACAGAACCAAATAAATATTAATGTAGTCAAGTAATTATTCAAGCGCACATCCCAGTTTGATATAATTATCAGATAAGTACACTACACTAATTTATTATCATTTTATCATGTCTATCTACACCTTATATTGAAATACATCTTTTTAGAATACTGAAACATAGCCATCACAGAAATAATACTCTAGTAAACCACAATACTATATCGTCGATTAGCTGTACAACATAAATTGAAGAGCAGATTTATTGCTGTGAGGAATAATAACTTATTGCTCGATTCGGGGGGTTGAACCCCTTTGGCGCTTAGCTGTTGCTGCAACTACTTAAAACACATTGCTACTACTGCGATAGTTAAAAAAAAAAATGTATATTTTTAATTAAAGAACTACTTACATGTTTCCTTATCGCAGGTTGATTTTTGGTAAGTACTTGATGTTAATCTGGAGCTCCTAGTAGCTGAAATGATGCACCTAATTCACTCTCCAATGTTTAAATAGCCGGGATTCAAGTGAGGTGTTTCCATATAAAGGGTGTAAACAGACCCTTAACGAAGCCGAAAGGCATTTGTTCTCCCCGTCATTGCGATCACTTTTTTGTTCTTGACCATACCTGGGACCTTCTAGTTACGGAGAAATTGGGGGTCAAATTTCCAATTTTTTCACAAGTTTTTTTTAAATACCACTTTTAAAGGTTTTCACTTTACTTTAATTAACTCCATGACCCGTTTACTATTCAAAGCATCCATCAGCACTAAGTTTTGATTGCGTTACAGGACTTCTTCACGGGACAAATGCTTTGCAATCATAACCAGATCTACAAATCTCAAGCTTAAATTATGATATCTAAAGTATACATTAATATTTGAATAGGTATAAAGGGGTAAAAAGGCCCTTAACGAAAACGAAAACCACATATTCTGCCCATCATTGGAATCATTTTTTTTTTCTAGACAATACCTGGGAAACCACAGGTTCTGGAGATATTGAAGGTCAAAGTTCCAATTTTTTCACAAGTTTTTTTTTTAAAACCACTTTTTAAGATTTTAACTGTACTTTAATTAACTCCATGACCCATTAACTATTCAAAGCATCCATCAGCACTAAGTTTTGAGTGCGTAACATTGAGTTTTACCGTGAAACGTGATTTTTCACACCAAAAAAAAAGTCGTTTCCCAGCAATAATTTTTGCGTCGAGTTACTTAGTTTTATGTACAGAAAGCTTAGTTGACGGCTTCGTGAAGGGTCTGTTTACACCCTGTATAGTAGCTACATTCCAAGTCTTACATACTAGTTAAATACCGCGACTTCGTTTATATAATATTTGTTTTATTACAACATTACATTATTATTAATTTATTCTATACTAATAGACTGCCTCGTTGGTCGCAAGCGCGACTGCTGAGCATGAGGCCCCGGGTTCGATTCCTGGGTCAGGCAGTGTTACTGGGTTTTTCCATTAGGAATTTCTCAGTACCAGCCACGAATTCTGGATGTGTGCCCGGTTGATGGCAATAGGCTCACCCCCTATTACATGGGACTTAAACACAACTGGTGAAATGTGGGTGTACTACTAGGAACACCTCTGCCTAATCCTTCGGGGGATTACAGGCGTGATGTTAGGTTATGTCTATACTAATATAACACAGTAAGAGAATTACCCGACTGTGGCATGCAAAACGACGGTGACATTACCGGTGAAAATTACCTTTCCTTTGGTGATTAAAAATTATAACTTTGAAGAATAAGATAATAATGGCAGGCAAAACTAGGAGTAACAATAGTATGTCGATATTGCTATTTTGTTTTGATCCATCTCCTTAAATGAAATTAGAACTTACATTGCAAATTAGACATACTACTTACATGCGATGGTTTTGCTTGCCGAATATTCTCAATAAAACTCTATGAAAAACTTAAAGTGAACAAACGTACAGTAGTGTTTATTTTATCCATATATACAGGGTGTAAACAGACCCTTCATGAAGCCGTCAACCAGGCATTCTGTACATCAAACTAAGTAACTTTACGCAAAAATTATTGCTGGGAAACGACTTTTTTTTTGGGGGTGAAAAATTACGTTTTACTGTAAAACTCAATGTAACGCACTCAAAACATTGCGCTGATGGATCGATTGGATAATACGGGGGTCGTGAAGGTGTTTAAAGTAAAAATCTTACATTAGAAACATGTATTTAAAAAAAAACTTGTGAAAAAGTTGGTACTTTGATCCCCAATATCTCCGTAACTAGAAGGTTCCCAGGTATGGTCTAGAACAAAAAAATGATCGCAATGACGAGGAGAACAAGTACCTTTCGGCTTCGTTAAGGGTCTTTTTACACCCTTTATAAATATATATTTTTAGTAAACAATAAGATGTTCGGCGCCGTGATGCCTTGAGGTTTTTATTTCACCATACCATTTTTGTCCGGGATATCAACATATAACAAAAATGTACGACTTTGAACTCTATGGGTTTAAATTAAATTATATATAAGTTGAAACAAATAAATTAAAATCAATTATTCAATTTCTGCATGTGAGTCCTCCTGACTTGGTAGAACGTTACTATCGTGAAATATTGGTAAGTGTTAATTTAATAAAAATAAATATTTTAAATATTTATTTGACAGTTCTTATTATAACTAACAATAAAAATAAAAGCATTAATAGGTAATCATAATTTAGTATAAGTCTGATGGTACACCACTGTCAGTATTTATTTCTACATAACACTGTTTCAACCTTAATTGTTGTTTTTTTTTTCTAGGTGTTTTAAAAAGTCTGGACAAAGAATTAACTATGGCACTCTCACCAGTCTTCAGTGCTGTTTTAGATAATATTGACCAGCAATGTATTGTAAGTATCTAAGTGACTATCGATGTTAACAATTGAATTCATATTTGGTGCTGTTTAATATTATTCAATTGTATAAAATCATTCATAGTTATCATTATTTATTTCAGAATTTGATAGATAGCTCAGATCCAGTTCTGAATCCATTTTACTATGCTCAAGACCAAGAGAGCTGGTACGCCAAAGTGGCGGCAAAAGCACGTGAAGAGAGTAGACAACAAGAAATAGAAAAGAAAAAGATGAAGAAAAAGAAAAAGAAATTATCAAAATCTTTTAACCTTTTCACTGCCACGGACATCAACAGAAGTTCCGGATTTTCGTGCCACCAGCGCCACGACTTCATTAGAAGCTCTTCATTTTAACTATCTTATAAAAATAAATTTACTGAATTTAAAAGCTGTTTTTCGTTTAACTATTTATTATGGTACTGTCTAATACCCTGTTTTTATTATTTCCCTAAAAAAGAACCCCTTATTTGTCTTAAAATCGGCAAAACCAGAAACTACGAGCATTTTTAATGTCCCCATAACGCCAAGGACTTGATATAAAGTCGGCTAGTGATGTGACGCGAAAGTTATCACTGTTCCATGTCGCCCTTTGAAATATTTAAAAATACTTACTATCAAAAACAACATGAGGTCAGTAAAATATGAACTTAGTTAACTACTTTATAATAAAGGCAAAATAGACGAATTTCGACCTTCAGATGGGTGCCAATCCAAAATTAAATAGTTGTTGTTATTGTTTAGCAATCCTTGTCGATAATTATATTCCCATCACTACAAAACAGTTGGTTGCCAGTGCCCCGAGCGCCACGGACTACTATAGAAGTCGTTCTGTGACGTCATAAGCGTACGGCTATCAAGGTCACTCTGGCGTAGTGCAGCACAACTCTAATCGGGTGAGCGCTCTCGCACCCTTTTTTTCTCTTTTTTTTACGGATGGGAAATCATCAAATGACTTCTCCCGCTCTGGGTGGAGTGGGAGGGAGTGTCAGACTCTTACTGACTAAAACCCATCCATGTTCCTTCATTGCCCTTTGTGTTCCAGGGCCACGGTATCTCTTTCGAACAGTCCCGCAGCCCCGGCAGGCATCGGCCCTTGCGGGCCCCTTCCTGGTTGCTGACATCTCTTTGAGGCGCGCGTGGAACACGAACGCGCCGTCGACACGGCCTGTCGTCATAAGACGGACGGACGGTGAGCTACGCTCACGCACCCTTCAGACATACAACAAAGTACCTACTCTTTGCTTCTTTAATACTTATTCTATTTTACTAATAAGTAAACAGTGAAATGAATGAAGAACTGGACACGAATGAGCTGTTAAAAATTTTACAAGGTGTCGAATCGGACTCGGAATGTTTTGTGAAGGACATTGACAAAGAATATGATTCTGAGGTACCTATGTCTAGTTAGATAATATGTAGTAGTAATTATTCATCAAAAAATAAGAATTCAATAAGTATAATGTTCGGTGAGCCACAAACTAAGCGTCGCTTGGTAGATACAAGTTGCCCTGGAGTGCGAGTTTAACGAAATCAAAAATTAAAATCGAAATCGAGAATTTATCATAAATCGTAAAGAAAGAAAGACCATAACCGACATCCCTAATCTGAATTGAATCAAACGTGCTCTGACCGCCAAGGACTTGAAATAAAGTCAACGAATGACGTTATAAAACAAATAGAGATGTACCACATTTCTTGTAGCTCTCATTGGGTTATGCATTTATTTCTTTGATACTTATAATTTATACTGGTTTTTCTTACTAAGGATACTGTGAAATAAAATAAATATGGAAATATTTAATCAGTTTTTATTTATATTCGTTAAATTATAAATAAAAGTTAACTAAACGCGTATAAATCTCATTCGTCGATATGACGATACCCTCATCACTACTGTTCACTGTTTATTTCGTTATACATTTATAGCTTGGCGCTAGGCGAGGCAGGGTTGGGTTTAGAATCGCGTCCTCTGAATTCGAGGATTCTGTCACTGTGGGGGGGTCAAGGGGGTTTATCTGAAGCGCCCCCATGCGATTTTAGCTGCCGGAAATATTTAAAATTATTTTATCAAAATATTGGTAAATCACTAACTAAACGTGAAACGGGACGAATATTTAACTAAAGTCTAACGTTTTTGACGTTACATCTGTCAAGATCATCTCAAAATGCGTAAAATATATGATTTTGAATGAAATATCGAAAAGATCCTTTTTTTAAAATCGTGCAAGCTATAAATTATGTTTATAAATTCAAGTAATTATAAAAGTCAATATTTTCGTGTTTCATTGAGTGCAAGAGCGAGCGAAGCGAGCTGGGACCTGGGGCACCCCGACTCGGACAGTTTAGGTTAGAAGGGGATGGCGGGGTCGAGTGAGCGAGCGAAGCGAGCGAATAGACCCCGCCATTCCCTTCGAGGTTATTTTTTTTGTAAACCATTCAGAAGTAGGAGCCCCGCGAAGCGGGGCTCCGTCGACCTGGCTTCCCTCGACTGCGCCACGTTGACTGGCAATAACTAACTCAACTCTCCCCCCTATAAATCAGGTTTATAATGTCAAAAACATTAAGCAATCATAACACCAAATTGAGATTTTAAAAAAATTATAAAAAAAAACTATGCGCCTCCGGCAGGGGGGGGAAGTGGGGGGTGACTCAACAATTCCCCCCCCTCCCCCTCCCACCTCCCACACCTACCAATTCGGAGGACGCGATTCTAAACCTTACCCGCGAGGCATCGCGTTCAGTGTACGTCGGCGGTGAAAAGGTTAAAAAAAGCATCCTCTATCACGTGTAAAGAGCCCGGGCGTGTTCAACGAATAATAAAAATAATTGTACATGATGTGAATGATCGTCATATGAAAGAAATAGACAGTGACCCTGATAGTGCAAGCGTGAATATGCAATATTTAGTGCGAAGTGATTCTGATGAAATCAAGAGTGAAACTGAATATTTAGTTACTAAAATAGTTAAAACGTTAAGTTCAACTTTATGTAATTGATATTAAAAATATAATCATCCTAAATATTAATTTTTGTTTTAATTTTTAAGTTTCCTTTTTGTTTTACTTTTGGTGTACATTAAAGTGTAATTTAATAATAAAAACTAATTTGAGTTTTAATTAATTATCACTTCAGATTGAATAAATGAATGAATGGTGAATACTGTGGGTTTTAGGATCTAATCTGAAAATATATGAATAGTGATTTTTTAAATTTGAATGAATGAAATGATGAATGAGTGAAAATTGCGGGTTTTCAGATCTTATCTGATCTGGAAACCCCAATTTTAACCGGCTGTGCTTTAATATCAAGTACATATGTATGTCTATCATTACCTCAATAATACTAGCATGCATTGTGCATTTAATTTCGAATTATACGCAGTTAAATGATAAGTTATTCGGAAATTATAAAATCCTTCGGAATGACAATGAGTGCAAAGTTTAATTTTATGTATTAGTATTATATTGTACTAGCTGTTGCCCGCGACTTCGTTCGCGTGGCAATGTTGGTGTGTATATCCTCGTTAGTCGAGTAGTCGTTCTTGCGGGGAAAAAATTAAGTGATATTTGCCCCCTCTCCCTCATGAGATTGGGTGAGTTTCGTTTCGACGCCCCCCCCCCCCTTAAACGCCTCACGTAATTAATGGAAGCCCCCTTAGATGACTCCGCTCTTCCACTTAACATTAAACAATGTATGCAATTGAAAATATACTATAAATTATAGTATTGGTTTATTCCATCAGGAATTTCGGTGCCCAGTGTGTTAATGTGACCGGTTGATGGCAATAGGCTCACCCCCTATTATATGGGACTTCAACATAACTGGCGAAATGTGTGTAGGTGCGATTAGGTCCACCTCTGCCTAACACTTCAGGGATTAAAGGCATGATTGATGGTTAAACGAACTTACCTTAAGTGATGTTTGACCATAATTATACGAGACATCACATCCGAAAGATTTATATAATTCACTTTGTAGTCCACTTCCTAATGTACTAGGCATCGCACAATATTTAGAGCTAAAAAAATAAAATATATTTAAAGTAAGTAAATTGACTACTCGACGTAGTACCTTCCCCCACTATGTTACCTGCGCCCACGCCGCCATTACTCTTGTCATTATTTTCAGAGAAGAGCCTGTTGGAGACAAAACATCACCGTGCGCCACTACGACCGAAGGGCGACAGCGGGGAGCGGGGAACGGGGGACGAGGTGCCCAGAGCCACCACCATCGCCGCGCCGCCGCCGCACCAGCATTGACACATACGACACGGACCAGAGGCGCGCGTTCTTTACTATCCTTCAATATACGAACCTACCTATACAGTCCGTTATTTTATTTGAGAATCACCAACATATGGTCCTCTCACCGTGGAAAAGGATACTAAGGACGTCTTGAAGCTTATTTGGAAATTGATTCGTGCAAAAATCAAGAAACTGGCGAGTCGTACGCGCCGGCCATTACGCGACGACTTTCGAGAAGGTCAAGGAAGGAAATTTTTGAAGGACGAACAAACCGTCTCATAACTGGACAAAGGATAAGACATCTTGTGAGTTCGTTCCTATTTATTCCTCTTAATCCATCTTCTTCTAGCTAGCCAAATACACATTCCCTTCTTAGTATCATACACATTTTGCTAAAACTTGAGTCAGTGCTTTGTACACTCTTCATACGTAACTATTCATAGAATATTGCCTGAGCTGTTACTTATAATATTTTAGTTTAGACAAATTATTTGGTCGAGATTAATTTTGCTAATTATGGTTGTAAAACCCGAGCGTTGAATGCCTATTGCATGAATCATCTTGTTTACTTCAATCGATACACACAGTCATTGAGCTTAGCTACCTGGTTAAAATTTTATTCTTGCTTACATAATAACATCTTTATTACGTGTTACAGTGCATCAAGTAGCTTGTTATTTTAAATCAGCTGTTGCCATTACCACGATTTGAGGCTTGCTTGTGATCATGTCTGAACTTAAAACTTTAATAAAAAAACGCTCAGCTATAAAATCAAAGCTTACTATTTTTGGTAATCATATTAAATTAATTGAAACTTCAAAAACATTAACGCAGTTACAAAACATAGATTTAGAGTGTCGCTTACGAAAATTTGAGCCCTTATATGAGGAATTCGACACTTTACAGACCGATATCGAGATCCTATCTGACGAGCCACCAACCGAAGAAGTACCCGCGGAGCGTGTGCAGTTTGACAACGACTACTACTCGCTGGCGGCCAGGGCCAAGAGCTTGCTTGCTGCCGGAGGAAAGGGCAGCGGATCTGTGGCGGAGTTCAGCGATGCAGAATCAGGTGGGCGAGTGAGAAATATGGTTAGGCTACCGAAAATTGACTTACCACATTTCACCGGTGGCTATCAAGACTGGCTCGAATTTAAAGACACATTCCTTTCTCTTATACATAACAGTGATTGCATAGATAATATTAATAAATTCCACTATTTACGGGCTACTCTAAAAGGAAATGCCGCTTTTATTATTAAAAACATCGATTTTAAAGGTGACAACTATAAAATTGCATGGGACTTATTGTGCGAGCGATTTGATAACAGTCGTTTACTGGTTAATAATCATTTACAGGCCTTGTTTAACGTGGAACCAATTCAAACAGATCCATGTAAGTCGATACAAAATCTTATTGATGTAACTAACAAGAACATCAGGGCTCTCACATCATTGAAAGAACCCGTTTGGGACACGATCATAATTTATATGATGTCATCTAAACTTGAAATACATTGAATTCATCCCCAACCCTATTACAGTTCATAACATTTTTAAGTAAAAGAGTCGAAATAATAGAAACTTTAGAAGATAATAATAAAACAAAATCAGAACACGTTAAAGCCAAAAGTTTAGTAATAAATAATAATAACAGCGATAAAAAATTCAAACGTAAATCATGTCCATTGTGCGACGATGAGTCACATCAGCTGTTCAATTGCGAATCGTTTAGAAGTCTTCCTGTAGAATCTCGGATTTCAAAAGTAAAAGAGTTTAAGGTTTGCTTGAACTGTTTGCGCTTCGGTCACGTAGCAAAGAAATGTTTTTTGTCACACTGCAAATATTGCAATGAAAAGCACAACACTCTTCTGCACTTGGAAAAATCTGAGCAATCTGCTTCTCGTGATTCATCATCTTCGTCTTCAAAAGATATTGTATTGACAACTGATGTTCTGCCGGTTACTACTCCGACGCGTGTTTTTCTTTCCACAGCGTTGGTGAAAGTGGTTGACGGCAAGGGCAACAAACACACCGCCAGGGTGATCTTGGACAACGGTAGCGGAATAAATATCGTTTCCGAAGCTTTCTGCAGTAAACTGGGTTTGCCGAGGCGGAACGTGAGCTCCACGGTATCAGGTTTTAATAATCATGTATCCCATAGTACACAGTCTAGCAATCTCACAATTGAGTCATTGAATTCTAGCTATAGGAATAACATTGATTGTTATGTGTTTACCAACGTCACCACAGCAGTGCCAATCACATACATTGACACACGACATATTCAAATCCCAGCAGGCTTATGTCTATCTGACCCCACTTATAATATTCCTTCCAAAGTCGATCTACTTATCGGGGCAGACATCTTTTGGTCGCAGCTTCTTTTTGTTTCTTCTAGGAAACAAAAAGATTAGCTTAGGCAAGCATCTACCCATGTTGCGTAGTTCGGAGTTCGGATGGATAGTCACTGGTCACATCTCAAGTCCGAAAAGTACATTCAGTCAATGTCTTTTTACTCAAGGTCAACTTGACATAGATCTCACTCGTTTTTGGGAAGTAGATAGTGTTTCTCATGAGCATTCTCAATCCGCAGAGGAACGTGCGTGTGAGAATAGTTTTACTGTCAACACAACTCGTAATGACGACGGTCGCTTTGTCGTCACCATTCCTTTAAAACAAGATCCCCTGCTCTTGTGGGATTCTTTTGAGATGGCTAAGCGACGTTTTTTATCGCTTGAGCGAAAATTCGAACGAGAACCAATATTCAAGAAGAAATATTTAAACTACATGAAAGAATACGAGCAGTTAGGTCACATGACTGAAAATAAAGTTCTTCTACCATACAGTGACAATGCCAACTACTACCTTCCTCATCATGGCGTACTTCGGGAGTCCAGTACAACAACAAAGTTGCGTACAGTCTTTGACGCTTCTGCCGTCACCACTTCAGGAATTTCCTTCAATGTAATTCAGATGGTCGGTCCTACAGTCCAAGACGATCTCTTATCGATTCTCCTCAGATTCCGCCAGCATAAATTTGTAGTATCGGCAGACATTGAAAAAATGTTTAGATCTATTGACATTGTACCCAGTCAACGCTCGTTACAGCAAATTATATTTAGGTATGATTCATCGCATCGCTTAAAAACCTATACACTTAATACAGTTTGTCAGGGGACTGCATCAGCGCCATATCTAGCGACAAAATGTTTGAGTAGCCTGGCATCCACAGTCAGCGATAATAACGTCAAATATAGTATAGCTCACGACTTTTATTGTGACGATTTATTAAGCGGGGCTTGTACTGTAAGCGAAGCTATACAGTTATGTAAGGGAATTACTACCACCTTAAACTTAGCAAAATTCAATATTCGCAAGTGGAAATCGAATAACGCATTAATTCTTAACGAGCTGCTCTCAGGTCAAATTATTAAATCAAATACAGTTTTAGATCTATCAGAAAACAACATAAATGCAGCATCAAAAACATTAGGTTTATATTGGCTTTGTCAGCAGGATGCCTTATCTTTCTCAATTAACATTGAACTTCATGAGAAGGTTACCAAACGTCATATTCTTTCCGTTATAAGCCAAATATTCGACCCATTAGGCCTTGTAGGGCCATGCGTTGTCGAAGCTAAGTTGATTATGCAGAAATTATGGGTCAATAAATGCTCTTGGGACGAAGAAGTTTCGCCAGAGATTTTGCATCTCTGGTCTTCATTTGCTAACACATTACCCTGTCTTAATAAGTTACAAATTCTACGTTGGGTTCTTAGTGATCTTTGTGTAAAAATTGAAATCCATATATTCACAGATGCTTCTCAAAGTGCGTATGGAGCATGCGTCTACATTCGGTCTGTGTGTAACTCTGGGATTGTGCGTGTTCAGCTCTTAGTCTCAAAAAACAAGGTTGCACCGATCAAACCCACAACTATCCCACGTCTTGAGCTGTGTGGGGCCTTATTAGGTACAAGACTGTGTACTAAGGTACAAAATTCACTTACATTAAACATTAACATGTATCGCTTTTGGTGCGATTCCACGATCGTATTAGGGTGGTCATCCACCCCTTCAAATCAACTTAATCAATTCGTACGTAATCGTGTTAACGAAATCAAGGAAAGCACCAGCGGTCACACGTGGAGCTACGTGTCCAAGGAGAACCCGGCAGATCTCGTTTCTCGCGGGGTGAAGGCTGATATTATCAGCGACGCCTCGTTGTGGTGGTCGGGCCCATCGTTTTTGCTCGAATCGGAGCGTTGTTGGCCGCAAATGCCTAGTGAAACCCAGAGACGGGACCTGCCGGATCTCCAACCTTGTCTTGTTGTGAATAATGACGTTAGCAAGAACGATGACGATAAACTATTTACAAAACTTATTCTTAAATATTCACAATTTACACGTTTACAAAGAGTTGTAGCCTATATAAGGTCTAACTTTTTAAACACGAAATATTTCAAGAGTAACTTCTATAGGTCGTAAAGTCACCATAGCAACAAAATTTTTTTTTTTATCTAAGTGTATTTTTATAAAAAATAAATTAATTAAAATTACTTGACCCACAAAATAAATACTGGCTAAAGGTTTAAAAAGTAAAAAAAACGTTTAAAAAAGTAAAAGTAAGTAAGTAAGTTTAAAGTTTGTAAAGGTTTTATGCAAAATGTCGCAAGAATATTTAGAACTATAATAATTTCGTAAAAATAAAAACATTCAGAAAAAAATTTTTTTTTTCGTTGCTATGGCGACTTTACGACTTGTAGAAGTTACTCTTGAAATATTTCGTGTTTAAAAAGTTAGACCCTATATATACAGATTTATTCATAACTGTAAAAACAAACAAACAAACAGATTCTACGATCATCTTTCTTGTGAAGAATTGCAAATTTCATTTAATTTTATTATACACATTGCTCAGTTAGAAATGTTCCCAAATGAATATCTTATCTTAAAATCAGGTCACGCATTACCAAAGAAAAATAAATTAATATCATTGACCCCATTCTTAGATTCAAATGATATCTTGAGAGTAGGCGGTAGACTTGATAATTCACCTTATAGCTATGACACAAAGCATCCCATATTATTATGTAGCAAACATCATTTAACGAAAATCTTATTTCACATGCATCACTTGAAACTTTTACATGCTGGACCACAGCTATTGTTGTCCAGTATTCGTCAAACTTTTTGGCCTTTAGGAGGAAGGAATCTGTCTAAGTCCATAACGAAAGATTGCATAAAATGTTTTAGATTTAAAGCCAGCAATGCTCAGCCCATTATGGGGCAGTTACCTGAATCCAGAACTACACTGGAATTCCCTTTTTTACATTGTTCGGTGGATTATGCAGGCCCAGTTAAGATAGCTAACCGTAAAGGTCGAGGTTGCCAACTGATTAAATCTTACTTGTCCATTTTTGTCTGTTTAGCTACAAAAGCCGTACATCTAGAACTCGTCACAGATCTTACTAAAGAGGGATACATGGCCGCTTTAAACCGGTTTGTGGCTCGTCGAGGGAAGCCTCAAAGTATAACCTCCGGCAATGGGACTAATTTTGTAGGTACATGTAACGAGTTACATCGCTTCTTACAGGACTCAAGTTCCCAAATTAGTTCTGAAGTCGCCCAAGAAGGTATAGACTTCCTCTTCATTCCGAGCTACACCCCCCATTTCAATGGTATGGCTGAAGCTGCAGTCCGTTCCACTAAACATCATCTTCGTAGGCTTCTCCAACTTACGCATTTCACGTATGAAAAAATGCACACCTGTCTGACTCAAGTGGAAGCTATCCTTAATTCTCGTCCTATAACCGCCTTAAACTCTGATCCTACAGACTTCACACCTTTAACACCCGCTCACTTCCTAATAGGACGATCACTTGTGTCAGTTCCACACCCACAGCTGACAGAAAGAATAACAAGCCTTGAGTGATACAAACGAATCGAGTTCGTCAAACAACACTTCTGGAAACGATTCTCCAACGAGTACGTCACCACTCTGCAGCAAAAGACGAAGTGGCCTACTGCATCAAGCGAAATCAAATTGGGTTCCTTAGTCCTTATAAAGGAGAAAGCGCTACCTCCCTTGCGTTGGGCCCTGGGTCGCTGTGTGGCCGTTTTCCCAGGAGCTCAGGATCAAGTCGCTCGAGTCGCCGATTTAAGGATCAAAGGAGGAACCATCATTCGAAGAGCGTTTAATAACATTTGTGGGGACAAATGTTATTAAACGCCCTTCCAGAACCTGCTTGTTGAATCAGCTGCCTATTTCAACCCGAGGAGTATGTTGGAGACAAAACATCACCGTGCGCCACTACGACCGAAGGGCGACAGCGGGGAGCGGGGAACGGGGGACGAGGTGCCCAGAGCCACCACCACCGCCGCGCCGCCGCCGCACCAGCATTGACACATACGACACGGACCAGAGGCGCGCGTTCTTTACTATCCTTCAATATACGAACCTACCTATACAGTCCGCTATTTTATTTGAGAATCACCAACAGAGCCTATTTCGCGACATAATTCAGGGAGTTTTATGATTAATCTTGCAATCATAGGGTTATAAATCTTTCGGATGTGACGTCTAGTATAATTATGGTCGAACATCACTTAAGGTAAGTTCGTTTAACCATTAATTATACTACGACGCACACAGGCGAAAAATCAATAAAACGTGGCATAAACCTCAAATTTGTTTAACTTGATATAATTATTTGTCTGTATCATTGTTAAACCTAAATTATATCAGATGAGTCGAGAAATAATATATTTTAATAAAATTCAGGACAATTTGTTAAAAAAAAAAAAAACAAGATGCCATCAGCCTGAGGTATGTATCTTCCATAGCCATTTTTCTCGAAAATTTTCGCGAAAAATATTCACGGCAGTGTCTAACATTTTTGTTGCGACTTTCTTGCGCATCTTCACTTAACAGTCACCTATACCCATATTATCAATAATCTGATGCTCATGTATCAATATTTTGTGTAGGCTTGCATGGTTTAATATTAAACCATGGGTAACAAATGAAGACATCGTTTGAAGGCAAAAAAAAATTGTGTCCGTATTTTATATCCACTTGATAAAAGTTTTCAAATTGTGTGTAGTCTGTTAATAATATTAAACTGAACCCCAGTAATTTCGGACACTTCTTTTGCATGCTGGAAAATTACCCGAGCTGTATTGCCATCGGTTGATGTCCCTCCACCTTGTCTTGGCTTGTCCACATGAAGCCCAAGTTTTTCCAAAAATTCATTCTGGATTCTCTGCTTTTCAGCTTTTCTTTTACTATATACAAATAAAAGAATAATTAGAAAACAAGTTAGTTAAAAAAAAAAATTAAGTATGAATGATATTCATACTTAATTTTTTTGTATATATACAGGGTGTTTGGCGCATGGACCGACACAATTTTTCCAGGGATTTGGGAGGTCATTAGCTAGGTTCTGCCCATACACCCTTTGTCCCAAATGTCACGGTTGGTTTCATATGTTTTTTTTTTTTAATGAAAAAAATGCCACACACAAGATTTATAACTTTTTTTTTAACTAGCCTATTCTGTCCCACTGCTGGGCAAAGGCCTCCTCCATTAATTTCCACCTCTCCCGGTGTTTTGCCTCCTTTTTTATAACTTTAGTTTAATAAAAACAAAATAACTTTAAAAAGTCTTTTCTTAACCCTGACTCCCTAACCAGTATTTTGACTACATAATGAATAATTTCTATGATATATAGCATACCGTTAGAAAGGGTATCAACTAAAGAACTTTTTAAAATAAAGCTAAGTTCAAAATGGCTTTTATTTTTTTTTATAATTAATTTAGAAATTGTAAAATTTCATTCATTAAATAAAAAATTTAACTTTGGAAGCTTGTAAGGAATTTTCTTGAAACCAGTTGTATAAAACAAAGATGTTTTTAGATTTAAAAGACTTTGGAGAATGCAACAAAATTTGTTTTGTGCCACTACACCCATAAACAAAAAAGTTATTTCGAATTAAAGGAAACATTTTGGGCATTTTTTTCATTTAAAAAAAAAAAACATTTGTAACCAACCGTGACATTTGGGACAAAGGGTGTATGGGCAGAACCTAGCTAATGACCTCCCAAATCACTGGAAAAATTGTGTCGGTCCATGCGCCAAACACCCTGTATATATACGAGTAAATGTACATAAATGAAGATTTTGTTGAAGCGTCTGGATCGGTCGCCTTTAAAACATTCTTGTATTGATTAAGCAGTAAATAAAGCATGCATCGAATGCTATTTTAAGGAATGATACGACAAGAAAGGGGATTGACCAATTTCTTTGAGACTCTGGCCACTCATGAACAAACAGTTCAGTTAATAATATATGATTCATTTAATAGCTCATAGCAGTAAGAAGGAGGATATAAACTTAGTTTTGTATCAAGACTTTATATTTAAATAATTTTTAACATTTAATTGAATAGGTTATCCCTGAAATAAAACTTGCTTTTTTATTAAAATATATTTATTAATCTGATTCGTATGTGATTAAAATATGGTCAAGGAACTGGGCAGGTGGATTAATATGTTCCTGATACCTTGCCCAACTTAAAAACCAAATAATTGTCATTATATGTGCACAGCAAACTACTGTTCTACGGCCCACCATGCAGTTGCAGCAATATTGTTTTATGGCTGCCCTCCCTTCAGTGTTATTCTCATATACTACATAAACAAAATATGTTTATCTGCTGATGTGTCTGCTCTGTATTTTCCCACGCAATAAACTGCAGTTGACTGAAGGGAGCGGGAAACCTTCCAGTAGGTTGCTGGCAGTATTTCTGCACAACTCAATCGTATAGGACCCATCGCCTCATGTGTTCTCCATAGTAGGAATGTGCTTGTTTTAATTGATACGTTCCACATGCAATTAATATTAAATCATTGTATTCCAGCCTCGGAAAGGATACATTATGTATGTTTACATTTATTGAGAGGAAATCTGTTCGCCGTCTATTTAAATTATTTTGATTAACAGAATCAGCAAGAGAATTATTTCTGTACATATTTTCATTTATTATCTCTAGTATTTGCCCTGCATCCTCCCTGTCTCTAATTCTTTGGTGAAACCTGTTTATCAGAGCTGCTGCAATGCGAAAGTCTGTCATTGCATGTTTTGATGCTCTATTAAAAAATTCGTGCCTAAGCAATTTAAATGATTGTTTAAATATGCCATTTACAGCTTCAACTACCCACCTGCAAACCGTGACAGCTCTCGACTTATTAGCAGCAAGGGTTGACAATTGGGTTTCACCTTGTTGTAGGGATGCTGGCATATGAGTAGAGTAATTACATTCTCTCAGCAACGGCACAGAATCTCTAAAACCTATCCAGAATAAATACATCACCTGATTGGAAATATCTTCTTAATGGTTTTGTTACTTCATTAAATTCATTTATATTCGCATCTGATGTTGTAGCTGGATAGGGGCCCAATACATCTATAATATATCCATCACAACAAACCATAAGTAAAGGCTTCATCAAGTTCCTATACTTGTGCAAAGAATATGTATCTTTTTGGTACATTTAGTTACCTATTGTTATAAATGATGGAACATATTTATATGTACATATAAATATGTTCCATCACTTATAACAATAGGTTGCCTATTTTCATCCCCAAATAAACCAATAGGTATTAACAAATTCCTTTCTGATATTTGTGTTCTAGATATATGATCGATTCCCGATTGTTAGGAATAAATACACGCTCTAATAAATCTCGAGCTTGACCCATTAACCTCATTAATATAGTGCGAGGTACATTTAAAAGTGTTGAGATTCTTTGGTCACTATCACCCGTTCGCAATTTGATTAGATAGGCAGCAAGTGCCAATTTATTTTAGCGAATATTTTGTATTTCTGGTACTTCTAAAAAGAGTTGTCCAAATTGCTCTTTGTTCAACCCAATCCAATAATTGCAAAGTTCTTCTGACATCGTTTCCATATTAGAAAAATCCAGGATTAGCTGCCGCTCATTTGCAAAAGTTGCAAAATCCTGGATGTGCTCTGCATTAAAACTATGAATGGGTGACTGGATATCAGATAGAACTTCCCAATTATTGCTGCACAAATGTATTGAGCAAATCCTACAGCTCTGCGGCACATAGAATTTGTAATCTACAAATAACTTCACCCTTAGCCATTTAGGGACAGCTAGCCTTTGGTTCGAATGGCAATCAGGATAAAAACAGCAGTTTTGAGTACCTGATGCTCTGGTATACAAAGGTAAGTTGATAGTTGTACCATCCAATCCATGTCTTTCAGCCTCAGTGGAACGTACAGCAGCTCGATCTACTCGTTGCCAGCAAGTATGACAGATCTGGTCGGACCCATGCAACTTTAACAAAATAAATAAATATATATCAGAAATTATAATTAAAAAAAAAAACTCTTTGCCCAGCAGTTGTACAGTACATGCTAGTTAAAAAAAATGTGCTGTGTGTGCAGATTTCATATTTATATACACAAAGCCAAGGCACACATACTATGTTCAAATACTGATGCAGGAGTGCCAATATGTACATAAAAGCTAGTTTAGTTTATATACCAGTTTTCTGCGTTAATGTAAATATGAATTTAAGCAGAACTGTGGTGACAAATAATTTTCAATTTGGCATTTTGTAAATAGGTACACTAAATAATTATTTAAAATATTATTTAAAATAGTTACTTGACGAGGAGCAATCTGTTCCATCACCATATTCCTAATACGGGATTCTCTTTCCGTCTCCGCATGCAGCCTATGTGATCTTGTCCGTAACAAAGAGCATCCACAGCAGACACAGATACTTCGACGCTGACCACTGCTAGTTGTTGGTTCATTTATTATTTGCGTCCTCGAATGATGAATAGCCGTAGTCCAGCAAGGATGACAAGGGTTGGGTTTAGAATCGCGTCCTCTGAATTCGAGGATTCTGTCACTGTGGGGAGGTCAAGGGTTTATCTGAAGCGCCCCCATGCGATTTTAGCTGCCGGAAATATTTAAAATTATTTTCTAAAAATATTGGTAAATCACTAACTAAACGTGAAACAGAATGAATATTTAACTAAAGTCTAACGTTTTTGACGTTACATCTGTCAAAATCATCTCAAAATGCGTAATAAATATAATATGTTTTTGAATGAAATATCGAAAAGACACTTTTTTTAAAATGGTGGAAGCTATAAATTATGTTTATAAATTAAAGTGTGTTTCGTGTTTCATTAAGTGCAAGAGCGAGCGAAGCGAGCTCAGGACCTGGGGCACCCCGACTCGGACAGGTTAGGTTAGAAGGGGATGGCGGGGTCGAGTGAGCGAGCGAAGCGAGCGATTAGACCCCGCCATCCCCTTCGTGGTTATTTTTTTTGTAAACCATTCAGAAGTAGGAGCCCCGCGAAGCGGGGCTCCGGCGACCGGGCTTCCCTCGACTTCGCCACGTTGACTGGCAACAACTAACTCAACTCTCTCCCCTGTAAATCAGGTTTATAATGTCAAAAATTTAATTTAAAAATTAAGCAAACATAACACCAAATTGAGTTTTTAAAAATTCATAAAAAAAAACTATTCGCCTCCGGCAGAGGGGGGAAGTGGGGGGTGACACTACAACTCCCCCCCCTCCCCCTCCCACCTCCCACACCTCCCAATTCGGAGGACGCGATTCTAAACCTTACCCTTTAATCAAAATCATTAATATGAAATGGTAATAAAAACTTACCAAACGAGGAGCAATCCAATGTTGTACAATTAACCGCACATCCGTTAGAGTAAGACTATGTCTCCTCCTTTGACATAAATCGCTTCCACAATTAACACATCGCTGCGTTGTCAATTCATTGATCGGATCACCGTGAGTTAACACGGGATCCATGTCCATATTCAAGCCGGGGGTATCGTTTGGGCGAGGTTCGGGGTCCATGGAAGTGCCGGGGTCGTCAAGAAGGGAAGAATTAGAATCCATTATAAAACAGCCAAAGTAATCGCAATAAAACTCACAAAAACGACACTCACGATGCAAAAAAACAAAGCGAATCATAACCGTCATTTTGACAATATTGACATAACTTTTTTTGAGCATTGTGTTGCCAAATAAAAAAGAAACTATAATAATTATATCGATCCATTTGAAATCGATTTTTGTTATATAAGTTCTTCAGGGGGTGCGCCAAAGTTCACCTAAATTTTCAACTCCGATAATCGGAAATCCGAAAATGTTCTTCCTAACTTTTTTCATCCTAACAATCACAATTCCTAACCACTCTGTCTCTAATGTTCATAATTCCGAAGCATTCAACTTCATAATGTCAGTAGCAATAAACATCTATTATACTGTTATTTGTTTTCCTATATTTTCTCAACATAACCATCTTTTACACTATTATTCAAAGTCATATCTTTTTTGTTTAGACTTAAAAAAAAATAGCCAAAAAAGTGTTATTTTTGCGAACCTAGAAACCTTAGTTAGTTTTCTAGATTCTATCACCTAAATGTAAGGCTAAAAGTATCTTGGAGTTTTTTGTCTCCGACTAACCGTTTGTCGTAAAAACGATGTGGAAGGGATCCATAGGTTAGGTTAGGTTAGATCTGTGACCAACTACGCGCGAGCCGAGCGAGCGGAGCGAGCGGTGCCGCGGCAGCGGCCGGCGAGCGCTACTTCGAAATTCGTCGCGAAATTTTTCTAAGTATTTTTTTCATAATGCCCCCAAGACGACACTCTGACCTGTAATTATGTTTAGGGATAAAAGCGTTATGATAAAAAACAGTAGGAGTTTAAATATATTTACATTAATGATATTATTGATTACAATTTTCGGAAACATGAGTGTTATGAACATCGCCGGTAGCACTACAAATAGTATGAATGAAAACTTTAGGATGAAAAATTTTAGGAAGAGTGATCATTCGGATTACAAATCGTTAGGAAGAACAATTTCGGGTAAAGAACTTTAGGTGAGCCAATATGGACCCTTCTTCAGGACTTCAGGTATAATGTACTCGTCAGTTTATCATTTATATGTCCAAAATCATTTATAACGCTTATTAGTAAGTATTTTCTTATAACTTGGTTTAATGAAAACTACGTTAAATACATTGGAGAGTTTACACTACATTTTAAATCGATTTGATTTTTTATACAGTTTTTATTTGGCAACACTGAAGTCAATTTCAAGCCCAACCGATTTTGTCACATCATTACAAATACCAAAAAAAAATAGTTTTTTTACAGTCCTAATTGATACAAAGTTATCAACATCAGATATTTTCTAAAATATTGGTAAATTACATTTTTGTGTAGCATCGTGCTTAAAAATGGCCGAGACTGGACAATGCCCTTTACTTATTATTAGACAAATAGGCACCTGAGTTCTTCTTACTTACAGGTATAACTTTTTAAACTTAATATTTATTATCATATAATATGAACAAAACTGTTTTATTATTTAGGGACTTGTTAAATGCTTCAATTCCTTTGAAATCGTTTAAATTTAAATTAATACAGTCTTACTAAGAGCTAATCTAACAAAGTTTACTTTAAATTAAATATATCTTTAAACTGCTTAAAACTACTTACAAATAAGTTACACTAAGAGTAGTGATTAAAAAAACCTATTGTACACACAGGTGCATACTTGTCACTTTTATTTAAGTATGCACTATGCATGTGTCTATTACAAATAGATGTTCACATAATTATATTTTACCTTCATAAAGTATAACTTTATGAGCATGCGTTAGATCTGTTTGCATCATGTTCAAGTTAAACTATAAATTTTAAATCTATAAAGTACTTACTGTGATAACAGAAGCTTGCACAATATTATAATATCTTAAATTCTAATTCTAAAGTATAACTATGTATTTAACCTAGTTAACAATAGCATGATATTATGGTTTCCTATGAAAATTATTGTATGTTGCTAGTTTTAAGGTAATATATGGATGTGTACAATAAAGGATTTCCTTAATGAATCTTATAGCTAGGTACATAACTATGCTTAATATTAAAGATGAGATAAGTTTTAATTAACTATCAAAAAAAAAATGGACAAGTCCACATGACAGGTCCCGTAGCCACACAAAGGTAAATTAATAAGAATAATTTTTTCATAGATAGGCAGTACACAAACTTTCTTGACACTAGTACGCATGATTTTACCACTTTTAGTTCTTACAGATAATGCCCTAACCTTGCCATCTGATCCGGGGAACGTTTTTTCTACTCTGGCCACTGGCCATGTTAATGGAGGGGTGATGTCAACTCTCAGTAGCATCAAGACCCCTTTTTCAATATTTGGGACACTGCTATGCCACTTTGGCCTGTTTTGTAACTGAGTCAAATATTGTTTTCACCAAGTTTTCCAGAAGGATTGCGCCATGTGAGTAAATTGCTGCCAGAATGACAAACGGTTTATGGGCACATTTGTGACATCAGGTTCAGGGAATTATGTAATAGAAGCGCCTGTCAAAAAATGAGCTGGAGTTAAATAAGACATGTCGTTTGGGTCAATGCTTGGCAAAGAAAGTAAAGGTCTGGAGTTCAGAAGACCTTCTATTTGAATTATTATGGTATTCAATTCTTCATACGTTAGAACCTGTTGGCCTACAACTCTTTTTAAGTGATATTTTGCAATCTTAATCCCTGCTTCCCACAGGCCTCCAAATACTGGTGAATAAGATGGAATAAAACTGAATTCAATACCAAGATCTGAAGTAAAATTTATAATTTTGTCCTGATGTACCTGATTAAAATGTAATTAGTATAGCTCATGTAACTGATTATTGGCACCGTTGAAAGTAGAACCATTGTCACAATAAATAATAGAAGGCTTATTGCGACGAAAAATAAATCTTTTTAACACATTCAGTGCCGGGAACCCACCTGGTGGGTTCACTCAAGTCGCACTTGCGATGCCGGGAACCCACCTGGTGGGCTCATTTTAAAAGTAGGTTTTTCTTAGCGAATATAGCATCAAATAATGTAAAAATTAAAACAGTTGTGTATTTTATCAAGATTAGTAAGAATACGGCGTGGTTTCAAATTACAAGCATTTTTATTTGCAATAAATATTTTGACCTCTTCCTAGATACCGAGAACCCACCTGGTGGGTCCTATATCAGGGGTGGAAAACCATTCGCACGATTTTAAATATTTTCTAAAAATAATTATTTTTAGAAATTAGGACATGATAATGAGTTCGAAGTCGAGGCTTCTAGTTCTTCTTCAACTTCTAACGCTGCAGACTTGATATTTGAAATAAATAATGCTTAGAATTCTTAAGGTGAAATTAAATTGACTAGAGAAACTTAGAAGCCGTGAAACTAAAAAACTATATATTATTTTTTGGGGTCAACTAATACCACGGTAATATTATAATACAGTACTCCAACTTCATACAAACGGACGAAACGCGAGCTATACCTACGCGCCTCGATCGTGGGGTGCGCTCGCGGTGCAGACAGTCACGGCTGTACCGCAGTGTCGAACGGACGGTGTGTTGTTTTTTTAACAATAACCGCGCGATTTTTTCTCTAAAAATCAGTTAATATGACGAGTAGGAAATATTGTGCTGTTTTTGGTTGTATGGATTCGCCAATAACGCTTTTTGACTGTACCCAACGATGATTTTGTGGAATATATAGAAAGAATGGAGGAAATATTCCGAAATTCACTTAAAACCAAACATGTAAATTGTAAAGTAGCTGCAGGTATCTATAACCAAGTAAAAGATATTCCATTTTCTCCACCTTGTCCATGTTTTCCAAAACAATTTTTAATTAAGCTTTATATAAGAATGCGGATTTATTATACCTTAAAATTTAACAATAAAGCATTTCGTACGACTCAGTCGAGGCGCAAATATTTTTCGGTCGCAAATTTATAAGCCCGATTTGTTTTTCAAACAAAAACATGTTTTTTTAATTAAATCTACCAATCAAAAAACAACGCATTTTTAGTGAACACTTCCTATTCAATATACAAAGTATTTCATTTATTTATATAAAAAGGATATTTACAATCACAAAACTAAATAGAAACAGAAAGTAGGCAAATGTAATTAAAATGCTGGGGACGGTCAGCCCTAACGCATGTTTACGTACCGCGCGGCTGTAGGCATTTATTTCTATCATGCGGCCGAGTTACATTACTGTATTATAATATTACCGTGCTAATACTAATAGTGTAGTATGAGATGGGAAAATCAGTTTGTGTTTAACCGACTTCTTACAAAGACGGAGGTTATGTATTCGGCGTCATCTTTTCTTTTTAAAAGTACACCGATTTCCCCGTGGTTACTGATCCGACTTACATGATTATTTTTTTAATTGGTAGAGGAAACTTGCGCTAAGGTCCCATTTGATTTTTATTAACTTTTCTTGGGTAGTTTATGGGTTATTTTATCTCCTTCGTCTATGTGGGTGATCTGCTAATAACTTCTAGTTACAATGGAAAATGAATACTCGACAAGAATTTATATGAGATACAAACTAAAAAGCCTAAAATAAAAAATTTAAAAATGCACAAAAAAAGTGGAAAATGACTTTACTTTTGGAAGTTGGTGGCAAAAAGTCAATGAAACAAGCAAAAGTCACCGACTTCCGAAGGTAATATTCGCTTTTTACGTTTTTTTGGAAGTCGTTTTTTATGCAACATTTTAAATTTTATATCGTGTTTATAAACCTATCGGCAGTGAAGTTTTAAAAAAGCAAACTTATGTCAGTGTGAACACTTTTTCGCGCGAGGCGACATATTATACTATTTTAGACTATGATTTAAATCTAAATTGTCTTTGAAATAAATGCACTACTACCAACAAAATGTCATCAAATCTATTTTTTCTTTGAACCAACACGTCTGCGGAGTATCGCTAGCTAATTTAACCCAGTATAACAAACTTACTGGGTGGTTCACACAAAACTAACTGTCAAAGAACCTACTTATAAATGCAATGCAACGTTTGTAATCATTCAAAAGTTTTAAAATGTTATTTATTAACTTCGAAAAGAAACAATATTTGCGATTACGTAACTTGAATTAATAAAAAAAATGCATGAAAATCTCACAAAAGGTTGAACACCCCTGTCACGGGATCAGAGCGCGCGATTTTACTTTTTCAATTTTTTTTATTTTTTGATTATTGCACATCTCCCAACCCACTAGGGCATGAAAATACCCCTACAAATAGTAAATATAGCGACAATACCCCCTGAAAACTCCATTTTACCACTCATTTAGGATTTTAAATCTTAGTTTCAAACCTAATGCCGAGAACCCTCCAGGTGGGTTCACTTTTGCGCAAACGTAATGCCAGTGACCCACCTGGAGGGTTTTTTTTTTTTTTTTTTTACGGATGGGAAATCATCAAATGACTTCTCCCGCTCTGGGTGGAGTGAGAGGGAGTGTCAGACTCTTACTGACTAAAACCCATCCATGTTCCTTCATTGCCCTTTGTGTTCCAGGGCCACGGTATCTCTTTCGAACAGTCCCGCAGCCCCGGCAGGCCTGGAGGGTCCACTTGCAATATGTGTGGTGGGATGGCACTTGAGTTCTATGAAACGGAGGTGGACTCGAATGGGTTAATGCCTGTAAGAAACATTCAGTTGTTAGATTTGATACCAACTCAATATGAATGGCCTTTGTTGTGAAACAAATAAATAATAGTATGTATGCTTTTAAAATTTGTGGCTTTCTAACACGGTGTAATTTTATTTAAAATGGACCGCCATAATCAATTCCTACTTTTTCAAAAGGCCTGCTGGGGTTCACCCGGTCTGAAGGAAGAGATCCCATCATTTGCTCTGATGAGGTCCATTGATTAGGTAAAACCTTTGACACAAACTAGCTAGGGTCTACTTTTTTCCAGCATGTAATAAACATTTGTGTTCATTACTAATGACTAAACGTGTAATTAAAGATTTTTTGGGTAATATGATAGGATATTTCTGATCATTTGGTATGTTAGCATTGTGTAATCTACCTCCTACTCGGAGGATACCTATTCCATCTAAAAATGGATTTAAGGATTTTAAATAGGATTTAATTGGTTTCTTGGTCATGATACAAGTTATTTCTTCACTAAAATGTTGTTTTTGATCTTGTCTAATTATATTTTTGAGTGCAAAGTTAAGTTCTTTTATTTTCAGATGTCCATAGACCCTATATTCTTTCTTTACTTTGCAATTATTAAAAAACCTGTAATATTTTTTTTTTAAATCTTTATTTAAAGAGTTTTTTCGCTAATGCGAATATGACACTCTGTATGTATACAAAAAAAAAAGTTAGTTTATAGTTAACATCATCAATTGGAACTATGTTCTGGACCTGTTCTTCAAAGCGGACTTAACCATATTTATTACGGGAATTATTTTATCTGATCTATCAGATAAAATAATTCCCGGGCTTAGATAAATTTATATTGTGTATACCAATTTGAGATCTTAACAATTGATTTCGGACACATCTCATCAAAATGTGGTATGTGTCTTCCTCCTCATTACATACATCGCAAGCAGGGGATGATAATTTTTTCATTAAGTGGCCGAATTTATTAAGAGGCATATGTCCCGATCGAAGTCTTAATAATATAGTTAAATCCACTCTGCCAACAGGACAGTTATCAATCCAAGGAGAATATGAGGGCTGTGGTTGGATTGTTCTTTACCAAATTCCTTTTTCCCTGGAACGAAGATCAAAGTACTCTTTTCAGTTTTGTAAACATATATTTTTCAAAACTGCTATAAAGTCCATGTAATGTGGTATTGCATCAAAATCTGTGCCGTCCGAACATGCCTGTTTTGCAAGATGATCGGCCTTATCATTGCCGTCTATGCCTATGTGCGACGGGATCCATTGAATGATTACTTGATAATTCTGGGATATGAGTTTTACAAGTGATTTAATTATTGTATAGGCTATCGGTCTACCCCAAAAAGTTGAGCAGCATCGAGCCACGTGTTGAATTGAACTCTTTGAATCTGTACAAAAAATTACATATTTGCCTTGGTCTAGAGATTCGATATATGATAAGGCTTCAGAGATGGCAACAAGTTCAGCAAACATGATATACGCATTGGTGGCAATTTCATACTACCCTCGGTATTTTCGTCATAAAATGCGCATCCTATATGATCTCCGTCTTTTGATCCGTCTGTATAAATTTTATAAAATTCGGAATATTTAGATATAAATTGTAATGTTTCCTCTTTTAAATTAAACATATTATACTTATTCTTTGCTTTAGTTAATGAATCAATTTTAGTTTTTAAGACATTGGAAAAATCAATATCAGCCATCCAGGTATCAAAAGAAAACATTTCTAATTGTTTACAAGAACGAATGATAAATTCTTTTAATTTATCATGAATAACAACGAGTAAAGGAACCTTTTTATTTCTTTTATTACGGTAAATATCACTCAACTTTTCCAAAATTGGTATAACTGTATTTGCTTTATATGACTTTGTTTTTAACCAAAACTTTCCAGCCAGAAATCATCTTCTAACTTCCAAAGGTGGTAAACTAAGTTCGCATTCCATGACGTGTGTGGGTGTCGTCCTAATAAATCCCCCTATTACCCTCATGCATTGATTTTGTGCAACCTCCAATTTATTTAAATATTTTTTGGCACTGGTATTATATAAAAAACTAGTGTAATCTAAACGGCTTCGAATAGTCGATATATATAACCGTCGTAAATATTTTTTGGTGAATACCCCAACCAGATCCGGACAAAACTTTAAATACATTAAGGAATTTGTGGGCTTTTTCGATAATTTCATTTAAATGTTTCCCCCATCTTAAAGAACAATCCATCCACAAGCCCAAATACTTAACACAAACAACTAAAGGTAAAGAAGTACCATTAACATTAATATCAATCGGATATCTAGAATATTTGCTACCTTTTGAAAACAGACATAATTTACTTTTGGTAGGGGATATTTCAAGACCCAATTCTGCTAAAATAGATGTAGTGTTATTTAGCATACATTGAATATCAGCTACGGCGTTACTAATATTTTTGCTAGTTACATACATAACAATATCATCTCCATATTGAGACACAGCTACTTCGTGATAAACTTGTTTACAAACTTTAATGGTTGCCACATTAAATAATAATGGTGATAAGGGATCACCCTGAGCTAATCCGATTCCTGTGCACCTGTGCATAGATACGGTGTCACTGTCACATTTAACAAGTAAAGACCTCTCTTTCAAAAAAAAAATATAAATAAGAACATATTTTAGAACCAGCTCCTAAATTATCTAGAATAATCAATAAATTGTATATGTCAAAATTGTTTAAGCATTATTTATATCTATAAAGCTTCCCCCCTGGCCGCGGAGGCCATACCTTGGCCCGTGAATACGGGCCCGTCATTAGATGGCCTATATAGGCCGAGCCTAGTGGCGCGCGAATGGTTACGCGCGCCTATGTGAGTGGTTGCGGTGACTTTTTCAGTAGACGCGTCGACAGCGCTGTTGACTCAGCGCTGCTTTCTTCACGGCACCTCGGCGGTCTGTCACCGCCAGGTGAGATCCCCAGTTACCCAGGGGAGGCCCGGCGAGTGACGACCAGCGACAGAGGTGCCGACTCCGACGCACCTACGAAGGATGTATGGCTCCCGCCCGTCCCGCTTCCAGAGCTAGCCGGTCGCGGTCCGGACTAAGGAACCGTTATGTGTGTGTGGACGGTATTGTATTATGTGACACCGCCCAGTGTCAGCGTGTGTCGCGAGCCCGCGCCGCGCCTCCACGCGTGGGTTACATGAATGTAAGGAGGTGCATGTGTGGTTTTAGCTGCGCAGCATGCCTATATTAACTTAGAACACGCTGTGCAGCAGGGATGCGTGTAGATTGTAGAGTCTTATTGTGCAGGTAAGCTGCGTGTAGCCTGGTACAGCTTACCCGGGCGTCAAGTCCGATGGAGAGGGGTCATCGTCCGCTACCAGGTCGCGGGGGAGGGGACGCCTCGCGTCAGGGGGGCGCGCGTGCCAGGGCGCAATGTGCTTGACATGGGGCCAAGCAGATGCGTCGGCACGCGCGAACATGCCCGGCGCAAGGCGCCGGATGAACGCATCCAGGCTCTCGATCCCGAGGTCCCGCAGGATGACGTCGTTCCTCACGTAGCGAGGGGCGCCGACAATGGTCCGCAACGCAAAGTTCTGTTGCGTGCGGAGAAGTTGCTTGTGTTCCTCGCACGCGAGGACTTACCATGCAGGGGCGGCGTACGTCAGAATTGAGCGTATATAGGTTTTATACACGCCCAACTTGACGCGCGCCGGTAGACGGGACGAGAGCGCTGAGTAGAGTTGGTTGCGGGCAACCCTAACTCTTGCCGCAACCTGGCGGACATGATGACCCATGGTGAGCCGACGGTCGATGGTGACACCCAGGTATTTCACCCGGGGCGACCACTCAACGTCGGCGCCTTGTAGAGTCAGGGGTGGCGGGAGGGGCGCTGATCCGGTGATCATCACCTGCGTCTTACCCACGTTAACCGACAGCCGCCACTTGGACAGCCAGTCAGGCAGCAAGTCTAGCGCGCACTGCATTTTGACCGCCGCGTACTTTGCGTTGAGCGAGGTGGTAATGTACGCGGCGTCGTCGGCATACAGCGCGAGCATCGCCTCTGGCGTCGCGTCGTGGGGATGTCGTCGGTGTAACGTGAGTAACACGCCGGCGAATCGCAGCTGCCCTGCGGCACGCCGGCCAGCACCGGGCGGGTGCTGGAGAGCGCTCCCTCGACCACCACACGGAAAATCCTACCTGCAAGGAAAGATTGGACCACCTTTACAACGCGGCGAGGCGCGTCCGACGTGGCCAGCTTGTATATAAGGCCGTCGTGCCACACGCGGTCGAAGGCCTTCTCCATGTCGAGGAGTACTGCAACCGAATACTCCTTCTTGTTCAGCGCTTGCGTCAGGTGGTGCAGTACCCTCGACAGCTGAAGCGTCGTGCTGTGTTCCGACCTGAACCCAAACTGCTCAGGCCGTGGGGCGATGTGCGGTTGGAGATGTCGCAACAGGAGTTGTTCGAACACCTTGGAGATTGTGGCCAATAGCGTGATGGGCCGATAGCTCTCCGGCTTCAGGATGTTTTTCCCCGCCTTAGGCAGCATAATGACGCGCCCTTCCTTCCACGAGGAAGGAAACGTCCCGGTGCGCAGTATCGCCGTGAACAGGCGCGCCAGCGCCGCTACCATTCGGTACGGCAGGTGGCGCAGCACTGTGTTGGTGATACCGTCCGCACCGGGGGCCTTCCTGGGCTTCGTCCTCAGGATGGCGCGTCTGACTGCCCCAGGCGAGAAAAATATGGGGTCCTCCTTGGGAGCTATCGGCGTGGCGAAGTAGTCCCCAAGGTGTTTCTCGACTGTTGCGACATGTTCGGCGTCGCTGGTCGGGTTCGGTCGGAACTGACGCTCCAGGTGCTCGGCGAAGACCTCCACGCGGTCCTCTGCCACGTATTTGAGCGCTCCACCGCTGTCCAGCAGTGGGCGCACCGGGGCTGGGGTGTTCGTCAGTTGTCGGCAAAGGCGATGGGCGGATGGCCAGCTGCCTGCCGCCTCCTGGATGCGGTCCTCCCAGCTCTCGGCTTCCCTGCTCCTCAACTCGGCCTTTATCTTCTCCGCAAGACGGTTTAGCTTCCGCTTTAGTGACGGACACCTAAGTTGCTGTCACTGCTTGCGAAGGCGCCTCTTGTCGGCGATCATCTTCTGTAGGTAGACCGGCAGAGGCGGCTGAAGCACTCTCCTCTGCGGCTCTACCGTTGTCGCCGCTTCCAAGGCGCACTGGATGCAAGCAGTGACGTCGTCTGCGGCCTGGTTGACGTCTGCGGAGGTAATCACGGGCCGAGTCGGTGTGGTGGCCTCAATCTTCCCTTGGAAAACGTCCCAGTCAATTCTTCGACGTGGCGCTGCGGGCATCTGTCGGGTCGGCATACCTGACAGGACGACGAGTACAGGATGATTATCTGACTGCATCTCGTCATCTTACACCTGCTGGGTGATCTGGCAGTGCAGCTCTCGGTAGGCCACGATGTCCAGCACGTCCGGCATGTAAATGTTGGCGTCCGGGTAGTGGGTGGGCGTCTCTGGGCCGGACACCGTGTAGCCGAAGGCTTCCGCGTCCGCATAGAGTCGTCTGCCCGCCGTGTTGGTCACGGCCGAGTTCCACGCTGGGTGCTTACAGTTGAGGTCACCAGCGAGGATCGTCGCGCCGCCGCTGGCCTCAAGAAGGGCCGTCTTTATAGGCGCCGGCCGGCACCGAGCGGCGGGGCGCGTCGTGGGGAGGAGGCTCCGCCTTCTCGGTGACGTCTAGTGCTGCGGAGCGGGGCGCCGCGAGCGCCGCATGATGACAATATGTTGTTACAGTCTCCCCCTCTGGATCTGAAGTCGTCCCGACGATGATCCAGCAGTTGGAGGCATGTTCTTGAGTCTTCCGCGTTTCTTTGCTTGCCCTTCGTCACTACCATGCTCCAGGTTTTGCTTTCGTGGTCGTCCTCTTTTCCTCAAAGGTTGTACAGGGGCTGGTAGCGTGGGGCGATTTTCCGACATAGGGCACCAAAGCCGAGGAGTGATATACGCCAACCACCACTTCTGGCTTCTGTGGGTCAGCAATTTCATAGGACGATGGACCATGCCGCTTCTTGATAATGTAGGGTCCATCACGTCGTGGTGCAAAGAACATCGGTCACGGCCCATACATGCTGTGACCTGGCTATAAAATACCGCGAACATGACTAGTGTATGGATTAATCCGTTCCCCTAGGCACAATCATCAATCCCAAATTGAAAATATATTATTTAAAAGCCGAGGATCATAGAACGGTACAGTTATGTATTGCGTCACTTTTGAGGTTATGATGTGATAAGTCGTCTGCAGCCATGACTCTCTGCTACTACGACTCGGACCTCAGCTAAAACCATTGATATAAAAACAGTAATAAATAACTTTATAAGTCAATGGCTAAAACCACAAAAATGAGTCAATAAACTTTCTAATCTTTTCACTGTTATGTACCTTAGACAGGTGCAGCGCAGTGTGCATGAATCACGGTATGATTATACAACAGCCAAGCTAGACTGTTAGTAAGTTGTAAATTATTATGAAAATATATAAAATGATTCCTTGCCTTATCTTATACTAAAAATATAACGTAATATCTGTCGTATCTCACAGATCGGTAGAATAAAGATAATAAAAGGACACTTTAAATAAAACACCAATATGGTTTTAAGTATTAATTAATTCTATGTCTTCCCTTACAACAACTGAATCTAAATATTCAGCAGGTGCAGAAATATTTGACTAGTGTCGAGCCCATCCAAGGTACCACACAATCGTCATGACATGGGCACAACATCCAACTGTGCGTCGCCCTACCAAACAGTTGCAACAATACTCTGCTATACCCTCTCTCCCTGATATACCATTTTCAATTTGAATAAATTTAATAATAACTTAATTAGCAATTTAGGCATTCCGGGCCATATTATTGAAAATGTAAATCAATTTTATGAGGAATTCTTTTCAGTAGTTTACATAGAGTTCAATAATACATTAAAAATGAAAACTAAATCTATTTGCCCAAAGTTTATATTCAGTGACTGGGCAACTAAAGGTATTAGGAAAAGTAGGGAACGATTGTTTGAGCTGTACGGCCTTAAGCCTTACATCAACACAGAAACTTTTAATAAATATGTTGCAACATACTCAAAAAATTTTAAAACCACTTGTAAGGTAGCTAAAGCCTTATTTATTAGCAACAAGATTAAATCCGCCGATACTAAAATAAAGACGGTCTGGAAAATTATCAATAGTGAAACCAATAGAAATAAAAAATGTAATAATGATATCACACTAGAGACTTCACATGGTCTTCTGAGTTCCAAAAACGAAGTTGCTCAAGAATTTGTAGATTTCTTCACTAATATCCCTCTTAAAACTACTGAAACCTTAAATTCCTCACCCTTGCTTTCTATTGATTTATTAAAAGCGAACGTTTCAGCCTGTTCGGTTGAGTTTCAATTTAAGCATATAAACCCCATAGCAGTCATTAAAGCTTTTAAGGAAATCAAAATCAAATTAACCGAAGATCTATGGGGAATGTCGATTAAAGATTGTCAAGCTATTATTGAGACTATAGCACCATACTTAGCCTTAATATTTAATTTGTGTGTGGACCAAGGAGTCTTCCCGGACCTTATGAAATACAGCAAGGTAATACCACTTTTCAAATCCGGGGACAGTAAAGACACCAATAACTATAGACCCGTATCCGTGTTGCCGGTTTTCAGCAAGGTGTTTGAAAAGGTAATGCTTAATCAAATGCTCATCAACTTTAACACCAATAAAATCTTACATGAGAAACAGTATGGTTTCACCAAAGGACGTTGTACGACTGACGCCGGTGTCACCTTATTAAAACACATATTTACTTCGTGGGAAGAGGCACAAGATGCCATAGGAATCTTCTGTGACCTCTCGAAAGCATTTGATTGCGTTAACCACGGAACCCTGCTCTTAAAACTTGAACATTACGGTTTAGGGAAACTTGCGCTCAGGTTAGTGAAATCGTATTTAAACGATAGACATCAGCAAGTACAAATAAATGGTGTCAATTCAATGGGTCTAAAAGTAAGTATGGGTGTGCCACAAGGGTCGATATTAGGTCCTTTCCTCTTTTTGGTCTATATTAATGATCTACCCCATTTATTTAAAAACCAACCACAAATGTTGTTGTTTGCTGACGATACTTCGTTAATATTTAAGGTAAACAGACGTGCCACAAATCTCGACGACGTAAATAACGCCCTATTTCAGGTTCATAATTGGTTCACCGCTAATAATTTAGTATTAAATGGGAAAAAAACAAAGTGCATAAGATTTTCTCTACCGAATGTCAAAAGTAATGATAGTGACATAGTATTGAACCAAGAGAAACTAGAATTCGTCGAAAATACTGTTTTCCTGGGGATCACGCTCGACTCAAGGCTACAATGGGGTCCACATATAACATCTCTTGCAGGACGGCTGAGTTCAGCAGCATATGCTGTTAGAAAAATCCGTCAATTTACTGATGTAGATACCGCGAGGCTTGTCTATTTTAGTTATTTTCATAGTATTATGTCATATGGTATCTTACTATGGGGACGGGCTGCAGACATCGAGTCACTATTTATTCTGCAGAAAAGAGCCATCAGAGCCATATATGATCTTCGTGGGCGCGATTCTCTTAGGGAACTTTTTAAGGAAATTAACATCATGACAGTACCTTGTCAATACATATATGAAAACATCATGTACGTTAGAAAAAATCTGCATTTATTTAGTAAAAGAGGTGACAGACACCACTATAGTACTAGAAACAGGGACCAACTTGTACAGCCAGGTTTCAGGCTAGCTAAAGTAGACTCATCTTTCATGAGGTACTGTTTAAAATGTTACAATAAAATACCTCCCCTCATTTTACAACTGAATGAGACGAAATTTAAATCTTTTATTAAACGCACACTATGTAGGCAAGCATACTATAAGTTGGGGGATTACATTGATGATAGAAATGCTTGGCTCAATGCTGGTCCTGCTCCACAACCACAGGGGGCAAACTAATTGATTACCATGTGAAGTTATTGTGGAAGCTGCAGAAGATTGTAAAAATATCCTTGCATTGTATAGATTCAATCACTTAGTATTATATAATTGCATAGCGCATGTGTGAGTACTATGTACTGTAAAGCTACCATTTACATTTAGTTATCATTCATTGACTCGAATTTGCCCTGGCGGTTGAGAGAATGTTATGCTCACTCAAATGTCTCGCTGATGGTGGCGGGTGTGTCGGATCATTTAGTTCCCTTCAAAATGGTTGAGTTGAATTATGCTGATCCATGGGTCATGTTCGTGAACGGGCGCTGTCAGTTGGGACTGGTCGTCTCTTAGCTGCCACGGTTTATTTTAACTACTTTGTTTTTAAATTGTTGATCTAATCTTTTACTCTGGACGCTCTTAATGTGCACGTCTGTCTACATCGTTCTCACATATATGTATTATCTCAACATGAATGATGTAACCAAGATCTTGTAAAAATGTTTGATTGAAAAGAGTGTCCATGGAGCATTCTTCTCCATAGAGATCTACGCCTTGGAATGGGCAACTACAGTACTTTCATAAGTTATTATGTCTTATGTCTGGGACTGTAGCTTCGCCTTCTTTGTTTTTCTGACATTCAAAAGTGCCTGTAATGGTCTAATTGAAATAAATGCTTTGAGTTTGAGTTGATTTCTAGGGTCCGAACGGTTTTTGGCAAAGCAAGTCTCTTCGGTGTGACCTTTCTTTTTGCAAAATGTGCACTGGGTCCCGGGTCCCTTAGTGTTAGAGGTCTGTGCATCGGACTTGACAGTGGAAGTCCGCGTTTCGGTTTTAGCAGGGGTCTCAGTGGTAGGCTCTGAGCGAGGCTTTTTGTTACATCTACGACCCAGATGGCCACGCCTTCCACAGACAAAACACTTAGGCCCCTGGTCGGAAGAAGAACCTGGAGGTGTGCGTTTTTTTGATGAACTGTCGCTAAACTCAGGTTTGGCTCGTTTGGGTTTGACGTATATCGAAAGAAACGAAACTAGGTCTTCCACTGTCAGATTTGCATTTGCCGCCGCGGCCCTAACTTGTGGGTTATCAATGCCACGAATAACTATAACGGTGCGCAACTAATCGGTTAAACCTTTAACTATGCGTAAACGTAACAGGGTAAGCCGAGCATATTCGGCGTAAGTTGTGTATTTGTCGGATGTCGTATTCATCGTTTCGAAAAGGATATTGGCGTAGTCCAACTTCGAGCTTAAACTCGATCTTAAAGCTAGACCAAGTGCTGTCGTTAGTGACCCACTCGTTCAACCATACTTTAGCGTCGCCTTTGAGGTAAGAAGCTACCCTCGAAAGGCACTCGTAATCGCTCCAACCGTTCGCGGACACCGCCCGATCCACTTCCTCACACCACACATCGATGTCGTGTATGCTTGGATCAAAATTTGAAACGTAGTAGTTACGTGACCTAATAGGTTGTAAAGATTTGATGGCGTCCGCGAGCATGGTTACAGTAGACGGGACCTCTGAACCGCGAGCGATTGGATCAGGAGTATGAGTGGTCGTTGGAAAGCCCTCAGAGTTGTCCGCGTGAGCTCGTTGCGAAACATCGTTCAAGTTTACTAGGCTATTGGGACGCGGGGTGACCTCATGAATCAAGTTTTCGGTATTTACCGTGGTTCGATTATTTATTAGTAACGAATTATCAGGAGTATTTGAGCGTTCGATAGCGCTTAGTCTCGTCATGATGTCACTCAAAGTATTTTGCAACGTGTTGTTATTGTTAGGAAACCCAGATAGGTGCCTAGGGCGCGGGGGAGTTCCATGTGAATGTGTCGATCCTGACCGAGAAGCTGAACGGCGACGGCTACGAGCGTTACGATGACGATAGAACGAGCTGTCCTTTGAATCACTACGTTCGCGGCGATAACTTCGATGCGGCCTACGAGCTTGACGCGACTTACGCACAGACTCATTACTAGTAGACCTACCTCGTGAGCTTCGCGAACGATTACGTGACCTACTTCGCGATCTAAGGTAATCAGATCGTCTGGGCATATTCAGCGCCGAGTACCGACACACGCACAGTAAAACACAACAAAAACACAATGAAAACACGCCAACACTAAGCACAAAAATACTTATAGGTTATGTTACAGTGAAACTTGGTTAAGTGGGACCTGGATAAGTGAGAAACCTCCATAACTGGAACTCATGCTGAGGTCCCAACACTTTGGCACTGAATTACCTCTGTTAGTGGGACGAGGTAAGCCTCTATATCTGGGATTTGTTCTTTCGATTTATCATCATAGTTACCTCTATAACTGAGACAGCGAGTAAATTTTATATGCATAAACCTCTGTAACTGAGATAACATTGTTTGTTTACTCATTCTTATTCTACCCACAAATTCCACACGTAATTCCAAGTACGTAAGTAATTTTGAGCTTCAATTACCTTCAGTTTTAGTTTCGCTTTACTATCATACAGATGTTTATTTGAAAAATGCCAAAACGAAAGCTACAATCGTTATCATTACGTGAAAAACTGAAGTTAATATCCGTTTATGAAAGTGGGAAGACACGCGAAGAAGTTTGTGCCGAATTTAATGTGCCAAAATCTACTCTTTGTAATTTTATGTTTACTCTGAATTATTCAGAGTAAACATAAAATTGAATCACAATGTTCTGAAGGACAAGGAAAACTAAAACTTGTACGTTTATCAGAATATCCTGAACTTGAACAGTGTTTGCTAACATGGGTCAAGCAACTTCGTAACAAAAACGTTCCGGTAAGTGGACCGATGATTAAAGAAAAGGCACAAGATTTCGCGCGAAGGCTCGATGTTCATAATTTTTGTAGCAGCAATGGTTGGATGGAAGGGTTTAAGAAAAGAAACGGTATAGTTTTCAAAGCAATTTGTGGAGAAAGTAACGCTGTTGATGTTAACAAATGTAGCCAATGGATTGAAGACCTACCAGTTCTATTACGCAATTATTCTGCTGATGATATTTTTAACGCAGACGAAGCGGGTTTATTTTATAAGTGTCTACCCGATAAACCTTTTACCTTAAAAGGTGAGTCTTGTCATGGCGGGAAACTTAGTAAAGAGCGCATTACAATACTTCTAGGTGCTAACATGTCAGGAACTGAAAAGTTGCCTATCCTATTAATCAGAAAATCTAAGTCTCCACGATGTTTCAAAGGTGTTAAAACTTTGCCTGTGAATTACCAAAATAATAAAAAGGCATGGATGACATCCACTATTTTTTCTGATTGGTTGAAGAATTTAAACCAAGAAATGAAAGCCCAGAAGCGAAAAATTTTAATGTTTGTGGACAATTGTACTGCTCACAATAATATGCCCGAGCTAAGCCACATTAAACTCGTGTATCTGCCTGCGAATACGACAAGTAAATTGCAGCCAATGGATCAAGGCATCATCAACAATTTCAAAATTTATTACAGAAAAGAAGTTGTTCGACATGTTATTAAATCTATAGAAGACAATCAGTGCCCACAAATCGATGTTCTTCAGGCGATGAGGTTTGCTAGGAAAGCTTGGTTTTCTGTGACCAAAACTACTATAGCAAACTGCTTTAAAAAATCTGGATTTAAATCTGAAGTAACTGTAGCTGAAAGCTTACAAGAGGAGGACGAAAATTTAGAAACTGATCCTGAAGATTGGAACTTAGCCATCAGCAACGACAATAATCAACAGCCAACATTCCAAGATTTTATAAACGTCGATGACGGTTTAATAGTTTCAGGAGAACTTAATGAAGGCGACATTGTTCATGCCTTCTCGTCTTCTTCATTGGAAAATGAAGAAGAAGACGATGAAATGAGCGCGGAAGTAAATTAAGTAAAAATTTCTAAACGCGAAGCAGTAAAAGCACTAGAAACTTTGCACAGTTATTTTGAAATGTCATCAATTGGTGACCAAAGCATATTTGATAAAATTTATAACATCGAAAAACATCTGATGGCTGATACTTCCAAACGACAAACTAAAATGACAGATTTTTATAATTGATACATTCTGTTTCCATATTCGTACATATTACGTGTAAAAACGTGCTTGAATATTTTTGTTGATTACATTTGTATGATTACCTTTAAGTACTAATTTTTTTTTATTAAAACTCATTTACATACATAACACGTAATTTTATTTAATGATCGCACCTGTATAACTGAAATAACCTGTATTCTCACCTCTATTAATGGAACCCTCTGTAAATGAGACAGATATTTATTTATACCTGTATATCTGAGACACTGGGTAAGTGGAATACCTCTATAAGTGAAACGACATTGCAGGTCCCTTGATGTCTCACTTAACCAGGTTTCACTGTATTTTGTTTCTCGATTGTTTACCAAAAAAAGAGTGAGCTTTTTAGGTCCTTTATCCCACTCCTGACTTTAAGAACCAGAAATGGTTAATATTAAAAAAAACAACACAGTTCACAAATCACGTTTATATTTATTTGGTAATCACAATAATTCAATTTAACTATTTCGAGAAACAGAACAACACTAATTGAAATAAATAGGACACTTCTAATTCAAATTTAACAATAGATAATAAAGGAAAATATATCTCACAGCCCTTGAACGATGTTGCCGCTCCGAGTGACACCCGACAAATGAGAGGGGTGAAAAAAGATTGCCGTGCGCCCCCGCTAGGGGGCGCAGCGCAATGTACGCGAATGTTATGTGTGTGATTGCGGTGACTTTTTCAGTAGGCGCATTGACAGCGCTGTTGACTCAGCGCTGCTTTCTTCACGGCACCTCGGCGGTCTGTCACCGCCAGGTGAGACCCCCAGTTACCCAGGGGAGGCCCGGCGGGTGACGACCAGCGACAAAGGTGCCGACTCCGACGCACCTACGAAGGATGTATGGCTCCCGCTCGTCCCGCTTCCAGAGCTAGCCGGTCGCGGTCCGGACTAAGGAACCGTTATGTGTGTGTGGACGGTATTGTATTGTGTAACTCCGCCCAGTGTCAGCGTGTGTCGCGAGCCCGCGCCGCGCCTCCACGCGTGGGTTTACATGAATGTAAAGAGGTGCATGTGTGGTTTTAGCTGCGCAGCATGCCTATATTAACTTAGAACACGCTGTGCAGCAGGGATGCGTGTAGATTGTAGAGTCTTATTGTGCAGGTAAGCTGCGTGTAGCCTGGTACAGCTTACCCGGGCGTCAAATCCGGTGGAGAGGGGTCAACGTCCGCTACCAGGTCGCGGGGGAGGGGACACCTCGCGTCAGGGGGGCGCGCGTGCCAGGGCGCAATGTGCTTGACGTGCGGCCAAGCAGATGCGTCGGCACGCGCGAACATGCCCGTCGCAAGGCGCCGGATGAACGCATCCAGGCTCTCGATCCCGAGGTCCCGCAGGATGACGTCGTTCCTCACGTAGCGAGGGGCGCCGACAATGGTCCGCAACGCAAAGTTCTGTTGCGTGCGGAGAAGCTGCTTGTGTCCCTCGCACGCGAGGACGTACCATGCGGGGGCGGCGTACGTCAGAATTGAGCGTATATAAGTTTTATACACGCCCAACTTGACGCGCGCCGGCAGACGGGACGAGAGCACTGGGTAGAGCAGGTTGTGGGCAACCCTAACTCTTGCCGCGACCTGGCGGACATGTTGACCCATGGTGAGCCGACGGTCGATGGTGACACCCAGGTATTTCACCCGGGGCGACCACTCGACGTCGGCGCCTTGTAGAGTCAGGGGTGGTGGGAGGGGCGCTGATCCGGTGATCATCGCCTGCGTCTTACCCACGTTAACCGACAGCCGCCACTTGGACAGCCAGTCAGGCAGCAAGTATAGCGCGCGCTGCATTTTGACCGCCGCGTACTTTGCGTTGAGCGAGGTGGTAATGTACGCGGCGTCGTCGGCATACAGCGCGAGCATCGCCTCTGGCGTCGTGGGGATGTCGTCGGTGTAACGTGAGAAACACGCCGGCGAAACGTAGCTGCCCTGCGGCACGCCGGCCAGCACCGGGCGGGCGCTGGAGAGCGCTCCCTCGACCACCACACGGAAAATCCTACCTGCAAGGAAAGATTGGACCACCTTTACAACGCGGCGAGGCGCGTCCGACGTGGCCAGCTTGTAAAAAAGGCCGTCGTGCCACACGCGGTCGAAGGCCTTCTCCATGTCGAGGAGTACTGCAATCGAATACTCCTTCTTGTTTAGTGCTTGTGTCAGGTGGTGCAGTACCCTCGACAACTGAAGCGTCGTGCTGTGTTCCGACCTGAACCCATACTGCTCAGGCCGTGGGGCGATGTGCGGTTGGAGATGTCGCAACAGGAGTTGTTCGAACACCTTGGAGATTGTGGCCAACAGCGTGATGGGCCGATAGCTCTCCGACTTCAGGATGTTTTTCCCCGCCTTAGGCAGCATAATGTCGCGCCCTTCCTTCCACGAGGAAGGAAACGTCCCGGTGCGCAGTATCGCCGTGAACAGGCGCGCCAGCACCGCTACCATTCGGTACGGCAGGTAGCGCAGCACTGTGTTGGTTATACCGTCCGCACCGGGGACCTTCCTGGGCTTCGTCCTCAGGATGGCGCGTCTGACTGCCCCAGGCGAGAAAAATATGGGGTCCTCCTCGGGAGCTATCGGCGTGGCGAAGTAGTCCCCAAGGTGTTTCTCGACTGTTGCGACATGTTCGGCGTCGCTGGTCGGGTTTTTTTTTTTTTTTTTTTCGGATGGGAAATCATCAAATGACTTCTCCCGCTCTGGGTGGAGTGGGAGGGAGTGTCAGACTCTTACTGACTAAAACCTATCCATTTTCCTTCATTGCCCTTTGTGTTCCAGGGCCACGGTATCTCTTTCGAACAGTCCCGCAGCCCCGGCAGGCATCGGCCCTTGCGGGCCCCTTCCTGGTTGCTGACATCTCTTTGAGGCGCACGTGGAACACGACCGCGCCGTCGACACGGCCTGTCGTCATAAGACGGACGGAGCTAACCCATTACTCACCGTCCACAGGCCCGCGCCTACGGTGGCCGGGAGCCACCACGTGGCCCCCGACTTCTCTCCCTCTCACGTCCCGCCACCTCCTTCGCTAGCATGACTGCATGCTGCTTTCGCTGGTCGGGTTCGGTCGGAACTGACGCTCTAGGTGCTCGGCGAAGACCTCCGCGCGGTCCTCTGCCACGTATTTGAGCGCCCCGCCGCAGTCCAGCAGTGGGCGCACCGGGGCTGGGGTGTTCGTCAGTTGGCGGCAAAGACGATGGGCGGATGGCCAGCTGCCTGCCGCCTCTTGGATGCGGTCCTCCCAGCTCTCGGCTTCCCTGCTCCTCAACTCGGCCTTTATCTTCTCCGCAAGACGGTTTAGCTTCCGCTTTAGTGACGGACACCTAAGTTGCTGCCACTGCTTGCGAAGGCGCCTCTTGTCGGCGATCATCTTCTGTAGGTAGGCCGGCAGAGGCGGCTGAAGCACTCTTCTCTGCGGCTCTACCGTTGTCGCCGCTTCCAAGGCGCTCTTGATGCAAGCAGTGACGTCGTCCGCGGCCTGGTTGACGTCTGCGGAGGTAATCACGGGCCGAGTCGGTGTGGTGGCCTCAATCTTTCCTTGGAAAACATCCCAGTCTGTTTTTAGACGTGGCGCTGCGGGCATCTGTCAGGTTGGCATACCTGACAGGACGACGAGTACAGGATGATGATCTGACTGCATCTCGTCGTCTAACACCTGCTGGGTAATCTGGCAATGCAGCCCTCGGTAGGCCACGATGTCCAGCACGTCCGGCATGTATATATAGGCGTCCGGGTAGTGGGTGGGCGTCTCTGGGCCGGACCGTGCAGCCGAAGGCTTCCGCGTCCGCATAGAGTCGTCTGCCCGCCGTGTTGGTCACGGCCGAGTTCCACGCCGGGTGCTTACAGTTTAAGTCACCAGCGAGGATCGTCGCGCCGCCGCTGGCCTCAAGAAGGGCCCTCAGCTCCGTAGGGTCCAGTTTGGCCGAGGGCGCCTTATAGCAGGCGTAAATGGCGAGATCCTCGCCGGCAACGTGCAGCTGCACACCCAGCGCGTAGAACGCGCCGAGTGACGACACGGGGAGCGCTTCATGGACGACTCTACGCCTCACCAGTACCGCCAGACCACGGTAGGGGGTGTTGGTAGCCGACCTTTCGTCCTTCCTATAAGCGAGGTGACCTGAGACTCTGAGCTTGTCCTCCTGTCCCAGGTGCGTCTCGCTTATTAGCGCCACGTCGATGTCCTGTTCGTACAGGAGGCAGCGGAGGGGGGCGATCTTACCTCGGAGGCCGCGGGCGTTCCAGTGGATCACCCTTAACGGCCTAGCCATGGTAGAGTTTGAGAAGCGAGGCCAGGCCGTCAAGGATGACGAGCTCCGCGTCCTGTCCTTGGCTGATGGCCTTGATCAGGTCCATCAACTGGATCGCGCAGGCTGTAAACTCTTTCTTATGTGCGCCGGTAACTGGGCCGGCGCTTGTTGGGCCTTTTGGTGAGCCTTGTGTGGCCGTAGGCCGCGCTATACCGGCGCTGGCCGCCAGCCTGGGTTTCCCACCCGTCTTCTCCTCTTTGGGAGGTGTTCTTCCTCCCTGTGGAGGTACAGCCTGCGCCTGAGTCGAGGTGAGGTCGACCCGGTGGGTGCCTTCCACGGGAGCGGTTGGGGGCGTAGGCTTCTTGCCTTTGCCCCCGCGCTTCTTCTTCCTTGTCCTCCGCCGCTTGGAGGAGGAGGGGGCTTCTCCCCTGTTGGACGCGGCGTGACGCGAAGCGGCGGCAGGGCGCGCTGCCGGTTATGCGGCGCGCGCAAGTGGCGCTGGCGGTAACCTTGTGTTAGTCTTCCCTTATAATATAACCTACTACAAGATCTTTACCACAGAATATAATTTCAGTTTCTTTCGCCCCAAAAAGGATCAGTGTGATCTATGTGTCAGCTATGAAAACTCTAACTGTGACCAAAAGTTGGTCATAGAAGATAAATATCGAGTGCATTTAAAAGAAAAAGAGCTAAGTAGGGAAGAAAAGTTAAAAGATAGAATTGAGGCTGATAAAATTAACAAAGTCGTAATTTACGATTTGGAAGCCGTTTTGCAATGTCCCAGAGGGGAAACGTCGGCTTTCTATTATAAGTCGAAACTAAACAGTTATAATCTGACGTTGACAGAACTTAAAAATAAATGCGGCAAAAATGCATATGATAACGTTCACTGCTATTTTTGGACAGAGGTAGACGCAAAACGAGGGGCAATAGAAATTGGGTCTTGTGTGTGGGAATATTTGAAGAAAATCAGTAGTGAAGAAGGGACGGAAGGAAAAAATATATTTTTTTTATTCTGACAATTGTTGCGGTCAGAACAAAAATAAGTTTATCGCAACATTATATTTGTATGCTGTACAACAATTAAATATAAATAGTATAACATATAAGTTCCTCATTAGAGGCCACACGCAGAATGAGGCAGATAGTGTGCACAGCCTCATTGAAAAGGAGGTAAACAAGAACTTAAAGTCAGGCCCAATTTATACCCCCGACCAATATATAACTTTAATCAAGTCTGCAAAAAAAAGTAGTCCGGCTATTAATGTTCACGAAATGACTTTCGATTCATTTATGAACATTAAAGAACTGCAAGAGGACTGGGGGTATAATTTTATTACCAACAGTAACGGGCAAACTGTGAATTGGAATGAAATAAAGCATTTAAAAATGACTAAAGGAAATCCGTTCACATTTTCCTATAAATGTTCTTACGAGGATGAATCGTACAAAGAAGTAAACGTGAGAAACAAAAGAAAGAAGATGAAGGATGTAAATGATATTGCGCTTAAACAAGCGTATACCGAAAAACAACAAATTAAGCGCCAATAAGAAGAAGGATTTCAAAGAGCTCCTTTTTTTTTTTTTTTTTTTCGGATGGGAAATCATCAAATGACTTCTCCCGCTCTGGGTGGAGTGGGAGGGAGTGTCAGACACTTACTGACTAAAACCCATCCATGTTCCTTCATTGCCTTTTGTGTTCCAGGGCCACGGTATCTCTTTCGAACAGTCCCGCAGCCCCGGCAGGCATCGGCCCTTGCGGGCCCCTTCCTGATTGCTGACATCTCTTTGAGGCGCGCGTGGAACACGAACGCGCCGTCGACACGGCCTGTCGTCATAAGACGGACGGACGGTGAGCTAACCCATTACTCACCGTCCACAGGCCCGCGCCTACGGTGGCCGGGAGCCACCACGTGGCCCCCGACGCCCGGTGCGTCGCCCGCGGCGGCTGGGACGTGAGATTCTCTCCCTCTCACGTCCCGCCGGCTTTCCATTCCCTCTCGCTCCGGACCATGCCCTGAACCAGGGCCGGGCGCGAGAGGTCGCCGCCGCCGATCGCCGCTACGAGAACACGGCGGAGCTCCGCCCAAGCGGGGCAGACCTCCACGGTGTGCGCCACCGTGTCCTCCGGACGATCCTCACAATGACAGCACCCGGGCGTTTCCTCCCGCCCGATTCGGTGCAGGAACCTCCCGAAACAACCGTGTCCGGTGAGGACCTGCGTCAGGCGGAAGGTGAGGGCGCCGTGGCGCCTCTCTAGCCACTCCTCAAAGAGGGGACTTATTGCCACTATTGTGGCGTGCCCTGCACTGGGTTGCGACAGTCGCTGTCCTCACAAAACGTTTAATCCCTGCTTACTATGCAAATTTCTATAACATGATGTTGTAGAAAATAAATTTGCATAGTAAGAAGTAATAGTAATAACCTGCTTTTTATTGGCACTTACCTTGATTATTAATTTGATTTGATCTCATTCATACCAAAATTGAAATTGAAAAACATTAATTTAGAATACCTTGATATTTTTTAGTTTGTATAAGTTGATTTATACTGAAAGTTTTAACAAGACTGTTATTAATTACTAGCTTCTGCCCGCGACTTCGTACGCGGAACCTGTTGCTTATGCCAGCGACAACGGGGTCATCAAAATCGAAGTTCTGAAACGTCTGATGTCGAATTCTAAGAGCCCGGGGACGTGAAAACAACGGGATGCGCGAGACGATTCAAGACGTTCCATATCTTTCATTTTTGTAAGTCAGAAGTCGATGCGTAGATACGCTTGGAATCCGTGAATGTCTCCGACTCGCGAGACAATGCGTGACGTTCACGATCAGCGGTCAGTCGCGCATCACGTTCCCCACTTGTATCTAGAGACCTCGAATTCGATGTGTATATACGCTGAGAACTCAAGCGTAATTCTCTTTCCGTGAACGTCTCCGACTCGCGAGACAATGCATGACGTTCACGATCAGCGATCAGTCGCGCATCATATTCTTCACTGGTCTCTAGAGACCTGGATGTAGATGCGTAAATATGCTGAGTACGCAGGCGTGCTTCGCGATCCGAAGAGGTTTCCACGAAGCGAGTTGCAGTCTGATGTTCTCGAACAGCATCAAGTCTCTCCTGACGTTCTTCGGTAGATTCTTGGGATCTTATGATCCTCAATCTTTTAGCTCCTTTGGAACATTGGGAAAGATTTGACCTCTTTCTAGGCATGGTTATAGTTTTATTGTGAAGAAGATACCTCATCAATTAAAATCTAAGTGACTGCTCCCCTGCGTTACCGGGTAGGCTACCGTGTCACGAAGATAAATAGAAAAGGAAATTAAACACTCTAATATTTATTCGATAAAATAAAAAAATTAATGGGAGTTTTGTACAGTAGAGTCAAATTTTCAATGATATATCGTCATCATCGAAAATCAGTTCTAAACTGTTACCGCCTTCACCACGTGGAGGTACTCCCAGCTTATGTTATTTTATAAGTATACATTGAAATTAGTGATAGCTTTGATCTCCATATCAGATGTTTCTGATCTTCGATTTTTATAAGTCAACAGGCAATGCCCATCAGACCGAACAACTTTTGCTAAGACGTCATTCCTATATGTGTTATGGTGTAGCTGGGCTCTTGGAGTTCCACAACAGGTGTTCCAGATCTTCGATTTTTATACGTCAACAGAGAGTGCTCATCAGGCTCAACAACTCTTGCTAAGACGTCATTTCTATACAAAGTGGAGCAGGACTCTTGACAATCCTTTCAGCCACGTATAGAGTGTCATGTTCTTTACCCGTATACAAAAAATCAATCAAATCCAATGAATACTTTAGCCACAGGAAATTATTTTTCATTTTCTTATTTTACAACATGATGTAGATCTGAGTCCGTAATAATAGGTAAACATTGTAAGGTCAAGAACCTGTGCAAAAACGTACGATTCTATTCTCTACGTCTCAATATGCTTGAAAGACAGAGAAAGGTGTCATACCATTACACTCTTACGCGCCCCACCCACTCCCACAAAATACTACAATTAGAAAGAAAAAGAAATATTACTTACGCAAAAAATGCATTAGTGGTGCATAGAAAATTGCGAGTCTGTGTTTGAGCGGAATTTTTTCGACAAAAAGACCGTTATTGACTCGCACGTCAGTCAGTGCATAGCGCATAGTGCATAGTGTGTTTTGTTTTAAGGTTACTAACATAGTTGTAAGTTTTTCTGTTACTAACTCATTATGGATTTTTAATTATGTCCGAAATAAATGATTATTATTATTATTATTATAGCGGCGCCCTTTGATGAGCGCACACGCATACATTTGTTATCGCAAGACCGCGCGCCATTGTTGTGATTCTAAGCAAAGTTTTAGTTCTTATTGTGATTAAAGACGATTTATGATAGTTGGATTAGTGCATAGGTTATTGTGAGATATTGTTAAGTTTTAGTGTAATATTAGTTAGTTAATTAGGCATTTATTAGTTAGTTTTGTGATTTAGGTTAGGTTTGTGAGTTTTTTAGTTTAATTATGCCTCAAATAAGGTACAAAGCTACCGAGTACACTGACATGGTACTTATGTACGGAGAATGTCACCAAAATGCGGCTTTAGCATTGCGTACATATCGGGAGAGTATGCTCGACAAGTGAACACTGTGGATGATTTAAAAATAAGAATAATTAATGCCTTCGACAAACTTAAAAGAACAGATCCCCATCTGTTCTTTAACTTGTTAAGACGAGTCCGTGAAAATTTAATAAGACGATGTCGCTTGTGCATAATGAACAATGGTGGACACTTTGATTTAAAAATTTGACTATTGATGATTTACGTCCCGCACCGCCGCCGCCCGCTGCACCCCGCTCTACGCCGCGCAAAGGTCAGTGACTTTTCGAAGATAAAGCGTGTTTAGTTTTTATGAAGTCGATTCTGCTATTTATTTTGTTTGAAAATTGCAATTTTTAAATTTTCCATTAACTACTAATTTTCGTGTTTTAAAACGTTTCTATGGACTAGTACTGTGCTCGTTTTAATTTAATGTCGTAAGTCCAGATCCACATTGTATATGTTATAGTGTAGCTGGGCTCTTGGAGTTCCACATCAGGTGTTCCAGATCTTCAAATTTATCCTCTCAGCAGAAAATGCTCATCACGTGTAACATTTTTTGCTAGGGTATCATTTTTGTATCTCTTATAGTTTAGCTGGTCTGTTGCGGTTCTGCATCAGGTGTTCAAGTTTCCAAGATAAATAGCCTATATGTTGCCCAGACTTAATACCTATACAACAAAAAAAAATCATTCAAATCGGTCCAGTAGTTCCGAAGATTAGCGTGTACAAACAAACAGACAGATTTTTTTTGGATTCGTGCTCTATTACTGTTTCTAAACCCCCCTCATTTTTTTTTTAAATGTATTCAATGTACAGACACAGTTTTTTTACTGTCTTATTATATACTAGCTGTTCCCCGCGACCTTCGTCCGCGTAAAATTATTTAAAATACAATTTTCCCCGTTTTTGCAACATTTTTCATTGCTGCTCCGCTCCTATTGGTCATAGCGTGATGCTATATAGCCTATAGCCTTCCTCGATAAATGGACTACCCAACACTGAAAGAATCATTCAAATCAGACCAGTAGTTCCAGAGATTAGCGCGTTCAAACAAACAAACAAACAAACAAACACTGCAGCTTTATAATATTAGTATAGATATAGATGTTGCAATTATTAAAAAACCTATTAATATAGGCAATAATTCTTTTCAATTTGTTAATCTATATACATATAATATCAGAATAATTTGAATATAAACTGAAATGTTTATTTGACTCAGAAGTCAGTGAAATATTACAAAGTTTAAGTTCAGGAATTTCCTTAGGAATTTTGATATTTGTAGATTCATGTGTGTAATTCTTACTAAGTATGTAAAATTTGTGGCCCATGCCATCATAACTGATTGTTTTTAAGTAAGTGAGGTTCTATACCCCTTTTTTTTTTTTTTTTTTTTTTTTTACGGATGGGAAATCATCAAATGACTTCTCCCGCTCTGGGTGGAGTGGGAGGGAGTGTCAGACTCTTACTGACTAAAACCCATCCATGTTCCTTCATTGCCCTTTGTGTTCCAGGGCCACGGTATCTCTTTCGAACAGTCCCGCAGCCCCGGCAGGCATCGGCCCTTGCGGGCCCCTTCTTGGTTGCTGACATCTCTTTGAGGCGCGCGTGGAACACAAACGCGCCGTCGACACGGCCTGTCGCCATAAGACGGACGGACGGTGAGCTAACCCATTACTCACCGTCCACAGGCCCGCGCCTACGGTGGCCGGGAGCCACCACGTGGCCCCCGACGCCCGGTGCTTCGCCCGCGGCGGCTGGGACGTGAGATTCTCTCCCTCTCACGTCCCGCCACCTCCTTCGCTAGCATGACTGCTTCGCAGAAGGAGGTGACGGCTTCCCATTCCCTCTCGCTCCGGACCATGGCCTGAACCAGGGCCGGGAGCGAGAGGTCGCCGCCGCCGATCGCCGCTACGGGGACACGGCGGAGCTCCGCCCAAGCGGGGCAGACTTCCACGGTATGCGCCACCGTGTCCTCCGGACGATCCTCACAATGATAACACCCGGGCGTTTCCTCCCGCCCGATTCGGTGCAGGAACCTCCCGAAACAACCGTGTCCGGTGAGGACCTGCGTCAGGCGGAAGGTGAGGGCGCCGTGGCGCCTCTCTAGCCACTCCTTAAGGAGGGGACTTATCGCCACTATTGTGGCGTGCCCTGCACTGGGTTGCGACAGTCGCTGTCTCCATGTCGCCATGAGATCGCGTCGGAGGTCTGTCCGCTGAGCGGTGATTTGCCGCGGCAGCGGAGTTTCCCCCCGACGTAGTGCCCCCGCGCGCCATTCATGCAGGCGCGCGAGGACTATCGCCTCCAGATCCCATGGCGGCAATCCGGCTAGGAGGCTCGCCGCCTCGCGGGAGATCGTGCGGTACCCCCGGATCAGCCTTTTTTTTTTTTTTTTACGGATGGGAAATCATCAAATGACTTCTCCCGCTCTGGGTGGAGTGGGAGGGAGTGTCAGACTCTTACTGACTAAAACCCATCCATGTTCCTTCATTGCCCTTTGTGTTCCAGGGCCACGGTATCTCTTTCGAACAGTCCCGCAGCCCCGGCAGGCATCGGCCCTTGCGGGCCCCTTCCTGGTTGCTGACATCTCTTTGAGGTGCGCGTGGAACACGAACGCGCCGTCGACACGGCCTGTCGTCATAAGACGGACGGACGGTGAGCTAACCCATTACTCACCGTCCACAGGCCCGCGCCTACGGTGGCCGGGAGCCACCACGTGGCCCCCGACGCCCGGTGCGTCGCCCGCGGCGGCTGGGACGAGAGATTCTCTCCCTCTCACGTCCCGCCACCTCCTTCGCTAGCATGACTGCTTCGCAGAAGGAGGTGACGGCTTCCCATTCCCTCTCGCTCCGGACCATGGCCTGAACCAGGGCCGGGCGCGAGAGGTCGCCGCCGCCTATCGCCGTTACGAGGACACGGCGGAGCTCCGCCCAAGCGGGGCAGACCTCCACGGTGTGCGCCACCGTGTCCTCCGGACGATCCTCGCAATGATAGCACCCGGGCGTTTCCTCCCGCCCGATTAGGTGCAGGAACCTCCCGAAACAACCGTGTCCGGTGAGGACCTGCGTCAGGCGGAAGGTGAGGGCGCCGTGGCGCCTCTCTAGCCACTCCTCAAAGAGGGGACTTATCGCCACTATTGTGGCGTGCCCTGCACTGGGTTGCGACAGTCGCTGTCTCCATGTCGCCATGAGATCGCGTCGGAGGTCTGTCCGCTGAGCGGTGATTTGCCGCGGCAGCGGAGTTTCCCCCCGACGTAGTGCCCCCGCGCGCCATTCATGCAGGCGCGCGAGGACTATCGCCTCCAGATCCCATGGCGGCAATCCGGCTAGGAGGCTCGCCGCCTCGCGGGAGATCGTGCGGTACCCCCGGATCAGCCTTACGGCTACGACCTTTTGGGGCGCGTTCAGGTAGTGGGCGGCACGCCGCTTAATTGAACGCGCCCACACCGGGGCCCCGTAAAGGGCCATGGACCGCACGACCCCCGCGTAGAGCCTACGGCAGGAGGCGTTTGGACCCCTCAGGTTGGGCAAGAGCCGCTTGAAGGCAGCCCCGGCCCGTTCCAGTTTGGGAGCCAAACGTCGGAAATGCTCAACGAAGTTCCACCGGCTGTCGAGGACGAGTCCTAGGTACTTCAAAGTCGACTCGACGCCGATGGGAACCCCTCCTACCGTCAGCGTGGATCCCGACGGTGGTGCATTCCGAGGCCCATGAAAGCTCATGGCCTCGGACTTGTGCAAGGCCACCTCGAGACCCAATTGCCGGATCCTCTCAACGACTATCGCAACCCCGCGTGTCATCAGTTCGGCCGCCGGCTCGTGCGACCTCCCTTGTGCCAGTACCAGCGTGTCGTCAGCGTAACAGACTACGCTGACGCCGCTAGGGAGGTCGGCGCGCAGCACCCAGTCGTAACCGATGTTCCACAAGGGCGGCCCTAGAACCGACCCCTGTGGAACACCGCACGACATCTCTCGCCGGTTCCATTCTCCGTTGGGACCAGGGTAGATGACATACCTGTCAGACAGGTAGTCTCCGACTACACGACGGAGGTAGGTGGGCACCCGGTGATACCGGAGTGCCTCCCTAATGCAGCTCCAGGGCATGGAGTTGAAGGCGTTGGCGATGTCGAGCGACACCGCCAAGACGACCCCACCCCGGGACACCGCGTCCCCCGTCGTGAGGGCTCGCACGCGCATGATGGCGTCCACCGTCGAGCGCCCCTTGCGGAAACCAAACTGGTGTTCCGCAAGATCCGGCCCCATTCCCGCAAGGTGCCCGGCGAGGCGGTTTGCAATGACTCTTTCAAAGAGCTTGCCCACCTCGTCGAGCAACACAATGGGCCGGTGTACGGACGGAGAGTCCGCAGGGCGCCCTGGCTTCTGTATGAGGACCAGCTTGCCCGTCTTCCAACGAAGCGGGAACTGGCCTCTCTCCAAGCATGCGCTTAGGAGCCCTTCCAGTCGGGGCCCGAGAGCCTCAGAGGCCAGGACCCAGGCTTTGCCAGGTAAGCCATACCCCTAGACAAACAGTCTGCAGGATTCTCATCGGTAGTGACATATGACCATGAGGCATTTTATGTGAGATCCCGGATAGTTTTGACTCTGTTTGCAACATATACAGACAACTTTGTGGGCTCTGTGTTGAGTCAAGCAAGAACAATTTGAGAATCTACATATAAATGTATCTGAATGGTAAAATTGTTTTTAATAAGTTGATCATACAACTTTTTTGATAGCTTTGCTAGTATCAAAGCGCCATTTAACTCTAATCTTGGTGTGGTTAATGATTTTATGGGATTTACCCTTGATTTTGAGCATAACAACTCAAACTTTACTTGACCATCGCTGTTAATGATCCTTATATAAACACAACAACCATAAGCCTTCTGTGAGGCATCTGCAAAACCTATTAGTTCAATACATGTTGAGTTTTGTGTGTCAATATTTCTTTTTACTGGAATGCTACCTGTTTTTGATAAATTCTCAACAAAACTTCTAAAAGACAATGCCCAGTTATGGCCCACCACGGACACATTTTGAAAGAAAATAAAAAAATATAAGTTTTTTAAGTAGCAATTATTCGTTTAAGTTCTATCTCTAAATATGACGCCGTGATCATAACAAATAAATAAGTAATTTAACATATTATCAATGCGAGTTTCACTTCCAGGCGAAGTTTAGGGTCGCCATTATATGTTTATTTATTTATTTAAACTTCATGTACAAAAGTGGTACATAGGCGGACTTAATGCCACAAGGCATTCTCTACCAGTCAACCTTGGGGTCAAATAGGATAGCATAGTGATAGAGTACAAAAAAAATAATAAGAAAAATATCATTTTGTTAACATAAATTGAAATACATAAATAGGCACATACTAATACATATATATACAAATAAAATGAAATAAACTAATATATATTATAATACATACAAATAGTCCAAAATACGAGAAACATAATAATTACTATGACTACTAATGACAAGCTTAAGAGCAATTTAGTCTGATTTCAAATAGTACTTCCGTACTGTTCTTTTGAAAGCCATTTTGCTTTCAGCTTTTTTAATGCCAAGGGGTAGCGCGTTCCAGAGCTTTATAGTTGAGACAGCGTAAGAATTGGACATAAAACCAGTACGGTGTGAGGGAATTTCAAGGAGTATGTTTTGAGAAGCTCGAAGGTTACGATTGTGTGAACTGCCCAACACTTTGAAATATTCTTTTAGGTAATCGGGAGCACGAGGATCCGTCAAAATAGTGAAGAGCATACAGAGAAATCTGAGGGACCTCCTGAGTCGGATAGGCAGCCACTTAAGCTGAGAACGATATGAAGAGATGTGATCGTACTTGCGAAGGCCAAAAACAAAGCGAATACAATTATTGAGAAGACGATCCAATTTGTTTAAAAGTTCTTGGGATAGATCAAAGTAACAAACATCAGCATAGTCGATAATGGGAACCACAAGTGACTGGACCAAAGTTAATTTAGTGCTAGATGGGAGAAAATGTTTGAATCTATAGAGAGACCGCAGCGAGTAAGTGACTTTCTGGGAAACCTGAGCCACCTGCTTATTCCAACTAAGTGTCTCGTCAATGTGCAGGCCCAAGTCTTTTACGTGTGGTGAGAGGGAGATCACAGAGTTGTCGAACACAAGCGGCATTAGCTGGCTAGTATCCAGATTTCTCAGATAGTACAAACTACCTATGAGGATGGCCTGGCATTTCCCGACGTTGACAGCAACGCCGAATTTAGCAGACCATTCTCCGATAGTTTGAAGATCTACATTAAGTAATGAGATGCAATTATTAAGGTTAGCAATGTCGGATTGAGCGTAAAGTTGCAGGTCATCAGCGTATAGATGGTAAGAGCACTTGAGGATAGTAGTAATAGAGTTTATAAATAACGAAAATAAGAGAGGAGAGAGTATACCGCCTTGTGGAACACCAGTTGCCAGGTCGCACCAAACGGAGTAATCCTGATCAGCACGCACCGCCTGCTGGCGACCACGAAGATATGATGAAAACCAATGACGTGACAACGAGGAGAGCTCAATTTGAGACAGTATGGCTAAGAGAATATCGTGGTCCACGGTGTTAAAAGCGTTGGAAAAATCGATTAAAACCAACACCGTAACCCTCGAATTCTCCAAGCCATCCCTAATGTCTTCAGTAACCTTAAGCAGGGCTGTGGCCGTGCTGTGGCCGGGCCGAAAACCAGATTGGAATTTGGATTGGTATGTTCAATTTAATTTCGTTTCAAACATTTAATAAATATACCTAATCGATTACGGATTAATCCAATCGATTAATTAATTCATATGGATTAATTAATTAATTTAAAATCAACCTGTGTGCATAGTGGCGTGCAATCGAAGGACAAGACTGTTATCCAGCCGTGGAGTAAAAGAGGTTGATGATGATGATGAACAGTGTAGGTATACTTCAGTCCTATTTCATGTACACTTAAGACTTTCATCTTATTTAGCTTTGACTTTGCTGAGAAACTATGAAGCATAAAATAAAATATAACATTAGTTAAAAAAAAAAAAACTTAAAATTAAAACCCGTCAGCGAAAAAAATAGCAACTTGTCGGCTAGGTACTATTTAAATTAAAACTTAAGTATTTTATAAGCTCTTGACTTTGGGAAGCGCTCATAATATTGCTCAATACGTTAGTCGGATTCCTGATTTTTAAACTGATTTAAATATTTCTATGGTTAGCGAAAAGTTTTTCTGATGTCACGGCCATTTTAGTTTCTTTGAACGAAACCTACTCGACCTTAAGACAAAACTATTATGTTCATAAACACCTCAGAACAGAGATCCTATAGTTTACACATGCATAAACATAGAATGATAAAATCACTGTATTCTTTATGGCTTTGCCGTATTTAGAAAAAAAAATAATTGATCGAGACCAACAATCGTTCCAAATAATCGTTTTTATTTCTAAATATGGCAACATTGTCCTTTGACAGATGATGGATTTGACAATAAACTGTAATCCACCTCCTCGTTAGCGCGTTCGCTAATACTCGCTATCGTAGTTTTCTTTTGCCGTGGTTTGTGCTCTTTTGCGACCTTTGTTACGACAATGGACTCGGATCAACCTCGCTCGAATGACGACCCTCGCGCGTACTTGGACCCTGGCTCCTCTTTGAATGACAACTCTGATGAGAATGTGGAAATTGTTGGCTCTACATCTAATGCCTTCGCACGTATTTGGACTCTCGCCCCGCTTTTACAATCCGCTCCGGCGCGCATATGGACCTGAGCATCTCTGCTGTCTCGAGCGAGTCGTCGCAGGGATTTACTGGCGGCGGCGCAAGCAACGTTCGCTGTGCGAATTGTAGAGTGGATATGAGGCGCTTGAGATCTCATCAATTAGAAATTGTCACAGTACGATCAATTGTACATTAAACATTATGTACTTACCATTCAAAAGTGATTGCAAGTGTATAGGATACGTCTGTGCTTAAGAAAAAATAAATGTTATAAAAAGAATTAAAACTGTTTTATTTCCAAATGGCGACTTATTTTCGTAACTGATAAGTACTAGAAGGTGTTCATAATAACTTAAACTATAATTCCATAAACTATTTATCAGTGTTTACTGTAGGCCACGGTTGTTCAAATATGTGGGCATTGTTCTTTTTTATTAAGTTATATGGCAATGGTGTTACCCATGCGATCTTCTCTTACCATGTTTGTTGCATGATATTTTTTGCAAGTACAATAATTGGACCTACTAGACCAAGTGGATCAAAGAGTTTGCCAATGAAACTTAATGTCTGACGTTTGGTGTAGACATCTAACAACTCGGTTGATGGACATGAAATGTTCAATGTATCCGTTTGTGTTTTATATTTGATACCCAAAGTCTTCATATATTGATCATCACTTTTGCATAAATCAATCTGTATACTTGTGCCACTTTTTTATCCTCTGTTGTTGTGGCTACCAAACCTGTCCTGCGACCGCTGTTCATTGCACCATTTGAGGATGCTTGGCTGTCTGCCATAGTTTCAAGTGCTGCTGCACGTTGTTCTAAAAATTTAAGAAGCGAGTTTAAGTCAGCATCAGCATCTGATTTAATTTTTAGATGAAAGCACCTTAACGTGTGGTGTGCATGTCAAGCTTGCGTTGCAAAATGCATGCAATCATTGCATCCCAATGTTGAACAGGTATATTCATATTTTTAGGGCAGCTAAATGCTGTCTGGTTTGAGAAATGATTTCTCTTAAAGCTAAAGCAGTGCATTTAGAAACAGCGGGTTGGCTTTAATATCGTTTGGCAGGCGGAGAGGGGTAAAGGGAGTAAAAGTTGGTAGGGCTTGGGTTCCCGATTATAACGCTACCACTTTATTACAAGGTAATGCATATTTTTCGAAAAATTAATGAAAAATGTTTCTAACCTCAAATCAGATAAAAAAAACGAAAACGGAACGTTAAAATGGACGATTGACAACCAAATCTGTTCCACATCATGTCAGTGGTGCAAAATGACGTGAAAACAAACTTAAAACGGAACGTGAAAAAAAAGTATCTTGTGTGTTTTTATAACAACCTAAAAATCATCAATGTAGCCCCACTGATTACTTTGGAAGCAAGAGCGAAGCGAGCTCTGGACTTGGGTTATTTTTTTATAAACCACCCAGAAGTAGGGGCTCCGTCGACCGCGCCTCCCTCGTCTGACCATGCTGAATGGCATAGGATTCACAAGTTACCTTAAGGTTACTGTAAACCCTGCAGGCAGAAATAGAAGCTACGTCGACTACGTTTTTTAGGCGAAAATACAGTGTTTTGAGGTTAGGTCACAATAATTGGTTTTTCTCAAGAACGGTGCGTCGCCTTAACATGGGAAAGGTGCCAGGGCACAGCCCCCTCCCTCTTCCTGCGAAATGATAAATTTTTACCCGATTAAGCCTTTTAAGCGACTATAAAGTGTTTTGAGGTTAGGGTACAATAAGTGGTTTTTCTCAAGAACGGTGCATTGCCTTGTACCCCCCCCCCCCCCGCCCAAAGTAGTGGTTTAAATGTTGCCATCATGTTTTTTTCTATATAATTAATAAATAATAAGTAAAATAAAATGTTTAAAAAAATATATAATTCCACGTAGTGAAGTTTTATTTCATTATCTAGGCTCATTTCCTCTACCAGTTAAAGGGTTAAATCATGCGTATTTAAATGTTAAACGGAAATATAAAAATAATGTATTTATTATGAATAAACATTTTTATTAAAACGTATAACTAGAGTGTGTGTTTAGAATAATCTATTAAGAAAACTAATTTAAAATATTATAACAAAACACCGTTAAATCACAGATATATTAAGACTTTTATTTAGTTACGTTACTCATATTATGTAGTAGTCATCAATCATATTATGTAGTATTCTGTCTCAGTTATCCTTTTGTCCTTGAGATACTTTACCGAGTTAAAAATAAATAGGGACTGTAATGGAAACGACATAAAGTCTAAATCAGCATGCATGATGTTACATAAAACGGGTTCAGCGATAAGAAAAACAATGGATATTCACCCTCTCAACCAACAAAGCCACTTGGGGTCAAATAAATAGGAACTTTAAGAAAACGACATAAAGTGTAATTTAGCATGTATGGCGTAATTTTATTTATGACACTTGTTGCTTTGTGTTTCAAAAGCAAAATAAGTCGTATTTGCATTAGTCTTAAATCATGTCAGAACAAGGCGCATCTTCTAGTTCCGGTCAAAGTGACCTAGTGTACATAAAAAGACGGCATGGAACCATAATTTTACGTGCGGGTCACCAATATTGTTTAAAAAGAAAAAAGAAAAATGGCTCGGGAGTGCACTAACAGAAAGAAAAGGTTCAAGGGACTCATAACAATAGCAGTAAGTAAAGGTATTTTTTTTAAATATGGGTAGTTTTTTTACCAATGCCGCCAATTTTATTTATTCTTCCTAGGTTGCATCATCGGCAATACCAAAAGACAATGCCAGATCCTGCCCCACCCTTTCATTAATTTACAAGAAATATAAATTAATGAAAATTATCCAATGAAAATAGGATCCTTGGTTACTTAACTGTTATTCTGTTTTTTTTTTTTTTTTTTTTAATTATTTAAACATAGTCTTAATACAGGTTCGTTTGTATTGTACCATTAAACCAGAGATGGTTTGTATTGGTACTCACATTCGCTAAAACAACACTGCTCAATCACTACTAAACAAATATAAGTAAAAATGGAGGTACATGAAAAATATTTTGCACTTAACAATTTTAGCCGTAAGGAAACATCCATCAGTAAGTACCCGACTTTATCCGAGTCATACGAAATGTTTTGAATCTAAGCTGCTTACTATTGGCACGGTAATATTATAATACAGTACTCCAACTTCATACAAACGGACGAAACGCGAGCTATACCTACGCGCCTCGATCGTGGGGTGCGCTCGCGGTGCAGACAGTCACGGCTGTACCGCAGTGTCGAACGGACGGTGTGTTGTTTTTTTAACAATAACCGCGCGATTTTTTCTCTAAAAATCAGTTAATATGACGAGTAGGAAATATTGTGCTGTTTTTGGTTGTATGGATTCGCCAATAACGCTTTTTGACTGTACCCAACGATGATTTTGTGGAATATATAGAAAGAATGGAGGAAATATTCCGAAATTCACTTAAAACCAAACATGTAAATTGTAAAGTAGCTGCAGGTATCTATAACCAAGTAAAAGATATTCCATTTTCTCCACCTTGTCCATGTTTTCCAAAACAATTTTTAATTAAGCTTTATATAAGAATGCGGATTTATTATACCTTAAAATTTAACAATAAAGCATTTCGTACGACTCAGTCGAGGCGCAAATATTTTTCGGTCGCAAATTTATAAGCCCGATTTGTTTTTCAAACAAAAACATGTTTTTTTAATTAAATCTACCAATCAAAAAACAACGCATTTTTAGTGAACACTTCCTATTCAATATACAAAGTATTTCATTTATTTATATAAAAAGGATATTTACAATCACAAAACTAAATAGAAACAGAAAGTAGGCAAATGTAATTAAAATGCTGGGGACGGTCAGCCCTAACGCATGTTTACGTACCGCGCGGCTGTAGGCATTTATTTCTATCATGCGGCCGAGTTACATTACTGTATTATAATATTACCGTGCTATTGGGCTGCTCATTAGAAAGCCGGTACTAGTAAACGTATCCTATACAGGTTGCTTCGTTTTAATTTTTTTTTTAAAGTAAGAGTGTTTTGTAAAATATTTCCATTAGACTAAGTTGTTTATGCAGTTGTAATAGTATTTTTTGTATTTTTGCTTAAAGTTTTTTACGTTTATTTCGTCTTTTATGCATTTTGGTATTTCGTTAATTAATGTGGGAATTAGAAATTTTACTGTTCGCCTGCCGTAATAATTTCTAGCCTGGGGAACTATTAATTTGTTCTTGGTGATACTTCTTGTCGTTATTTTATGTGATATGGGAATTTGAATGCTTTGGTTATTAAATTGCTCAATTAAGAGAGCCATTTCGATTCTAGTCTGTACTGGCAAAATTTTACAATATTTAAATAATTCGATGACATTATCTTTACTTTGGTGCTTTATTTTTCTGGGTACGATGAGTTTTAAAAGTCTAACTTGCAGTTTGGAAATTTTTTCAGTGTATGATTTAAATGTTCGCCCATAGCTCGTGATTCCGTAAGCTATAATTGATTCTGCTAAGGCAACATACATATTGAGCAGTATTTTGAACGGAACTTTAGGTTTCAAAATGTAGAACTTTGCCAGCACAGCCCGTAACTTATCACAGACTGAGTCCACGTGGAAAGTCCAGCTGAAACGATTGTCCACGACTAATCCAAGGTAGGTGTGGTGCGTTACTTGGTCAATTGCCTCACATCGACATGACGTACCCAACGGAGTGGAGTGAACACTGTGATTGTGTGCGATTATGTTAAAAGGTGTAATGTGCTTTAGATGGCTAGAGTGGACATGGATGATTTTGGTCTTACTTGCGTTGAGGACCAGTCCAGCATCATGTGCCCACTTAGAAACTCGAGTAAAATCTTCCTGTAACCATTGAGCTGCTACTTTTACGTCTCTGTGGGTAGCTACAAGGCATGTGTCATCTGCATATTGATATACGGAACAGTGATTGACCACATGTTCCATGTCGTTAATATATGTCAGATAGTGTAAGGGTCCCAGTACTGACCCTTGGGCTGTTCCTTCAGTGACTTCAATGGTGTCACTGGTTTCACTACAGATCTTGACATTGTATTTACGATTCTTAAGGTAATCCTCACACCATTTGAGTATTGGTCCTCGAACTCCAGAATTATCTAATTTTGTCAGCAACGTGTCGTGTCTAAGCGTATCGAACGCCTTGCTGAAGTCGATAAATAGTAAGATAACATTATTTTTATCATTAAGAGATTCGTTGACCTCATCTGTGAATTTAGATAATAACTGTGAGGTGGACTTATTGGGTTGAAAACCGTATTGTGTGCTGGATAACACGTCATTTTTTACATAGAAGTCTTGTATCTGGTTACAGACAAATTTTTCTACTATTTTGTCGATAACGGGTAGTATTGTGATCGGTCTGTAGTTTCCATAGTCGGCAAAACTGCCTTTTTTATGTATTGGGCGCACTACACCAGTTTTTAATACTTCCGGGTATTTTCCTTGTCTGATACTAGTATTGATCAATTTGACAATAACGCCTGTCATCTTGTCACAGATGGATTTTATGTCAATACACCTAATGTTATCTACCCCAGGAGCTTTATTTGTATTAAGGTTTTTAATAATTTTACTTACACCGTTATTTGTAGCTTTCCTGAAGTACATGGATGTGTTATGGGGAAATGTATATTCTGATTCGTTCAGTAGACTACGGTTACATTTGGACAAGATATTTTTGACACTATTTCTAAATTCTATGGCAAACTTGTCAGCTATTGATTTTATTTCCAAATTATTGTTTTTAAAGGCTCTCAAGATGGTTTCATCAACCGACTTTTTATTGCGACCTGACAAATTATTTAGTATTTGCCATAGCTGTCTAGGGTTCGTTTTGTTATTATTTATTTCTTCCAAATAATGTTTATTTCTAGATTTTTCGATGATTTTATGAGTTCTGTTTCTTATATTATTATATTCCAATCGCAGTATTTTATTCGTTGAATCATTTTTCCATTTTAAAAATAATAGGTCCTTTTTTTTACACATGTTATTAATTTGATTATTTATCCAAGGTTGTTTGTTTCTTTTACTATTTTTATTAATTTTTCTGATATACTTTGATTCCTCGTAACATTTATGAAATTGATTTTTTATGTTATCGTAGATCGTGTCTGGACACTCTGTATCATCTATGTCGCTCCATTGTAAGTTGTCAAGTAAAGATTTAATTTTAACGTTATCAAATTTTTGTATTGTTTTTGTATCAACCTGTATTCGTGTTGGGTCAAGACCTACGCACGACAGTATTAACATGCGATGATCAGCCATAACAGTTCCGAGTGCGGCCGAGTACAGATCTAACGAACGCGTTCTTATAAATATGTGATCTATACAGCTACGTGTAGTGTAATTTCCGCGTGTTTCAATTCTCGTGTAGTCAGATATCGCGCTGGTTAAGCCACACTCAGACATGCTATTAACGTAGTATTCTCGAATGTTGTCGTACGTTTTTAGGTCTATGTTTACGTCTCCTAGCAAATAAGTGTCGTCTGACTTAATAGTAGAACTGGATAAGACAGTGCTTATTTCTTTTACGAATAGATGTTTACTTTCGGCTGGTGGTCTATAAATTGCACAGATATATGCGTGATAGTTGCGGGGTGTAGTAATTTGGCCAATAATACATTCACAGTGAATTAATGAGTGAATCATTGGTGTGAATACGTAGCCATCTCTGGCATAAATTATTATTCCACCGCCTTTTCTATTTTTACGCAGCTTTCTGTGCATTTCATAGCCATCGATGTTGTACATATGAACAATGTTTTCATTTATATTAACTTCTGTTAAGATTAAGACATCAATAGTTTCTTTAGATGAGCTACTTAATTATGTTACACAACCAAAATTTTTAATTATGGATCTAATATTTATGTGAACAATATTCAGATTACTTTTATTAATGGAGGGTATAAGCTTACTAAAAACATTAATGTTTGAGCAGTCGAATAGTTCTTGGTGATCGGGAGAGAGATCCGGAATAACTTATTTTAAAACTATTACCGATAGGTTTTCTGACGTCCTGCCTGCGTTGTGGTCGAGAGCCGATCGATGTCCATTTCGCTCCGTACGACTGTAGGCTTATCCTTTTCTTCTCTACGTAGCAGCACCTTTCCATCCTGGAACCATACATACTTATATGCTGGACGCAGTTTTTGTTGGGCCAGCCATAATAACGATTTATTCGATTTTGTAAGGGCTCGACGCAGGATCACTTTTGACTTGGATATTCCTATAGGGGCTTCCGACACAACTTGTTCCAGCAGAACTTCTTCTTTCTTGGATGCACGAACCCATGACTGTGCCTGTTCTGCTTGTTTCAACTCTACCTGGATGTTTCCTTCACGTTCATTTCGATCTTCCACACGTTTAACATTTAGTATCTGTGATTTATCCACGTTGAGTGTTTGAGCCAGCTTGACAGATATAGATTCAAGGTCTTCGTTTTGGGCTTTAGGGATTCCTATCACTTCTAGCACATTATCTAGGCGCTGTTGTTCAACATTACGCACATATTGTTTTAGTGAGCTGATTTCTAGTTCAAGATGAGTTTTTTCGTTGCTAAGGTGGGTGTACTTCTTCTCCAACTCCTGTATGTGCTTATTTTGGGTTTCCACAGTTTTTGTCAGTTCGTCTACTTTAACACTTGCGAATAAAAAGTTAGTGATAAAAGGAATTTAAAAACCCAACGCCTATTTCCTGTTTTTATCGCGACCACCAGCGTTACTTAGTACGCATACACGAGAACAAAACGAGTAATTTGATTTAAAAAAATGACATCTATTAATTTATTATGTACAGATTTTAATATGTATTTGGTTTAAATACACACAGTTAGTGAAAATAATGTTTTTAATACAACGTGTAACGTTAAATGCGCAAAACCTGAAAATAGTTTGATCAGAATAACGAGCAGAATCAATTGAACCACTTTTCAATATAGGTCACATTTTTCAAAAAATCTTCCTTAAAAATGTTGCCCTGTCTACCCACCAAAATAGGTAAACAAACACAAAAGGTTGTCGTCCAATTTAAATTTTCTCATACGCGGGATAATAATAGGTCTTATTTCAATGCCAATACGAACCTTGCATCCAGTACCATGAATAAGACAATTTGAAGTAAACAAATAAATTCTATCTATCTTTTTTAACTTAAACGTAACTAACCTATGAGTTAGAAAGAGAAAGAGAAATGGAGGCGGGGCGTGCGAAATTCGTGACAGTGGCCATGACCTATTTACTCCAGTCTGTGCGGCGCCGGCGCATGCGTCACAGGTGCAATTTGATTAATTATCCCGTAACCCGCGGCGCGTGTTTAAAAATCGCGACTATGGCGTTTTTGTACACAAACATTCAATATTGTGAAATGGTGAGAATGTTAGCGCGTTGTAATGACAACGTTAACGGTTTCGAGAAGAGTTTGGAGTATCTGTATCTAACAGGACAATGCTAGCAGAGCAATGGCCAGCAAGATCGCTCGATTTAACACCATTGGTTTTTTTTTGTGGGGTCGTGTAAAAGCACTAGTGTATGACGATGGAAATGGACCATAATGTGACGGAACTGCGTAATAAAGTTGAATCAGCGTTTCAACAAGTGAAAAATGACACTCAAGTGCTCGATTCGCTGAAAAATAATTTAAGAAAGCGGGCTGTGTTGTGTGTTCAACAAAGTGGTAGAGTATTTTGAATCTTTGCTACCGAAACGAGAGAATCTGTAAGTAGAGATACCAAATTATCTACTTAATTAATTGTAAATAAGCTGATTACGCGCCAATTATTTGTAAATACAGTGATTTAAACCTTTTAAACACGCTAACATTACCTACTTACGTAGTACCTACCTAATAATTAGATCAGCACGTCATAATTACTGTAGGTAAAGTCTGAAAATGTGGGTTACCTATGTTGCCAGTCCAAACCTAGAAAAGTGTGATGGAAACATTTAAAACACTGTTAAAAGATAACCTAAGTTCTTTACGAGCGTAGATAGTAATAACAATAATGTCAGCGCGGCGCTCGACAGAGCGTCGACGCACACGCAAGAAACGATTAGAATTGGCAGTAAAACTAAAACAGCTCATAAAACCTTTAAATTTTTTTAAATATTTTTTTTTCTCTCAGTATTAGGTCAATTGAATTAAAAATCATTTGGGGTGTCTGAGGTTTTGCGCATTTAACGTTACACGTTGTATATTATGAATGTATATTCTAATCATTATTTGGCATTTGAGCGTTAGTGATTACTTGTAACGAAACGTCCTTGGCGCGCCAATGCTTATGTCAAGATGACATTCATTGACATTAGTTCTGTTGTTCGTTTTTAATGCTCCCTAATCTCTCTCTGATCTACTATTATATTTTTACGACGATTTTGCTTTTGTACACGGACTCGATCTCGCCTACTTGCTGACTTTGTGCTACTTGCGACGGATTCTGATCACTGCTTGCGACTTGAGTAACGATGTTGAGGTGCATAAATTGTCACTTGTGCGTCGACAGGATGCTAAGACAAGTTGTGTCTTCAATACAATCTGCACTGCAAACTCTTCTCGCTAGATGGAAATCGTTGCAACAGGTATGTAGATACTAGGTACGTTATTTATTGATCGTATTTGACCGTAGCGAAAAATCCTTCCTAATAATGATTGTACCACCTACGGTTTTGCTTGGCTTGTTACTAATGCAACAAAGTATGAATAAAATAGTAAACCTACCTACCTAAAAGTATCTTAAATAACTACCTAGTATAATAGGCAAAATAGTCAAATTTATCTTTTGGGGGTTGTGTGGATTGTGTGGATATAATTATGAACTTGTCTAAGTATCTCAACCATATACTAATATATGTTTCTTACCTTACAGCTTCCACCAGAAGCTGTAATCTGTCAAGAGTGCTTTTTGCGGCTAGACTAGCATTGTAGAAAGGGAATCTGAATGCTGAAAGAGATCTAGGTCACACATATGTTTGTCTTGGATGTGGACGATCTGTTTCAGAAACAAGAAGACGTGTGAGATATCATACAGTAGAAGCCAGTGATCCATTAATAGCTACTATACTTTCATGGGATATTCACAATGAGGTCAGTAGTAATGTATTAACCACTTTCCCTGTCCCGTGACACAATATGATTCACATCAATCACTCAACTAATGTGTCTGTAAACTGTTAAGCCACTAGTCGCGGGATTGTCTTAACAGAACACCGCGGCCCTGGAACGCAAAGGGCGACCGAAGGATATCATTTTTCATCACAACCGGCCCTCATAAAATATTGTCAATATTAACTTAGAAACACTAGGCTGCCTTTTTAAACCTTTACCAAAAATAACTTTAATTAAGTTATTTGTTATGTATTCAAATGTTTTTTTGTAGGTGATATCAAGATATGCATTTGTATGCCATCTGTGTTGGATGCGTGCTAATCGCCAACAATCACAAGATGTTGTAAGAGGACAACCAGCCACAGATGCACATGCTGAAATTGCAAATCAACAAGTTTATCCAGAGCAATTGCCGGTGCCTCATCAAGAAATACCAGTGCCACCACCCCTACCTCCAACTCAAGAACAATAGGTTCCAATGGAACCTGCTGAAAGTCAAGCTTATATTATTTTACCACATTATAAACGTGCAGCAAATACTTCTAGGCATTGTATTTTTGTAGGCTGTGCTAATCAATCTGGGCACTTAATTCCTTTGCTAATTAAGGTCATGCTTCTTAAGCAATATCATTTATATGTGCCAATTCACACCCGTGTCTGTGAAACACATTTATATGGCAACGAATGGTCATTATTGATTAACAATAATAACTTAACCAGTAGCTTTACATCTCAACAAATAGAAGATTTAATTCGTATTATGGAAAAAAATGCAGACTTAATGGATTTTGAAAATGTACATGAGATGCCTAATCACATTTGTCACTATTGGACAGGTCTTTAATGTGTTAGAATTTCTAGCTTTGTATGATGAAATACCTGTACTTAGAACTGTTAGCAACGGGAAAACTTGTTTAGCAATATTTCTGACAAAACTCAGAACTGGTGTTAGCGATAATAGACTATCAACTCTTTACAATATGCCACGGTCTACACTAGAGTCTTTTAAAAAAGATGCGTAACTACTTTATAAATCATTTTGTTCCAAATCATGTTGGGTTGCAGCATACTACTAGAGAAGAGGTAGCTCAGCGGAATTTATTAATACCAAATAATCTATTTGGTAGCCCAAATATTTCAGTAGAACAAATGCCTGCTATTGCTATTTGTGATGGTACATATATTTTTATTCAAAAAAGTAGCAACTACCTTTACCAGAAAAGAACTTATAGTCTGCACAAGTAAGACAATTTAATAAAGCCATTTCTCATAGTTGCCTGTGATGGATACATTATCGATGTTTCAGGTCCACACGCAGCAACACAAACAGATTCTGAAATAATGAAGTATTTGTTTGAAAATGAAAATGGGCCCATGAGATCTTTTTTTAGATCAGATGATGTTTTTATTTTGGAAAGAGGATGGAAGAAGAAACACAATTAACGACATTGCAAGCCAATAAAAGTCGCTGTGTAACATTGTGCAGATGGGTAGTGGAAATTGTGAATGGGCGTTTCAAACGTGACTTCAAGCTATTCAGACAAGATTTTTTTAACAGGTCCTCATTACATTTAATGGATGATTTTCGAATTGCAGCAGCTTTGATTAATCGTTTTCATCCACTGATTCACGACCGGCCAGATGCTCAAGATATCTCGAGCATTGCGTTTTTTAAATGAGCCAAATCATTTACCCCGATTTGTACAGGAATTCAATTTAAATAGACGTAGAACAATGTTTTCTAGGATTGATGGAAATCTACCACCACTGCAGCAGTTTCCTTTATTAACACATTCAGTGCCGGGAACCCACCTGGTGGGCCCATTTTAAATGTAGGATTTTCTTAGCGAAAATATCATCAAATAATGTAAAAATAAAAACCGTTGCGTATTTTAACAAGATTAATAAGAATACGGCGTGGTTTCAAATTACAAGCATTTTTATTTTTAATAAATTTGACCTCTTCCTAGATACCGAGAACCCACCTGGTGGGTCCTATTTCAGGGGTGGAAAACTATTCGCACGATTTTAAATATATTCTAAAAATTATTATTTTAAGACATGAGAATGAGTCGAAGTTGAGGCTTTTCAGGGTTCGGTATCAAAATAATTAAACACAAATAATTATTATGGTGCGACTTAATCTGCCTAGCCGTTTATCTGTCACAGCTATAAAGGGTGTAAAAAGACCCTAAACGAAGCCGAAAGGCACTTGTTCTCCCGGTCATTGCGATCATTTTTTTGTTCTGGACCATACCTGGGAACCTTCTAGTTACTGAGATATTGGAGGTCAAAGTTCCAATTTTTTCACATTTTTTTTTTAACCCTTATGTGAGTGACAAATAAAACACTTTTATCAGAGTGACGAGGTACCCGGGTACCTTCTTACAGTTTATACGTAATTTAAACAATCAAGATCTACTTATACGTTACACATACTTTAAATATTATTATTTTAGTTAAGCTAAACAACTATTTTAGTTGACTATATGCGGCGATCAAAGCGGAGGAGGGGTGGAGTGCGGTACATGGTTATCGGCGCGCAAGAAACACTGGATTCATTCAATGCATCGTGCTTGATATTGACACTTGACTGTATACGTTTGTTTGTATTGTACGAGTTTATTTATATTTTGTAAGTTTCTAACTCATTATTTCATTATAAATATTGGAGCGAGTACTAATTATGTTTGCTGGAGTCGGAGGATGCAAAAAAAAACCAATTGACTTTAGACTAATTTAATAAAATAAAAAGGAAATTACAATTAATATCTTTAAAAATTACGTAGGTGACAATTGGTCGATGTATGTACCAAGAATGCCCTCGACATGGAAAAACGTGGAAGGCATTTCTGCCGTCCGCAAGCTATAATGCCGTTATCTCGCATCTGGTCGATATTCGTTTTTTGATACCACAATAATCAAAAAAAGCGAAAGCTCAATACTATATCTATTTTTTGATACCAATAAGTCTCGCATACGAGTTATAGTTAAGAAACAGCATCAATTTTTTATTTTTTCGCCCTCTTTTTATCCTTAACTCGAAATATGATTTTGTTGGATAACGGCATTATAGCTTGCGGACGGCAGATTTGATGTCCGGTCACACGTTTGCGAAAATGCTGCGTAGGCGCCTCGTGCAAGTAAATCGTTGCGATGCGCAAAATTGGTGTCACGTAGGTCCACAGTCCGTGTATTTTACCGAATCGTAATATCAGCGATCCTTATGCTGTTACACCGTTGCGTAACATACTTCTAAACAAAGATCACTTGTTCGAAGATATAAATCAACAGAATTACAAGAGATATTAGCAGAATCTTCTAGTGACGAAGGTGTGTTTGTTACTTCTGATAATGAAAATGATTATATTCCTTTGGTTGAAGAGGGTAGATTGGAAATTTCGGATGTTGAGCCAGAAGCTGAAGTCGAAAATGAGATTGACTCGTACGATTCTAGTAGTCGTCTATATGGATATCGTTGCCGGACTCGCTTTACGCAATACATGCCATCGAAACCTGAAAAGTATGGCATACAAATATTTGCTTCGAGAGCTGTGCTAATTCTGCATAAACAAATTTGTAATTTTTATAGAAATATAACGTTTTAACAAAATGTTAGTATTGTTTCATTTTTGTATGAAATTACAAATACTTTTTTCATATTCATGCAAAACACAAAGAGGTACCCGGGTACCTTGTCACTCTATTGTGAGTTTAAAATACGTTTTGGTTTCCACAAAACATTGTAAAAAGTTGATAGGGTCCAAACCTTCAAAAATATATAATTTATAAATAGTTAAGAGCTCTCAGGAAATCACAGCTACATACAGGGCGTAAAACATACTTTTTTTTTAAATTGAAAATGCTAAAGGTACCCGTCACTCACATAAGGGTTAAATACTACTTTTTAAGGTTGTAACTTTACTTTATTTTTTGAAGAAAGAAAGAAAGAAAATACATTTATTTGGCACATGCCACAAGTGCACACAATATAAAACAAAAATAATACAAGACAAAAAAAAAAAAACTTAAAACTAAACAAACAAAACAAAAAAAAATTAACACTGTGTGCCTCACGGCTGCGCCAAATAGGCCCAGTTCAGCAAAATGCCGGGCAACTAGTGCCTGACGCTGGTTTTCAACTGGACCTGGATTAGAGAGGTTACGGATGTAAAACAGCATTATATGTTGAATCATTGGTGATGGTGAAAAAGGTATTTAAATATGTATAATAGATGTGTACAAAGAAATCAATAAACATATCATAAATTATTAGTAAATAAACTACGAAATAATAATTATCGTGAATGTGCAAAATAAAACAAAAAATAGATAGATAAATGGCATGGACGCATGATAATAGAACCCTATTACTATTTACGCACAGCATTTTATTTCTCCATGCATTTCGTCCAATACGCTGCAATCAGCCAAGCGCGGCGGACTAATTGAAAATTAACGGAAAAAAATCCTAACAGTGGATCGGTATAACAAATATTACTGTGATTCGTACATAGAATGGCAGGAAGGAGATAATTGCCTCCATGACCCGTTTACTAACCACAGCATCCATCAGCACCAAGTTTTGAGGGCGTTACATTGAGTTTTTTCGTAAAACGTGATTTATCACCCCAAAAAAAAATCGTTTCCTAGCAATAATTTTTGCGTAGGGTGACTTAGTTTGATGTACATAATGCTTGGTTGACGGCTTCGGGAAGGGTCCGTTTACACCCTGTATATTTCAGACTTGATATTTGAAATAAATAATGCTTAGAACTCTTAAGGTTAAATTAAATTGCCTAGAGAAACTTAGAAGCCGTGAAACTAAAAAACTATATTATTTTTTGGGGTCAACTAATACTAATAGTGTAGTATGAGATGGGAAAATCAGTTTGTGTTTAACCGACTTCTTACAAAGGAGGAGGTTATGTATTCGGCGTCATCTTTTCTTTTTTAAAGTACACCGATTTCTCCGTGGTTACTGATCCGACTTACGTGATTATTTTTTTAATTGGTAGAGGAAACTTGCGCTAAGATCCCATTTGATTTTTATTATCTTTTCTTGGGTAGTTTATGGGTTATTTTATCTTCTTCGTCTATGTGGATGATCTGCTAATAACTTCTAGTTACAATGGAAAATGAATACTCGACAAGAATTTATATGAGATACAAACTAAAAAGCCTAAAATTAAAAAAATTAAAATGCACAAAAAGAGTGGAAAATTACTTTACTTTTGGAAGTCGGTGGCAAAAAGTCAATGAAACAAGCAAAAGTCACCGACTTCCGGAGGTAATATTCGCTTTTTTACGTTTTTTTGGAAGTCGTTTTTTATGCAACATTTTAAATTGTATATCGTTTTTATAAACCTATCGGCCGTGAAGTTTTAAAAAAGCAAGCTTATCTCAGTGTGAACACTTTTTCGCGCGAAGTACGGCGAGGCGACATCTATGATTTAAATCTAAATTGTCTTTGAAATAAATGCACTACTACCAGCAAAATGTCATCAAATCTATTTTTTGTTTGAACCAACACGTCTGCGGAGTATCGCTAGCTAATTTAATTTAACCCAGTATAACAAACTTACTGGGTGGTTTACACAAAACTAACTGGCAAAGAACCTACTTATAAATGCAATGCAACGTTTGTAATCATTCAAAAGTTTTAAAATGTTATTTATTAACTTCGAAAAGAAACAATATTTGCGATTACATAACTTGAATTAATAAAAAAAAATGCATGAAAATCTCACAAAAGGTTGAACACCCCTGTCACGGGATCAGAGCGCGCGATTTTACTTTTTCATTCATTTTTTTATTTTTTGATTATTGCACATCTCCCAACCCACTAGGGCATGAAAATACCCCTACATATAGTAAATATAGCGACAATACCCCCCGAAAACTCCATTTTACCACTCATTTAGGATTTTAAATCTTAGTTTCAAACCTAATGCCGAGAACCCTCCAGGTGGGTTCACTTTTGCGCAAACGTAATGCCAGTGACCCACCTGGAGGGTCCACTTGCAATATGTATGGTGGGATGGCACATGAGTTCTATGAAACGGGGTGGACTCGAATGGGTTAACCTATAGTGAATTGGTTTTAATAGCTTAGGGCCATATCAAATTAAACAGGCGCGTTCCTACTACGGAGAGCATATTCGCAAAAGTGGGCTGTATTTAATAGAGGTGTGTCCAGAAGTGGAGCACTCTCACTAAATGGTGTCACACATTGGAGGAAACTACCCATTTTTAATAAGAGGCAGAATAAAGTCTAGGCACGTTGGCCAAAGACACTATTTCACATTTACACTGCCGGCCAAAAGTTTGAGACCACTTGTAAAAATCTTTGTCACCATCAAAATATTTCAAAAGTACACATGATAATGAGCTAATTTGAACACCTAGGTATTCTATTGTTATTAAAGAATTTCTAAGAGTCATTATTTCTGTATATTTTTAAGTTATCATCCTATAAAGGTCCATTATTTCAAAACATCAATGAGTGCCGCGCAAGGACCAGGTGGTAGAGTCATTGTAATATTTTTATGAGCTACTCATTACTAATTATTTTGGTTTTGTTTCATGTTAACCGAAATTCAGGTTTATTTTAGCTTCCTAAAACATGATTATTACCTAAATTTTCATGGAGTAATTTTTTCTCTATCTTGGTTAGTCTGAGCTCGTCGTTGTTACAGTAAGACATCTTAAAATGGGAAAAGTGCGCGAAATTAGCAGTGAAACTTGTTCTGCCACAGTTTTTTTACACAACGAAGGCAAATCTGAACGTGTGATTGCCTCTCAACTTAAGTTGTCGAAGACTTGTGTTCATAACACAATAACTCGATATAGGGAGACTGGCAGTAATCAAGATCGTTTGCGATCGGGAAGGCCGCGAGCTACCACTTCTAGCAAGGATAATTTCATTGTTGTTACCAGCAAGCGGAATAGACGCCTAACAGCACCAGAAATCCACGCAGAAGTGAACAAATCCCGGTCTAAACCTGTGACATTGACTACAGTAAAAATATGATTCAGAGATGCTAAGTTATTTGCCGCGTCGCCGTTCGAAAACCACTACTAAGGCCACAAAATAAAAATAAACGGATGCAGTGGGCCCTTACCCATCGAGACTGAACTGAAAAAGTCTTTAAAAAAGTTGTTTGGTCAGGTGAATCTAAATTTGAAATATTTGGAACAAAACGACGAATTTTTGTTCGATGTAGCGCCGAGGAAAAGATTATGCCAGACTTTGTGGTGCCAACAGTCAAGCATGGTGGTGGTTCCATTATGGTCTGGGGTTGCTTCGCGGGCCATGGAACTGGAGATTTGGTACGAGTCGAACGAATCATGAAAAAGGAGAAGTATAAACGAATACTACACCAAAATGCCGTTCCGTCTGGTTTAAGATTAATTGGGAATGGATTTTTTTTCCAATAAGATAATGATCCAAAACACAGTTCAAGATTATGCAGGGGTTATTTAGAACATAAAGAAACAGAAGGGGTATTAAAAAACATGGTGTGGCCACCTCAGAGCCCGTATCTCAACCCAATTGAGCTTTTGTGGGAAAAGCTTGATAGAAATGTGCGCAGTTGTTGTTCCTCCTCGCAAGAAGACATGTAGAAGGCTTTTCTAGAAAGCTGGAACAATATGTCATAAGATACAATCGACAAATTGATTGATCGCATGCCGAGACTAGTGAAAAAAGTAATAAAATGCAAGGGTGGGTTTTTTGACGAAAAATCTGTTTAAAATATGAGCGGCATTTTAATTTATATGGTTGATATTTTCCTTATTTTTTCTTTTTCTTCTTGATGTATTTGTATTAGTAAATAAGTATTTTAATTAATAATTAAATCTCTTGCTTTCTATTTAGAGTTTTGTTTCATTTTACTTCTTTGATGTAGGTGGTCTCAAACTTTTGGCCGGCAGTGTATATCCTAGTTGATAGAGAACCTAACAGTAGCTGTGCAATTGACTCTATATTAGGATATTGCTGCAATTGTATTGTGGGTAATCGAACGGTTGGTTGTTGTTGCCATGTTATGACTATTATATGGTACCTTGGTTATGCACGTCATCAAGACAATATTGATCAGCCCGCAGGTTTTCTTGATAATGTTTTAATAACGTTTGAAGATTCATAAATCAATCACTTTTATAACTTGTTTTATTTTATTACCGATCAACAGTCAGGATGTTAAGTCAAAAGTATTACTAAGTTTGATGTTATGTCATTCCTTTCTTTCATAGCCAAACATCCTAGGATAGCATTTTAACAATATACAGCACTTATTTAATTATTTCTACAATTGTAACTGCAGTTAACCTAAACTTGAGGTACCTAACCTAAATGTAATATTTTTTCTTAGATTTAACAGAAACCGCAAGTTCTAAAGGCATTTATACATGTTTTTAGATAACACTAATATAGCACCAATAGAATGCTACATTTGGCATGCTTGTAAACCAACTTTTTTTGATGGGTCAAAGCTCTATAGAGTTTCTGGCATTGTCCTTTGTTTACTCTATTGTATTTACGTATTAATTATGAGTCTACTTCTTTTGTGATTTAAGACCTTTCCATATGCACAAGGGAGGTCGCACGAGGCGGCGGCCGAACTGATGACACGCGGGGTTGCGATAGTCGTGGAGAGGATCCGGCAATTGGGTCTCGAGGTGGCTTTGCACAAGTCCGAGGCCATGTGCTTTTATGGGCCTACAAAAACAACGGATAAGGTAGAGAAGAAGAGGGATGCGGGGTCGGAGTTCGACGCCGCATCCAGTGATGCGAGCGCGGGAAGCTCAGAGAGCTCCCGCTGCGGGAGGACTGAGACTGCTGCGGAGAACGGGAAGTTCTTCCGCAAGCGTTCCAGACCGGAAGGCGACCGAGAGGCGTCTTCCGAGGGCGAGCAGGCCTCGGGTCGCAAGATCCCCACCAGCAAGCGTGGCGGGATCCGAGGCAAGGGGAGGGGCCTCTCAGCCTCTGAGAGATCGGCGCATCTTGCCAAGGAGGGGCGCTACCCGGGTGTGGCCGGTCCCGGGGTGGCCCGTTCGGGTCCCTCCTCTGGCGACGAGGCGGGCGCAGCTGGCGGCTCCGAAGCGGAGCGTAAGGCCAATTTTGCGAAGGCGGTGGAAGCCGCGCTAAAAGGTATAGCCTATAAGAAGTTGCCATTTTCAAAACAAAGGGCTATACCTGGGGCTTCCGCCTCCATCATGGCGGCAGCGGAGGCCACATATGCGGGGCCTCCGCCAGGCGAAGTGGCCAAACTGCGGGCGGAGGTCACCCGTTTGACGGCCGCCACGGAGCTTCTCCAAAAGGAGAACGAGAAGCTCCGAGCAGACCTGGCCGGTCTGCGTAAGTCTGGCCCCCTCGAGGCGGTAAATGGGGGCCAGCAGCAGCAGCAGCAGCGACCTAGCTAGCCCGCGCCGGTGGAGAACCAGGTCCTGAACCAGGTTCGTCAGGAGCTGGCTGCCTTCCAGGCGCGGTTCTCCGTCCTGGAAGGCATAGTCCTGCGCCCCCCCTGGCAGCAAACAAGGCGCCCCCGGCGCCGAGCGTCACATATGCGGCTGCTGCGGCAGCCACATCCGGACCAGGGCCGTCCAGCCAGCCCTCCGGCAGGGCTGCGTCAGCCCCCGGAAAGCCAGCTCCGGCGAAACCGGAGCCGGCTAAGAAGGCGACGGCCCAGAAGCTGGGCATAGCGGCGGCCCAGAAAAAGGGTAAAGCGGCTGCGCCAGTGGCGAACGTGCCAGCGCCAGCGGCTAGCCAGCCGTCGCCGCCGCCCCCTCCGCCCACTAAGGCTCTCGCAACCGAGGCTGGGTGGCCGGGGCAAAAAAGAAGGGGCGAAAGGCGGCCAAAAAAGCCCGCAACGAGGAGCGGCAGCGCGTCGCGGCTAGACTCCGCGCCCCGAAGCCCGCAGCTGTAGTGATCACGCTACAGCCGGACGCGGAAAAACGGGGCGTATCCTACCGCGACGTACTCGCCAAGGCGAAGGCGACGGTGGATCTCGGGGAGCTCGGAATCACCGGGGGCCTCCGGCTTAAAGTCACCGCGACGGGGGCTCGAGTGCTGGAGATCCCCGGGGAAACCAGTGGCTCGTCCGCTGAAGGTCTGGCTGAAAAGCCCAGAGCGTTCCTAAATGCGGACGAGGCCCGAGTGTCCAGGCCCGTCAGGTGCGCAGACCTGCGCATCCTGGGTCTGGACGACTCGGTGACCGAGGAGGAGGTGGTGGCTGCCGTCACCAGGACCGGTGGGTGCCCTGCTGAGCAGGTCAAAGCAGGCACCCTACGACCGGACCGATCGGGCATGCGATCCACTACGGTGAACTGCCCTGTGACGGCGGCGGCGAGTAAAATCGTGGAGGGCCGAAGGCTCCTAGTGGGCTGGGTATCAGCGCAGGTTAAGCTGCTGGAGCCCAGACCTCTGAGGTGCTTCCGCTGTCACGTGGGTCACCACGTGTCAGTCCAGTGCACCTCGGAGGTGGACCGCAGCGACCTCTGCTTCCGCTGCGATCAGCCCGGTCATAAGGCATGTGCGGCAGCTGGCAAATAAAAAACATCCAGACCGAGATTCCCGGGATGAAAGCCTTAGTACTGGCCCAGTCTTGATAAGGATATTGAGGAGGTATGTCGCGCGTGCTCGGCGTGCCGCGTTGTGCGCGACGCGCCGCCGCATGCGCCACTGTACCCATGGGAGTTTCCGCTGCATCCGTGACAGCGAGTACATGCCGACTTCGCGGATTGTGGCGGGAAACGATATTTAATTATGGTAGATGCACATTCGAAATGAATAGAAGCTGTTAGTATGAGTAGAACAGACGCACAGGCGACTATCACAGCCATGCGTTCAATTTTTGCTCGTTTCGGTTTACCGTCATTACTCGTCACTGACAACGGCCCACCATTTTTCTCACAGGAATTTAAGACATTTTGTGGCAAAAACTGTATTAAACACGTGACCACAGCTCCGTACAGACCGCAAGGTAACGGTGCTGCTGAAAATGCGGTAAAAACCGTCAAGAAAGCGATCAAACGTGCTTTATACGAGGGCGAGGACGTCGCCACGGCCTTGTAAATTTTTATTTAAATATCGCAATTGCCAACACGCAACTACTGGCGTGTCCCCAGCGGTAGCACTGCAAGGACGCAGGCTGCGCGCGCGCCTGGATGCACTGCGGCCCGACGTGTCGGCCGTGGTGCGCGCCGCACAGGAGCGGCAAGTGGCCGCGGCGGGCGGCACGCAGCGCGCGCTCGCACCCGGCGACGCGGGTATGCGCGAAATGGTTGGCGGGCACAGTAGTCGACCAGACAGGGCCGGTCACGTACAAAGTAGACGTTGGACGCGGTGTCGGTTGGCGTAGACATGTCAATCAGATTATGCCTTAACAAAACAAGAATCGTCATTCGTTAAGTCGTACTAGCATAGTTTCTGAGAATAGAGATTTATCCTCAGAGCGGCAGGTGCCTTCGGTCTGTGAGGAACCTGAAGATAAACAGGAAGACGCGTCTGACGGCTTTGGTCAGAAGTCACCGATAACGAGATTGGAAGTGGCACCGAGGCCAGTGACACCACCACCACCGTCAGGTGCGTCTGCTCGTGCCCTGCGAGCTTATAATCGCGCTCAATCTGGAGCTGCTTCATAAGATAAAGTGTTTAAATGTGTTTTCATTAATTGTTATTTATTAGATTATTCTTTAGCTTAAGGGGGAAAAATGTGGCGGGACGTGAGAGGGAGAGAATCTCACGTCCCAGCCGCCGCGGGGGACGCCCCGGGCGCAGGGGGCCACGTGGTGACTCCCGGCCACCGTAGGCGCGGGCCTGTGGACGGTGAGTAATGGGTTAGCTCACCGTCCGTCCGTCTTATGACGACAGGCCGTGTCGACGGCGCGTTCGTGTTCCACGCGCGCCTCAAAGAGATGTCAGCAACCCGGAAAGGGCCCGCAATCGCCGATGCCTGCCGGGGCTGCGGGACTGTTCGAAAGAGATACCGCGGCCCTGGAACACAAAGGGCAAAGAAGGAACATGGATGGGTTTTAGTCAGTAAAAGTCTGACACTCCCTCCCACTCCACCCAGAGCGGGAGGAGTTATTTTATGATTTCCCATCCGTAAAAAAAAGGGGAGAAATGTACTATCTATTATACAAGGTGTAAACAGACCCTTCACGAAGCCGTCAACTAAGCATTCTGTACATCAAACTAAGTAACTCTACGCAAAAATTATTGCTGGGAAACGACTTTTTTTTGGGGGTCAAAAATCACGATTTACGGTAAAACTCAATGTAACGCACTCACAACTTAGTGCTGATGGATGCTTTGAATAGTAAAAGGTCATGGAGTTAATTAAAATCAATTTAAAACCTTTAAAAGTCTTATTTAAAAAAAAACTTGTGAAAAAATTGAAACTTTGACCTCCAATATCTCCGCCTCTAACTAGAGGGTTCCCAGGTATGGTCTAGAACAAAAAAATGGTCACAATGACGTGACGGGGAGAACAAGTGCCTTTACGCTTCGTTAAGGGTCTATTTACACCCTTCTTTTTTTTTTTTTTTTTTTACGGATGGGAAATCATCAAATGACTTCTCCCGCTCTGGGTGGAGTAGGAGGGAGTGTCAGACTCTTACTGACTAAAACCCATCCATGTTCCTTCATTGCCCTTTGTGTTCCAAGAGCCACGGTATCTCTTTCGAACAGTCCCGCAGCCCCGGCAGGCATCGGCCCTTGCGGTCCCCTTCCTGGTTGCTGACATCTCTTTGAGGCGCGCGTGGAACACGAACGCGCCGTCGACACGGCCTGTCGTCATAAGACGGACGGACGGTGAGCTAACCCATTACTCACCGTCCACAGGCCCGCGCCTACGGTGGCCGGGAGCCACCACGTGGCCCCCGACGCCCGGTGCGTCGCCCGCGGCGGCTGGGACGAGAGATTCTCTCCCTCTCACGTCCCGCCACCTCCTTCGCTAGCATGACTGCTTCGCAGAAGGAGATGACGGCTTCCCATTCCCTCTCGCTCCGGACCATGGCCTGAACCAGGGCCGGGCGCGAGAGGTCGCCGCCGCCTATCGCCGTTACGAGGACACGGCGGAGCTCCGCCCAAGCGGGGCAGACCTCCACGGTGTGCGCCACCGTGTCCTCCGGACGATCCTCGCAATGATAGCACCCGGGCGTTTCCTCCCGCCCGATTCGGTGCAGGAACCTCCCGAAACAACCGTGTCCGGTGAGGACCTGCGTCAGGCGGAAGGTGAGGGCGCCGTGGCGCCTCTCTAGCCACTCCTCAAAGAGGGGACTTATCGCCACTATTGTGGCGTGCCCTGCACTGGGTTGCGACAGTCGCTGTCTCCATGTCGCCATGAGATCGCGTCGGAGGTCTGTCCGCTGAGCGGTGATTTGCCGCGGCAGCGGAGTTTCCCCCCGACGTAGTGCCCCCGCGCGCCATTCATGCAGGCGCGCGAGGACTATCGCCTCCAGATCCCATGGCGGCAATCCGGCTAGGAGGCTCGCCGCCTCGCGGGAGATCGTGCGGTACCCCCGGATCAGCCTTACGGCTACGACCTTTTGGGGCGCGTTCAGGTAGTGCGCGGCACGCCGCTTAATTGAACGCGCCCACACCGGGGCCCCGTAAAGGGCCATGGACCGCACGACCCCCGCGTAGAGCCTACGGCAGGAGGCGTTTGGACCCCTCAGGTTGGGCAAGAGCCGCTTGAAGGCAGCCCCGGCCCGTTCCAGTTTGGGAGCCAAACGTCGAAAATGCTCAACGAAGTTCCACCGGCTGTCGAGGACGAGTCCTAGGTACTTCAAAGTCGACTCGACGCCGATGGGAACCCCTCCTACCGTCAGCGTCGATCCCGACGGTGGCGCATTCCGAGGCCCATGAAAGCTCATGGCCTCGGACTTGTGCAAGGCCACCTCGAGACCCAATTGCCGGATCCTCTCAACGACTATCGCAACCCCGCGTGTCATCAGTTCGGCCGCCGCCTCGTGCGACCTCCCTTGTGCCAGTACCAGCGTGTCGTCAGCGTAACAGACTACGCTGACGCCGCTAGGGAGGTCGGCGCGCAGCACCCAGTCGTAACCGATGTTCCACAAGGGCGGCCCTAGAACCGACCCCTGCGGAACACCGCACGACATCTCTCGCCGGTTCCATTCTCCGTTGGGACCAGGGTAGATGACATACCTGTCAGACAGGTAGTCCCCGACTACACGACGGAGGTAGGTGGGCACCCGGTGATACCGGAGTGCCTCCCTAATGCAGCTCCAGGGCATGGAGTTGAAGGCGTTGGCGATGTCGAGCGACACCGCCAAGACGACCCCACCCCGGGACACCGCGTCCCCCGTCGTGAGGGCTCGCACGCGCATGATGGCGTCCACCGTCGAGCGCCCCTTGCGGAAACCAAACTGGTGTTCCGCAAGATCCGGCCCCATTCCCGCAAGGTGCCCGGCGAGGCGGTTTGCAATGACTCTTTCAAAGAGCTTGCCCACGTCGTCGAGCAACACAATGGGCCGGTATGCGGACGGAGAGTCCGCAGGGTCTATTTACACCCTTTATAGTTATAATATGATATTTGTAAGGTGGCGGGTAGACTCTAAGATTACTCCAATAAACCAGTGTGTTGCTAGCTCCCGCCTTTCATTGACACCGCAGTAGGTATTGAACTTAAGTTACATTAATTACTTATTCCTAGGTAAACATTGAAAGGTGATATGAGTTAGCTATGTCGAAGTAGGTATAAAAAAAAATTAAAAAAATTAAAAAAACATTTATTTCAGGCATGATACGGAAGCAAGTTTAAAAAAATTACATAATTGAATTGAATTTCAGAAAATTAGAAAAATTACAGAATTACAGAAAAAAAATAACAATTGCATTTAAAATGATTAAAAATAAAATAAATAAAAATTAATGAAAAATTGTTAGCAGGAATATTGACAGTCGTATACAAATAAAAAATTAGCTTCATATATGGCTCTCAATATTCCATTGTCAGAATCATGTACTCGGCTCATAAAGGAGGCCCTCGCTTTCCGTAATACAGCATAGAAATCATCTACTCTGTTCTCCGCAAACATGCCGGACGCAGTACACCTCCACGGTAGCCCAAATATACACCTAAATGCGTTGTTATATTGCACACGTAAGGTGTTGTAAGCGCGTTGTGTGTGCTTGTACCAGAGGTGGCCAGTATAAAGCGACCGACAGTACGCATTGAACAGAGTGACTTTAACTTGATTGGTACATTTAGCGAAACGCCGATAATATTAACGTAATATCTAACTGTTACTCACCGATATCAGCGCGCCGCAATTTCACTTCTTAGAAATTAAATTGAGTCAGCCTAAAATTTGGCGACGAGCTTGGCACTTTGGGTAAGGTTTAGAATCGCGTCCTCCGAATTGGGAGGTGTGGGAGGTGGTAGGGGGAGGGGGGGAGTTGTACAGTCACCCGCCACTTCCCCCCCTGCCGGAGGCGCATAGTTTTTTTAAATATTTTTTTCTAAAATCTCAATTTGGTGTTATGTTTGCTTAATATTTTTGACATTATAAACCTGATTTATAGGGGAGAGAGTTGAGTTAGTTGTTGCCAGTCTGTGGTGAGAAGTCACGTATATTGTTCATCATCGTGTCACGTATGTTGTACATCAGCATGTCACGTATTGTCCAGGGTTAAGTTAAGGTAGATATACTGTTTTCCGTAAGCTTAGTGTTAGCACGTAGTCACGTACTATCTATGTATATTTAAACCACCTATTAAAGGAGAGAGGACAGTTGAGGACTGTAGTTGAGTACAGTTGAGTCTCAGTTCACAATTGACTCTCAAAGTAATACACGTCATGTTGTTTACTTACCCCTCCTCATCCCCACATCGCATGGCGACCCTGCCAGTCGGCTGGACGGCGTTATAGTTCTCCGTTCGAGGGATTCGTAGCAGCAGAAGTTGACTAGGCTTCGGTGAGCTTCGCGTCACATCGGGTCACGGGCCATGGGGAGCACAACATCAAAGGAAGAAGTGGTCGTCGCTCAGATGGCGGTAGGTGGTTCGAATACCGCAGCGATTACACAGGAGCAGGTGACGGCCATCCAAACGGTGCTGTTATTTATTGCTGTATGTGTGGCACTATAGATAGATAAGAAAATTAGTGATGTGAAAGCCTTATACGTTAAATTTAAGAGTATAGTTTCAAGTTCGCACAAATTTTCAGAAGAGTTAACACAGCTGATAGTTAAAATAGAAAATTTGTACGTAGATACTATAAAATTTGAAGACATCGGCAAAATCGAGTTAGAGATGGCGGCGGAAAGATTTTCTTTAAAGACGGCGGTTAGCTTGCTACCGAAAATGAATGGCGATGAGCGGGTGACCCAAGATTTGATTGATGCCATAGGTTTATATAGTTCTATGTTGGTGGAGACAGGTAGTACTCTTTTAGTAAAATTTGTTCTAACCACACGGCTTACTCAGGGGGCTAGGATTCGGTTGTCTTCCAATTACGCAACAGTGGATAGTCTGTTAGCTGACATGAGAAAACATTTAATAACAGTAGAGTCGGACGTGGCTGTGCAAGCCAAATTTGCTCGCGCTAGGCAAAACAATAAATCGGTCGCGGAATTTGGTGCCGAGATAGAAAAGTTGATGGTCAATTTGACTATTTCTCAAGCCGGGGAAAGTTCGGAAGCTTATAAAATTTTGCAGCCATTGAACGAAAGATATGCGATTAGGAAGTTTGCCGGCGGACTTCGTAATCAGCGTCTTACTACGGTTATTGCGGCGCGGAATTTAACTTGTTTAAAAGATGCTATTAGGGTAGCGGAAGACGAGGATTGTGCTTCGTCGTCGCAAGTGTTGACATACCAGCGCTGGCCCGCACGTGGACGTGGTTTTTCATCGAGCGTAAGAAATTGCGGAAATAACCATAGGCGGCAGATTGTAGAGAGTAGGCACGCGCAGCATGGAACAGCTGTTGAGCGTACGCGCAGAAATGTCAAGGCATGGCATAGCAGTGGAATGCGCGGTCGCAGCAATAATGCTCGTCGTGGACGCCAGGCTCAGCAAGGTCGACGGCGTGTAGCGTGTTTTGAGCATGCGCGGGGCGATGCTGACTCAGAGGCGGTGTCAATGCCACGGAGCGCTGAAGGCCGACAGTTGAGTGAGACTCAGTTTTTTCGTGCCTAAGCATATTTTAGCTTGTGATAGCATTAACTGGGTTAATTTGTTAGTGGATAGTGTAGATACGGAATGGTTAGTGGATACGGGTGCGTCCATATCAGCCGTAAAAAACACTTTTTTAGCGAATAACGCTTTGTGTTATAAAGTGGTTAAGGAAGAGTTGGTGATCAATGGTGTAGGAGGTAGTTTGCGAGCTATAGGTTATGTATATTTAAATTTGGAGTACGGTCGATGTTCGTTCGTGCATAGGTTTTATATATTTGATGAGTTGCCATGTAAGTCGGTAGGCATATTAGGCCAGGATTTTTTGCAGGAATATAGTGGTATTATAGATTTTTCATTGAATAGGTTGTCTCTTAAGGGTAATGAGGGGCAGAAGGTTTCGATGCCGCTCAAGTCGTATGATTACCTGTTGACTATTCCTCCGCGTTGTGAAGTTGATAGGTATTTTCCCGTTAATAGAGCAGGAGATTGTATAGTGGTAAGGAAAGAATTGCGTGAAGGTGTTTTTTTTGGCAAGTGTGGTGGCTAGGCCTAGGAATGGGATGATACCCATTAGGATTTTAAACACAAACTCTGAGGAAGTTGTGTGTAGTATGTCCGGTGTAGAAGTTTATCCGTTAAGTGGTTACGATTGTTGTAGTTTTGCGGAGCCGGAAGGGAGCGTTGAGCGTGTTAAGGAAATATTTTCTTTGCTTAAACTTGATTATTTGAATGCCGAGGAACGATTGTCAATTGAGCGAATTTGCGCGAAGTATTCTGATATATTTCATGTTCCAGGAGATAAATTATCAGTCACGAATGTGTATGAGCAGTCAATACGATTGAAAGAGAATGTGACTCCAGTTTATAGGAGGCAATATAGGATACCTTATGTACAGAAGAAGGAAGTTGATAGGCAAGTGCAGGAGATGATGGATAGTAATATTATTGAGGAGACAGTTAGTGAGTGGTCTAGTCCTGTTTTGGTTGTACCCAAAAAAGCAGATCGTAGTGAGGAGAAGAAATGGCGCGTGGTGATAGATTACAGGCAGTTGAACGAAAAGATACAGGATGATAAATTCCCTTTGCCTAATATAACTGAAATCTTAGATTCAATGTCGGGTGCTGTTTACTTTAGTCACTGTGATTTGTCGCAATCATATTATCAATGTGCTTTAGAAGAAAGTAGTAGGAGATACACGGCTTTTACGACTGATAAGGGGCAGTATCAGATGTGTAGGTTACCAATGGGGTTGAAGATAAGTCCGAGTTTTTTTAGCAGATTGATGACTGTGGCTATGTCTGGATTGAATTATGACAGATGTCTGATTTATTTAGATGATCTAATTATTTTTGGACGGAATTTGGATGAGCATAACAGGAATCTTATATCAGTTTTTTCACGCTTGAGGAAAGTGAATCTTAAGCTAAATCCATCCAAATGTGAATTTTTGAAGAAGCAAGTGCTTTATTTAGGACACGTAATTTCGGCGGAAGTTATTTCACCAGATCCAGAGAAGGTAGAAGTCGTAAAAAGTTATCCGCGTCCAACGACGGTTGATGAGGTTAAGAGGTTCGTAGCGTTTGTGAATTATTATAGGAAATTCATACCAAATTTTGCTAACATAGTGGTACCTATGAATAGACTGTGTAAAAGAGGTGTCGTGTTTAGTTGGACCGATGAGTGTGAGAGGTCTTTTCTGGTGCTTAAGGAAGCGTTAATAGAATAGAATAGAATAGAATAGAATAGAATTATTTTTATTCAAGTAACAAAAGACTCAATGGTTAGTAAAACTTACAACTATATTAGTAACACAGTGCACAAAAACAAATAAATATTAAATAGTTGATCACCGCTGTAGCAACCCATGTGAGATAGCACAACAGTGACCCACGAAAACACAGTCTAGACGACTTGAAATCATGCCCAGGATACTGTTAGAGCTGCCCCACACCCTGCGCACCATGGACGCACACCTTTTGCGCATGGTTGTGTAGAAACAATCTACATGCGCATCCGCGAACATCCCTGATGCACTACAGAAGCGAGGCAGCCCCACCAGCATCCTAAACGCGTTGTTATACTGAACGCGGAGAGCGCTATACGATCTTTGCGTATAACTAGCCCACAGGCTGCTCGTGTAGAAAGACGTACAGTAGGCTCTAAAGAGTGTTAACTTAACTGGAAGTGAGCATCGTGCAAACCTGCGAGCCAGCATGTTCGCTCTAACCGACAACGCTCTCCGCTCCCGCTCAATGTCGTCATCGTCTTTGAGATTGGGGGTTAGTATATGACCGAGATACTTAAACTTATGGACCCTTTTCAAAGGCGTGCCATAAAGTAAAACAGGTGGTACCTTATTAGGGCTCCTACCCCCAGCCTCAAAGACCATGATCTCAGACTTCTTGACGTTATATGCTAGGCCATGTAACCTAGCATACGCCTCACACTGGGCAATCAGTTTACGTAACCCACAGATTGACGCGCTCAGCAGCACCATGTCGTCCGCGTAACTGATATTATTAACGCAGACACCGTCTACGTAACATCCAACCCTGGTACTGCTGAGCTCGTCAATCAGTCCGTTTACATAAAGGTTAAAGAGCGTCGGTGAGCTCAATCCACCCTGTCTCACCCCACACTCCAAACCATATGGAAGAGACAACGCCCCAGCCCATCGCACAGTGTTGATCTGATTTCCATACCAAAATTTGTAAATATTTAAAAGTTCTATTGGTAAATCAACCCGTTCTAACTTACTCCATAACATATCATATGAAACCAGATCAAAAGCCTTAGATAGGTCCAGGAAGCAGGCATAAATAGGCGTCTCACGCTTTGCATAGTATGTGACAGTATGCTTAAGGCACAACACTGCACTCTCAGTTGACAACCCTGTCCTGAAACCGAACTGGTTGTCATGTATAGTTGTTCTTTTATTCAGTTGTGCATTAAGCACACTGTCAAAAAACCTTAGATACCACCGTAGCAAGGGAAATGGGCCTATAGTTACTGCTGTCCGAGAGGTCACCAGTTTTGTTCTTAGCGATTGGCACAACTATTGTTCGCATCATCTCACTAGGCATATAACCATGACCCATACAGAAACTATACAGCATAGCTAGCACCCTAGGCAAGTGCGGGCCAGCATATTTAAGATGCTCGATACTAAGCCCGTCATGGCCGGGGGACTTACCCCTAGACATACGTCTAATCGTCTGAGCAATCTCTGCGGCCTTAAATTTAACCCCTATCTCCATCCCGGGCCTAACATCGGGCACCGACTGCGACGGGCCTAGAGGTGATCTCACAAAGAACGCCTCTTTAAAATGATTGGCAATGTCTTCTGGCTCACTCATGCCACCGACACTCACAGGGATGCCCGGTCTAGTCTTCAACTTATTTGTTTGCTTCCAAAAACTACGAAAATCATTCTTAGCGTGGTGTGAGGCTAGAATATCCATTTTAACTTGGTCTTCATGGTCTTGACACCACTTTAACCTAGACTTGAAGATTCGTCTAGCCCCACACATTTCGTTATATACTAGACCATTTGTAGGCTTACCATTCCACGCCCACAACAAATATTTCTGCCTAGCCTCCCTGTGAGCCCCAGCAACATGTTTGTTCCATCCAACAATTACCCGGCCTGGGCGCCTATCTCCGCTTCCCCGACCTACCAAAGCAGCTGTACTAAGAGCGTGTATTATGTCTGCATACAGCTTATCAATAATAATTCTGTGATTTGAATCGTTACACATACTATCACAACATCGATCAAGTTCGTGTGGGAAGTCAATCAGTTTTAATCTTTCATGACAGTTACGTTGATAGTCTTCTATCTGATTTTGAGTTCTTTCCCCCCACACTATCTTGTTCACACATTCCACATTAGCACATTTCTTAGGTAGAATAACATTCAAATCACATTCGACAACCAGAGGCAGATGGTCAGACCAAAGGACATCATAAAGTACATAGACATTCCTGACAGTGATCACAGCGGCCTCTGTCACGACACAGTGATCGAGCCATCTCTTTGAGCCATGCGCTTCACTCAAGAATGTGTATGTGTTCGAACATAATCCTAACATTTGTGTATCAATACAAGTCCAAGTTTGTTCATTACAATAACTAGCAAGTTAATGAATCCAGTGTTGGGTTATCCAGATTTTTCTGATAACAACACTTTCATATTGCAAACCGATAGTTCGGGGTATGCTTTAGGGAGTGTGTTGTGTAATGGGAACGGGAAACCCATTGCATATGCTAGTAGGTCTTTAGAGAAAAGTGAGTTAAATTATCCTATAATAGAGAAGGAGTTATTGGCAATAGTTTGGTCTGTTAAACATTTTAGACCATATTTGTACGGACGGAGGTTCGTCGTAAAAACGGATCACCGGCCGCTGTTGTATTTGTTTAACATGACAGATCCTTCAAGTAGGTTAACTAAGTTTCGTTTGTGTTTAGAAGAATACGACTTTGAGGTTGAATATATTAAGGGAAAAGAGAATGTGCAAGCAGATGCACTTTCCAGGATAGTGATTACAAGCGAGGATTTGAAAACCATACGCGAAAAGACTGTATCCGTGATGACGATGAGCGCAGTACAAACGGTTGAGAGAGCCGAATGTTTGTGATACGGACTCCATGGTGTCTGGGACTGATCACCTTAGGATTGTGGAAGTTCTTAAAAAACAAGGAAATGACGTTGAGATATGTTTAAATGAATGGGAGAAAATGTTACGTAACAACAATTATAAAAAGATATTTTCAAAGACGCGTAATTTAATGTATGTGCCAGGAAACTCGAGTATTTATGTAAACTATGAATCTTTATCAGCATCATCGCGGGACGAGTTGTTGAAAGACATAGTAGATTTTTGTATTGAGAAAGGCATAAAAGAAGTTATTATTTTAAAAAATCGTTATAACGTTGAATTTATTACAAAAATGGCACAATATTTGAAGGGAAATAGTGGCAAATCTCTACATACGAAAGATTTTAAAATGTGTGTGGTGAAGGGTTTACGGAGAGTAGAAGGGGAAGATGAGAAGAGGATTATTTTGAATGATTTCCACATTTTACCCACAAGTGGTCATGCAGGTATACGCAGAATGGTAAATAATATAAAGAAGTTTTATTATTGGTCTTCTATTGAAAAAGATGTAACGGAATACATTAATAAATGTGATAAGTGTAAGAAGCAAAAGTATTCTAGACATACTAAGGAGCCAATGACAATTACTACCACTGCGTCCACATCGTTTGAGAAAATTTATTTAGATATAGTGGGGCCACTTGATAGGGACGAAAAAGGCAATGTTTATATATTGACACTTCAGTGTGAGCTTACAAAATTTGTAGAGGCGTATCCATTAAAGAATAAATCCGCAAATGAGGTAGCGAAAGCGTTGGCAGAAAATTTTGTTTTGAGATTTGGAATACCGCGGACAATTGCTACAGATAGGGGTTCTGAGTTCATTTCAAAAGTAATGGTAGAGCTATGTAACATCTTATGCATCAATAAAATCTTGTCGACATCATATCATCATGAGAGTATAGGATCTTTGGAAAATGTTCACAAAACTTTAGGCGCGTATTTAAGGATACAGACGGAGAATAATCCATCGTCATGGAGTTCTTGGATTCCATATTGGTGCTTTTCATATAACACTACAGTTAATACTGTGACCAAATATACACCTTATGAATTAGTTTTCGGTAAAATTTGCAGGTTACCAAGTGGTCTTCAAGGTGAAAGTGTTGGACCATTGTACAATTTTGATGATTATCCTTTAGAATTTAAGTTTAGATTGCAGAGGGCTCAAAATGATGCGAAAGAAAATTTGATAGCAAGTAAGTTAGCGAGGAAAAATTGTTATGATAAGAACCTTAATTCAATAAATTATAAAGAAGGTGACTGGATATTAATAAAAAACGAAACAGGCAATAAATTAGAATGTATTTAAAATGGATCATTTAAAGTTGTAAAGGACGAGTCACCAAAAGTAATTGTAAAAAAGAATGATAATAAGATAGATGTAATTCATAAGAATAGAACAAAATTGTATTGTAGAATATAAGTTTAAAATGTTTTTTTTTTTTTAAAAAGGGAAAAAAAAACCCGTAAGTTAGTTTTTTTTTTTTTTTTCTTTAAGAGGGGTGATGTGGTGAGAAGTCACGTATATGGTTCATCATCGTGTCACGTATGTTGTACATCAGCATGTCACGTATTGTCCAGGGTTAAGTTAAGGTAGATATACTGTTTTCCGTAAGCTTAGTGTTAGCACGTAGTCACGTACTATCTATGTATATTTAAACCACCTATTAAAGGAGAGAGGACAGTTGAGGACTATAGTTGAGTACAGTTGAGTCTCAGTTCACAATTGACTCTCAAAGTAATACACGTCATGTTGTTTACTTACCCCTCCTCATCCCCACATCGCAGCCGAGGGAAGCCCGGTCGACGGAGCCCCGCTTCGCGGGGCTCCTAATTCTGAATGGTTTACAAAAAAAATAACCACGAAGGGGATGGCGGGGTCTAATCGCTCGCTTCACTCGCTCACTCGACACCGCCTTCCCCTTCTAACCTAACCTGTCCGAGTCGGGGTTCGCTTCGCTCGCTCTTGCACTCAATGAAACACGAAACACACTTTAATTTATAAACATAATTTATAGCTTCCACCATTTTTAAAAAAGGATCTTTTCGATATTTCATTCAAAATCATATATTTATTCATAATAATATTTATTACGCATTTTGAGATGATTTTGACGTTAAACGTTAGACTTTAGTTAAATATTCGTTCCGTTTCACGTTTAGTTAGTGATTTACCAATATTTTTAGAAAATAATTTTAAAGATATTCCGGCAGCTAAAATCGCATGGCGCTTCAGATAAACCCCCTTGACCCCCCCACAGTGACAGAATCCTCGAATTCAGAGGACGCGATTCTAAACCCAACCCGGCACTTTCAGTAGCGTCCTGTGATGCACATCACAGGACAGGCAGGAAATGATATCAAGTGTCCCATCGTTTGTGGGGCAACACACTCACATTTACACTGATAATACGTTTTGCTCATGCAAAACAACGGTTTCTGCATTTTTGCATACAAAATTGATAAATGTTGAATGAATCCAATCCACAGAAATAAATCCGCACACGAATATGAGTATTCAATCAATAAATCTATACATATAATAAGACAGTAAAAAAACTGTGTCTGTACATTTAATATATTTTAAAAAAAAAAATTGAGGGGGGTTTAGAAACAGTAATAGAGCACGAACCCAAAAAAAAAATTCTGTTTGTCTGTTTATCTGTTTGTCTGTTTGTCTGTTTGTCTGTTTGTTTGTACACGCTAATCTTCGGAACTACTAGACGGATTTGAAAGATTTTTTTTTTGTTGTATAGGTATTAAGTTTGGGCAACATATAGGCTATAATTTATCTTGGAAACTTGAACACCTGATGCAGAACCGCAATAGAATAGCTAAACTATAAGAGATACAAAAATGATACCATAGCAAAAATTGTTCCACGTGATGAGCATTTTCTGCTGAGAGAATAAATTTGAAGATCTGGAACACCTGATGTGGAACTCCAAGAGTCCAGCTACACTATAACATATATAGGAATGACGTCTTATCAAAAATTGTTCAATCTGATGACCACTCTCCATTGATTTATAAAAATCGAAGATCTGGAACACCTGTTGTGGAACTCCAAGAGCCCAGCTACACCATAACACATATAGGAATGACGTCTTAGCAAACATTGTTCAATCTGATGAGCACTCTCTGTTGACTTATAAAATCGAAGATCTGGAACACCTGTTGTGGAACACCAAGAGCCCAGCTACACCATAACACATATAGGAATGACGTCTTAGCAAAAATTATTCAATCTGATGACCCCTCTCTGTTGATTTATAAAAATTGAAGATCTGGAACACCTGTTGTGGAACTCCAAAAGCCCAGCTACACCATAACACATATAGGAATGACGTCTTAGCAAACATTGTTCAATCCAATGAGCACTCTCTGTTGATTTATAAAAATCGAAGTTCTGGAACACCTATTGTGGAACTCCAAGAGCCCAGCTACACCATAACACATACAGGAATGAAGTCTTAGCAAAAATTGTTCAATTTGATGAGCACTTTCTGTTGAATTATAAAAATCGAAGATCTGGAACACCTGTTGTGGAACTCCAAGAGCCCAGCTACACCATAACACATATAGGAATGACGTCTTAGCAAAAGTTGTTCGGTCTGCTGGACATTTCCTGTTGACTTATAAAAATCGAAGATCAGAAACATCTGATGTGGAAATCAAAGCTACCACTAATTTCACTGTATAATTATAAAATAACATAAGCTGGGAGTATCTCCACGCGGTGAAGGCGGTAACAGTTTAGGACTGATTTTCGATGACGACGGTATATCATTGAAAATTTGACTCTACTGGACAAAACTCCTATTTATTTTTTTATTTTATCGAATAAATATGCCTTCGGGCTTATGTTATTTCAGTGTTTTAGACTTTTTCCACTTATCTTCGTGACACGGTAGCCTACCCGGTAACGCAGGGGAGCAGTCACTTAGATTTTAATTGATCAAGTATCTTCTTCACAATAAAACTATAACCATGCCTAGAAAGAGGTCAAATCTTTCCCAATGTTCCAAAGGAGCTAAAAGATTGAGGATCATAAGATCCCAAGAATCTACCGAAGAACGTCAGGAGAGACTTGATGCTGTTCGAGAACATCAGGTTGCAACTCGCTCCGTGGAAACCTCTTCCTCTCTTCTCTTCCTCTTGGATAACGAAGCACGCCTGCGTTCTCAGCGTATTTACGCATCTACATCCAGGTCTCTAGAGAACTGTGAAGAATATGATGCGCGACTGACCGCTGATCGTGAACGTCATGCATTGTCTCGCGAATCGGAGACGTTCACGGATAGAGAATTACGCTTGAGTTCCAAGCGTATCTACGCATCGACTTCTAGGTCTCTAGAGACAAGAGGGGAACGTGATGCGCGACTGACCACTGATCGTGAACGTCACGCATTGTCTCGCGAGTCGGAGACGTTCACAGATAGAGAATTACGCTTGAGTTCCAAGAGTATCTACGCATCGAATTCTGACTTACAAAAATGAAAGATATGGAACGTCTCGAATCGTCTCGCGCATCCCGTTGTTTTCCCGTCCCCGGGCTCTTAGAATTCGACATCAGACGTTTCAGATCTTCGATTTTGACGACCCCGTTGTCGCCGGCATAAGCAACAGGATCCGCGTACGAAGTCGCGGGCAGAAGCTAGTTCAGTAATACAAAGATTGACAACCTAAGAACGCGCATTTTTTTTATAAATGAAGGTGCGCCTCAAAGAGATGTCAGCAACCAGGAAGGGGCCCGCAAGGGCCGATGCCTGCCGGGGCTGTGGGACTGTTCGAAAGAGATACCGTGGCCCTGGAACACAAAGGGCAATGAAGGAACATGGATGGATTTTAGTCAGTAAGAGTCTGACACTCCCTCCCACTCCACCCAGAGCGGGAGAAGTCATTTGATGATTTCCCATCCGTAAAAAAAAAAAAAAAAGGTGTTTGTAAACAACATTTTTAAATTGTCGGTAGTTATTTTCTAAACAGTTCGTGTTTGTCTCAAACGTTGTAAACTTCATTACACAACCGTGAGCGGGATCAATTCGTTATGAATTCTACTGTAAGAATTTATAACGATTTGATTTTAAAGAAATAATGAATACAAAAAGAAAAATAATATTTTGCTGCATACATGATTTGAACTTACTGCTTCTCGTTCACTGACCAAAGACGATAGCCATTGTGCCAATGTGTGGCTGACTCTGGCTTGGCCACCATCACGGATTTTAATTTTGATAACACAAAAAATTTGTCGCTAATTAGTCGAAATTTGTCACCAAATATCAGAATTTGTCGCTCATTGGTTCAATAGATATAAGGATTTATAAGTGGCCGATCTGGAGAGAGTCTCCCCAGCTTGGCCACATTTATATCTCAAAAACTAGGGCACTTAGCGAAGATCTGTTTTGTTCCAAATTTAATCGCTAATTAGTCGCAATTTGTCGCCAAGTCACAGATTTAGTCGGGTCTTAGTTTAGAAGATATAATGAGTCCAATTAGTAAGGTATAGTCCAAGAGCTAGATCAAAGAGTTCACGAAAAACTGCCAAGAAAAAATATTTCTATTAATATGTGTAATATACTTCTAGTTTTATCGGTCTAAAGTCCTTAGAGATGTCCGAGAGAGACAAATTCTCAATTAAATATATGTTTTTATGTTTTAAATTACCAGGTGCACCACACCATGCCACTCTAGCATAAACTTCTTTGAAAACATTAATCCTTGCTCTTGGTCAAGTTGTACAGTCGCATGCAACTGTTTTACCAATTTACAATGTTAAGCTCTAATTTACGTTAGAATAATAAAATAAGTTAAAATTATCGTACCTTTAGCAAAACGTTTAAAATACTTAAACATTGAAAACGTATTGTAAGTATGTAAGTATCAACCCATTGCTTGAAATACACTACAATACGTTACAAAAAATACCTACCTAATAATCTTAAATCAAAGATGTTAATATTTAGATACCTAATATGAGCATGATGACATATGCGGGTTAACAGGATAACATATGAGGGCTCTAATTAAGGTTTAATAAGTTTATTTATTGCTCCTTAGAAATATAACATGTTGAACAGTAGGTATTTAAATGCAGTTAGAATTAAGCATAACGAATAAATATGAGCGACTGCACTTGAGCTAGGCGGAGCTTGTATTTCAGGTCACAGTTCTCTTCCCAGAGTTATGAGCGGTTAGACATTTCAGTTCGGCGTGTTGGTTTGAATCATACCCGTATTCATGATCTTAGTGTCAATCAGATTTTAAAGGACATGGACAAAAAAGTACATTCAATATACACTTACATAGTCAATATATTATATTAAGAAAAATAGAGATATGAATTGTTGCGTAGTTTTTAACCTCTCTGAACTCGTCAGTATTGATTACAATATAATAAGTAGTGCAAGTTGAATTCAAAGTCTCATTTGTCAACTTTAGCCATTATGGACCATAGAGAAAGATAAATAGAATAATAGACGTTCTACACCACGCAAACTACTTGAAGATATATGTGAAATGAACGACAACTGCTCTTACCTGGAACAATTTATTTATACAAAAGTTTTTTCTTTGGTATTTCTTACATGTAATTAAATTATATTTTGAAGTGTTGATACGTAAGATATATTTATTTCACACAATTATAGTAATAACGTAACCTTACCATAAAACGGAACGCGTTTTACAATGTCTCATTGTCTATGTCAAATTGGCGGTACTGCGCTTGACAGAACCTCCGTTGCGTACGAACTGTTTGTGTTTATGCGATTATCTTCTAATATTTTTGACTCCTGCTTATCTCTACGGACTGATACCTTCTACTACCTGATACCTGGCTATTAACACTGGACTCGGATTTTCATTGCGTTTCGGAATTTGTTTTGTGAATCAATATGAGGTGCATCAACTGCCTTGCAAAGGTTGCAGAGGCAAACTATATCTTCGCTTTTTGCACACTATCACACAAGACTTTCGCGTTGGATAACCCTTGCTCAAACCCAGGTATGATGTTGGAGTAGAAAAACATCATCAGATTTATTTTTTTGAATGGTATGTTTTATGGTTTGCGATGTTAACTTACAGTGCATCTTATTTTCAGTTGCCTCTGGATACATTTATTTGTCATCCATGCTTTCTATTATTAAATACCGAAGCTGGTGAACATGATAGACTACTGGGGCATAACATGGTTTGCCTTGGTTGTGGAAAATCTGTGAGGAAAATAAGACACCATGAAGTCAGTATGGAGTCTCCATTGCTGTCTATCCTATTATCGGAAAATACTAATTATGTGGTAAGCATTTTGTTTTTAATTATTTTAAATACATCGTTTTTATAAATAAAAAACTGTCATTTTCATTTTGGGAAGGTTGTACCTAATGTGTCTTTATGCTACAAGCGTGATGTTCATTATGACATCATACTTCCCATCTATACTTAATATTATAAAGCTGAAGAATTAGTTAGGTCAAATGTATTCAATTAAAGTTCAATTCAAAATTCGATTGCGGCTATAAATAACATCAAGCTATGACTTTTAGGACCTGAGCGGGGGTGAAACCGCGGGGCACAGCTTCATAACATACTCAAAAACAAATAAAAGATTAAAATATGTTTAAAAAATACCCTTGTTTTGGAATATTATATAACTGTACTTTGTTTTCAGCCCTCAAGAAACAACTATGTCTGTAATGTGTGTTGGATGCGAGCAGATAGTCAGGCATCGCACGACTCATCACAAGCTTTGGACAAAAGCTTGTGCCCCGAATATTTAAATGGTTAGCCCACCAGAGCCACCTCCTTTACCGCCTGTTCAAAGTGGACCACTTCACACACTGACGAGTTATGTTTACTCGTATTGATGGTAACTTGCCTCAACTAAATAATTTCCCAGTTTTTATCTTCAATGATCTAATATTGTTTGCATTAGGTCCTTATCAGATCAGACAAGCGCGTTCGTACTATGGTGAACATATTAGGGACAATGGCATTTATGTTGTTGAAGTGTGTCCGGAACTGGAACACTCCCAAGAAATGATTATTTGGGTTGGTGGGAATAATCCTTATTTATTAAGAGGATGTATTAAGTCTCGTCATGTCTCCCAGAGAATTTACTTTTTTTTTTTTTTTACGGATGGGAAATCATCAAATGACTTCTCCCGCTCTGGGTGGAGTGGGAGGGAGTGTCAGACTCTTACTGACTAAAACCCATCCATGTTCCTTCATTGCCCTTTGTGTTCCAGGGCCACGGTATCTCTTTAGAACAGTCCCGCAGCCCCGGCAGGCATCGGCCCTTGCGGGCCCCTTCCTGGTTGCTGACATCTCTTTGAGGCGCGCGTGGAACACGAACGCGCCGTCGACACGGCCTGTCGTCATAAGACGAACGGACGGTGAGCTAACCCATTACTCACCGTCCACAGGCCCGCGCCTACGGTGGCCGGGAGCCACCACGTGGCCCCCGACGCCCGGTGCGTCACCCGCGGCGGCTGGGACGTGAGATTCTCTCCCTCTCACGTCCCGCCACCTCCTTCGCTAGCATGACTGCTTCGCAGAAGGAGGTGACGGCTTCCCATTCCCTCTCGCTCCGGATCATGGCCTGAACCAGGGCCGGGCGCGAGAGGTCGATTTACTTTGCGTATGTTTTATTTGACACTGAACATAATAGTGATTCTGTCTTGGAAGCTATTTTAGGTTACTACTGTAATTGCCTCGTAGGGAACAGGACCATTGGTTGTTGTTGTCACTTTATGACATTAATCTGGTACCTTGGTTGGCCAAGACACCAAAACAATTTACAAGCTCCAGCAGGATTTTTAGACAACATATTATTAAGTATTCAAGAATATTAAAATAATCTAACAAATGGCCTTCTTGAAAACCTAACACAATTGTAACGCAATATTATACAATCAATCCACTTGTGTTGTGTTGTGTACTTGTTTTAAAAGTGTATCGAGTATCTAGGCAAGCTTTTAAGAGATGTATAAACCTAACAAAATATTTTTATTTATTTTTACCAATAAATGAGTAATTATTTATAATCTTTTTTTTTATTTCGTGTTTCCCTTATCAATAAGTACTGTTGAAGAAAAACGTCACTTTCGGAGTCTTAATAAATGTGACAATAATAACATATACTTTGTCTCAGTTTTCTGTCAGACTTTCTCAGTTCAGTAAATGTTAATCATTATATAGTTAAAAATCCTTACTTCAGGTAAGGATTTTTAACCATATAATGATTATAAGGATTTTGGATCTTGTTGAAATGCCTAATAATTCTAAAACCATAACTAATTATATACTTAATTAATAATAATTCACAGCAGTTCCCTATTATAAAACGCCTTGAGGTTTTTAATAGCAAAATCATTATTCATACACTTATTGCCAGCAATCTGATAGAAGGTAACATGAAACTATTAACGTCTAGTTATTTGTAATGACGAGTTTTTTGAGCTTTTTGTTTTTTGCAATTTAATTTGGCAATATTCACGAATATAAAACACCAAAAATTATCGTTGTACACTAAATTTGATAACTATGCAAACGCCCATACAGAAATTGGCCATGTCCTTTACCCTATTCACGAAAATAAATAAGGCTACCTAAGAACTTATTTTTAATTATTAGTAATTAGGTCCAAGTTCATACAGTACGTAGGTTCCTAATCTATGTATAACCAATACTTCCTAGAAAAACAAAACAAAATGAACATATACTTATCAATTCAAGTTGATTTACTGCACTGCTCTGCTCTACTCTGTAAAGCAACTTAGTACCTACTCGAGTTCGTGAACTCATGATCAATGCGCTAAGCGCGCGCGCGCGTTTTCCGCGCAGCGTAATTTGTTACGTATCGAGTCTCTTTGCGCGGGCTGGGGTAAGCGATATTAATGCCTACGTGCGCTCGGGTTAACCTCGTCTTAAAAAGCACCTCTGGGTAAGCTCGTTCCATCCTAGTTCTCATCTACCTATCGTTTTCCTTCAGGCAAGATCGAGGTTAAGAGCTGACCGATTTTATAATAATAAAAAAAAACAGTAATAGCAAAATACGAAACTTAAAATTCCACTCAAATTACCTAGTACGATTCTATGTAATTTGAGTGGAATTTTAAGTTTCGTAAATAGGTACAGAATTTATTCATACGTAGCCATGTTTAGGTCAGCCGCAGCACTACAACTTAAACAAAGCTATGTACGAATGTGAGATTTATCTAGGTAAATAGCTATTTTTTGAATAAAAATATCTCGACAAAGGGCATATTTCAAATTAGGTACCTTATAACCTAGATTATTTTACTTACTTTATTTTTTTGCGTTCAGAGTTTAACACACTAACATTGATTTAAAATTTCCTTTTAAAATATCGATGCACACTAAGCGTATCATTTCAAAGTTATCCAAAGACTTCCTCTGTTTATGTTTTTTGTTATTGTTGCTTTACACAGATATACCTGTAAGGAAAAATATATAAAACACTCGAGTTCCTAACTATTCAAAATGAGTTCCACTTTAAACTGGCTGACTTTAACTTACGTCACGGGCAACACGTTCAAAGTAGCTCGTCTGTGGTACACGCGCATCTATCTCTCTATAACTTACCCTAAATGAAAAGGAGCGCAGCGATCTATCTGCCAGCGACTAAGTGCACATTGTGTTCGATAAATAATTACATATATTTATTGTAGATCTATTTATAGGTGATGAATACAGCTTTTCTTTGGTGCGTTGAAATCATAGAATAAGTTTAAATTTATATATTTCGAAACAAACGTTCCTCCATAAGACGTCATAGATACTGTCTAGAAACTACTTAAAGTATTTTGTACTTGCTTGTACCACTGTATGGGGAAATTGATTCTTTAATATCTTTTTAATTATACACCGACTAAATCTGTGACTTGGCGACAAATTGCGACTAATTAGCGATTAAATTTGGAACAAAACAGATCTTCGCTAGGTGCCCTAGTTTTTGAGATATAAATGTGGCCAAGCTGGGGAGACTCTCTCCAGATCGGCCACATATATACCCTTATAAGTTTTGAACCAGTGACCGACAGATTCTGATATTTGGCGACTGATTCCGACTAATTTTTTATGTTATCAAAATTAAAATCCGTGATGGTGGCCAAGCCAGAGTCAGCCACAGGTGCCAATGTTGCTATAGAAACATCATCCAAACTATTATATCTCCTTCAGTGACATAAATGAATGATGACTATATATTGGTATATGGTAATTGATGTGCCTTACGCATACTAATAAAAACCGAGCTCGCTCGTTTCATTTAGTGTTTGTGTGCATAACGATGACTTCACCACACATCTAAAGTGTAAACCAAATACGTGGGTCGCGTGTACATGAAGATAATAATAATATAATATATGTCGGATCCTGATGAGTTTATACTTAAAATTAAACACAAGCGTCTTTGTTTGGCGTTGTGCAGAGCCATGGTGTCGATAGGGAGTATGGTGTCGATAGGAGGGACAGTGATTGTTGAGACGTGGTCGCGACACCGAGATGCTAGATCGTGAGTGCAGACCGTCCGTGACTTGAGGAGTGATTAGCGTGGCTAGAAACATGGAGTTTAAAATATTTTGAGTGATATTAATTATTACGATGAAATAGATTACTATGACAATTTTTTGTGGCCTTTGCGATTTCGTTTACCAAAAGTTAATATAAAAATCCTTTTGATTTACCTAGTTTTTTTTTTTTGAAATTTCTAAAAAATACTTTTTCTCAATTATTGGAGTAAAATTATTGCTTCATATTTTCCATTTGTAAACAATTTTACAAATGCGAGATATTCGAGCAGGTAAACAAACAAAAATGTTTATGTTTGGCATTCCTTTTTTTTGACACTGACGCTACATTGCGTTATGTTGTAAACAACATGACCACAACATGACCATGTCATGTAAACGAAAAATGACCACTGTTGTAGGCTTTAGGGTTCAATTTAGGTTGTGCAGGCGGACCAACGAAACAAACGTGTGTCTTTTAACAAGTTTATTTTGCTACTACTCTAACGAAGTACAAACACCATATTAAATAGGAAGGCGGCTGTTATGAATGAAATAATTAAGTTGACGTAAATGGACTGTAATCTACTAAAATCATATAAAATCAAAATACATAATCCAACATGCCGCCCACCAAAGGACTATACGAGTCCTTTAAAAAACTCAGGCAACAGCAAGAAACAACAAAGAATAAATGTGTTTAGCTACAAAACTACTTAATCACAATTAGTATTGATTGGTAATGGACATAATTTTGTAACAGTTCTTTTCACTACACTGTCTCCGCTTTTGACACTATACACTCTAGTGCAACCGTCTGGCCCCGGATGTTTGTCAATTATCCGTCCTAGTAGCCATTTTCCGGGAGGCAGGTTTTCTTGTTTTAGCAGAACAATGTTGCCAACCTCAAAGTCCGTCTCTCGTTTAAGCCATTTTGGGCGTTGCTGCATTCTGCACAGGTATTCTTGTTGCCACCTGGCCCAAAAATCATTCAATAATTTTCGCGTATACTGCCAATGCGAAAGGTGTCCAACATTAACATTTTGTAAATTTGGACTCGGTACAGCAATCGGTGATTCTCCAATCAAAAAATGACCAGGCGTTAGTGGTTCAATGTTCTCATTATCCAAGTCGTCTCGCGGGCACAGCGGTCTAGAATTTAAGCAAGCTTCAATCTCACAGAGTACTGTGGTCATCTCCTCAAACGTCAAGTTTCTGTTAAGTATACGTTTTAGATGAAATTTGACAGATTTGACTCCCGCTTCCCAGAGACCGCCGAAATTTGGACTATAAGGAGGAATGAAGTGCCACTGGGTGCCATCGGAGGTAAGTGAATCAGCAATTTCTCCAGAGAACTCAAGACATGCTTCCTTCCACATGGCTACCAGCTCCTTATTCGCGCCAACGAAGTTCCTGCCCTGGTCACTCCACAAATGTGCACATTTTCCTCTTCGTGCACAGAATCTTTTAAATGCGCCAATAAATGCCGCGGAAGTTAAATCTCCAACTAGCTCTAAATGTATGGCTTTAGTAGCCATACATATGAAAACAGAAATATACACCTTGTGCGTCCTGCCTCCTCTACCCTTGCTTTGCAGTATTTGCAGTGGTCCAGCAAAATCAACGCCAGAATGTAAAAATGGTCGTGCTGGTGTCACCCGGTGTTTTGGTAAGTCGCCCATTATTTGTGTTTTAACGGCAGCATTATGTTTGGCGCACACCAAGCAACTATGAACATATTTCTTGACTGAGGACTTAGCACGGATTATCCAGTACATAGATCTAAGGTAGCACAACATTAATTGCATTCCTCCGTGCAGAGTTTTTACATGTGCATCGGCAATAATCAAGGGTGTCAGGTTGTTCTTAGTACCCAAAATGATGGGATGTTTACATTCTTCCGTCAAATTCGAATGTCTGAGGCGTCCGCCCACCCTGAGAATTTGTTCCTGATCTAAGTACGGATCTAGTGTCTTCAAGATGCTAGCTCTCTTAACTTGTTTACCTCTCTTTAACGATTCAATTTCTTCTGTAAACTCCTCAGCCTGTACCATTTTTATACAAATATGTAATGAACTTTGTAACTCTTCTGTTGTGATTGTTCCGTCAATGTCTTCTTTTAATATATTTTGTTTTAAAAATCTTCTACATAATGTTAGGCTTCTTACTAGTTCTGTTAATGAATTAAATTGTGCAAATTGTTTCGATAAACTTTTATATTGTTCTTCAGTTTCACGTATCGTTAATGCTTGTATAGCTGTTTTCTGTTCTAAATCTGTAGGAATAACTTCTGGTGCTGTGTAATTAATATCTTCACTTGACAGCCATTCTGGCCCCTTCCACCATAAATTACACGTTTTTAACTCTGTCACTAAGGCTCCTCTGGATGCTACATCTGCCGGGTTTTCGTGGGATTGTACATGGTACCACTGATCTTCAGGAACATTTTCAGTAATTTCAACCACTCGGTTTGCAACAAAAGCCTTCCATCTACTAGGTTCTCCCTTTATCCACGCAATAACTATTGTTGAATCAGTCCATGCAAAAATACGAGACTTTGATATTCTCATGGCAGTTGAAATTTGTTTTAATAATCTCGACAGCAGAAGAGCTCCACACAATTCGAGTCGTGGCAAGGACACTGTCTTTAATGGAGCGACGCGAGTTCTGGCAGCTATAATTGTAGTTGTTATGTTGCCTGCTGGATCGTATACGCGACAGTAAACTACAGCTGCGTACGCTTTCATTGATGCGTCACTAAACCCATGAATTTGTATGTAGTCATTTCTGGCCCGTAGTGTGCCTAGCCATCGTTCAATGCGTATTTCATTAACGTTGTTGAGGTCTGCTCGAATGGTCTTCCATTTTTCCTTTAGAACTGAATCGATCTCTTCATCCCAATCAAGCTTGGTTTGCCAAAGTTTCTGGATAAGAATTTTTGCCTGTACTATGGATGGTGCAATCCAACCGAGTGGGTCGAAAAGTTTCTGTAGATCTGACAAGATAGTTCTTTTTGTCACAGATACTGCAAGTGGAGAAAGGTTCAGGTTGTACTCAAATTGATCGGTACCTAGATTCCACTGCACGCCTAGTGCCTTCACAGTACCGTCAATATTTATGTTCAAGCGAGCATTCATAGATCTCTCACTTGGCTCTATAGTCTTCATAAATTCCAAGTTGTTGGAAGACCACTTTTTTAGCTCGAAGCCACCTCGATGTAGTACATTTTTCAAGTCTCTGCTGATTTTGATGGCCTCTTCTAGAGTATCTCCTCCTGACATAACGTCATCCATGTACAAATCTTCGCGTAGTACCCTTGCTGCTTCAGGATATTGAGCACCTTCATCATCAGCTAGTTGCATAAGCGTTTTGACAGCTAGGTATGGTGCTGAGGTTGTACCAAAAGTAACTGTCAGAAGCCTTAAATCTTGAACATTTTCAGAAGCACTGTTTCGCCATAATATTCTTTGAAAATCAATATCTTCTTTGGCCACAAGAATCATTCTATACATTTTCTGTATGTCAGAAACGTAGCATATTGCATGGGTACGCCATCTTATTATCAAGCTGCGAAGATCGTCTTGCAATACCGGACCCGATAGTAATTCATCGTTGAGTGAAACTCCGTTACAGCCTTTGCAAGAAGCATCAAAAACGACGCGAGTCTTCGTTGTTTCCTTATCGTTGCGCACTACAGCGTGGTGGGGTAAGTACACTGATTTCTTTGTATGCAATTCATTATGTGGTACTTGTTCTATGTGTTTTAGTTTTTTGTAATCTTCGATAACCTTTGTGTATTCTTCTTTCATTTCAGGATTTTTGTCCAGTCTTCTCTCAAGTTGAAGAAATCTCTTGAGCGCTGTTTCTCTTGTCTTCCCCTCTGGCGACTTTAGTTTGTCTGTTTTAAACGGTAGTTTTACAATGTATCGACCTTCTTTGTTTCTCGTGTGTGTTTCCTTATAAATTTCTTCGCAAAGCTGTTCTTCTTTAGTAAATTTTCTTTTTGTATCCGTGTCAATTTCCCACATTGTTTTTAATAAATCCTTAACATCTACATCTTCATTGATCGCCATAAAGCATTTCTCATTTGGGTTTGTCTTGATGCTTATTTCTCCAAAAACAATCCAGCCGAGGTTGGTTCTTTGAGCTTTTGGTGACCCCGGTGGACCCTTGTGTAAACCCTCTTGTAATATTTTAGCGTATCCTTTTACATCTAGAAGTAGATCAACGTTTCCTGATAAACAACATTCAGGATCTGCTAAATCCAGATCCGTTAAATGTGGCCATTTTTTCGGTGACCATGTAGTCGTAGGTATTTGTATTGTCAAGCGCTTGGTCATCACATAGGCTTGTATAGGTAGACTGAAGTTAGAATCCCATCGTGACTGAATTTCTACTTGAACTTCTTGCTTGACAACAATCTTCATGGCTTCCATGCCAGTGACGATTTTATTCGTAAATCGCCTGTTGAGCTTTAGAGCTTGAGCAGCCTTTTCACTAATGAAGCACGCTTGTGATCCTGGGTCTATTAGTGCTTTAAGAACAATGGCATGTCCTTGCTCACTTTGTACTGTTACCATTGCAGTAGCTAATAGACCCATATCTTGTTTGGCATTGTAGTATGACGCCATCACTGTGTTAACTTGCACTGGTTCTTCTGCACCTGCTTGAGTTGATACTGTCGGTTGTGTAGTTCCCGGTGACCCCACAGTATCCGTTTTCTTTGTTTGATGCAGAAGAGTGTGATGACGTCTCTTACACATTCGGCAAGACAATGGAACACGGCATTTGAAAACTCCGTGTCCCGATGCCAAACAGTTAAAACATAGTTTATTTGTCTTCACATATTCGCTTCGTTCCGAAGGTTGTAATTTAGCAAACGCCTTGCAATGACTCATGGTGTGATTCTCTTTACACAAAGCGCAAGTGGTTTCAGTTGTGGTGGAAACATGCAAAGCACGTTCTTTAGTCTTCTCACGTGAACTTGAAGAAGAACTAGGTGTAACTAACTCTAAAGTACGAAATTTTCCTTCTAGAAATGTCTTCAAGTCTTGCCACGAAGGGAGTTCTTTGGGATTTCCCTTGTAAGAATACTCCTCCCAGTCTTTATGAGACTCCGGGTCCAACTTCTGCACGACGAGAAATATAATTACTGGATCCCAAGAATCTGTAGAAACGTCCAAGTTTTGAAGGTTATTGAGAACTTCATTTGTAGTATCCAAAACGGACTTTAATTGACTGGCGGATTGCGTTGTAGACTTTCTTTGTGTAAACCATCGTTTCAACAGTGAGTTAACTATTAATCGTTTATTACCATAACGGCTTTTCAACGTCTCCCATGCAGGTAAATAATTACTTTCCGTCACTTGCACATGTTTGAGTAAAGTTGCCGCTTCCCCACTAATACTGGTCTTCAAGTAGTGCAACTTTTGAACCTGGCTTAGCGATTTGTTATCATGAACTAATGATACATACAGGTCTTTAAAGGTAGGCCACTCATCGTAAATACCGGTAAATGTTGGGATTGTTATTCTTGGCAAGTTCACTTGTGTTTGCTGACTATCTTCTAACACGGCTTCAGTATTCGCCGTTTCCGGTTTTGTATTTAACCTTTCCAACATATCTCGTAATTCCCCCAACAAACACAAATAAAGGTCTTCGTAAATGAAAAACTCTTCTGGTTGCGCGGATACATAGACAATTAGTTTGATGATTGGCACAGGTAATCCCCACCTCTAAATCATTCCCGCACAAAACCTCCGTTGTCTATGCCAACGGTCAATGGCTGGCTACAATTCATCGCGATAACACGCGCTCTCGAAACATTGATAAAGTTGGTGAAATTGGTGTGATCTTCTCGCTTTCGTCTTCTCCGAGAGATGTGCTACGGGTCTGGAAGCTGCTCCGGGAAATCGAGGTATGTGCAATCCTTCCTTATAAGCGTATTGTTCATTTCCACGTGTTCCGTATCAGTACGCAATTCCTCCATCTTGATCTGTGCCAATTTTCTAGTTATTCGAAATATTAGCAAAAAACCAGCGCAAACATTTGGTCCTTCAGCCGTATAAGTGTCGTAAAATCAGTGTCAGTCATTCCCTAGGACCATCCTAGGTCGTTCGTTTAGTTAATCCCGCGTATTTGTACCAAATACTTCGCCACGAGGCAAGTTAGGTATTTCGTCAAAATCTCGTAAACTCCGCATTAGATTAAGTAGCATCGTTTATATTTCGCTCAACACCGCAATCATTTAATTTTGTCGTATTCGTTTCGTGTCGTTATTCTAGCTAGTAATTGGTACTAGCAGATAAATCCGCTTGTCGTAATCACCGCGTAATTTCGTATCGTTCATATGTCGCTCACCACCGCATAATTTTTATCGTATTCGTTTTGTTATCCTAGCCAGTAATTGGTACTCCGCTTTGTCGTAATCATCGCGTTATTTAAATAAGTTTCAATTTGTTCGAAAACCGGTTCGGTAAGTAGGTCACAGCACGCTCGACTGCCCGGCCAGGTTAAGTTAACAAAACTATCAATTAGTACATCTGCACAATAGAATAGTTAATATTAATTCTTTCTTATATTATTTACTTTCTTAATTATTTCGTGTTTCATAAATCGCTAACATGCCCATCGACTTAACGCTCAGGCGACTGGTTTCTAAGCGAGATAGAATATTTTGTCGTATGCAAGGAATATGTGATTCGTTAAAACATATTGATTCGGAAGAATTCAATAAGGAATCCTTCCTCTGTGACGTTAAAACAGTAGATTCAATGCGTGCAGATTTTGAAAGTGTGTTGGATGATATTGTTGATCATGAGCTTAAATTAAATCCTGATTACGTCATCAACTATCAGGCGCTTTCTTCGTTCGAAGACCTATTAGGCCGTGTAAAACGAGCCGAGGAAAAACTACAGGTCCAATCTCGTAGTCAGGTTCAAAGGTCACCTCGATTACCTCCTATCGAAATACCCGAATTTAACGGAGATATTAAAAATTGGCCTTTATTTATAGCTAGTTATCGCAACGCCGTACACAATAATGTTTCTCTGACAGACAGTGAGAGGTTATATTATTTAATAGGAAGGTTGACTGCCAAGGCGCGATCTGTTTGTGCCGGCATATCTCCAACCGCTGACAACTACCCTCTTATTTTTGATTTACTTTGTAAACGGTATGAAGATAAGCGTCAATCAGCGACTTCATACCTAGACCAATTATTTGAATTTAAATCTATTTCGTCAGGAACCCCTAGTAGTTTAGAATCTTTTCTCGATAAATTCGCATCGTCTGTAGCCGCGTTAAAAAACACAAAGGTCAATGACTTATCTGATTTTATTTTGTTGCATATCGCTCTTAAAAAACTTGATCCAGACACTGCGCGTACTTTCGAATCTAATCATCAATTAAGATCGAATAATTCCGAAATTCCATCTTTTTCTGATTTAATAAGTTTTGTTCGCGAACACATAAAGGTATTAGAACGTACGTCATCTCCTGTTGCTCGAGTCGTCAGCAACAGAGGATCCGATCGTAAATCTACAAAATCTACACAGGCTTACGCGAGTACATCTGGTTCTGAGTCCGCCGCGTGTAATCTATGCAATGAGCATCATAATTACATTTATAAATGTAGGGTATTTAATAGTTATAACCCAGATCAACGTTTTAAATTCATTAAGTCTAACAATTTATGTATAAATTGCCTAAGTAGTGGTCATCGTGTTTCTGCGTGTGGGTCAACATCTACATGTAGGAAATGTAATCACAAACATCATACTCTCTTGTGTTTCGGAAGTCAAACCCGCTCCCGTCCCACAGAGGCCGCTCCCAGTGACTCAACCACTGTTCACGCGGACAGCGACATAGCGCTGTGTTCAGTATCCGATAATCATGGTGGGAGTAGCCACATGATTCGACCTCTTACCACGGTACTCATAGCAACCGCACGTATCATTATCGTGGATTCTCGCGGAATTGAACATAGTTTCAGGGCATTATTGGACAGCGCTTCTCAAAGTAATTTTATAACTCGCGAGTGTTGTCAACGCTTAGGTTTGAACATAAATAATCGACCTGCCTGTTCTACCGTAAAGGGAATAGGAGGTTCGAGTAAAACAATTCAGGGTTCCGTAAAAATTAAATTTCATTCTCGTTTCGACCGCAACATAAATTATAATATCGAGTCTTTGGTGGTAGATTAAATTACCGAACGTTTGCCAACTGCTACGGTCGACGCCTCTCTTTTGTCTAACTTCAAAAATTTACCGTTGGCAGACGATACGTATTTTTCTCCAGGCCCGATTCAAGTATTGATCGGTGCTTCAATTTTCCCGCATTTACTTTTGTCGAACAAAGTGCCGGGACAAGCCTCACATTTGTCGCCTCTCGCATTGGAAACTGTCCTTGGCTATGTTATTGTAGGTGATGCCCCGGTACGCGTTGACAGCAACACGACCGTTTCATATTGTTGTACCGCTGATCCGTTGGACTCTGCGATCCGAAAGTTCTGGGAATTGGAGGAAGTAGACGTCCCCCCGCTGCTCAGCCCGGATGAAAAATTGTGTGAGGAGTTTTACAACCGCACTACCACTCGGGATAGTGACGGACGATACGTGGTTGCTTTGCCTTTCAAGGGTGATGTCGAATCCCTTGGTAACTCGCGTCAAGCAAGTGAACGTCGGTTTTACTGCTTGGAAAGGAAGATGCAAGCTTCTCCACAATTAAAGGTCGCGTATGACGGTGTCATCCGCGAGTATTTAGGAAAGGGTTATATTTCACCTACAAATTCTGATTCTTCAGAAATTTCATATTTTATTCCGCATCATGGTGTGATCCGAGATGATAAGGTCACAACCAAACTTCGTGTCGTTCTCGATGGTAGTTGTAAAACTACCTCCCGCGTTTCTCTAAATGATCTCTTGTATGGTGGGCAAAATCTACAAGGGAATCTTTTTAATATTATTATTGGTTTTCGTTTATTTTCGATCGCTCTTTCCGCAGACATTCGTCAAATGTTTCTCAGCATTGGAATCCGAGAATCTGATCGGCGTTTCCAACGCATTTTGTATCGCTTTTCCCCGCAAGAACCTTTACAGGTTTATGAATTTAATCGTGTCGTTTTTGGGCTCAATTCTAGCCCCTTTCATGCGCTGCGAACTATCAAGCAGCTGGCAGAGGACGAGGGTGACTCTTACCCTCAGGCAAAAAATATTGTCGCTGAAGGTTTGTATATGGACGATTTTGTCCATTCCGTTCTCACGGAAGACCAGGGCATTTCCACAGCTTCGGAAATGATAGGTCTCATGAAAGCTGGTCAATTTGAATTAGTTAAATGGACCAGCAACTCCCAAGTCGTCTTGGATTCGATTCCGCCTTCGCATCGCCTGCCAGCTGTCAAAGAATTCGACGAGTCCGACCAACATAAGGTACTGGGCTTGTGTTGGTCGCCGACGTCGGACCACTTCGGCATGAAAGTTAGTACCCCTTTTGAAAATTGTACTAAGCGTACAATATTGTCGTGTGTCGCTAAAATATGGGACGTCATGGGATTTGTCGCGCCAGTCGTCCTGTACGCCAAATTGCTGATCAAACAGCTTTGGCTGTGTGATTGTGACTGGGATGATACCCCACCTGAAAATATAGTGAGGCTGTGGACTCGCTTTAAGGAAAAGCTTCCTTTGCTCGGTAGTATAAAAATCCCACGTCACGTTGGTATCGTCGCCGATAGTGTGGTCACTATCTTGGCTTTCGCGGACGCCAGTGAGAAGGCATACGGGGGAGTGATTTACTTCCACGTCCAAAATAGCGATGGCAATATAGTTAAGTTGTTAACCGCTAAGTCTAAGGTGTCTCCTAAGAGGGTCGTTTCTCTTGCTCGTCTTGAGCTATGTGCTATTCTTGTGCTAGCTCAACTAATAAAAAATGTCGTAATCGCTTGTCAAAACCGCATTGTTTTTCGTAACATATTCGCATTTTCGGATTCGACAGTCGCTCTCTGTTGGGTACATTCGTCGCCCCATCGGTGGAACACCTTTGTGGCCAACAGAGTGTCGAAAATACAAAACGACCTATCTCCACAACTCTCGTTTGAAGAGTTAAGCACCGTGCTTACTCAAATCGAGTCAATAATGAATACCAGACCTCTTTGTAGGACGCTCTCTAGCGACCCTTCGGAACCGCTAGCTTTAACTCCAGCGCACTTTTTGAATCTCACGCCTTTAAAGTACTTGCCTGCGGAGGAAATAGAGGAAAGGACTATTACTGCTAGACACGAGTTGCTAGATAGTTTAGTACAGTCGTTTTGGAAGCGCTGGAGAGGTGGATACCTCCACACGTTGCAATCGCGTCGCAAATGGAACACGCCGGTCGATCCAGTCGCTGTCGGCACGGTCGTGATCCTTATAACCGACAATTCGCCTCCACTGCACTGGCCTTTGGGCGTCGTGGAGGAAGTTTTCCCTGACTCCACCGGAGTCACTCGTATCGCTCGGGTTAAGACAGCGACTGGATCCTACTTGCGTCCCGTCGTGCGTCTTTGCCCGTTGCCTAACCAATAGACACGTCGGTTTATCATCAAAGGTTAGGTTAACGTTAGCAATTAGGTATTTTAGTAGTTTGTAGTTTCGTATTTGAAGGCATCCCTTCAAGCCCGGGGGAATGGTTGCGCGGATACATAGACAATTAGTTTGATGATTGGCACAGGTAATCCCCACCTCTAAATCATTCCCGCACAAAACCTCCGTTGTCTATGCCAACGGTCAATGGCTGGCTACAATTCATCGCGATAACACGCGCTCTCGAAACATTGATAAAGTTGGTGAAATTGGTGTGATCTTCTCGCTTTCGTCTTCTCCGAGAGATGTGCTACGGGTCTGGAAGCTGCTCCGGGAAATCGAGGTATGTGCAATCCTTCCTTATAAGCGTATTGTTCATTTCCACGTGTTCCGTATCAGTACGCAATTCCTCCATCTTGATCTGTGCCAATTTTCTAGTTATTCGAAATATTAGCAAAAAACCAGCGCAAACATCTTCGTTAACAAAATACGACACTACATTTCGTTTATCACGTGGTGTCATCTTCGCTAATTCTTGATGAGCGTTACTAAATGTTTTCCAATAATCTTCAATGCACTGTATTCTCGACTGTATATATCCTCTCGTTAAGCGTTGTTTCGGACATTTCCTCAGGTTAACTTGTGTCTTCTTTAGTAATTCAGCCGTATCTTCCAAAATATTAAGTACTTGTTCAGGGGTAGCAGTCATCTTTAGATGTTAGAACCGTTAATCTTCAATAATATAATGAAATCACTGCACTACGTAAACAACGTTTTTTACTAACTTGTAATATTCACTAATTATTTGTTTGTGCAAAGTACTCGCTCGATCGCTTCTTATCTCTGATGGAATGCGGTACGATGCGGCGCCTATTGTTCTCACTCAACGGGTGGTCCATTCAGTGTGTAAGCGATCCGGCTCGATTCTGACCATTATGTTGTAGGCTTTAGGGTTCAATTTAGGTTGTGCAGGCGGACCAACGAAACAAACGTGTGTCTTTTAACAAGTTTATTTTGCTACTACTCTAACGAAGTACAAACACCATATTAAATAGGAAGGCGGCTGTTATGAATGAAATAATTAAGTTGACGTAAATGGACTGTAATCTACTAAAATCATATTAAAATCAAAATACATAATCCAACAACCACGATATAGCGCGTTGAAATCTCGTGTGACGTCACAATTTCTGTTACTTTTTACTGTCCAGTAACGTCACAAGCCCCCGGGTCTCTTGAACTTTGATGCGCTATATCGTCGTCATTTTTTTGATTATCTATGTGACGAAAGAAAAAATACGTGTCCAATATTTTTTGATAATCTAACTAACGGACTCAATAGATTTTTTCAGGCAAATATTGTTTACAACAAAACAATTATGTCGTATTGGGAAATAAATACATAACCTTTTTAACAATTTAATGCTTTCTTGGGTAGTAATCAACCTATTCACTAAAGATTTAATAAAATAAAAGTATTTCAATATCTCATTTGTCAACCTTAGCCATTATGGACCATAGAGAATAAATAATAGAATAATAGACGTTCTACACCACGCATACTACTTGTAGATATGTATGTCAAATGAACGACAACTGCTCTTACCTGGAACATTTTATTTAAACAAAACTGTTTTCATTGGTATTTCTTACATGTAATTAAATTATAGTTTGAAGAGTTGATATGTAAGATATATTTATTTCACACAATTATAGTTATAACGTAACCTTACCTTAAAACGGAACGCGTTTTACAATGTCTCATTGTCTATGTCAAATTGGCGGTACTGCGCTTGCACGGATCCTCCGTTGCGTACGAACTGTTTGTGTTTTTGCGAATATCTTCTAATATTTTTGACTCTGCTTATCTCTACGGACTGATACCTTCTACTACCTGATACCTGGCTATTAACACTGGACTCGGATTTTCATTGCGTTTCGGAATTTGTTTTGTGAATCAATATGAGGTGCATCAACTGTGGAATGGCCTTGACAAGGTTGCAGAGGCTTTCGCGTTGGATAACCCTTGCTCGAGTAGAAAAACATCATCAGATTATTTTTTTTGAATTTTATTTTGTATGTTTTATGGTTTGCGATGTTAACTTACAGTGTATCTTATTTTCAGTTGCCTCCGGATACATTTATTTGTCATCCATGCTTCCTATTATTAAATACCGAAGCTGGTGAACATGATAGACTACTGGGGCATAACATGGTTTGCCTTGGTTGTGGAAAATCTGTGAGGAAAATAAGACACCATGAAGTCAGTATGGAGTCTACATTGCTGTCTATCCTATTATCGGAAAATACTAATTATGTGGTAAGCATTTTGTTTTTAATTATTTTAAATACATAGTTTTTATAAATTATAAAAAAACTGTCATTTTCATTTTGGGAAGGTTGTACCTAATGTGTCTTTATACCACAATCGTGATGTTCATTATGACATCATACCTCCCATCTATACTTAATATCATAAAGCTGAAGAATTAGTTAGGTCAAATGTTTTCAATTAATGTTCAATTCGAAATCCGACTGCGGCTATAAATAACATCAAGCTATGACAGTCGGGAGCTGAGCTTCAACTTGCACTACTTATTATATTGTAATCAATACTGACAAGTTCAGAGAGGTTAAAAACTACGCAACAATTCACTTCTCTATTTTTCTTAATATAATATATTGACTATGTAAGTGTATTTGGAATGTACTTTTTTGTCCATGTCCTTTGTTTCTAGTACGTAATTTTTGCATGGGAGTTAACTCCTTCAAACTCAAACTCAAACTCAAAGCATTTATTTCAATTAGACCATAACAGGCACTTGAATGTCAGAAAAACAAAGAAGGCGAAGCTACAGTCCCAGCCACAAAGCATAATAACTTGTGAAAGTACTGTAGTTGCCCATTCCAAAGCGTAGATCTCTATGGAGAAGAATGGGCAAGAAACTCCATGGACACTCTTTTCAACCAAAATATTTTTACAAGATCTTGGTTAAATCATTCATGTTGAGATAACATATATATGTGAGAATGATGTAGAAAGATGTGCATATTAAGAGTGTCCAGAGTAAAAGATTAGATCAACAATTTATAAACAAAGTAGTTAAAATAAACCATGGCAGCTAAGAGATGATCAGTCCCAACTGACAGCGCCCGTTCACGAACATGACGCATGGATCAGTACCATTCAACTCAACCATTTTGAAGGGAACCGAATGATCCGACACACCCGCCACCACCAGCGAGACATTTGAGTGAGCATGACATTCTCTCAACCGCCAGGGCAAATTCGAGTCAATGAATGATAACTAAATGTAAATGGCAGCTTTACAGTACATAGTACTCACACATGCACATGTAATGTTATATAATACTAAGAAATTGAATCTATACAATGCAAGGATATTTTTACAATCTTCTGCAGCTTCCACAATAACTTCACATGTTAATCAATTAGTTTGCCCCTATGGTTGTGGAGCAGGACCAGCATTGAGCCAAGCATTTCTATCATCAATGTAATCCCCCAACTTATAATATGCTTGCCTACATAGTGTGCGTTTAATAAAAGATTTAAATTTCGTCTCATTCAGTTGTAGAATGTGGGGAGGTATTTTATTGTAACATTTTAAACAGTACCCCATGAAAGATGGGTCTACTTTAGCTAGCCTGAAACCTGGCTGTACTAGTTGGTCCCTGTTTCTAGTACTATAGTGGTGTCTGTCACCTCTTTTACTAAATAAATGCAGATTTTTTCTAACGTACATGATGTTTTCATATATGTATTGACAAGGTACTGTCATGATGTTAATTTCCTTAAACAGTTCCCTAAGAGAATCGCGCTTACGAAGATCATATATGGCTCTGATGGCTCTTTTCTGCAGAATAAATATAGACTCGATGTGTGCAGCCCGTCCCCATAGTAAAATATCATATGACATAATACTATGAAAATAACTAAAATAGACTAGCCTCGCGGTATCTACATCAGTAAATTGACGAATTTTTCTATCAGCATATGCTGCTGAACTCAGCCGTCCTGCAAGAGATGTTTTATGCGGACCCTATTGTAGCCTTGAGTCGAGCGTGATCCCCAAAAAAACAGTATTTTCGACGAATTCTAGTTTCTCTTGGTTCAATACTATGTCACTATCACTACTTTTGACATTCGGTAGAGCAAATCTTATGCACTTCGTTTTTTTTCCCATTTAATACTAAATTATTAGCGGTGAACCAATTATGAACCTGCAGTAGGGCGTTGTTTACGTCGTCGAGATTTGTGGCACGTCTGTTTACCTTAAATATTAAAGAAGTATCGCCAGCAAACAACACCATTTGTGGTTGGTTTTTAAATAAATGGGGTAGATCATTATTATATATATCTCGCATCCTGGTACATAGGACCCTGGCCAGAACGTACTGAGTGACATACTCAGTGTCAAACAGTTGTGGGCACAGAATGGGATACGGGTAAACTAGAGAAATAGCTCCTTTAACTTGTACACAGTTCATTGTTACAGAGTCGATTACTAACACTGCTGTACTAACTAAATACTCTGAACTTAAAAGGAAACACAGAGCAGTTCCTAAGCCAGTAGGTGTCGCGACCACGTCTCAACAATCACTGTCCCTCCTATCGACACCATACTCCCTAGGCTCTGCACAACGCCAAACAAAGACGCTTATGTTTAATTTTAAGTACAAACTCATCAGGATCCGACACGGCCATCCTGCATGACACACGTCTTCGTGTGTAAAACTGCAGTACCAGAGATTCTCATCGCAGGGCACCGTTCGGTCATTCTGACTTAACCAAGAGAAAGTCTCAAACTTCTCTTGTTACAAAATTATCAGTCTAGCTAGATCATCTCATTATTATGAGACGTTAATATCAAAATCACGTCATTTGTTTAGAATAGCCAGCCCAACAAGGTACAAGTACCCTTTAAAGAGAACTAATAAAACTGAAAATAAAACGGACAATTTAGCTATCTTAGTAGCAATATCCCTAAAATTCAATCTAGTAATGTCGGTTGGTCTTGCAGCCATCCCTGTGGCTTCCGATAGTCATCCCTGTGACCATCACGACCATAGTCATTGTTAATGACCAGGCCCCGCAACCATCCCTGTGGCTACAACAGTAGTCATCCCCGTGACCACTTCTGCCCATATTCATCTTTGTGACCAGGCCCCGTAACCATCCCAGTGGCTACAACAGTAGTCATCCCTGTGACCACTTCTGCCCGTAGTCATCTTTGTGACCAGGTCCCAATCATTCCAGTGATTACAACCGTATAGTCATCTTTGTGACCATACATAGTCTAGTCATCCCAGTGACCAAGACACAGCGACCTCTCCATTACTAGATTGATTTAAACCAGGAGTCAACAAAGGACATTGACCGAAAACCGTCTAGCAAAGTTTCATGTTTCAAAATCAAAATAATATAGAAATTATTTTCTTATTTTTTACAAGTTTTTCACTTCAGGAACTTTATTTTCATATCCGGAATTATGATTTTAAGAAAAACAGGAAATTAACGATTGCTAGGTACATTTTTCCTTATAAAGTCATGATTGACGTTTCGTTCTCTTCATTTACGAGTTACGTAAGTTCATACTTAGACAAAGACTCATGATAATATGATAATATAAATAATCATTTATGATAGCTAAATAATTAGTAATATTATAAACATAACGTTTTTTAATTTATCGCAACTGTCAAGCCCAGATGACAGACGAGCCGGCCTGCGGCGGCCGTTACTGTTTAAGCGTTGAGAATAGTCGCCGTGCTAATCTTTTCTCTTGAATAGTAATACATACGGAAATCCATTCGTTTGTTTGTTTTAAACAACTTAGTGTGTGTTTCATGTAACTTACGACAGAACGTTTTTATATTTAGTTGTTTTATTACGCCAGGACGTTTTTAGTTTTAGTTGTGTTATTACGCCAGGACGTTTTATGTGTTGTGTTTCTGAACTCTTATGGGTCTACTGTAATCATGTCGATGCTTGATTCTGATCAACCGAGCCCGGTGGCAATGAGGAGAAGCCGATGTGTCAATTGTTCGCTTTTGATACCCAGAAATCATCAGTACCATTCCTTGCCACAAGCATCTACGACGAAGATTACCATATTTCAATCTTGGATAACTCCTACTGAGGTAAGTTTAATTATATTACTTCTTAATTATCAGACATGCAGGTATCCTGTACTTTTCACTAGCTGACTGACTTCCTATGATAACATGAGCCATTATGATTAGTGAAGAAATTTAATGTAAATATCTTATGTTAGTAAATCGTTAATCAATCATATATTGTATATTGTATTATGGTCAGAGCGCCATCTCATTAAAATCTGACAATGATTTTACTATTGATTGAGTCATATAATATCAAAAACGGCATTCTCCATTTTACTTACATTTGAAATAAACACGAAAAACGTGTCCTCAATTAATAGTTTGGAAAAATACTTAACATTTCACAGATTATACTTCATAGCTATATTTTTCAGTAATCTGAAGCAATTTAATAACAGTATAGAGGAAATCTTTAAAGAAATCGTTAAAAAACAAATGGAGATTGCTGGGTTTGTTACTCATTTTTGGAAACTGCCGGGTTTGATAGTAACTGTGTTGGAGACTGCCATTTTTGAAACAGTCAACGCCATCTTTGAAATCAAACAGTATGTGAGCATGATATCTTGATACTTTGAGAAACTCAAGTTTAATGTCAAGGAATATAAAGAAAACGCATGAAATGGTTCGTATTGTTATATTGACAAAACTATACGTAGGTACATCATGACCATCTAAGTACCTAAGCAGTAAAACAAAATTATTTTTTTTAAGTATGTAAGTACGTATTCATCATCATTCATCATCAGCCCATATCAGTCCACTGCTGGACATAGGCCTCCTCAATTGCACGCCACTCAACTCGATTCTCAGCAACTCTCATCCAGTTGCTACCAGCCACCCTGCGAAGATCGTCACTCCACCGAGCCTGAGGGCGTCCCACCTTACGTTTGCCGATTCGCGGTCTCCACTCAAGAACACGTTTACCCCAACGGTCATCGGTTCTACGGCTAATATGGCCGGCCCATTGCCACTTCAGCTTGCTGATTCTGTGAGCTATGTCGACAACTCTGGTTCTCTGCCGGATCACCTCGTTTCGGATGCGATCCCTCAGAGAGACTCCAAGCATAGCGCGTTCCATAGCTCGCTGAGCGACCTTGAATTTATGAACCAGCCGTACCGTGAGTGTCCACGTTTCGGCCCCGTAAGTCATAACAGGCAGGACGCACTGGTTGAAGACTTTAGTCTTTAGACTCTGTGGAATACGCGACGAGAAGACCCGACGAAGCTTCCCAAACGCTGCCCAGCCCAGCTGAATTCTTCTGTTAGCCTCCCTCTCAAAGTTGTTCTTACCAAACTGCAGAGTTTGCCCGAGGTAAACATATTCTCGAACAACTTCGAGAGGACCGCCATTGACAACAACAGGTCCTGGGGTGACGTGTTCGTTGAACATAACCTGGGTTTTGTCCAAGTTCACCCTGAGACCAATGCGTATTGAAGAATCAACTAGGCCATCCAGCATCTGCTGCAAGTCGTGCAGCGATTCAGCCAGTATGACGATGTCGTCTGCAAATCTCAAGTGTGAGATGTACTCGCCGTTGATGTTAATCCCACGTCCCTCCCATTTTAGCGTCTTAAACACATCCTCCAGTGCGTTGGTGAACAATTTCGGGGAAATTACATCCCCTTGCCTCACCCCCCGACGCAATGGGATATGTTTTGTTTGCTGGTTCTGAGTTTGGACGGTCATTGTTGCGTTTTCATAGAGATTTCTCAGCACTTGGATATATCGCCAATCCACTTGGCATCGCTGCAGAGACTCTAGAACTGACCAGGTCTCGACAGAGTCAAAAGCCTTCTCATAGTCCACAAATGCAAGACACAGCGGCCGATTATACTCTTCGGACTTCTGTATAATCTGCCGCACTGTGTGGATGTGATCTATGGTGCTATATCCTCCTCGAAACCCAGCCTGCTCCGGTGGCTGAAAGTCATCGAGTCTTCGCGCTAGACGATTTGTGACGACTCTTGAAAACAGCTTATACACGTGGCTAAGGAGCGAAATGGGTCTGTAGTTCTTTAATAGGGTTTTGTTCCCCTTTTTAAAGAAAAGAACCACCACGCTCCCTTTCCACGCTTCTGGAGTTTTCCCAGAGAACAGGACCGAGTTGAAAATCTCCCGAAGCTCTCTTAATACAGGGCTTCCTCCCGCTTTCAGGAGCTCAGTGGTTATCCCATCCTCACCAGGGGCTTTTCCATTTTTAAGCTGTCTAAGAGCCGCCTCGATTTCGTCTTGGCTGACTTCTGGCAGGTCTTCTGTGAAATGGCGGGTTAAGGTGGCTCTGGAATCCTCATTTTCGGGATCAGGTCGAGACGCGTGCGATGCGTACAACTGGCCGTAGAAGTTTTCGATTTCTGAAAGAATATCCGGCTTCGAAACGACGCTATCCCCACTAGATTTGGTCAACTTCGTCAGGTGGCTCCTCCCAAGTGATTGGACGAACACTTTCGACCCCCGGTTTTTCTCAATCGCTTTTTGTATTGAGCGTGTGCTGGAGGATCGAAGGTCGCGTCGTACCAATTTCCTAATCCTTTTATTGAGTGCCTGTAGTCCTGCCGAAGTGATGGGTGGGTTTTCACGTCGTTCCGTCATAAGCTCCAGAGTCTCCTCCGAAAGTTTGGACTTCTTGCCCGTACGCCGCATTTTACAAAAACGCGTCCCTTCCTCCCTGAGGATTTCCACCATTTGTTCGAGCGCCTGGTCAACGTCATTTGTGGTTTCCACGGCCGCGAATCGGTTCTCCAGATCTGACTGGAACGCTTCAGACCCTAGCATAGTTTGGAGCATATTAGGACGGAGCCTAGACTTCATCAAACGGGTTCGCTCCAGCTTGAAATTGATATTCAGAGTGCCACGAACAAGTCTGTGATCACTACCGGTATTGAACCTGTTGATCACCGAGACATCTCTGAATATACGCTTTTTATCCGCTATGATGAAGTCTATCTCATTTTTCGTCATAGTGTCGGGGCTTCGCCACGTCCACTTCCTTTGGGGCTGTTTCTTAAAGAAGGAATTCATCACAAAGAGCCCCTCCTTCTCAAGGAAGTTGACAAGCATTTGCCCCCTATGATTTCTGCTGCCAAACCCGTAGGATCCTACTACCGATTCACTGGAATTCTGTACTCCCACTTTAGCGTTAAAATCCCCCATGTAGTGGGCCGTTGTAGTGGGCTTTAGTAGTGGAGTGCAAGGCCTTTGAGATGTCCTCAAACATTTCCTCCACCACGTCGTCCGAGTGTGCCGAGGTCGGTGCGTAGACCTGAACAACCTTGAGGCTATACCTCTCGGTTAGCTTCACTATGAGGTACGCTACCCTGTTCGATACACTAGACATTTCCACCACGTTGTCACATAGGGATTTATGTACCAGGAACCCGACTCCGCCTTGAGATAGCTGGTCTCCCTCTCGAAAATACATCAGGTGGCCCGATTCAAGGGTAATTGTGTCCTCCCCCTCTCTTCGGACTTCACTCAGCCCAAGAATGTGCCACCTTACTTTTTCGAGTTCTTCCTCAAGCTGCACCAGATGTTCATCGAGCCGTAACGTGCGTCCATTATACGTCGCCAAGGTCAGTTGGGTTTGGCGGCCATTCGTAACCCGGGGATTCTTAGCACCCCCTACCTTGCCGTTACCGTGACCGCCGCCAAAATCAGGAATAGCAAGGCCGCCGGGAACTGGGGGCCGTGGTTGATTGTGGCTTGCCATTTGAGGGGGTTTGCCCATAATCGCCACGCTGGGCATGCGGGTTGGCGATCGCAGATCACAACTTCTCGCACTAGTGACGCTGCTGCCCGTCGCTAGTCTGTGCTATTTAGTTGTGAGCTTTTCGAAATGGTTATACCGCCATTTATCGGTCGTCAGAGCCTCGTTTGTTGTTTAGCAGGATGTACCACGAGCAGGTGAGGTTGACTTGGGGCACTGAGATGGTAGGTGTGCCCCCTTACACCACCATTTGTTTTTTAACGATTTCTTTAAAGATTTCCTCTATACTGTTATTAAATTGCTTCAGATTACTGAAAAATATAGCTATGAAGTATAATCTGTGAAATGTTAAGTATTTTTCCAAACTATTAATTGAGGACACGTTTTTCGTGTTTATTTCAAATGTAAGTAAAATGGAGAATGCCGTTTTTGATATTATATGACTCAATCAATAGTAAAATCATTGTCAGATTTTAATGAGATGGCGCTCTGACCATAATACAATATACAATATATGATTGATTAACGATTTACTAACATAAGATATTTACATTAAATTTCTTCACTAATCATAATGGCTCATGTTATCATAGGAAGTCAGTCAGCTAGTGAAAAGTACAGGATACCTGCATGTCTGATAATTAAGAAGTAATATAATTAAACTTACCTCAGTAGGAGTTATCCAAGATTGAAATATGGTAATCTTCGTCGTAGATGCTTGTGGCAAGGAATGGTACTGATGATTTCTGGGTATCAAAAGCGAACAATTGACACATCGGCTTCTCCTCATTGCCACCGGGCTCGGTTGATCAGAATCAAGCATCGACATGATTACAGTAGACCCATAAGAGTTCAGAAACACAACACATAAAACGTCCTGGCGTAATAACACAACTAAAACTAAAAACGTCCTGGCGTAATAAAACAACTAAATATAAAAACGTTCTGTCGTAAGTTACATGAAACACACACTAAGTTGTTTAAAACAAACAAACGAATGGATTTCCGTATGTATTACTATTCAAGAGAAAAGATTAGCACGGCGACTATTCTCAACGCTTAAACAGTAACGGCCGCCGCAGGCCGGCTCGTCTGTCATCTGGGCTTGACAGTTGCGATAAATTAAAAAACGTTATGTTTATAATATTACTAATTATTTAGCTATCATAAATGATTATTTATATTATCATATTATCATGAGTCTTTGTCTAAGTATGAACTTACGTAACTCGTAAATGAAGAGAACGAAACGTCAATCATGACTTTATAAGGAAAAATGTACCTAGCAATCGTTAATTTCCTGTTTTTCTTAAAATCATAATTCCGGATATGAAAATAAAGTTCCTGAAGTGAAAAACTTGTAAAAAATAAGAAAATAATTTCTATATTATTTTGATTTTGAAACATGAAACTTTGCTAGACGGTTTTCGGTCAATGTCCTTTGTTGACTCCTGGTTTAAATCAATCTAGTAATGGAGAGGTCGCTGTGTCTTGGTCACTGGGATGACTAGACTATGTATGGTCACAAAGATGACTATACGGTTGTAATCACTGGAATGATTGGGACCTGGTCACAAAGATGACTACGGGCAGAAGTGGTCACGGGGATGACTACTGTTGTAGCCACTGGGATGGTTACGGGGCCTGGTCACAAAGATGAATATGGGCAGAAGTGGTCACGGGGATGACTACTGTTGTAGCCACAGGGATGGTTGCGGGGCCTGGTCATTAACAATGACTATGGTCGTGATGGTCACAGGGATGACTATCGGAAGCCACAGGGATGGCTGCAAGACCAACCGACATTACTAGATTGAATTTTAGGGATATTGCTACTAAGATAGCTAAATTGTCCGTTTTATTTTCAGTTTTATTAGTTCTCTTTAAAGGGTACTTGTACCTTGTTGGGCTGGCTATTCTAAACAAATGACGTGATTTTGATATTAACGTCTCATAATAATGAGATGATCTAGCTAGACTGATAATTTTGTAACAAGAGAAGTTTGAGACTTTCTCTTGGTTAAGTCAGAATGACCGAACGGTGCCCTGCGATGAGAATCTCTGGTACTGCAGTTTTACACACGAAGACGTGTGTCATGCAGGATGGCCGTGTCGGATCCTGATGAGTTTGTACTTAAAATTAAACATAAGCGTCTTTGTTTGGCGTTGTGCAGAGCCTAGGGAGTATGGTGTCGATAGGAGGGACAGTGATTGTTGAGACGTGGTCGCGACACCTACTGGCTTAGGAACTGCTCTGTGTTTCCTTTTAAGTTCAGAGTATTTAGTTAGTACAGCAGTGTTAGTAATCGACTCTGTAACAATGAACTGTGTACAAGTTAAAGGAGCTATTTCTCTAGTTTACCCGTATCCCATTCTGTGCCCACAACTGTTTGACACTGAGTATGTCACTCAGTACGTTCTGGCCAGGGTCCTATGTACCAGGATGCGAGATATATATAATAATGATCTACCCCATTTATTTAAAAACCAACCACAAATGGTGTTGTTTGCTGGCGATACTTCTTTAATATTTAAGGTAAACAGACGTGCCACAAATCTCGACGACGTAAACAACGCCCTACTGCAGGTTCATAATTGGTTCACCGCTAATAATTTAGTATTAAATGGGAAAAAAAACGAAGTGCATAAGATTTGCTCTACCGAATGTCAAAAGTAGTGATAGTGACATAGTATTGAACCAAGAGAAACTAGAATTCGTCGAAAATACTGTTTTTTTGGGGATCACGCTCGACTCAAGGCTACAATAGGGTCCGCATAAAACATCTCTTGCAGGACGGCTGAGTTCAGCAGCATATGCTGATAGAAAAATTCGTCAATTTACTGATGTAGATACCGCGAGGCTAGTCTATTTTAGTTATTTTCATAGTATTATGTCATATGGTATTTTACTATGGGGACGGGCTGCACACATCGAGTCTATATTTATTCTGCAGAAAAGAGCCATCAGAGCCATATATGATCTTCGTAAGCGCGATTCTCTTAGGGAACTGTTTAAGGAAATTAACATCATGACAGTACCTTGTCAATACATATATGAAAACATCATGTACGTTAGAAAAAATCTGCATTTATTTAGTAAAAGAGGTGACAGACACCACTATAGTACTAGAAACAGGGACCAACTAGTACAGCCAGGTTTCAGGCTAGCTAAAGTAGACTCATCTTTCATGGGGTACTGTTTAAAATGTTACAATAAAATACCTCCCCACATTCTACAACTGAATGAGACGAAATTTAAATCTTTTATTAAACGCACACTATGTAGGCAAGCATATTATAAGTTGGGGGATTACATTGATGATAGAAATGCTTGGCTCAATGCTGGTCCTGCTCCACAACCATAGGGGCAAACTAATTGATTAACATGTGAAGTTATTGTGGAAGCTGCAGAAGATTGTAAAAATATCCTTGCATTGTATAGATTCAATTTCTTAGTATTATATAATTGCATAGCACATGTGTGAGTACTATGTACTGTAAAGCTGCCATTTACATTTAGTTATCATTCATTGACTCGAATTTGCCCTGGCGGTTGAGAGAATGTCATGCTCACTCAAATGTCTCGCTGGTGGTGGCGGGTGTGTCGGATCATTCGGTTCCCTTCAAAATGGTTGAGTTGAATGGTGCTGATCCATGCGTCATGTTCGTGAACGGGCGCTGTCAGTTGGGACTGATCATCTCTTAGCTGCCATGGTTTATTTTAACTACTTTGTTTATAAATTGTTGATCTAATCTTTTACTCTGGACACTCTTAATATGCACATCTTTCTACATCATTCTCACATATATATGTTATCTCAACATGAATGATTTAACCAAGATCTTGTAAAAATATTTTGGTTGAAAAGAGTGTCCATGGAGTTTCTTGCCCATTTTTCTCCATAGAGATCTACGCTTTGGAATGGGCAACTACAGTACTTTCACAAGTTATTATGCTTTGTGGCTGGGACTGTAGCTTCGCCTTCTTTGTTTTTCTGACATTCAAGTGCCTGTTATGGTCTAATTGAAATAAATGCTTTGAGTTTGAGTTTGAGTTTGAAGGAGTTAACTCCTATGCAAAAATTACGTACTAGAAACAAAGGACATGGACAAAAAAGTACATTCCAAATACACTTACATAGTCAATATATTATATTAAGGAAAATAGAGAAGTGAATTGTTGCGTAGTTTTTAACCTCTCTGAACTTGTCAGTATTGATTACAATATAATAAGTAGTGCAAGTTGAATTCAAAGTCTCATTTGTCAACTTTAGCCATTATGGACCATAGAGAATAAATAATAGAATAATAGACGTTCTACACCACGCATACTACTTGTAGATATGTATGTCAAATGAACGACAACTGCTCTTACCTGGAACATTTTATTTAAACAAAACTGTTTTCATTGGTATTTCTTACATGTAATTAAATTGTATTTTGAAGAGTTGATATGTAAGATATATTTATTTCACACAATTATAGTTATAACGTAACCTTACCTTAAAACGGAACGCGTTTTACAATGTCTCATTGTCTATGTCAAATTGTTGGTATTGCGCTTGCACGGATCCTCCGTTACGTACGAACTGTTTGTGTTTTTGCGAATATCTTCTAATATTTTTGACTCTGCTTATCTCTACGGACTGATACCTTCTACTACCTGATACCTGGCTATTAACAATGGACTCGGATTTTCATTGCGTTTCGGAATTTGCTTTGTGAATCAATATGAGGTGCATCAACTGTGGAATGGCCTTGACAAGGTTGCAGAGGCTTTCGCGTTGGATAACCCTTGCTCAAGTAGAAAAACATCATCAGATTATTTTTTTTAAATTTTATTTTGTATGTTTTATGGTTTGCGATGTTATTTTACAGTGCATCTTATTTTCAGTTGCCTCCGGATACATTTATTTGTCATCCATGCTTCCTATTATTAAATACCGAAGCTGGTGAACAAGATAGACTACTGGGGCATAACATGGTTTGCCTTGGTTGTGGAAAATCTGTGAAGAAAATAAGACACCATGAAGTCAGTATGGAGTCTACATTGCTGTCTATCCTATTATCGGAAAATACTAATTATGTGGTAAGCATTTTGTTTTTAATTATTTTAAATACATAGTTTTTATAAATTATAAAAAAAAACTGTCATTTTCATTTTGGGAAGGTTGTACCTAATGTGTCTTTATACCACAATCGTGACGTTCATTATGACATCATACTTCCCATCTATACTTCACTACATAGTATAAAGCAAAGTCGCTTCCCGCTGTCTGTCTGCCCATGCTTAGATCTTTAAAACTCCGCAACGGATTTTGATGCGGTTTTTTTTAATAGAAAGAGTGATTCAAGAGGAAGGTTTATATGTATAATACATGCATAATATAGTAGAGAAACACTGATAATTTTAGAGGTTTTTAATGTAAGGTCGAAAATAAACATTTTTTTTGCGTTTACATTGCAAACGCTGGCTGAACCCTACGAGATAGATCAAAATAATGTACTACAGTATTGTACACCTTAAAAAGGTCTACAAAAAAGTCCGCGATGGTATATGTCTATCTCTTAACCCTTTATAAGGCAAAGGGAATATTTTTCCCACCATATTTTTCAGCTCATTAATTAAATAAAGTGTTCCTGGTAGGTATTCTATTGTTGTACAAAGGTTATTTAAAGACTTATCAATCACTCATTAAATATTCAAAACTCTTAAAAAAAAAAAAAAAAATGTATTTTATTTTCTACCAATAATACCTGTGCCTATTTGGCATTATTTTGCGATTCCCGGATCGTTATGCCTGTTAAAGGGTTAAGGATAACCCACAATAACCATTTTTTATCCTTTACTTAACATGTTTGTATTGTCTAATGACAAAAAAGCTGTGAACGTCGCGCGTCGTATATAAAGACATTCTGTAGTATATTTAGTATCAGCATTGCACCCGTGCAAAGCCGGGGCGGGTCGCTAGTAATATCATAAAGCTGAAGAATTAGTTAGGTCAAATGTTTTCAATTAATGTTCAATTCGAAATCCGACTGCGGCTATAAATAACATCAAGCTATGACTGTCGGGAGCTGAGCGGGGGTGAAACCGCGGGGCACAGCTTCATAACATACTCGAAAACCAATAAAAGATTGAAATATGTTTAAAAAATACCCTTGTTTTGGAATATTATATAACTGTACTTTGTTTTCAGCCCTCAAGAAACAACTATGTCTGTCATGTTTTTTGGATGCGAGCAGATAGACAGGCATCGCACGACTCATCACGAGCTTTGGACGACAATGCAGCAGTCCCGAATATTCAAGTGGTTAGCCCACCAGAGCCACCTCCTTTACCGCCTGTTCAAAGTGGACCACTTCGAAGGGAAAATAGTAATATATTATTGCCTGCACTGTATATTTCAACAATGCAGAAATAGAACATTACATTTGGTCCCACATTTCCTCAAAAGAATATTATTGCAAGAACACAGTTTCTATGTTCCTCGTCACGTCATGTCCCTGCGACAAATAAATATTTTTTCTTTCTTTCTTTCTTTCTTTTTTCGTAGCTGTAGAGTGTGTGAAGTACATTTGTACAGTGATCAGTGGCATTTATTACCTCAAATGAATGAGACATATTCTACATTTAGTGCTCCCATATAGCACTTTTTGGTAGCCGTTACGAAACAATTCGACACTATTGTGTCGACACTTATTCATTCTAGTAACATATTTTGGTCGCCGAGTCGACTTAGTTCCGTCGCTACGACTAAAAATGGGGAACAGTCGACACAGTAACATTTGGTTTTTAAGTTACGTTGCAGTGTGGTAACATTGTTCTTAGTCTGCAACCACTTCTCAGAAATCATTCGTTCGTTCATTCGTTTTCGTTCTCTTTTTGTTCCGCGACTGGCGTGAAGTTAAAAAATAATAAGAAGAAAACATCAGCCATCACTGTATAATAAGGTAAATTTTTATTCATATTTTAATTCGTTTTTATTGTTCAAATCTATGTGGGAAATGAATTTCATTGTGTAATTTGTTCAAATAGTTTGAAATTTTCAATGCGCCACCTTAAAATTGTGATTTAACCTTAACCTTAATGTAAACAATAGTTTGTAAAAACAATTAATAGTTTTACTAACAAGTCTTTACATTCCTAGAGCTTGGAAGCTTTTGCTATTATACATTTAATACTAACTATATGTTATGGAACCAAAAATGAACCACATTATTGTTAAAATTAATTAGAAACCGTATTTTTATTTAGAGGAAATATTCTAGTCACAACTGGTCAGGAAGTTACTAGATTGTGTCGACATATGTCGACGTGAAACCAGAAGTAGTTACAAAGTTACCGAATTCACAAAATGGTTTATTGCTTCCAGCGATTCTCAAACGTTCGGACAGGCCATGTTATCAAAATGTTTTCTATAGTTCTAACTAAAGAGGGCTCGTCCCACCTTATATCGGTTGTGCCTAGTACATGGGTCAACAACAAAGACTCTGTCCTGTTTTGGCCAAGGACGAGAAAAAACAGTGACCTTGAACTATTAAGGAGAAATGAAAAAAGTGTGCCTTCGGAGAACTGGAGAAAATTAAAATGTGTCGTGAAAGTAAAAGGCATAGCTACTTTTGCTGAAGGAATTAGATTAGAAGAACTGTATTCCAATTTTGAGGATACTGAAGATGAGGAGAGGTAAGTTTTACGACGTGTTTTATTCGACGAAGTGACGCGACCTACTACCGCATTTTACAATCCACGGCCCCGTGTACGTAAAATGCAGTAGTGGAGCGCGTCACTTCAGAAGTTCAGACTGGAAGAGCTCATGGACAATGCAGAATACGACTGAGTGCGCGAAGAGTGAGAAAGAGAGGTACGACCACGAGTCGGTCGGTCGAGTCCGTCTAAGGTCAGTTCACAGTTGAGCTGCGCGCTTCCGAAGGAACGCACGCACGTCATAAGAATGTGGTACCGATGAAGCGGTGAAATTTATTACGTTTACTAGACTGAGTGTAGATCAGTGCTTAACTATTGGATTCTATTAATTTCAGGTTAATAAACCGTAAGTACTTTTACACGTTACAAAGAATATGTAAAATACCACATGTTTGATATAAAATGGTATTTTTAACAGTGTTTTATGAACTTAGTGATTTCGAGTTTTCTATAATAATTTAAAATACCTACTTACTGACGGGTTTTTTTTTCAAACTATACTATTATTCATGTCTTGATTATTAAAACATTGCATTAGATTCAGTCTTCGCATTTTAAACGTTGTTAAATTTAAATTTTGTATTGAGACGTTTAGGACATTATGTTTGACATCAGGTAGGTAGGAAGGAGTGCCGCGCGGCGCGTCTTTGCCTTTAGGGTTCTTTCAGACGAGCGGCATGTTGCCAATAACTGCAGATACAACTGCAGCTATCGCCATCAGTCGACGACTGCCGCCGACGCTTGTCAGCGGCAGCCGCCACGCGCCGCAAGCATTGCCGCATAAAATATTTTAGGCAGAATATTTTTTTTTTATTGTGGGCGCGCGGCCGCTTCTACAAAGGCTGGCAATTTGAACAGAAAATCAATCGTTTCATCTTTCGAATAGAGTTCATTATTAGTTGTAGGTGCCCTTTTCTATGAACATATTGAACCGAATTAAGACCTTATTTTTATAAAGTTAACCGTGTAATTCGGTTGAGCTTCCTTATTCCTTGTAAAGTCTGGCCACCTGTCGGCGGTTGCCGCCGCGCCGGACCTGTGTCGACGACAGTCGTCGACTGATGGCCAGACTACAAGAAATAAGGATGCTCAACCGAATTACACGGTTAACCAGACGTAGTGAATCAATCCGGTACCTTCACTACGTCTTTACTTACGACTCAGTCACACATGACCAGAATATATATACGCTATGTAGGTATATATTCAAATTGAATTCATTTATTACAACGAAAAGTTAGGGCCCTTTATTTATTCTTAGTAAAGAAAACTAAAAATTACTTAAGACTAGTAATGTGATAAATAATAATATTACTGCGTACGTAGAGTTAGGTATTGCCAGTAATTTTACCGCCAAACGTTCGGCCACCTTAAACATCCATATCTGTTTTTTTTTTCGTTTGGCCATCTCTTGAAATATCACCTCTTAGATAATAATTATTTTTACAGATACTACAAAACTCGTGAAAACAATAGAAAACATCCAGCTGAAAAGTCAATTGTGGAAGATATACTAAATTTAAATTCTGATTTTGAAATGATGGAAGACAAAGAAATTAGAAAAGATAACGATAATGTTACGATCAAAACAACAATGAATGAAGACGACTCAAATATATATTTTAATCACGCCAGTACCAATTATAACACTATTGAAGATACCGTAACCGAAGCGATTGAAACGGATGCTTCAAAAATAATAGTAACGAATGAAAATTTAACAACAATTCCCGAAACAGAGAGTCAAAGTGGTGAAACTTTAATCAGTTTGAGCTTGATTGAATTCAATCAAATCATAACAGAGAACAGTGGGTTAAAAGCCGAAAACAGTATTCTCAAAGAATCTAATCTAAAGTTCCAAAATCGTAAGTGATTCCATTCGACGTACCTACTTCGCCGGTTTTTTTTTTTTTGCTTGTAGGTGCGTTTTGCAAATACTTAATAAATATTCATATTTTTTCTAGTTAAAGAAGAAACTGAGAGAGGCTTTAAAGCAATACAAGTACAGCTGGACAAATTATATGATATTCTGAAACATAAACAATCTAATAATGAGACTGTTAGTGCTGGTACTTCCGTATCAACAAAGTTTGATGAGGAACTAGCTCGGAGGAATATTGAATTTCCAATTAATTCTATAAAAAACTTAGAATTACTAGAAGATCAACTCATTGACACGGATTTCGAAAACGTTTTGGTAATGGATGTTGTTTTTTTATACTATGAAATATTTATCATGGTTGGTTGGTCTATATAGTATAATATTTATTTTTATTAATATTTCAGGTCAAAAATTTTTCTAGAATATGCGGTACGAGTGGAATGTTAAAAATATCAAAGATTGGATTACAGTTAACGAGATGCTTATTCACGGACGAACTCCTTAACCAGTTAACCTGGAAAGGCATTAAAGGCTGTACTAAAGTACCCTTTATGAACTACATCAAAACAAGAAATATGTTTTTTAAAATTATACATTTGGCTGACAACTGTTGCTCTGCAAAGGATTCTGACGCATTTTTGCAGAACAGTGCGATAAAACATAGTGGCCAGCGCATGAAACGAAATTCGTAAGTGCGAACAACTACTTATTTTCGATTTATTTACATCTGCACTAAGTTACTCCAACTGCGGCTATTTATACTAAATTTAAGTTCTGTTTTACGTTACGTACACACTGTATGTTGATACCTTTATAAATTATCTGCCTTTAACTACAGTGCGCGGCATAAAATAATGTTTTAAAACGTCCTGTTTTGGTTTTAGCTCTGAAGTAAAAATAATCAACCTAAAAAAAAAGAAAATTGAAACTGAAAAGAAGACTGCTACTGTGAATGAGGATCCTTCTTCAAACAACTTAAAAACTATAATAATACATACTTCAGATAAAGAAATTTTAGATGAAGAGATAAATGAAGGATTGCAGGATGGGATACTTGAAAAGGAAAATAAAATCGGTATGTTACTTAAAGAATAACGACATTAATTTCATATAATTATCTTTAATGAAAACAAATTAACTCTAAAGTCATTGTACGTTTTAACAGATGATACGCCAGACACAAAAAATCGTTCCATTAAAGCATCGAAAACAGTGACAGTACTCTCTGATGTAAAAATAAACAACAAGACAATCGATTCAAAACATGAGACTAAAATGATGAATATAAGTTCTGACGATCTACTTCTATGTACAGTTTTCGAAAAAAATGCGGAGTGCAACAAAATTACAAACAGCGATTAAACTAATCATTTATTTAAGATTTGATTGATGTAATTTAAAGTAATTTACAGTTAAAAATGGTGAAAGGTATAATTCCATCGCATGCAGAAGACAGTCAGCTGCAGCAAACGATGACGCCATCAAAAATTTTAGCGAATTTTTTTTGTTATTTTGTTCTCTTTGCCCGATGAAAGTACCCATGAATATAAACAACTTTTTGTATCGGACCAACTTCCAACACGAAAAAATCAGCTGTCCCATACATTTTGGTGTAGTACCTAGGTGGGTATTAGAATTTTGTATGGAATAGCAGTTTTATTCCAAGTAGAATAGTGGGTTCTTTATAAATAGTTGTTTATATTCATGGGTACTTTCATCTGGCAAAGGTAACAAAACAACAAAAAAAATCGGTGAAATTTGTGATGGCGTCAGCGTTTCTTGCAGCTGACTGTCCTCTGCATGCGATGGAATTGTATCTATGTAACTGAAAGTTTGTAATTGTTTTGAAAAGTTTTAACTGACGAGTTACGTTTGTATGTTTTTTTTTTATATTTTTGATAATTTGGGTTAATTTTTTAAAAAGATTTATGTGATTGTTTGAGAATAAAATTATAATGAATGTTTTTATTTGTTTATTTTCTTTCCTAATGTTGTCAATACTGGAATAAACACCATTTGAGAGTTGGAAACCATAGATGTAAGTTTACATTTGACATCATTTAGATTGTATTTCTTTAATTCTTCAAGTTCGTAAGGAAGTAATGTTGCATAAATATTAATATGGGAAGAATTAAATGGTCGCTCAAAAAAATTACATTTGTTTTTTATATTCCTTCCAACGATTTGTATGTTTCCTTGATCAAAAGTTGCGAATTTCATTTCTACGATATTATTATCGGTAGTTAAAAACCATTTATCTTTCATGTATTTCGAAAGCTGGTAATTCTCACTCATTTTTACAGTAGTAAATACTTTTTCACCCTTATCCAACAAACTTTCATATTTAACAAGAGGATACATCCGTTTGGATTTGTGGTCCTTGATGTTTAGCTTTGACAATTCCTGTATGCGATTCGCTACTTGCGCTAAGGGTTGGTCGCCTTTTCGTAAAAGGTTTTTAATTCGAAACAACATACTTTCGAATGGATATGCACTTAAAGAAGGTAGAGAGCCGAACCTTGAGACATCATTTACAATATGACAAAGATTATGAATATTACTGCTCACAGAATCATGACCGTAAATTTCTGCGAATTTTTCGATGTAATCAACAAAAAGTTTTTCAGCTATGTGCCGGTAAGATACATAGACATCAGAATAACAAATAGTGGCGGCACAGAACAATGTTAAGAAATGTTGATATACTTCACATGATAAGTGTTCTTTTAGCACTACTGGACCAAAGTATAACAAAAAGTTTTTGAATTCAGTACCTTTCCAAAAGTGAAGGGTATCTAATTCTCTCAGTCTTCCTTGATGTATTTCAGATGGAGTAGTTGATTTTATTTCCATTAATTTTCTTGAGACATCCTGAATTTCCCTTGCCGACCACTTAGTTTGGAAATTAAAACTGCCATTAGTCCATCCCAGTAAACATCTCTTCATTACACCCAAATCTAACAAATGAAGAGCATCTGCAATAGTAAAATCGTTAACAAGATCTATGGGTAAATCTTCGATTGGACTTTTTTCTTTATGGTGATCAGGATCTAATCGATTTCTAAATGAATGGTCAGTACGCAAAGGCATGTCAGTTCTGGGAAAACTCATATGCCGACCTTTTCTATCGTATTCTCCGATTACTGTACATTTCATGCATCCGTGGTAGCTATTAAACCCCACAGTACCTGCAATGAAAAATATCACGAAATAAGATACATTATATTTGAAATGCACGGAGGTACGGTAAACTACTTACATTACCTACCTAATCCATAGTAATGTAATTAATTATTGTAATTGTTTGTGGCATGCTGAGAATACCCGTGGGTGTAGGTAGCTACAGCAGTTATTTCGCATTATCGTGTATAGCAGATGAAAATCATGTAGGTAGGTAGTAGGTAGTTTTATTATTTTGCACTCACCTTTTATAAAACACCTCGCAGGTGTATCACATATGAAGCAACGAATTTTGATAGGAACGATTTGCCTTTGAATGAGTAATCCACCTTGAAGTATTATCTTAAGCTCGTTTACAAATGGACGCAAAAATAATTCCAGACACGGTTTTGTGCTTCCGAAAAATATTGCTATAACTAATGGAGCAACATCCATGCCGTCAATTTTACACAAAATTGGCCAAAATTCATTTTTTGTGCTGTTGGCTACGGGCAAGCCGTCTATGTTAAAAGACAAAAATATGCATGTCGGCAACTCTGAGTTCATTTGAGAAAAAACTTCTTTTAAACAATTCTCTATACCATTATACCAATATTTTCCATTTCCCATTGGTACTATGTTATTAAATTTTGGCGTTTTTAATAGACTTCTACTGTCTTTTGGTAAGAATTCTTTGAAATTCTTGTTTGAATTGTCTCTCAATATAGTAAGTAATTCCTTTAAGGCATTATGAGGAATCTGGTACTTTAATGCCCATTGCTGAATTTGGTCTCTTATATTTATAGAATGTATTTCGCTGTCAGAATCAGACGGTTCATAGCCAAGTGTATCTGCGTCACATTCTTCAGCTTCTGCTGCGGAACTGCTGGTATCCAGCCCCTCACTGACCTCACATATATTATGAGAGGTCACAACTGCATCTAATTGCACGTTTGACACTTCGGAAGTTGGTCCACCGGCACTATGTAGTTTGGAAATATTCTCTTGAATTTTAAATGACGAAGACGATGCATTTGGTATGTGGTCTGGAAGATATTAATTCTGAATTTTAATGCTGACTTAGACTTATGTGATTAATTACAATACCCACCAAATTTTAAGTGCACGTGCGCTCTATTAATTGGTTTCTATTATTTTTGTCTAATAATTATAATATTATGACCATTAGACAAACAACAAAGACCTTTTTAATTTTATAGGCTACGATTAAAAAAATATTTCATGTGGATAACCACTCAGTAACACTCTCTTACATGAACAAATAATGGAAATAAGTCGGTAGTTAATTTTGATAAAATTTCAGGTAAACACTATAAGATTTTGTATAGCAAACACAATTTATACCGAATAAATTTACCATCTGAAAAATTATGTACTTACTTGGAGAAAGATCTTGTGGAACCAATAATTTGTTAACTTTTCTGTAGAAAGTCGATGTGAGACGGAATCTTTTCGGTTCTTTACTCATTTTCAACTGCAATCATTTGATCACTTGTCGAAACAGTTTGAGAAACAGTGTCTTATTGTAATTTTTTAATTCACATTTCAGTAATATATTGTTCAGTAATAATGACGTAACATTACGACACCTCGTGTAAATACAAATTTTAAGTTATTATTCTAGTAACATGGTGACCACACCGCTACCACGCATTTTTACTCGATTGTACACATGTTACAAACTGAACACTTAGTGTTTAAAAATAAGTCTACACAAATGTTTACGTTACGTGTAAACACAAAGACTACTTAAAGTTACTGAAAAGTTTTCCGGTCAAATTGTGTACGAACTATTACCACACATAGAGACCAAACCCCACACAGTCACCATGTTTCGTAACAGTTACGAAACTGTTGCGACTTGTTACATCTTTATCATATCTGCGACCAAAAAGCGCTATATGGGCTGTCCATATAGAAGACATAATAAACATTATGAAGTCAAAAGCTAATTTTTTGAACTTTGAAAATGTCTTGGAAATGCCAAACCATTTTTGCCATTATTGGACGGGTCTTACAGTACCTCAGTTTTTAATTCTTCATATTCTTTTACCTGCTTTAAATGTGAAATAACCTAAACGAGCTTTAGCAATATATTTAATCAAATTAAGAACAGGCGAGAGTAATACACGCATGGCAACTCTTTTTGATTTACCTAGGTCAACATTGGAATTGATTATGAAAAAAGTTAGGTTGTGTCTCAATGAACATTTTATTCCTTATAATATTGGTGTGAACTATATCACTCACAGGGAAATATCTGAGAGGAACTTGAGAGTTCCTCAAGCACTATTGGGTGATCCTCAAGAGTCTATAATTAGAGATAGGTCAGCAATCGCAATATTTGATGGGTGGTCGGAAAGGAACCAAATTATGTAGGCGATTTTGAGAAAAGTTTGATTTAAGTGGACTGTATTTATAAGGATTGCGGTTATCGCCTAGAAAGAATAAGATGATGAACGGGCGATCGTGGATACGTGGATTTAGAGGGGAGCACGCCTTACCTTCATCCAAAATGGCGGCTGCTGGCGTCTTTCCTGCTTCGAAGCACACAACTTGATCACAGGAGTTCCTCACTGCACTCAATCACTCGATCACACCCGCGGGCGGCTCACCTTAGTTCTATTATAGTTTATATTGGAGAAAAGCGGTTTTGGAGCGGCGTGGCAAAGGTCCAGCACGTGGTCGGCTCGGGAGCCATACAGCGCACAGCTACTCGTTGAGACGATTCATTTCGGTCTGGTTAGCGTGTTTTTGCGGTTGGGAGGTAGGATCTCATCGCCCGTTCCGACACTAATGTCAAATGTAGGTACTAATGAGGGACCGAATTATTTATTAAAAATATGGCGGTACCATTTCCCCCCGGCTTTAAAGGGTTGCCTTTAAAAGGGACAAAAAATAAGATAAGCTATGTTAGGTGTACTACCGCATAACCTATCCACAGGCTTAGACAGCGTTATGATATTAAATTGATCTAAATCAACTTAAGCGGAATAATTATAACGAAAAACTACTAACTAAATACCTAAACTAAGAGGGAGATCCAACTTCAGGCTAGATCTCACTCACTGAGTTGGTAGCGGACAGAGACGTACAACAGGGCGTATGTAACTACCCTTCGCGGTTTTCACAGTAACAACGCGGGTTGTACCGTCTTTAGATGTATGTAGTTTCTCAACAATGGCTAAAGGCCATGAAAGCGGCGGAGAATTATCATTTATGACAATGACCAACGTACCCTCCTGTATAGGGGATGCAGAACTATTCCATTTGGATCTAGCCTGAAGCTGGTGAAGGTATTCTGAACGCCAGCGCTGCCAGAACGACTGCACGAGTTTATCAAGCAGAGTATGTCTCTGAAGCAAGCTAGAAGAGTCTGCTTCAGGAGCGGGAAGTGACGACAGTGGCGCTGTGTTCAAGAAATGCGCAGGAGTTAACGCGGATGGCTCAGTAGGGTCACTACTCAGTGCTGTGAGCGGACGCGAGTTAACCAGTGCCTCGACTTGAGCGAGGACAGTTAAAAGCTCTTCATAAGAGAGGATCTGTTGACCTATGACTTTGAAGAGATGCGTTTTAATTACTTTGACCATGCTTTCCCAACATCCACCGAAATGTGGCGAAGCAGGCGGAATAAACTTCCAATCAATGTGATTTATGGAAAGTTCTTCCTGTAACCGTGTTCGATATTCGTTATTGAGAAACTTATAAAGATCGCGTAAATAAGAATTTGCACCCACGAAACAAGTGCCGTTGTCCGTGTGCAAACACTGTATAGGGCCGCGTCGCGAGAGAAATCGTTTTAGGGCTGCCAGAAATGATACCGTGCTTAGATCCGTCGCAACTTCAATGTGCGTAGCGCGCGTCGTTAAACATGTAAAAATGCATAGCCAAGCTTTACGGCTTTTGACACCTCGACCACGCACTGGCGTGTACTGCAGCGGTCCAGCGTAATCACAACCGGTATGTGTGAACGCCTTATCTACCTGGTTGACGCGCTGGCTAGGAAGGTCGGCCATGAGAGGAAAGACCGGTTGAGGACGGAATCTAAAACAGACGTTACATTTATGTATTCTATGGCGAATTATTCGCCGTGCAGATAAAACCCAATATTTATGCCCGAGTAAGGACATAAGCTGCTCTGGACCGGCATGGAGATGTTTCTTGTGATAAAAATCAACAAGGAGGTCGACAACATGGTCATGACGCGGTAAGACATAAGGATGCTTGTAGTTGTAAGGTTCGTCTGAATTTGACAGACGACAGCCAACGCGTATGATGCCGTGCTCATCGAGAAACGGCTTGAGCTTAAGAAGCGGGGGAGAACAAGATATGTTATTTTTTAAATTTTGAATGTCGTTACTAAAATGAACAGCCTGTACAACTCGCAATAATTTATACTCTGCAAATTCAAGATCAGAGCTTGAAATAGAAGTCCCATTAGGTAGTTGCCTAAGAAACCTGCAGACGTAAACGATGGCGCGTAGTAACTTAGACCACGACGACATGCGTAGCGCGAGTGCATAAATCGGAGATTCCGCAACCTCAACGAACACGGGATGAGAAACAGTCTTCCGTTCGGGTACATCCTCGGCCTCTGCACTGTGGTCACAAGATTGTATGGGCCACTCTGACGGATCATGGGAAATCCAAGGAGGTCCACGATACCACAAAGAATGTTGCAGAAGTTTGAGAGGAGTAACACCACGAGAAAGGCAATCAGCAGGATTCTCAATACCGGCGACGTGATTGAAGCAAGTAGCAGGAACAAGTTCTATTAATTTAGTAACGCGGTTGGCGACGAAAGTCTGCCAGCGGTGCGGAGAGGAATAAATCCAAGCGAGCACTACCTTGGAGTCGGAAAATGCGTATATTTTATTTATGGGGTGGTGGGGCGAAACTGTGTCTTGAACCTTGCGGAGCAATTGAGACAACAGAAGGGCCGCGCACAACTCCAGTCTCGCAACCGAAATGGTTTTGACAGGCGAGACCTTGGACTTGGCACAAACTAACTGCACCGAGTAGTTAGTACCAATGCGGACTTGCAAATATACGACTCCGCCGTAAGCACGTTCGCTAGCGTCGGCAAAACCTATTAAGTTGACAGTACATCCGTCGACCAACCCAAGATGACGCGGTATAACAATTTGATTGAGCGCAGAAAGTTCAATGCAATATTGCTTCCAAGTGGTGACAATACGGTCGGGAGGTGCGTCATCCCACTCACACTTTGATAACCAAAGCTCTTTTATCAAGAGCTTGGCGTACAAAATTGTGGGAGCCACAAAACCCATTATATCCCATAGTCGAGCCACTGTGGACAGCATAGTACGCTTGGTGCACTTATCATCAGGTGGTGCGACGTCAAACCGAAAACTATCACAGGATTTATCCCAGCGTAAACCGAGAACCTTATGCGGTACAGACTTCTCAAACTCAATGTCTGGAGAAGCTTTATGAGAATCAGGTAAGTGTGTGAGAACCTCTTTATTGTTGCTTGTCCATTTGACAAGATCAAATTGGCCTCGCTTGAAAAGCTGAATAAGCTCTTCACAAAGCGAAATTGCTTGCGGAACGGATGAGACACTACAAGCGATGTCATCCATATATAAAGCGGAGGTAGCAACAGCTACTGCAGCGGGATAGTTGTCGCCTTCATCAGCGATCAACTGGCGGACAACTCGTAACGCGTGATATGGACTGGACTTGAGTCCAAAACAAACACGATTAAACTGATACAGGTTCACTATTGTCAAAACGATATAAAATCCTTTGAAATCTACGGTCAGATTCACGAACGCCGATATTGAGAAACATTTGGCGGCAATCAGCTGACAGAGCGACTTGGAAAAGACGAAACTTTATTATAATGTTAAATAAGTCACCCTGTAGATTAGGGCCGGCATGCAAAATGTCATTGATCGACTGACCCGATGTAGTCTTGCAACTAGCATCTAAAACCACGCGGAGTTTAGTGGTGGCCTTATCTTCGCGAACTACGCCGTGATGCGGAATATAATACGAGGGAAGAGAATTGTCCTCGTGTTTGACAACCGGACTCAAAAAACCTTTATTTATGTAGTCACGCATGACGTCATTATAGGCGCCGCGCAACTTGAGCGAAGCATCAAGTTTGCGTTCTAAACAATAGAAGCGTCTAAGCGCAGCAGCGTACGAGTCGCCTAGCGAATATGGGTCACCACAAAAAGGTAACGCCACAACATATCTACCACTATCGTCGCGAATAGTGGTAGTGCGGAACTGTTCTTCACACTCGAGATCCTTACGGCTCAACGAGGGCGGTGCGGAGATCTCTTCAAGCTCCCAGAATCGCTTGAGAAGAGAATTAATATTATTTTCTTGAAGAACAGCACAACAAGACGTAGTATAATGAGAAATATGTGACGTAGGTACAGTACCCATAATCACATACCCCAATACCGTCTCAATAGCGGGTGGCAAATTATGTTGTTTACTACGTACAACGTTAGGTAGAAACAAATGCGGTAAGACTGATGCTCCAATCAAAGCATCGATGTTTCCCGGCTGCGCAAAGTTAGAATCTGCGAGCGGTAACATCTCGAGGTGCGTAAGTAAGGACACGTCTACATGAGCGTTCGGCAATGTGTCCGTAACACGTTCCACGATAAGCGAGGAAATGTTAAAATTAATATCCTTATTAAAACGGGAATGTATTTTAAAATCTACGGAACCCTTACAAGATTTTTCGGACCCACCGATCCCCTTAACTACTAAGTTAGTATTTTTAAAGTTATTCCACAGTCCTAGGCGTTTGAAACAATCAGAAGTAATAAAATTACTTTGTGAAGCGCTGTCAAGCAAAACACGAATTTTGAGAGGTTTATCATGAACATCGTACACAATGACTTGCGCTGTCGCCAACAAAACCGTCGTAGACGCCATACATTGCGGCTTGGCATCGCGCTGAACATGACAAGTGCGCGAGCGTTGACCGCGTGCATACGCAACGGACGTCGTACACAGCGATACTTCGGACTGAGACGCGGAAGGCGAAGCCACCGTGGTATCGGCAGTCTGTACTTGTTTATCGAAATGCAATAAGCTGTGATGACGCTGATTGCATGAGCGACACGTTGTTTTACTCGAACAATTACTGGATTTATGTTTTATACTTAAACAATTAACGCAAACTTTATTTTCTTTAACGCATTTGAAACGAGCAGTCGGACTTAAATTATTAAAAGCGGGACATTTAAAATAGTGTTCGTGCACAATATTACTGCACAAACACTTGTGCGAATTATTATTATTAAGTTCCGAAAATGCTACGTAAGATTGTGGATTAGGGACCGAGTTAGTACTATTTCGCGATTTATTCGACCTTTGTTTACCATTATTATAATTAGACGAGCTAGATGAACTAGGCTGCGTATTATGATATATTCGGCACTGATCTTTGACGAAGGTAATAAAACTATCTATTGTGGGTATTTTATGATTACGTTCCGTCATCTCGAAGGCGCGAATGGTTTCCGTGTCGAACTTTTTTAAAGCAAGTTGTAATAACATAAAGTCGGAAAGATCTTTTAATTTTAAAATTTTAAGGGAATTAACTGCGGTAGCAAAGTTATCTATAAACAGTTCGAAATTCGAAACAGACGCGGGACCGGACAATTTAAGATTTAAAGCCTGATCAAAGTAAGTAGACGCGAGGACACGAGTATCCTGATACCTATCCAGGAGTGACTGGAATATGATCCGATAATTCTCAGCACTGGGTGTGACACCTGCAAATACGGACTGTGCCTTTGGCGACAGCTTACCTATTAAATAGTACAACCTGTCAGCATCGGTCAGAGAGCCATTATCGTGCACTGTAGATTTAAAACTAGCATAGAATAATGGCCAGTTCCGTATGTCGCCATCAAACGACATAAGTTCAATTGGAGGTAGTCTCGGCGCTCGAAAGGCCGGTGTGGCGGCACTGAGGTCCGCCGTACCCTCCAATTGCGATTGTATACGCTTGATGATACAATAAAGATCCTCGAATGCAGTGTACGTCTGGTAATTCGGCTGGGAATCGGGATTAATAGAAAGTAATTTTGCGTTATAAGCGTCTAACAACTTATGAAAGTCTGTTCGAATACTATCTACTGTTATACAATAACTAAGAAACGATTCTTTACTAATTTCGGAAGAAGTAGCGGTTTTTGAGCGCTCGTAAATGTTTTGAACACGCTCAAATAAAATATTACGTTTAGCTTCCAAGATTGTCAGCTCATTGTCTCCCGAAATACAAAGCTTCTTTTGTTGCGACATGTTAATGTGGGTATAAGTAAATAAGATCGAACGAAACTAAGAATACCTAAGTACCCACTATTTTTCTTTATGTAAAATAATAAATATCTAAATGTGTATGCGGTAGTAGTTATTCCTAGGTAGGCATTAACTATAAGCGGAAAAACTAAAAGATGCTTGAAATATGGAATTTACAAGACAACTATGATAGTTGGAATATTAATAATTAGGTATGTCAGTAGGCAGCTACATAAAGGTATATTACCTACTGGGGTGCGGGAAATAACCACGTAATGGGTATATAAATGGACTAGGAGTATAGCTAGGTGCTATAACTACCTAGGTAGGTACTTCTAGAAGATACCTACGCGGTATAATAGAGAATATGGATCATGAATCCTTCTCGTGTGAATCAAACAATGAACCCGCTCGTATGGAGGACCAAAAATGGATTCGCTCGCACGGAGGGTCAAAGATATGGATCCTTGGACGGATCAAGAAATGGATCCGGCTCGAAATGGACCAAAAAATGGTCGGAAAGGAACCAAATTATGTAGGCGATTTTGAGAAAAGTTTGATTTAAGTGGACTGTATTTATAAGGATTGCGGTTATCGCCTAGAAAGAATAAGATGATGAACGGGCGATCGTGGATACGTGGATTTAGAGGGGAGCACGCCTTACCTTCATCCAAAATGGCGGCTGCTGGCGTCTTTCCTGCTTCGAAGCACACAACTTGATCACAGGAGTTCCTCACTGCACTCAATCACTCGATCACACCCGCGGGCGGCTCACCTTAGTTCTATTATAGTTTATATTGGAGAAAAGCGGTTTTGGAGCGGCGTGGCAAAGGTCCAGCACGTGGTCGGCTCGGGAGCCATACAGCGCACAGCTACTCGTTGAGACGATTCATTTCGGTCTGGTTAGCGTGTTTTTGCGGTTGGGAGGTAGGATCTCATCGCCCGTTCCGACACTAATGTCAAATGTAGGTACTAATGAGGGACCGAATTATTTATTAAAAATATGGCGGTACCAATGGGACTTATAAATACTTGCAGAAAAGTGCAAACTATATGTTTCAAAAGAAGACATATAGTTTGTTAGGTAAAACCTTTTATGATCGTCTCTTGTGATGGTCACATAGTCGACGCTGTAGAGCCCTATGCTGCTACCCAGACCGATGCTGAAATTATGACGCACTTGTTTGAAAATGATAATGGACCTTTCCGAACACTTTTTAGGGAAAACGATATTTTCGTTTTAGATAGAGGCTTTAGGGATGCAATACCGTTGCTTGAAAATTGTAATTGTAGAGTATACAAACCTGAATCATTAGAAGAAGGAGCAACTCAACTCACATTTTCACAAGCTAATAAAAGCCGTAAAGTGACATTTTGTAGATAAGTTGTGGAAGTTGTGAACGGGAGATTTCAGAGGGACTTCAAACTGTTTAGGCAAAGATATTTTAATTATGCCTCAACCCATTTAATGGTTGATTTTAGAATTGCTGGGGCTCTATTAAATAAATTCCATCCTGTATTAAGGGATAGTCCTAATGCTGAAAATATCATACAAAGAGCATTGCAATATATGGATAAACCTAATCATCTTGGACAATTTATTAATGATTTTAATATAAACAGAAGACGAGTTATGTTTACTCGTATTGATGGTAACTTGCCTCAACTAAATAATTTCCCAGTTTTCACCTTCATTGATCTAATATTGTTTGCATTAGGTCCTTATCAGGTCAGACAAGCGCGTTCGTACTATGGTGAACATATTAGAGACACAGGCATATATAATAATAATAATAATAATTTATTTAATTCAGACCATTGATCCATATAGTGTTAGTAAAATCTTAACCTATTGTTAGTACATAAAAAGCTTAAATTAATTGGCGACATGTACGCCAGTACGCACATGCCTAGCTGCCCAGTGCCTAATGAAAGGCCCATCAATTTTGTCCGCCAGTGTAGCCAGTATGTTGTATATATGTTGTTGAAGTGTGTCTGGAACTAGAACACTCCCAAGAAATGATTATTCGGGATGGTGGGAATAATCCTTATTTAGTAAGAGGACGTATAAAGTCTCGTCATGTCTCCCAGAGAATTTACTTTGCATATATTTTATTTGACACTGAACATAATAGTGATTCTGTCTTGGAAGCTAGTTTAGGTTACTACTGTAATTGCCTCGTAGGGAACAGGACCGTTGGTTGTTGTTGTCACGTTATGACATTAATCTGGTACCTTGGTTGGGCAAGACACCAAAACAATTTACAAGCTCCAGCAGGATTTTTAGACAACATATTACTAAGTATTCAAGAATATTAAAACAATGTAACAAAAGGCCTTCTTGAAAACCTAACACAAATATTGTAAAGTAATATTATACAATCAATCCACTTGTGTTGTGTTGTGTACTTGTTTTAAAAGTGTATCGAGTATCTAGGCAAGATTTTAAGAGATGTATAAACCTAACAAAATATTTTTACTTATTTTTACCAATAATTGAGTAATTATTTTTAATCTTTTGTTTTATTTCGTGTTTCCCTTGTCAATTAGTAGTTATACTGTTGAAGAAAAACGTCACTTTCGGAGTCTTAATAAATGTGACAATAATAACATATAGGGTCTAACTTTTTAAACACGAAATATTTCAAGAGTAACTTTTACAAGTCGTAAAGTCGCCATAGCAACGAAAAAAAAATTATTTTCTGAATGTTTTTATTTTTACGAAATTATTATAGTTCTAAATATTCTTGCAACATTTTGCATAATACCTTTACTCCCTATTCTATGAATGAGACGCGCCCCGCACACGCCGCGGCGACGGGCGAAGCGCGGCGTCTTGTTTTAAACAAGTTGTTTATTTATTCTATGCTAGGCAGGCAGCGCGCGTGTGAGGTTGTGTTCGCACGTCATGGTAGCGTGCGACCGGGCAAGAATGGTAATAATTTCGCGTCCTGACTGTTATCGCACTTCAACTCCACCCACAGTAGTCTATGTGAATCTGGAAGCAAACACCTGCCCTGACCTGCTATTACATGGGGCGTAACAATATCTCTAGTGAATTAATGTAGGTAGTGGACATTCGAAAATACACCTCTGCCTATCTCTTTGGGGAATGCAGGCGTGATGATATTAAAAATAGACCAACGTATGAACGTAGGTAGACTTCATAATTCGATCTAGTCTTACAATAATAATAAATGTGAATTTAAATAACAACCATCTTAACCTAAGAAGATTTACGTTAAATAAATTCCCTCCGTAAACTTTACGAAAAGGAACTTAGGTGCGATCAAAAAAAATCATAATGTCCAGCATCTACCTACCTACACATCTGTAAACTAATAAACAGCTGTTTGCAATTCAAATTTAAAATTTTTGTAAAAATCTCGAAACATTTCGTAACTCATATCGACTATGAGCGAGCGTCGAACTTCGAATATTCGTCAGCTGATTTTTGGTTGTAGGTAAATTGTTAGTAGATCTGTAGTTGAATGATGGCTTTTAAACTCAATGCGATTGGTAGTGTAGTGTTTATCCTAATTTATGAATACCTAACCTAGTATCTACTAGGCAAAATTTGACGAACTATCTACAGTCTAGGTAATAATGCGTGGTCTAGGTACAAATCTACACTACACTTGACTAGCAAGACGCGTAGGGACGGTCTCAATGATCTAGTGATTTGTTTATTTAGTGTTTGATTCCGCATGGAACAAATCATCTACAGATATTTGATTCTGGTCTCGGTGTTCGTGCATACTAAATTTGTGTTTGTAGACATATCCACTACACACAAAAAATCTTACGTGTACGCCAATGTTTAATAAAAGAAAAACATAGGTTATTGATTCTAATTCCCCATCACACTTCATCAGGCTTTGGACTGGCGAATTATTGATACAATAATTTGATTAGGTAGGTACCTACCTGTTACCGTATGTTAAAGCTGTATTACCATAAAAATAATGAAAAATACTTACTATTGTTATGGTTCGTACGTCAACGTAAGTAGTTAGTTGGAAACATGTCTATTTTACACTTAATTCAGTTACGTTACCCTATGATACCTTACGTTACCTTTTACGAATTACTGTACAACAATTTGGCGTGTTTAAAAATTAGAATCAACTTAACAATAATTTAAAATGTACATACTTACCTAATACCTACGTAGTCATTACTTAAACACTATTTACACTAATTGTTGCACATATCCGCCCTGCTGTTGGACGCAGACGGATAATAAGAATAAGTGGAATATCTTCCAGCATGGTTGCTTGTACACCTGTCAAAAACTCCATATTGTACGTTTGACCATTAAGCCGATCCAGGAAAACAGGTCCCAACAGTCTATCACCTAGTAACCCAGCCCACACATTAACACTGAACCGGGTCTGGCGAGCGGCGTCTGCTGTGCTGGCCATTGGATGTCGCAAAAAAAAATCGAGCATGTCATCCTCAATTCTTGCTGACACTCGTTGCCTGCCTACGTCTGCAGCTGGTGGTATGTAGACCCCATAGTCCTGGTGCCGCTGTACAGCACCTAGGATCGTCTGCAGAGATGGTCTTCTCCCATAACGCTCCAGGAAGAGGGCTTGTGCTCTGAGCAAAACATTTCCACATTCCCTGTAGCACTCCACCATGTTCTGGTACTCCTGGTTCGTGTACCTGTATTTCGGTATTTTTGCGAATGTTGCGCGACCGGCTGTTTGTGTTTTGACAGCGCGTGCGGCTCGTCACGCGTTCCGAGCGGGACTGAAGAGGCGCGCGCGCGGGGGGTGGAGCGCGGCTCTATTGTATGAGTACAAGCCGCGCGCGCTTTGACCGCACCGCTGCGCCGGCGGCGTGTCATTGAAGCCGGCGGCGCGCCGCCCGCTTCAATGACAGTAGGCAAATACGACGTAGTAGTAAGCTAGCGTAATGGATGTTGAAAAATAAGGAGCCAGTATTTATTTTGTGGGTCAATGTGGGTGGGTTTTATTTCATGGGTGGTTTTTATAAAAATAAATTTTTTTTTTCGTTGCTATGGTGACTTTACGACCTATAGAAGTTACTCTTGAAGTATTTCGTGTTTAAAAAGTTAGACCTTATATACTTTGTCTCAGTTTTCTGTCAGACTTTCTCAGTTCAGTAAATGTTAATCAATATATGGTTAAAAATCCTTAGTTCAGGTAGAATGACCACCTGAAATAATTCACAGCAGTTCGCTATTTTAAAACGCCTTGAGGTTTTTAATAGCAAAATCATTATTCATACACTTATTGCCAGCACATGAAACACACATGAAACTGTTTACGTCTAGTTATTTGTAATGACAAGTTTTTTGAGCTTTTTGTTTTTTGCAATTTAATAAGGCAATATTCACGAATATGAATACAACACATCAAATTATGGAAATTAAACTTTAAATATAATTAACTACGAAAATTATTTTTTTTTTTAACTCACCTTATAGTTAGAAATAGTCTTTCTTCGGGTTTTATGCTTTTATGAAAATTTGTGTCTTGTTTTGAAATCTCACTCCTTATTGAATCAAATATGTAATCAAAACAGTTGACAGTCATCCTGGTATATCCAAAAAATCTTGAAGGATGTTCTCTCAAATTACTATATAAAGTATGAAATTCACCATACCGTTCTTTTTCTTTATTAATTTCGTGCACACCAATTCTAATTTTTATCATCTCCCACTTCAGATATGAATTTTCGGTTAAAAATAAAAGATCGTCGTCCATGTTTACAATCTCTGACAAAACGTCAAACTCGCGCAAACGCCTGGCGGCCAATGTGACCACGAACTCGCCACGTCTCCGCGCCCGCACTCGCCGCCGCGCCCGCGCTTTCCAACGTGAACAAGTACTTAAATTATAACAATTGAACATAAATACTTTCAATATTGGCTGAGGATGTAATAGTTGATAACCATTATCTATTTACGCATTAATTTGTAATTATAATAATTAATAGGTACATTTATTTTCATTCCAGATCCTATTACTTCACACAGATGTGCCACAGTTTCCAGAGATAATGTGCCCTTGCATGCTACAATTGCTGTGGAAGATGTCCAAATTAACCAAAATATTGGTTAGTAAAGATAATTAATTATCATCGTATGAGTATTTTGCCTTACGTATCTTTTTATTTAGGATATAAAATACCTTAGGAAGGTAGGTATACAGGGTGGAAAAAATCAATGGGCCCTGAAGAGAAGTCACTTTAAATCCTTAAGATAGATTATTTTACTTATAGCACTACCACTGCGCCATTCGGGCACGGTAATATTATAATACAGTAATGTAACTCGGCCGCATGATAGAAATAAATGCCTACAGCCACGCGGTACGTAAACATGCGTTAGGGCTGACCGTCCCCAGCATTTTAATTACATTTGCCTACTTTCTGTTTCTATTTAGTTTTGTGATTGTAAATATCCTTTTTATATAAATAAATGAAATACTTTGTATATTGAATAGGAAGTGTTCAATAAAAATGCGTTGTTTTTTTATTGGTAGATTTAATTAAAAAAACATGTTTTTGTTTGAAAAACAAATCGGGCTTATAAATTTGCGACCGAAAAATATTTGCGCCTCGACTGAGTCGTACGAAATGCTTTATTGTTAAATTTTAAGGTATAATAAATCCGCATTCTTATATAAAGCTTAATTAAAAATTGTTTTGGGAAACATGGACAAGGTGGAGAAAATGGAATATCTTTTACTTGGTTATAGATACCTGCAGCTACTTTACAATTTACATGTTTGGTTTTAAGTGAATTTCGGAATATTTCCTCCATTTTTTCTATATATTCCACAAAATCATCGTTGGGTACAATCAAAAAGCGTTATTGGCGAATCCATACAACCAAAAACAGCACAATATTTCCTACTCGTCATATTAACTGATTTTTAGAGAAAAAATCGCGCGGTTATTGTTAAAAAAACAACACACCGTCCGTTCGACACTGCGGTACAGCCGTGACTGTCTGCACCGCGAGCGCACCCCACGATCGAGGCGCGTAGGTATAGCTCGCGTTTCGTCCGTTTGTATGAAGTTGGAGTACTGTATTATAATATTACCGTGATTCGGGTCGTCAATCATGTGCGCCATTATGTCTTCTTTCATTACAGAGCATCACAAGAAGCAACAACGCACTATCACTACAAGAAGGCGGGTGAAACGCGTTGCTCTAACTAACTCAATCTGAGCATGCTTTTTTTTTTTTTTACGGATGGGAAATCATCAAACGACTTCTCCCGCTCTGGGTGGAGTGGGAGGGAGTGTCAGACTCTTACTGACTAAAACCCATCCATGTTCTTTCATTGCCCTTTGTGTTCCAGGGCCACGGTATCTCTTTCGAACAGTCCCGCAGCCCCGGCAAGCATCGGCCCTTGCGGGACCCTTCCTGGTTGCTGACATCTCTTTGAGGCGCGCGTGGAACACGAACGCGCCGTCGACACGGCCTGTCGTCATAAGACGGACGGACGGTGAGCTAACCCATTACTCACCGTCCACAGGCCCGCGCCTACGGTGGCCGGGAGCCACCACGTGGCCCCTGACGCCCGGTGCGTCTCCTGCGGCGGCTGGGACGTGAGATTCTCTCCCTCTCACGTCCCGCCACCTCCTTCGCTAGCATGACTGCTTCGCAGAAGGAGGTGACGGCTTCCCATTCCCTCTCGCTCCGGACCATGGCCTGAACCAGGGCCGGGCGCGAGAAGTCGCCGCCGCTGCGCCGATCGCCGCTACGAGGACACGGCGGAGCTCCGTCCAAGCGGGGCAGACCTCCACGGTGTGCGCTACCGTGTCCTCCGGACGATCCTCACAATGAAAACACCCGGGCGTTTCCTCCCGCCCGATTCGGTGCAGGAACCTCCTGAAACAACCGTGTCCGGTGAGGATCTGCGTCAGGCGGAAGATGAGGGCGCCGTGGCGCCTCTCTAGCCACTCCTCAAAGAGGGGACTTATCGCCACTATTGTGGCGTGCCCTGCACTGGGTTGCGACAGTCGCTGTCTCCATGTCGCCATGAGATCGCGTCGGAGGTCTGTCCGCTGAGCGGTGATTTGCCGCGGCAGCGGAGTTTCCCCCGACGTAGTGCCTCCACGCGCCTTTCATGCAGGCGCGCGAGGACTATCGCCTCCAGATCCCATGGCGGCAATCCGGCTAGAAGGCTCGCCGCCTCGCGGGAGATCGGGGGTACCCCCCGGACTAGCCTTACGGCCACCAACTTTTGGGGCGCGTTCAGGTAGTGGGCGGCACGCCGCTTAATTGAACGCGCCCACACCGGGGCCCCGTAAAGGGCCATGAACCGCACGATCCTCGCGTAGAGCCTACGGCAGGAGCCGTTTGGACCCCTCAGGTTGGGCAAGAGCCGCTTGAAGGCAGCCCCGGTCCGTTCCAGTTTGGGAGCCAAACGTCGGAAATGCTCAACGAAGTTCCACCGGCTTTTGAGGACGTGTCCTAGGTACTTCAAAGTCGACTCGACGCCGATGGGAACCCCTCCTACCGTCAGCATGGATCCCGACGGTGGCGCATTCCGAGGCCCATGAAAGCACATGGCCTCGGATTTGTGCAAAGCCACCTCGAGACCCAATTGCCGGATCCTCTCAACGACTATCGCATGCTTTATACAGAAAACTTACGCTAGTTGGAGTAAAACTAAGTAAGTGCCGCAACAAGGTCAAAAATCAGGCAAAAAAGATCAAGGCACTGCAAAATCTAACGACGAATCCCCAGTTTTTGAAAACACTCGACGAATTACCAAGCACATCGAAAATATTGACATTATTACAGTTCAGAGAGCATAAGAAAGGCAACAAAGGCCGTCGCTTCACACTAAAGGAAAAAAATATTGCTTTGTCCTTCCTCAAACAGAGCCCAAAAGGGTACAGATTTCTTAGAAAAATATTTATCTTGCCATCTCGCCAAACTCTCCTGAAGTTACTTAATATGGAAGATATAAATCAAGGAATCAACAAAAATATGATTCAGCAAATAAAGAAAGCTACTGAAAAAAATAAATTAGAACATAAAATATGTATTGTCCTGTTTGAAGAAATGTCACTCAAACCCAATGTGATATACAACGAACGGAAGGACAAAGTTTGTGAGTTTGTCACAAATGGCCTGGAGACAACCTGATTATGCAGATCATGCGCAGGTGTTTATGGTAAGAGGTTTAATAAAAAACTATAAACAACCTGTTGCATACACTTTTTCACAAGCTGCAACAAAAGGGCCTGAACTTGCGAAGCAGTTAAAAGCTGTAATTACTGAGTTACAAAATGCAGGTCTCACTGTAGTAGCAACTGTATGCGACCAAGGCACAAATAATGTAAACTGCATTAAACATCTTCTGCAAGAGACAAGGGGTAACCTATTGAAAAAGGGAGAAGAACCCCGAGACAACATTTCTATTATAAATGAACAAGAAATCATACCATTGTATGACCCTCCCCATTTTAATAAAATGCATACGAAATAATTTAATTACAAAACATTTGAGATATCAAAAAAACGGGGAAGTCAAATTGGCAAAATGGGCTCATGTCATGGCCTTACACAGGGAAAACCCAAGGTACAAAGGAATCCGATTGGTGCCCAAATTGACAGAAGCCCACTGTGACCCAAGCAAAATTCCCCGAATGAAAGTAAAAAATGCCAAACAAGTTTTCAGCCAAACTGTGGCATCGAATATGGGCTATCTAGCAGGTAAATTTCATCAGTCCGCACAATTCAATATTGCCTTCATTAGTTCATTTCTGACGATAACAATGAAATACAAAATATTAAATACTACAGTTTTACATTTACCCAGATGCGACATAAAACATTATCTAACAAACTATATTTTTTCACAGATAAGGGTATACTTCCTGCAGAAGCCAAAGAAACTGCAGACATCTTATTGTTCTTTGACAAGCTTTTTGATTCCCTAAACGGAAGCTTTGGGAAGGGTTATTCCCGCTCGGTAACACGCTTTCGTCAACACTGTTGACGATCGGGAAAAAAAGTTTCGTTCGTTCACATTGTTGACGAACGCTACTTATTATTTCGGATAATTCCCGTTCGGTAACACCTTTCGTTCCTGTCGTCAACACCACTGTTGACGATCAGGAAAAAAAAGTTTCGCTCGTTCGCAGTGTCCATGAATGCTGGTTTTTATTTTTAAAATATGGAAATAAAAATAAAACATGTCATGGATTTTCAAATGTTTAATTACGACGAAAGACTAGTTTAATTGATAAAAAATGTTGGATGTTGTTCCATTTGTAGAATTTAAGTTAATAGATTGCAAACTTCCCTTTGCAGCAGGCAGGTATAGCGATGCCGCGCCGATAGCCGGTAACAGTAGATAAAATAAACAATAGATTCGCACACTACCCCCGACCGGCCTATTCTAGTACGTTATCCACCATGACCTTGAATTAGCCAATCAGAGCACTGCAATAATAAGTATCGTTCATTTTGGGTAGCTAATCCTGATTTATGCATCGTACATACAGTATATTATTAGTTCTAAATTCGGACATGTCGGAACAAGATTTAGCAGGTAGTTCTAGTGGAAAATCCGTGTTAGTGCGTATAAAAAGAAAACATGGGACTGTTTTACTACATGGCGGTCGCCAATATTACACAAAAAGGCCGCATAATAGTGGTTTAGTTATTTGGAGTTGCTCTCAACGTAAATTAAAGTGCAGTGGAGTTTTGAGAATTAAGGTAAGTGAATTACCATAGCATTTTACGTAAACGTCTAAACTCACTTTAGCTTTATAAAAGTCCTATTATCGCTTTTTTTCACAATGATTTGTATGATGTTATGAATGATTTATATACCTACCTAGCCTGGTGTGGCATTTCTTGGCTTGGCATTGTTTAAAATACGATAACCAAAAATATCAACATATTTTGACATACCTACCTACCCACTCTTTTTTTTAATTATGCTGTGTTTGAAATATGCAAAACGTTTGTGTTTATTTTTAAGTTATGGCTTAATTGTAATGCATAATTCAGTTTCCAGATTTTATTAGCTTTGTTATATAAAAACATAATATGTTATGTTTGTTTACATTGTCGGATAAATAAGATAAATGTAGTAGAAACGAGTAGTTAACTAGTAATAAGTAGTAGTAGTAATAATATTAATAAGGTATAAAACGAAGTTTGAATGATAAAAATCAATCAATTTTAACATTTTATTAATTTCATTTCATTTTTATTTTATAATTAAATTTATTAATCTATTTATATATTTTGTTTTAGAACGACCAAATCATAGAAGAAACGCTTCATAAATGTACACCTAACTTTGAGAAAAATGAAATTGACGCATCGATTTATAATCTAAAACAAAAATTGATTGCACCAACGTTTCCAAGCGTACCAAAAACATATAACGCCGAAGTCGCATGTTTAAAAGAAGTAAATGCAGAGCTACTAAGCAATTTACCAACATTTAGTAGCGTAAAGAGTTCACTGTATAGATACAGAAATTCTGCAGCAAAATTGCCAAAAATACAATGTAAAACTGTAGAAGAAGTACAAGTGCCACCGGATTACCGAGATTTTCTTTTGGCTGACTATACGTACGGCAACACAAGAATCATTGTACTTTGTACAGAAACAGCAAGGGAGATCATATGTCAACTAGAAGATTTTTACGCAGTTGGCACTTTTAAAAGTTGCTCTCCTCCTTTTGACCAGCTTTATACTATTCATGGGGATATTGGAAGTACGGCAAACCACACAAATTTAATGCCACTGGTGTACGCTCTCATGAGTAACCGTACGACTGAATCTTACAAAATATTATTAATGTTGATAAAAGCGGAAATTCCAAAATGGAGTACGAAAAAATTCAAAACAGACTACGAGAGAGCAGCCATGAAAGCCATTGTTGACGTTTTCCCTTGTGTTGAGCTCAAGGGTTGTTACTTTCACTTTAACAAAGCAATTTGGGCTAAAGGTCGGGAATTGAGTCTTACTAATACAAAAAACATAAAGAAAAGACGTTTGGTGGCACTCAGCGCAGTTCTTCCTTTATTACCAAAGACTGAAGTAATGAACGGATGGGCTTGCCTATGCGCCATGAAAATGACGATTCAGCTGTGAAAAAGTTTAAAGCTTATATGGAAAAACAATGGCTAAAGGATAAATTTATACCAATATGGAATGCATTCGGGGAGAAACACAGAACTACAAATTCTTTGGAGTCTTGGCATCATAAGTTAAACTGTACTGTAGGTAAAAAAGGACCCAATTTGTTGCATTTACTGCACTGTTTGTATGAAGACGCTGCTTTTTATTCAGTACGAAATCGTCAAAGGCATATTGAGACGCCAGTGACGAAAAGAATTGAAAAATATAAGATCAAAGACGAATTTATACAGGACGCTCAAATAGAGTTAATACATGGTGATTTGACAGTTGGACATTTCCTTGAAATGTTGCGAAGTTAATTTAAAAAAAAAAACTATGCTGCTGATTATAACTCTTGAGGTGAATTATATAAGGCTGTCTATGTTATACGTAGGCTATGTCATAGAAGCAATGATATTGTTTACAATATCATTGAATAGAAGTCATAACTTTGAGTACCTATGTGATATAATTGAGTACCTATGTGTAACGAGTTGTGTCTCTGAGAATCTGAAAGAACATCGGCCAAATTCGACCTGACCAAAATATGAAACGACCACCAATGATTGATATATCAAAAAACAGTGACTTAGGTGTATATTTAATTACGGGGTCCAGCTTATTTTATTGGAGCCGGTAAAATAATTTAGCTTTGTAATAAAAACCCCATTTTCTTACTAATTTGTATATGTTTTGAACGCATCTAAACCCGTCCCGTTTTTATCTGTGGTTGACGTTTCATCATAACATTATAATGACACTACCAGTATGCGTTTACTTTTTTAAATACTAGATTTTATTGAAGATTTTTCATTTATTTTCGTAGTGTATTATCAATAATATAATTTTTAGATGGGGAAATTGATTAAGTATTCCGAAATGAGTTGCAAATGATAGGTTGGCATTTGTACTAATTCGTAGAACGGAACGTTCTATGATGACATGAGAGCTGTCAAAGCGTTTACCGCGCAGTCCTTCGTTCGTTGCTCTTGTGTCGTTGCGTACTTAGAACATAGTAGTATATAAACATAGTATTGCTTCGAGGAAGCAATACTATGTTTATATTTTAATAGAAAATGGTATATCAGGGAGAGAGGGTATAGCAGAGTATTGTTGCAACTGTTTGGTAGGGCGACGCACAGTTGGATGTTGTGCCCATGTCATGACGATTGTGTGGTACCTTGGATGGGCTCGACACCAGTCAAATATTTCTGCACCTGCTGAATATTTAGATTCAGTTGTTGTAAGGGAAGACATAGAATAAATTAATACTTAAAACCATATTGGTGTTTTATTTAAGGTGTCCTTTTATTATCTTTATTCTACTGATCTGTGAGATACGACAGATATTACGTTATATTTTTAGTATAAGATAAGGCAAGGAATCATTTTATATATTTTCATAATAATTTACAACTTACTAACAGTCTAGCTTGGCTGTTGTATAATCATACCCTGATTCATGCACACTGCGCTGCACCTGTCTAAGGTACATAACAGTGAAAAGATTAGAAAGCTTATTGACTCATTTTTGTGGTTTTAGCCATTGACTTATAAAGTTATTTATTACTGTTTTTATATCAATGGTTTTAGCTGAGGTCCGAGTCGTAGTAGCAGAGAGTCATAGCTGCAGACGACTTATTACATCATAACCTCAAAAAAGACGCAATACATAAGTGTACCGTTATATGATCCTCGGCTTTTAAATAATATATTTTTATCAATTTGGGATTGATGATTGTGCCTAGGGGAACGGATTAATCCATACACTAGTCATGTTCGCGGTATTTTATAGCCAGGTCACAGCATGTATGGGCCGTGACCGATGTTCTTTACTTCTATAGGACAACAAATTATTATGTAAATTATTGAAAACATGTGATTATCTGTGATTGCAAGTGGACCCTCCAGGCCTGCCGGGGCTGCGGGACTGTTCGAAAGAGATACCGTGGCCCTGGAACACAAAGGGCAATGAAGGAACATGGATGGGTTTTAGTCAGTAAGAGTCTGACACTCCCTCCCACTCCACCCAGAGCGGGAGAAGTCATTTGATGATTTCCCATCCGTAAAAAAAAAAAAAAAAAAAAATCTGTGATATAAATGCTTAGGTATTTACAACGCTTTAATTAAAATAAATACCTATTGTATACGAAGGCAGTTCCATTATTTTTCGACGTTTTTTCAAAGTATCACATTAACTAGTTAAAGCCGTATAAACAAAATATTTTAAATGAAAAGTTATTTGATTTTTTCATTGACGTTGAGTGTTTATGTTTTTATATTTATTCTGCCTAGTGACAGTAAGTGCAGCATTATTGTTTTATAATCAGTTTTAATTTGTTATTGTAATTAAACTGAGTAATTAACAATACTGTTTATTTCTAAGTGGAAGTGTTCCTTGCAAGGAGGTAAAAATATTGTACTGTAAAAATAAATGAATTACTTTCAATCAATGATTGGCAAAAAGACTAATATCCCAAATCCAAAAAAAATATAACTTGCGTTTGACAACTGTTGATTGGTTGTTGTGATGTCTTATGTCACAGACGCTTGCCCGCTTGCGCTCAGCGTTGCCAACTTAGCGGATTTCCCATCATATCTAGCGGATTTGGATACGTTGAAAACGGGAAAAAATCTGTCTAGCGGCTGACGGCATATTTAACGGAACAAAAACTATCTTCAGCCAAATGTTTTTATATGAATAATTTTGTATGATGGCAATAAGATAGGTCAAAGACCTGTATTGTACCTAGCCAATAAACTGCAATGTTTATGAACGGGACTTACCTGCTAAGTAACCGGAATCCAATGTATACCTTTTACATATTCTCAATAATGTAAACATTGGATACTACTATAGCGCGAAGCTGAATAGCTGATGAATGCTAAATGAAACAATGAAAGTGTTGTGTTGGTCTTTGTAATTACGTTAGCTTTTAATCAGTAACTTGTGTGTTGAAGAGTGTTCAGTGATTGTTCCATCAGGATTAAAAATGCCAAAAATACAAGATAAACAAAAATTTCGCAGTGAGTGGCTTCAAGATAAGTTATTTAAAGACTAGTTAGTACGTAAAGAAGAAAGTTCTGGCGAATCTGTTCCAGAATGCAAATTTTGTCGATGTATCGTAAGTAGCAGCAACAAATATTCCGATTTAAAAGCACATTTAAATTCTAAGAAGCACATTAACAACTGCAATATACTGGCACCATCGCACCAAAAAAAGCATGTGACGCTTACACTGCGCTTTTCATTGCTGAACATTGCAGCGTGATGACTGAAGACCATTTAGGACAGTTAATGAAAAAGTGGGAGGTGATTCTGAAGGGATTAAAGAAATGCAATTGCATCGAACAAAATGTTCCCACATAATAAGAAATGTTTTAAGTCCCCATTTCAAAGAAAATTTAAAGCTTTACATAGGAAATGGGAGATTCAGTCTACTTTTAGATGAGTCTACTGATATTAGTGTGACCAAATATCTTGGCATTGTCATTATATACTACAGCACATTAAGAAAGAAAATAAATACATCATTCTTGAAACTCGCGCCATTAACAGAATGTAATGCAGATGGGATAGTTTGCGCAGTTAAAGATACCTTGAATATACCTTGTTGAAGATACCTTGGATGAATTTGGTTTGGACTACAAAAACATTATCGGAATCGGAACAGATAATGCCAGTATTATGACTGGAGTAAATAATGGAGTATACGCAAAATTAGAAAGTGAAATTCCATCATTAGTTCTGTACGATGCGTGTGCCATTCCATTCAACTTGCTGTAACTCACGCTTCGGAAGGAACGCACCGCGAAATTTAGAATTCATGATTTCCGAAACATATAATTGGTTCTCGCAGTCATCAACACGGCAGGCTGAATATAAACAACTTTACATGACAATAAACGAAGATCATAATCCGCTCAAATTGTAAGAGCTTGCCAAACTCGATGGCTATCCATACATTCGGCCGTGGACAGAATATTAAAACAATGGCTTGAGCTTAAAACGCATTTCGAAATATCTCGCCGTAATTATACTGCTGAACTGTTGTTTAGAATGTATAAAGACGAGAATAACTATGCCTTATTCTCCTTTTTATGTCCAATATTAGAAGAACTACAACGAGTAAACAAGGCCTTCGAAGCCAAAAATGCCGACCCATGTAAGTTGTTTAAGGATTTGTCAACGCTTATCACATTTTTGGTCTCTAAAGTTGCCATGCCGCGGCCGAACATCGATCCTCTGACTATCGATACAGAACAATATCTGGATCCAAAACCATACCTTGGATTTGGCTTTGAATCAAAAATAAGGGAAATGAGGGAGAAAAACACACTGAATGAGCAAGCTGAGCAAGATCTTCGACAGCGTTGTGTTGATTTTATTTGTAAGTAAGTAAGTATTTATCTGCATAAAACATGGTATACATGGTGTTACAATAATTTACAATAAAGATCTTACATGTATTGCCAGAATTGTACTTAGCATGCATAATTATGTTCACTTAATACTAACATGAGAATTTGTTATCCATAATTTCTCATATAGAAATTTTTCGAGTTTAACCAGTCAAAGAATTTTCCCTTAAATAATCTGGAGTTTAAGTTTTTTATGCTACTCGGTATGTTATTATATATACTAACACAATTATATAAGCAGCTTTTATTATATTTAGCAAGCTTGGGAAGATCATGCAGAACGAGTATCTGTGGATCACGCCGGCTCCTTGGATTAATATCATTGGCTGATATAAACAGGTCTTTATGTTTATTAACGAACATACATATTTCAAATATATAAAGCGACGGCAGCGGTAACAAACCTAGTTTCTTAAATATGGGTTTACAAGATTTCTCAGAGTGCATCCCGTAAATTGCCCTAATGCACTTTTTTTAAGCAACAAATGCTCGGTTTATATCGGTACTATTTCCCCATATTATAAGCCCGTAACAATGAGAGCTGTTTTTAAAGGAGAATGCCCACGGCGCTATGGACAAATGTACTCAATTCAACATTGCTGTGTCTTCATCAAATCATCTTTAAAATACTCGATGGCGTGTCTAAATACTACCTCAAAAGAATTAACACAAACCACAATGGCATTTCCGAGATATTTACAAAAATGAAATCACTATTTTGAGGTTATGTTCGACCAAAAATTAGTTGGAAAAAGCTATTTGAAACGGTCTGAATTGGTTTACGGGTGAGCTTTGTGCCTTTATAGCACATTTGTGTAAAATCTGTAACGGTTTAGCTATGTCAGGTGGCCAGTTACTGGTGACCACCTGTGACTACCTCACCAAGTCTCACTGATTTAGATTTTGAGCATCTTCGTGCTTTAAAATCTTATTCGCGCGTTTCATGAAATTGCAAAGCATGAAAGAAATCATTACTAAGATAGTTAAGCGCTCAGTGTTATATCTAGATCCTACTAAAATCATAGATTGTGTAATTCATTACATATTTAAATAATCATAATTCTGTGCAACTCTAGTCTTAAATGAAACAACATACAATTAATATTGAGAGGTATCTCAGAATACACTTAACTGATCGAAATCAACCAACCTAGTTTATAATTCGTTTATTACCAACACATAAGTAGGAGGTTCCTACCTACATAAGTAATTATTTTAAAATTCGGTAATTCAACTGGTGAGGTGAGGAACAAACACACAGACGTGGATTGTACTTTTGTCCTCTAAGATTTGTTAATGGTACACAAACATAAAAGCGCAGTTCCTAAGTAAAAAAATCATACTACCTACGTTAAAAAGACAATGTTTATTCTTACCCGGCGTTGGTGAGATCCAGACTCGTAAAATATTCATGTTATTGGGAATCTCCGACAACATGAGTCTGCGCACAGGTGGAGTTAATTTCAAAGAGCCGTTGAGACATCGCACCACAGTCACACTCGCAATGATCACAACACAAAAAGTCCTTTCTTTAGTAATAAACAATACCACTTGGCGCCCATGCCGCCATTGACAACCACTGGTATTAGAAATACCAGCAACTACATGTGATTTAGAACTCTGTTATTACTTTACAATAATAGATTGAACAATCAAAACAAAATCGTTATCATTTTGTTTTATGTGGGTAGGTAGGCACTTTACCCGTAATAGAATAAATTGACATCCCTAGAATGACAGGTGATAGTAAAAAATGGCGTACTTTATAGTCTGAAACTTAAAAGTACTAATTATTATTCAAAAAACTATGCCATTATAAATAATCATTAAGTCTTATGTAAAAAATATATTTTTATTTTAGATATTTCATGCCGTTTAAGGTTTTGAGACACAAGTCATTTATCAAGAGTACTGTCCATGGGCAATCTCCTTTGTAATATTTTTGATTTGTTTAAGAGCATATACAAATTTATTTATTCTCTTTGCAGCGTTGTCCACATGCTCTTTCCAATTCAAATTCTCATCAATAATTACGCCTAGAAACTTCGTTTGTGCTACTTCTTTAATTTTTGATACATGTAGTTTAATATTATATTTAGAATTATTACATTTATTGAAATTAATATAAACAGATTTATTAAGATTTATTTTTAAATTATTTATGTCAAGCAATTGTATTAATTTATCTATAGTATTATTAATGTCAGTCTCATGATTATTTCTAAAATTGTTACATTTTTCTGTCGCTATAATAATAGCTATGTCATCAGCAAATAATATACATCGGTGGTCAGTTATATTAATAATATCATTTATGTACAGCAAGAACAGGACAGGCCCCAGCACACTTCCTTGCGGTACACCACATGTATTGTGCTTGTATTCTGATGAAAAAGGCACCTTAACTTGATTTTCATCAATTTTATCAATAATGACTCGTTGTTGTCGGTGACTGAGATATGATTTTATCCACTGAAGTGTAGGACCCCTGATACCTACAAGTTCAAGTTTTTTGAGCAACAGATTGTGAGAAACTAAATCGAAGGCTTTTGAGACATCAAAAAATAGCCCAGTGGTCAGATATTTATTATTGATATTAGTAACTACAGCCTTTACCAGGGAGAATATTGCCAAAGTAGTGGACTTGTTTTTCTGAAAGCCATATTGTTCTTTGCTAATTATATGAAATTTATCACAATAGTCAGTTATTCTTCCATACATGCACTTTTCATATATTTTGGACAATATGGGTATTAACGTTATAGGACGATAGTTATTAATATCAGATTTTTCTCCTTTTTATACAATGTCGCCCATGCGCATGTGACCGCCCGTAATTTTCTGAATATTCATGAAGAAATGTCGAAAATAAACTTTAAAAGGGGGGGTCTATCTACAACATTTTTCATGTTATTCAATTTTTAATTTTTTAAGTATAGTTTGTAGATTTGCTTTCTATTTTTTGACACATCTCCGAAGTTTATGGGTCGATTTGGATTCTGTTTATTATTTCTAAAAGCTTATGAGTTATTTTAACAGGTTAATTAACATTTTTACTAAAAATTATCGACGACGAAAGAAAAAACGGAATCGAAGTCATTTTTTCGGTGAAAAATTGTGTATTTATTTTTAAAAAACTAGTGTAACTCCATACATTATCCCGATAGGATGATTTTTTTAATCATTATTTGTAATCTACTACATAACAGCTACAAATTCACAGAACATTATTGATACCTAACTGTAACTAAATCCAAGGTAAAACTCTAAAAACTCTGATGAGTCAAATTTAGGAAAAGATAATGTGAAAGTCAATTGAATGTTGCTCTTAGCAGTGAGTACTAAAAGGTTAAACTAATAATGAAGATGATAATTAAATTAAAAACAAACAAGCAATAGCCAGATTTTTACTAAAAAAATAAAAAATACAAGAATTTTAATTGGGTGCGCCAAAGTTCACCTAAATTTTCAACTCCGATAATTGGAAATCCGAAAATGTTCTTCCTAACATTTTTCATCCTAACAATCACAATTCCTAACTACTCTGTCTCTAATTTTATAATTCCGAAGCTTTCAACTTCATAATGTCAGTAGCAATAAACATCTGTTATACTCTTATTTGTTTTCCTATATTTTCTCAACATAACCATCTTTTACACTATTATTCAAAGTCATATATTTTTTGTTTAGATTTCTTTGTTTAGACTTAGAAAAATTTAGCCAAAAAAGTGTTATTTTTGCAAACCGTTTATTTTCTCGATTCTATCGTATAAAACACCTAAATGTAAGAATAAAAGTTTCTTGGTGTTTTTTGTCTCCGACTAACCGATTGTCGTAAAAACGATGTGGAAGGGATCCATAGGTTAGGTTAGGTTAGAACTGTGACCAACTACGCGCGAGCCGAGCGAGCGTAGCGAGCGGTGCCGCGGCAGCGGCCGGCGAGCGCTACTTCGAAATTGGTTGCGAAATTTTCCTAAATTTTTTTTTCATAGTGCCCCCAAGACGACACTCTGACCTGTACTTATGTTTAGGGATAAAAGCGTTATTATAAAAAACAGTAGGAGTTTAAATATATTTACATTAATGATATTATTAATTACAATTTTCGGAAACATGAGTGTTATGAACATCGCCGGTAGCACTACAAATAGTATGAATGAAAACTTTAGGATGGAAAATTTTAGGAAGAGTGATCATTCGGATTACAAATCGTTAGGAAGAACAATTTCGGGAAAAAAACTTTAGGTGAGCCAATATGGACCCATTTTAATTAATTAGATTTTCGAAATGGCCCCCACCCTCCTGTAAACAAACCAAAGCCCTCATGGCAACACTTTTGATTGTACGGCGTAATTCTTCACGGTTTTCTTTTATTTCCGCAGCAGCAGCAAAAATCCTAGCCGTTAATTGCTCGCGGCTTTTGAAGGGCACGGCATACACTTTTTGTTTCATGTAGCCCCAAAGATAAAAATCTAAGGGTGTAAGGTCGGGAGATCGCGGCGCCGCCAAGAGCGCCAAGCAATGGCACCTCCTCTGCCATTCCGCCACGGATAATTTTGATTTAAATAATCACGAACTAGTCGTGTGAAGTGTGCTGGAGCTCCATCTAATTGCAGATACATCCGCCTTCTTGTTTCCAGCGGTACTTCCTCCAAAAGCAACGGCAACGAATTGACTATAAAATCTAAAAACGCGTGTTGATCTAGTCTGTTTGGTAACACGAAAGGGCCAATAAGTTCATCGTCAATCATTCCAGCCCATACATTTATGGAAAATTGAATCTGGAAAGTTGTTTTCCTGGTTAGGCGCAAAAGGCCTAAATCTCAAAATGGCAACAGAGGCGCAAAAGGACTAGTTCTCAAAATGGCAAATTCTCTAAAAGCCTAATTCTCTGAATGGCCAATTCTCTAAAAGCCTAATTCTCTGAATGGCTAATTCTCTAAAAGCCTAATTCTAAGAATGGCCAATTCTGTAAATGGCTAATTATCAAAATGACACATTTTCTACATTTTACCCCGCTTTGGATTTGCTAGTATATATGCCTCAGGCAGGTAACTGTGCGAGTTTACACTCGAAGATTACGTAGTAGGAAGGACAAGCAGGAGATGAGAAACAGGGATAGTGAAGTCTCACAAACTACCAGGAGGCCAGAATCATGAAGGAGGTATTGTACCTATATTGTTAATAAGAATTTCACAATCAAATCTATATAATTTTTTTTTCACATATAGATGTACTCGTAGTAGGTATACATAATATATTTTATTTTTGTGCATTTCGATTATCATGCAGCAAGCAATTTAGAAGAAGATAATACTTCTTCATGATTCTGGCCTCCTGGTAGTTTGCGAAATCTAGTAATAAAAATAGTTAAAGGTGGACACCGGGAATCATCGCATTTTTTTCACAACCAATTATGTTAACACATTGTCATAATGTTACTCAAAAAAACAATTTATTAGTGAATATTAGTAAAAAGATAATCTATTTTTAAAAAGAAAGAAATAATTAAAACTATGTTTAATAAATAATGACTTTATATACATGGAAAATATTCCTGATGCATTCTCAGTAGAGAATTGGCCATTAAGAGAATTAACCTTTTGGAGAATTGGCCATTCAGAGAATTAGGCTTTTAGAGAATCGGCCATTCCGAGAATTAGGCTTTTAGAGAATTGGCCATTCTGAGAATTAGGCTTTTAGAGAATTTGCCATTTTGAGAACTTGTCCTTTTGCGACTCTGTTGCCATTTTGAGAATTAGGCCTTCTGCGCCTAAACCGTTTTCCTAATGACGTGTGGATTTTCAGTGGCCCACACATGAAGATTGCGATGATTTCTTATACCCGCCCTTGTTTTTTCTTTAGAGATAGGTATCAACAATGTTCTGTGAATTTGTAGCTGTTATGTAGTAGATTACAAATAATGATTAAAAAAGTCGTCCTATCGGGATAATTTATGGAGTTACACTAGTTTTTTAAAAATAAATACACAATTTTTCACCGAAAAAATGACTTCGATTCCGTTTTTTTTTTTCGTCGTCGATAATTTTTAGTAAAATGTTAATTAACCTGTTAAAATAACTCATAAGCTTTTAGAAATAATAAACAGAATCCAAATCGACCCATAAACTTCGGAGATGTGTCAAAAAATAGAAAGAAAATCTACAAACTATACTTAAAAAATTAAAAATTGGATAACATGAAAAATGTTGTAGATAGACCCCCCCTTTTAAAGTTTATTTTCGACATTTCTTCATGAATATTCAGAAAATTACGGGCGGTCACATGCGCATGGGCGACATTGTATAAAGGCTTGACTATCGAGTATTTCAGGGCATCAGGAAAAGTTCCCGATGAAAACGATAAATTAATTAAATATGTCAGAACAGCAGTTAGTTGATTGGTACACTCTTTAATAATTTTAGTGTTGATTTCATCATAGCCCACAGAATTGGAATTAGACAATAACAGTATTTCTCGTCTAACCTCGCTTTCCTCCATAGGTTTTAAAAACATCGAGTTAACGGATGCACTAATACGAGGTTTTATGCTTTCCTGACTGCTCGTATGTGATAAATTAATATAATTATTATTAAAGGCGGTGGCAATATTGTAAAACTAATACAACAACTACGTTCGAGGTAAGTTCACGCATTGCGCTTCAATGATTATACGGTAGAGTAATATTATGTGATTATAATAGTTTGTATTTTATGTTCTAGATTGCCTGATAATATTGAAGTGTTGCAGAAGACTAATCTACTGTCTTGCAAAAATGTGTTACGGGTTCACAAAGAATCGTTAACTCCCCTGTTGATACATTTGCATTATTCAAGTAATGTAATATCATTGATAGAAACCCAATGGAATGCCATAAACTTTACAGCATGGGAAAATGTGAATGACACTCTGGAATTTTTGTCAGAAGTGAAAGAGTACAAGTATGCAACTGGCAATAACCCTTTCAAAGAGTTATGCGATTTTGCTTTCTCAGTTTTGATTTTACCATATTCAAATGCTCAAGTGGAAAGAGTTTTCAGTGTTATGAATTGCGTTAAATCAAAACTGAGAAACAAAATGCAAGAAAACATGGTCAATGCCGTTTTGAATATACGCTCAGGGCTTAAATGTAATGGTAAAAACTATTACTCCTATATTTTGCCTGATGCTGTAATTAGCATGGTTGGAACACTGCAAAGCTATGATCAGCCCTCGACTTCTGCAGCTTCTACAATGGCAACAGAGCATGATAGTACTGAAAATGATGACGATATTATAGATTTTTAATTTTGACTATGATTCAAGGCTAATTAATAGGTTTACATTTTAATAGAGAAGAAGTAGAGTAGGATTACCTAGTTGATTATTATTAGTTATTATTGTATTCTTTCAAGTACGCTTGGTACATATAATTTAAATTGTAATTAAACTGTGAATATATATAACTTTAGAAATGTTACGGCTATTATTGACGGATAAAAAAATATTTTTAACGGATTTTTGACGGAAATACACAACGAACTTGGCGGATTTTTAAAAATCCTGTTGGCAACACTGCTTGCGCTTTGTGTTGCTTTCGATTGTTTTCCGTTTTCTTTAATCTTCACTTGACCCGGACTGCTTATGGACTGTGATATTCCCCTGTGTGACCCTGTGCGTGTTTATGGACTCCGAGATTTTCCCTGTGTGACATTGTGCTTTTTCTTAACTGGACACCAATCTTGCCTCATCATTTGGATTAGTTTTTAGTGAACAAGTTGTTTGCTAAGTACTGCTAAGATGAAAGGTCGTCGTGGCAGACCGACACGAATTATGTGTATCAACTGTAGTATATGCGTCAATACACTGCGCCGATATTGTGCATTGGAACTTGATACTAGAGTGACTACATTACTGTGTAGCTGGGTATATCTCCGAATCGTAAGTAGCTATTCTTGATTATTTACCTTAATATTAGTTTACATTGTAGATAACACAACACATATATTGTGTTCAAATTGTAGATGTTGACATGGGCAGTGAACCGGTAATTTTTATGAATACAAGACAGATACAATAATATACGTTCTGTGTTTTTTTACTAGAAGACTCAGATAGGGTACAATTATTGCAGATAACAATATTTTCAATTTGTTTCAGATTACTGAAGATGACTATCTTTGCGACGAATGCAGAAATCTTGCGATGTTTAGTGTCAATCATGAGTTGCAACAACAAGTTGCAAGCAGTGATAACCAACAAGCCGGATCAAGTCACCAAGGCCACACTATGTGTGTCTTTTATGTGGCTCTTGTATTCTACGTAGACAAAGTGACAGAATACTAAGAGATAACCCTTCTGAAATTAGCACCACGACAGTTATACTACTAAATTACATTCTCCACAACCTTAGAATCAATAATTAATAGGGTTACCGTCTTGGGTCTCATATTATTTCATCGGGGAATTCGAAGTAAAAGTTTCTATACCAGCAACTGCATAAAAGCTTGAAATTACTGGCCTATTTATATCCTTTTGCTTTATTTGCAGATTACAGTATCTGATCGTGTGTGCCATCCTTGTTGGTTATGCACTCAAAGAGAAGCATGGCGTGGAAACATTATTGATGACACTAGATCCCTAACTGGTAGTTCCCACCCAGCACAAGAGGAATCTCAAGAGGTTGATCAGCCTTCTGGATCTAATCCATCGGACCCAAGTCCTAATCGTCAAGTGGATGTGCAGAGCATAGTTTTACCAGACTATAGACGTGCAGCTTATGCTATCCATCATTGCGTACTTACAAATTGTAGTAGTACCACACTGCATGGTATATCGGATAATTTACGAGCGACTGTTTTAAGTAATTATAAATATTACTTGCCAAGCCTAGCTCGAATTTGCTCAGAATATTTAAGTAGTAATTCATGGGAGACACTATTCCATTCTGAAAACAGCATGGATACAAATTAAGATACTAATTACCAAAACAAAAAACCCTATATTAACAAAATATTACAGTATAGAAGTATGAAAAAATATTAAAGAAAACTGTAGTGACAGCAAAAAAACAACACTTTAAACATAAAATGATGAAATCAAGCAATAGAGTAAAAACAATGTGGGGTATAATAAACGAACGAACAAACAAAAAAATTAGACGCGAAAAACGGAATATAACTGTACAAACAAACAATAATAGTATGACTTCGGAGCCCAAAGAGGTGGCTAACATCTTCAATAATTTCTTTGCTTCAATAGGGAAAACTAATGCGATCTCATCTGGCAATAAACGGAATGAAACACCTATAATGTCTACAACGGAGAATTCGATCTTCCTGAGTCCAATAGATCCTCACGAGGTGAATGTGTTTATAAAAAACTTAAAAAATAAGTCAAGCTATGGCGTTGATGAACTTCCACCTACACTACTGAGACAATGTGCAGATGAATTAACTCTTCCGTTCTACAAACTAATAAATCAATCTTTCGAGGACGGCGCTTTTCCCAACCTCTTGAAAAAGGCCCTTGTAAAGCCAATACATAAGAAAAATTCAAAAACTGACCCAAGTAACTACCGTCCAATCGCTCTCCTACCAACTGCTTCAAAATTATTTGAAAAAACCATGTGCAACCGTGTCTACGCTTATTGTGAAAAATACAACATATTTAATGAATGTCAAAATGGCTTTAGAAAAAACCGATCCACAACCCTCGCCGTCTATAAATACATGCAAGAAGCCCTCGATATTATTAACTCCAAAAAATATGCAATAGGATTACTGCTGGATATGACGAAAGCTTACGATAGAGTACAATTCAGCATCTTACTATACAAACTATATGGCATAGGGATCCGTGGTAAATGTCATGAATGGTTCAAGTCGTATCTACAACATAGAGAGCAATTAGTGGAATTAGAATATTTTAACCAAAAAACTAACGAAATAGAATTTTTCCGATCTGAAAGCATACCAATAAACGCTTCAATCCCTCAGGGCAGTGTAATAGGCTGTTTCCTTTTCTTAGTTTACATAAATGACCTCCCGAAACATATTAGTGAACCTTGTGTTTTGTTTGCGGATGATATATCAATTCTTGCCTCATGTGAGACTAATCTCAACATTAGTAATAAATTAAATTCAATACTTGACGCTACAACTCAATGGATGTGTAGGGTTTCACACCATACATCTAATATTTATTTTATATATTTGTATTGTATTATTACACATCACAACAAACACAAACAAATAGATTTATTTACATACATTTACAATCACTTATAATACATCAACGGCAGCTTATATTGTCTACGTCAATATAATGTCGGATGATGCCGGAACATAGTATACTGGGACCGCACCGCGGCCGAGCTACGTCATCGTGACGTATAGCGAGCGAGTGAGGTGGGAGGCAGCGCGCGGTCGTTGACGTCCTTAGCGCGACCTCCAGTCGGTACGAGCCTCGCAACGCCGCGTACGCACATATTTGTGACTTTTAGAAACCGCATGGTTCCCCGTATTTATTGTGATCCACATAAACTGTTATTGTGTTCTGTCCTGTGACTTTTGTGATCGTGTCTATCTTCTCCTTCTGTGTCTTGGGTTGTGTGTGTGGGACTTCGCCCCAATATAATCTGTGAGTAGGTACTACGAGTGACTTTTATTTAAACTCCTGCCTACTCAACACACACGCTATAACACCTCTATAGATGATAGAACATAACCTAGAAATAAACTATAATAAGACAAAAATAATGACATTCCACCCACGACAAAAAAAAAATATAAATATAAACTTCAGTTTTAATAATTACAAATTAGAAACAGTTAATAAATTCACCCTATTAGGAATAGACATAGACACACACATAAATTGGAAGTCGCATATTCAAAAATTACAAGCAAAATTATCAAAATTTTCAGACGCCCTTCGCGAAATTAAAAAAACTACAGACATAAATACTGCCTTGGTAACATATTACGCATATGCCTATGCATGGCTTAAATACGGCGTCATATTATGGGGAAATAGTACAGACTCACCCACACTATTCACCCTACAAAAAAAACTTATTAGGATTCTAGTAAATATTGAACAAACGGATAGCTGTAAGCCTCACTTCCAAGAACACAAAATTTTAACCCTACCTTGCCTCTACATCTTTGAGATCTGTAAATTTGTGCGTAAATATCCGAATTTCTACACAAAAAGAGAAGACATACAAACTGAAATTTCTTTAAGACACAAGAATAGATTGAATATACCTACATCCCGATTAAAAATGCACTCTTCAAGTACCTACGTTATGTCGATAAAAATATATAATAAGTTACCGGAAGAAATAAGAAATATAAATAAATACAACATTTTTACTAATAAATTAAAATTATTCCTATTAATCAAAAGCTATTATAATGTGAACGAATATTTGAATGAAAGATTATAATTTTTGAATTGAACGTAATAAGAAAATGGCTACCCCCTTACCAAATAACAGAATTATATGTTTTATTTGCTTGTTAATTTTATATTATTATTGTGTTTTGTGAATTGTATGTAATAATTTTGTTTTTCCTGTATAATTTTATTTTAATTTTTAGCTCTGAATGACTGACATTTTAAGTTTTAAGTATATTGACTCATTTTGATTTATTTTGAAAGATTATTGTTTGACTGACATTTTAAGTTTTAAGTATATTGAGTAATTTTGATTTATTTTGAAGGATTATTGTTATTTTTGCGAATTTAATTATTTGATTTCCATGTATATTTTATTTTATAATTTTAGATTTCACGAATTAGATTTTATATGCATCTTCCTTTTTTTAAATTTTGCTGTGCCCCGACGGGGTCTACAACGGCTCGTAGCTCTAAGCATTTTGTTAACACCATGTTTTTACCTTGTGGAACGCAAATAAACGAATATGAATATGAATACATTCACTGCTCAGCAGGTACAACATGTATTTTCCTTTGTAAATGCATTCCATCCAATGCTAGACTTTGAGAATGTGCAAGAAATGGATGATAGCATTTTCGAATATTGGATAGGCCTAACAAAAGAAAAGTTTAATACTTTATTTCAAGAGGTATCCCGCCTTAGTCAAATAAAAAGAGGAAGTTTAGGCTTCGCAGCATTATTATTAAAAATGAGGACAGGTGATTCTGATGAAAGAATTGCCACATTAGTTAAAGTTCCACGACGAACCTTTTAGACGTTGATGGACAAAGTTAGAGAGGTCCTCCTTCAGGATTTTGTACCAGTGCATTTGGGCATAAATCATTTAAGGCGGGAACAATTAATGCAACATAATTTGTTAATACCGAATGGACTCTACGGAAATGGTAACAATTCCATTGTAATATGTGATGGCACATACATATATATACATAAGAGTTCGAACTATATGTTCCAAAAACAAAGTTATTCCCTACATAAATACAAGAACTTGCTTAAACCTTTTATGATTGTTGCATGTGATGGATATGGCCCATATAAAGCAACTACATCAGATGCTGAAATTATGTCTGGTCTATTTTCCTCTGGCACTTCGGCTGTTCAAAATCAAAACCTAGCAACGGACATTTTTTGGCAAAGTACGTTTTTTTATACCAATCTACATAAAGAAATGTGCTGCAGCTAATGCAAAAACAACCATATTTCTATCATTATTAGGACTAGAGTTATAAATACCAAACCTAGCAATTGCACGTCTTAGTACGATATAACAAAGTCAAAAATCTAGCAAGTGACATTTCTAAGTCCAAAATCCTATTAAGTACGGTACCATACTAGGTATTTGAATTTGTAAATGTGACTTACTAGATTTATGAATTTGGGATAGGCCCTATGCTAAGTTTTTGAACTTGGAATTGTGTCTTACTAGGTTTTGGTTAACAAAACTACTGAAGTATGGAACGAAATTTCCAATGACTACCTATAGTAAATAATAGCAAGTCAGTGTGAACTGTGAAGTAGGTGCGCGGGGTAGGAGGAGAACCGCGGCCGCCCGCGCCGTCGCACGACGAATTTCGACTAGCGCATTTAGTTGGAATCAAGCGTCTGCGCACAATACACGTTTTCAAAATAAGTTTTCTCATAAAATACAATGGAAAGCAGATCAAGACGAATGGTAGCTGCAGCTCTTACAAGGTATGTATTTGTATAAGTATAAAATGTTTTATTTTATCGTGCGCATTTTATTCATTGAGTAAGCTTGCTAAATATACTGAACGCGATGTTATGTTTATATGGAAGCTAACTAGACTAGAGGGGTATTTTGGATGGGTTTTTGAGATCTATGGGGCAATCCCCGTAATTTTAAGAACGTTCACAGTCTGTGATCTCAGTCTCATGGCATAAATAGGTACATATAATTTCCCTAAATTTTCGACAAGTTTTTGACATTGATTGTCGCTGAGATGAGATTGCGACTAGAATTTGAACGTTTTTAATTACGGGAATTGGGCTTCTGAACTATTTCTAAAAAACTGTTTTTTTAGAAAAAGGTCATCAAAGCCAGATTTAAGCTATCCATACGGGCTTGCCTTCTAGATGGTTTTGGGTCTTCCTGCTCGGTTTTTGTGTTGCTTGTATGTCATGTAATAAGAAAAACTTTGTTCCGTTTTTTTAAATTAGTTTTAATTAATTTTTAAGTGTAAAATAATTGTATTAATGTAACTAAATGTCTAATAAGTGTATAAATACCCAGGATTATTGTTTTCATGCAAAAATACACTGTAAAACATAGTGTTTGGTGGCCTTCATCTACCGGCTACCTATCACAGCTGATGTTCCTGCGGATCTATCTGGGGAGTATAATTGTTTCCTTTTAACGCTGTATCCCCATTCAAAATTCACCAGTCATTGTGCAAGGTGCATCACAGGCAGGACAAACAGAAATTAGTCCTCCCCCTTGTTGTAATATACATTGTTGCTGCTCAATTATGTTTTCAGATAGTTTAGGTAAAGGGTTAGGAACATTAATTAGTATCAATCTGAGTCATTCTTCTCAAAATTATTGTACACCCCAGGCTTCTTACAACCAGATAATGTCATCCATAACTCAGAAGGAATTAAATCCAAATGCCATTATTACTATACTTGTAGGTAATAGTTCGAACGTTAAAATTGATGATATCACTGACAATGTCACTCAACTATTAAAATTAAACTGTAAGAAAATAATTCTGTGCCTTTCCATACTTAGAGAAATTGTCAAGCAGGCAAAATCAATTTATCCATAATCTTAACGATCGCATGCATTTATTAGTTAGTCACTATAGTGACAAGTTGACATTTTTCGACACCAACAGTTTCGTTCAGAAATTAAAGTCAACGAGGAATAATGCGTACCTGCCTATTAGTTTTAGACGTCAAATAGCACGGCTATTAGCTTTTAATATAAACACAGACATAAGTGGTATGTCGCAGTTTTTTGTAAATAGTTTTACTAAAATTAGTAATTATACTAATTGTAATTATACAAATATTAATTTAGATTTTAACTAGTCACTAAGACAATAGAAGGTACGAGTGACAATTTAGTTAAACTTTTCAACTGTAAGGTATCTTCTAGCTCTCAATCAATAAATTGTAAAAAAAGGGGTTGAGCAGAATTCCTTGAAATTGCTTCATCAGAATATTCAGGGTTTTTCTTTCAAACAATTAGAAATAGAACTATTTTTAGAAAAAAACAAGTTTAATATTGTCTGCATTACTGGACATTGGATGAAAGATTATGACATGCAAATTAGTTATGAGAATTTTAGCGTGGTCAGTTGCTTTAACCGAAAATCAATGCTGCGGGGAGGTTCGTTAATTTTAATTTATGATTAAACGAACTTACCTGTACGTGAAGTTCGATCATAATTATACGATGGCTTCGTCCGAAGAGATTAGCATAAACACAATGTAGTAACACGTACGGTGTTGCCTTTGCGCACTGAAAGTCAAAAGCCCTACACCTAAAACTAAAACTAAAAAAAAAAATACGTTTATTTTTAACATTTTTAGGTGAGGGTAGACATACTCGTATTTCCTTTGTTCGATGCGTGTCCTATTGCTCATTTAGTTCAGAGCCTAGATTCTCAATTCCAGTTTTTGATATTTCAGGAAATGTTAGGGTATATTTATTTTTGAAGAAAAAATAAATATGGGAGGGTGGGATGCTAATCTCTTCGGACGAAGCCATCGTATAATTATGATCGAACTTCACGTACAGGTAAGTTCGTTTAATCATAAATTATACTCAGCTTCGTCCTCGAGATTAGCATAAACACAATGTAGAACTTGAGAGCTACTGAAATATCAATGAAACACTTTTGTGTAACAAGGCAATCAATTTTAATCAGTAGGTTGAATTTAAAATCATAATTAATCATGATTATTTAAATAAAGTAATACTTATTCTTTTAAGGCGGTAATTAATTAAATAAATAATTCTGCTTGCATTAGAATTTATATAAACTCAGTTAAAATTAACTTAACTCCAGTTTTATTATATGTATATATTATCATGAAACTTAATAAATAATTAGGTCCTTAATTGTTATTACAATTGTCTAACATTGATCTTGCAAATAAATCATCATCTTCTGTTATAGGTACATTTCTATTATAGAATTTCATAAAAACCTGAGACGAACCGCTCCATCCCGCGGTTTTTCTAATAGTTTCCAAGTTAATTCCTAATTTGTGAGCTTTAGATGTGGCAGCATGTCGAGTGCTGTGAGCTGTGTGTGTGTATCTATGCCACATTCTCCTAGCGTAGTTTTAACCCACCGACTCAATGTTTGCGCCGAAACTAATTTATGTGGTTTCCTCACACCGATAAATAAACTTTTTACATTACCACGAAGTGAACTAGTCAAATCTTGATACGCTAAAAGTGTCAGGACTGGACAGATATTCGGTTTTTCACGGAAAAATGGTAAAATAAGATTTGGTTGTACGGTTCCTATCTTTGATGTCTTTATGATATCAGGTATTTTAATAGTGATCTTATCTGCATGAATTTGAATGTTATTTATATTAATTTTTGCTAACGTCTGCATTTGGTGTGCAGTAACTAAAGATAACAAAGTGACTAATTTACGTGAAAGTTTATCTAAGCCCAAGCTATCGTTAGGGTACCAAGAAGACAAAATATTTAGAACTTTAGACGTATCCCAAGTAGTGCTATACTTGGGTAAGGGTGGTCGAAGTCTGAAGATACCTTTAAAGAAGCGTTTTACAGCTTCGCTATCACTGAACTTTTCGATCAGAATTAAGGCTAAAGCCAATCGGCAACTGTTTAAAGTCCCGTAATGGGCACCTGAATCGAACAATGTTGTTAGAAATAAAATTGCATCATTGATTGTTGCCCCGAAAATGTCGATATTTTTAGATAAACAAAAATTATACCATTTCTTAAGACAGGTGTCGTATTGTTTCATCGTTGTATCAGATAGGGAAGCCAACATTATGCCAATTGCAGGTGATGGAATATTTCTTCTCAACAACGAGTTCCGGACAAGAGACCGGCAGCCAGGGTAAACCGAGGGTGTGCACTGTTGTTGCTGGAAGGTGATAAAATTATTTGTTTATTTGGGTCAAAATACAAAACAGATGATACAAGAAGTTTTTTGAATAGAGGGTACCATGGTTGGGTGGGCCATAAGGGAACCACTGCAATACCAGTAGCTTTGTCTTTAACAATTTTTCGGAGTGTTTTTAGGACCATTGAAAAAGGAGGGAATGCGTAAAAGTAAATTTGTGACCATGATAAGGTAAATGCATTTATGGCCATAGCGTAAGGATCTCTGAACCAGGATATATAGTTACAACATTTTTTGTTAACACGACTTGCAAAAATGTCTACATCAGGAAAACCAAACGTGTTTGTTATCTTGTAAAAAACTGAGTCGTTCAAATCCCACTCAACATCTGGATGAATTCTACGTGATTCTGCGTCGGCTATTGTATTGTCTGCTGACCGAATGTATGATGCATACACAATTATATTCCTAGATTGACACCATTCCCATAATTCTTTTATTATGCGTGTTAGATGTGGATATTGTATGCCTCCCATCTTATTTATGTAGGATATGGCTGTAGTGTTGTCAACGCGAAGTAGTATTTGACAACTTTTCATTTTTTCTGCAAAAACTTTTAAACCAAAAAAGGCAGCAACGATCTCTAAGTAATTAATATGATGTGATCGTTCGTCAACTGTCCATGCCCCACTAGCTGTCTCTTTTCCACACGCCGCGCCCCACCCCGTAGTCGAAGCTTCACTAAATATTTCTAGGCAGTATTCATCGTATTTAATTTTACTAATAGGGTTATCTAATGCTTTAAACCACCATTCAAAGTCTGACGATAAGTATGACGGTATGTTCATATAATTGTCGTAATTTAATGGGTTATTTTTTAAGTTTAAAAATTTGCATCTTTCAAATGATTTTGTGTATAGCCATCCGTATTCGACGGCAGGGCAAGCAGAACACAATAAACCCACTAAACTTGCAAAATCTCGAATTTTACAGCGTGACATATTTTGAAAGGTTTGTAATTTATTTTTAATTTTAATGGATTTTTCTGTAGGTAAACTGATTTGAAATTTTTTAGTGTCGATTATGTAACCAAGATATTAACATGATGTCGTAGGCAATAAGGTGCATTTATCTGTATTTATAATAAATTCTAAGGCGGACAATAGTTGCCGAGTTACCGCTATATTTTCTAAACAATCATCATAAGAATTGCCAATAAGCAACAAATCGTCTAAATATATACTAGACACATAACCGCAGGATCCGAGCAGCCCAACAACTGGTTTCATTATCTTAGTAAATAGAAAAGGTGCCGTGTTTAGGCCGAACGGTAACACATTAAATTCATATAAAACATTGTCAAATTCGAATCTAAGATATTTTTTATAATCATCATGAATTTTTATTAAGAAATATGCGTCTTTTAAATCTACCGTTCCCATAAAACTATTTTCCGACACAAGTTTAATTGCTGTGCGTAAATCTTCGAGTTTAAAATGTTGTGTTTCTATAAATTGATTAAGATTTTTTAAGTTAAGTATGAATCTATGTTTACCGTTGGGCTTAGGTATCAAGAATATGTTTGATAGAAACTGCCCTTCACAAGGGTTGCAATGAGTGATAGCACCAGTGCATATCAATTCGTCAATACATTTTTTTTAATTTTGTTTTTCTGATGTTGAGTGGATTCTTTTACTAGGGATAGTATACTGAATTACACTAGCTGAAAAAGGTATTTTATATCCAGAAATCCATGAAAGAACAGTGGGATCCGAAGTTAGTTCTGACCAGGTGTCATAAAAAAGTGCCAGTCTACCAGCATAACTGCTTACCCCGGTAACATCTAGCGACGACTGCGGTAGCTGGCCCGTGCTGCGGGCGCTGTGTGCTGCCGACCTCGATAGGACCCGCGCGAGGTGCTCGCGGGCGGATTTCTCTGTGCAGGCTCCCTCGTCCTCCGAGTCCCCGTTTGCCTGCGACTCGGGGGAGGAGCCCGCCAGTTTAAATTGTTCCGTTGTTGGAACGTTGATTGAGGTGGAGTTGGCGCTGTCTTCGTTCTGTTGATGGGTGGCCTAGAAATGGTTGATTTTAATTCTGCTCCTGTTTTTGTTATTGTTTTTGCCATTTTTAATGTTTCAGCCAAGTCTGATCCGAAAAGGTGTTTGTCAATTGTTGTTTTTTGTATTTGTTCCTTCATCTCTTTTTTTAAATTGTTTAAAATAAAGTTTCGGCAGAGTGTTGAGTCCGAGTGTTGAATGTCGCAAAGAATGCGTACAGTGTCCATCATTATTTGTATTAAATCCGTGTCCTTGTCCTCATTGGCAATTATAAGAGTAATAGCATTACTTAAGCATGAAATGGCACAACCTGTTTTTGTTTCATCTCAATACCCTTACCTCTCTTTAAGACAACTTCAGATATGGCTGCTTTTATTTCTAAATTCAGTTCCGGCGAGTCAATTTGCTTGCAATTACTAGGGGGTAAATATTTTTCTATCAATTGCTTGCGAAGTTCGCTAGACAAGCCCTTAGTAGCCACATGCTGTAGCCGAATAGCGAGGTCGGTCTGAATTTCTTTGCCGTAGATCTTTTCCACAGACGGATCCTCTCCAAATATTTCAAAAATTTTCGGGTCCAGCTCGATGCTCGGATGTGTGTCAGTTGTAATAAGGCCTTCAATGACTTCAGTCATAGAGGTAGGTACCTGTGGCTGTGCAGTGCTTGTGGATGGAATTGGGTCTACAGCGCTAGTTGAAGGAACTGGGTCTAAAGCATTGATGGGAGGGGTGGGAACCCCATCTCTCATGGATGGCTCATCATGATATTCTGGTTCCAATTCCATTACTTCTTCGAAAGGTTCTTCGTCGTAGTATCGACATCGGGGGAGAGGGTGTGTCCTCTGTAATGTGTAATTAATTTACAACAATAAGATGAGCGCAAGCAGGTGAGACGGTGTATCTATAGATATAGATACGTACCGCGTAAGGCTTAGTATCTACGGCGAAGTGACAATCCCAAAGACTGCCCGCATCACCCGTATAGCTTCACGTATACTAACAAAGTAACAGTTCTTATAACTGATCGCAATATTAGCCTTGCACGTGATATAAATTAAGTGACGTTCTATGGTATAACGTTTATAAGTGCGAGGTGTTAATCCCAAAAATTAACCGCAACAACCTTTGATAACGTTAAAACGTTGGTGTGAAAAAAATAAATAAAAAAACACACTTTACTAACCTCTAGAATCCGACGCCGATTGTGTCTCACGGTGAAGTTTCTTCTCTTTTCTTTCTTCTTTTTCAACTTTTTTTGTGATATATTCGTAATCGTGTCTTCTTTTTCTTTTCCCCATGACACTCTTTTAAACTTGAATAAAACTCACTTAACGTAACTTACACTGATAACAATTATTTAAGAAATTGTATGCGCTCCGGCAGAGCACTGAACTGTGAATGAGCAATAGGACACGCCATCGATCAAAGGAAATACGCGTATGTCTACCCTCACCTAAAAATTTTAAAAATAAACGTATTTAATTTTTTTTAGTTTTAGGTATAGGGCTTTTGACTTTCAGTGCGCAAAGGCAACACCGTACGTGTTACTACATTGTGTTTATGCTAATCTCGAAGACGAAGCTGAGTATAATTAAAAATTGTTTTAAATCAAAACCACGTAAAGACATAGTTGAACTCTAAGTTGAGCATAGCATTGAATTGTCATGTGTTAAGCTGGATAAGCATGTTATAGTGTGCGTATACAGACCCCCTAATTATCAAAACTACTCTATTTTTGAGTCAGTTATGGAAGATATTTTGGGTAAACTTTCAAGTGGTAATAAATCAGTAATTATCTGCGGTGATTTTAATATTAATATTTTAGAAAATAACTCTAATAGCAGTGGACTATTAAGCCTTTTTAAATCTTTCAATTTGTCGAATGTGTTTTTAGAACCAACTAGAATAACTACAACAACTTCCACTTGCATTGATAATGTTTTCTGTGGCTGCGACTATTTGGAGAAAGCTGTTGTACATTCCCCTCTGATCACTGTGGTCAAACTGTGTCTTTTGAATTTAACACAGCATTACAAAATGTACAGATACAAACTAGACCAATAACTTCCAGTGCCTTGATCAAATTTAATAGCACTTTAATTGACAAGTTAGGTATGCAGGGCCTAAATATGAAGAATTTTAATACTATACTAGCTGTTGCCCGCGACTTCGTTCGCGTGGTAATTTTGAGTGTGAAAAAAAAGGTAGCCTATGTCCTTCCCCAGGATATAATCTATCTGCTCGCCAAATTTCATTACGATCCGATCAGCTGTTTAGTCGTGAAAAGGTAGCAAATAAACAGAGTTACAGTCGCATTTATAATATTAGTATGGATATACATAAAAAACAACGAATGGATTGCCTTATTAGACTTAATGTTATAACATTAAGTTAAGAATATTAAAAATTGCGACAGCCGTGACGCTTGACCGATTTTATTTAGACTGCAGTGGCACTACAAAGAGTGCTAAGCAATAGAACAAAAAGTACTACAGCGCCATCTATGACACCAATGATGAACTAAACATCGAAATACAGATAAATCCTACATCGCTCAAGTAAACTTAAGAATAAGATATAGAAAAAATCCGACAACAACTGTCGGGCAGCAGCCCACCAGACATACCACCCGTCTTGTTGCAGGATCCTCCCTTTTCTATGGGGGATGAGAAACTTTACACCCTATTCTCCATACCCCCAAAAGACAACGTTATACCTTCCAATCTCACTTAACCGTAAACTCGTCGACATGTTTATCCTGCCTATCCTAACCTATGGTGCCCAGATTTGGTCTTTGACGGAGGCTGAGAAATCCAAACTCAAGGTTTGCCAAAGAGCGATGGAGCGTATCATTTTAAACATCTAAATCACCGATCGAATACCACAATACGCTCCAAGACCGGCATCGGCGATGTTGGCGATAAGTGTGCGAGGTTCAAATGTGTGTGGGTGGGTCACTTTTCCAGGATGGGTCAGGACAGATGGGCCAGAATCGTCACACAGTCGTGCCTGAAAACGGTCGTCGTCACCGAGGCAGACCGAAGAAACGCTGCGTAAAGATTTAGACTTTTTCCTGCCTGATTGGCCAGAGAAGGCGAAACACTGGTAAAGTTGGAAAGGAACGGGGGAAGCTTTTGCCCAGCAGTGGGATAGAATAGAATAATTAAAAAACAAAAAAAAAACTTATACCGTCGTGTTTGTTATAGAATAATCTACCTGTTTTATAACACATTAATTTCGCCATAACTTCAAAACCAAACGTCCAATTTTAATCATTCAAAGACCAAATATTATTTACATAAACTGTATTTAGTGATGAAATAATTTATTTTGATAAGGATTATAGCATGAGTAAAATAAATGCGTTTAAATGTAGTTCAAAAAAAATTCAAGATAAAAAAATGGTTGTTGTGCCTCACTCGACATAGATAGGTATAGTGTGTCCCGTATTTTTTTGTAGATATTTATAAGATCTACAATTAATTATTACATTTTATGGTTCTATCTTTTATAGTTTAGGCAGCGTACGCAAAATAAGTAACTTTTCTGGTTGATTTTTTACACCTTGTGTCCGAAAAACCCAAATATCTTACGGAACCCTATTTTTTTCCAAAATAAAATGTAGCCTATGTTACTCGTGGATAATGTAGCTTTCGAATGGTGAAAGATTTTTTTAAATCGGTCCAGTAGTTTTTGAGCCTATTCATTACAACCAAACAAACAAACAAACAAAGTTTTCCTCTTTATAATATTAGTGTAGATTAATTTCGCCATAACTTCAAAACCAAACGTCCAATTTTAATCATTCAAAGACCAAATATTATTTACATAAACTGTATTTAGTGATGAAATAATTTATTTTGATAAGGATTATAGCATGAGTAAAATAAATGCGTTTAAATGTAGTTCAAAAAAAATTCAAGATAAAAAAATGGTTGTTGTGCCTCACTCGACATAGATAGGTATAGTGTGTCCCGTATTTTTTTGTAGATATTTATAAGATCTACAATTAATTAGAACATTTTATGGTTCTATCTACACTAATATTATAAAGAGGAAAACTTTGTTTGTTTGTTTGTTTGGTTGTAATGAATAGGCTCAAAAACTACTGGACCGATTTAAAAAAATCTTTCACCATTCGAAAGCTACATTATCCACGAGTAACATAGGCTACATTTTATTTTGGAAAAAAATAGGGTTCCGTAAGATATTTGGGTTTTTCGGACACAAGGTGTAAAAAATCAACCAGAAAAGTTACTTATTTTGCGTACGCTGCCTAAACTATAAAAGATAGAACCATAAAATGTAATAATTAATTGTAGATCTTATAAATATCTACAAAAAAATACGGGACACACTATACCTATCTATGTCGAGTGAGGCACAACAACCATTTTTTTATCTTGAATTTTTTTTGAACTACATTTAAACGCATTTATTTTACTCATGCTATAATCCTTATCAAAATAAATTATTTCATCACTAAATACAGTTTATGTAAATAATATTTGGTCTTTGAATGATTAAAATTGGACGTTTGGTTTTGAAGTTATGGCGAAATTAATGTGTTATAAAACAGGTAGATTATTCTATAACAAACACGACGGTATAAGTTTTTTTTTTGTTTTTTAATTATTCTATTCTATCCCACTGCTGGGCAAAAGCTTCCCCCGTTCCTTTCCAACTTTACCAGTGTTTCGCCTTCTCTGGCCAATCAGGCAGGAAAAAGTCTAAATCTTTACGCAGCGTTTCTTCGGTCTGCCTCGGTGACGACGACCGTTTTCAGGCACGACTGTGTGACGATTCTGGCCCATCTGTCCTGACCCATCCTGGAAAAGTGACCCACCCACACACATTTGAACCTCGCACACTTATCGCCAACATCGCCGATGCCGGTCTTGGAGCGTATTGTGGTATTCGATCGGTGATTTAGATGTTTAAAATGATACGCTCCATCGCTCTTTGGCAAACCTTGAGTTTGGATTTCTCAGCCTCCGTCAAAGACCAAATCTGGGCACCATAGGTTAGGATAGGCAGGATAAACATGTCGACGAGTTTACGGTTAAGTGAGATTGGAAGGTATAACGTTGTCTTTTGGGGGTATGGAGAATAGGGTGTAAAGTTTCTCATCCCCCATAGAAAAGGGAGGATCCTGCAACAAGACGGGTGGTATGTCTGGTGGGCTGCTGCCCGACAGTTGTTGTCGGATTTTTTCTATATCTTATTCTTAAGTTTACTTGAGCGATGTAGGATTTATCTGTATTTCGATGTTTAGTTCATCATTGGTGTCATAGATGGCGCTGTAGTACTTTTTGTTCTATTGCTTAGCACTCTTTGTAGTGCCACTGCAGTCTAAATAAAATCGGTCAAGCGTCACGGCTGTCGCAATTTTTAATATTCTTAACTTAATGTTATAACATTAAGTCTAATAAGGCAATCCATTCGTTGTTTTTTATGTATATCCATACTAATATTATAAATGCGACTGTAACTCTGTTTATTTGCTACCTTTTCACGACTAAACAGCTGATCGGATCGTAATGAAATTTGGCGAGCAGATAGATTATATCCTGGGGAAGGACATAGGCTACCTTTTTTTTCACACTCAAAATTACCACGCGAACGAAGTCGCGGGCAACAGCTAGTCTTTTATAGTTTAGGCAGCGTACGCAAAATAAGTAACTTTTCTGGTTGATTTTTTACACCTTGTGTCCGAAAAACCCAAATATCTTACGGAACCCTATTTTTTTCCAAAATAAAATGTAGCCTATGTTACTCGTGGATAATGTAGCTTTCGAATGGTGAAAGAATTTTTTAAATCGGTCCAGTAGTTTTTGAGCCTATTCATTACAACCAAACAAACAAACAAACAAAGTTTTCCTCTTTATAATATTAGTGTAGAAGTGTAGATATGAAGAATTCTTTTCATTAGTGCAAACTGAATTCAATAATACCTTTAAGAAGAAAACTAAAACTATCTGCCCGAAGTTTTTATTCAGTGACTGGGCAACTAAAGGCATCAGGAAAAGTCGGGAAAGACTTTTTGAATTGTATGGCCTTAAGCCTTTTATCAATACGGAAACGTTTAATAAGTATGTTGCTACTTTTTCTAAAATTTTCAAAAATACCTGCAAGACAGATAAAGCCTTATTTATTAGCAACAAGTCAACAAGATTAAAACAGTTTGGAAAATTATAAACAATGAAACTAATAGAAACAAAAGACACAACACTGATTACACACTGGACTCTTCCCGAGGGCTCATTAGCGCAAATGTCGATGTTGCTCAGGAATTCGCAACGTTCTTTACCAATATTCCAGTCAAAACCACAGAAACGCTAGATTCTTCGCCATCCCTTGCCATTGATTTATTAAAAGAGAGTGTTTCAGCCTGTCCTGTTGAATTTAAATTTTCACATATAAACCCTATGGTCGTTATGAAGGCTTTTAAGCAACTTAAAATAAAAACTACTGAAACCCTTTGGGGCACGTCTACTAAAGTTTGTCAATCGATTGTTGAGACAGTAGCTCCCTATTTAGCTTTAATATTTAATTTATGTGTAGACCAAGAGGTATTTCCGGATTTGATGAAGTATAGTAAAGTTATACCACTTTTTAAATCTGGAGACAGCAAAGACACAAATAATTATAGAACCGTATCTATTTTGCCGGTTTTCAGCAAGGTGTTTGAAAAAGTGATGCTAAATCAAATGCTCAATCATTTTAATCTAAATGACATCTTACACGATCAACAATATGGTCATCGTGTGGAAACCAGCATGCCTGAGAGATATTTCTTGACGGCATGTAAAGCCAAGTCAGAGGCCCATGGGCGGCATAAAAACTCTGACACCAGGTTACGAACTAACCACACGATAAAGAAGAAGAAGAAGAAGAACAATATGGTTTCACCAAAGGTCGTTGCACTACTGACGCCGGTGTCACCTTGCTTAAGCACATCTTTAATGCATGGGAAGAGGCAAAAGATGCAATAGGCATTTTTTGCGACCTATCCATGGCATTTGATTGCGTGGATCACGACACACTGTTGCTAAAACTTGAGCATTACGGACTAGGAAAACAAGCACTTAGCTTAGTAACATCATATTTAAATGATCGAATGCAGCAAGTACAAATAAATGGCGTAAATTCGTTAGGATTAAAAGTAAAAATGGGGGTACCGCAAGGCTCAATACTGGGCCCTTTCCTTTTTCTAGTATATATTAATGATTTACCTCAGTTACTGAAAAGTCGACCTCAAATGGTGTTATTCGGCAGCTGGACCGGGAGCTCCTCCTGGAAGCCGCGATCGTGCAGGCCTGGGTGACATCACCGGACAGGCCTGCCGACGTTAACAACGAGGCGGGTTGGTTCCAGGAGGCCATGTCCGAGATATGCGACGTGGCAATGCCCCGAGTCCGGCCAGGAAGCGCCCGGCGTCAGGTGTACTGGTGGTCGCGAGAGCTGACGACTCTGCGCGAGGCGTGCGTCGCCGCGCGCCACCTGTACACCAGGCATCACAGGCTCCGCATCCGCCCTCCGGATGCGGCAGCCATCGAGGCGGAGCTGTACGAGGGTTACAGAGCAGCGAAGACCGCCCTCTAAGAGGCTGTCCAGCGGGCCAAGGATCTGGCCCGCGAGGAGATGCTGGGGACGGTTCACTAAAGTTTCACCAAAACTTCATTGACAAATTTTTATTTAACAACCAACGTTTCGTATACTATTTATTTCGAAAACAACTTATTCCGCAAATGTATTATTTTAGAAATACTCGTTTTACATACATTTATTTGGCAAACAATTCTTTTTACAAATGCATCAGATGATATTTAATCATCTATACATTTTTCATTTCTCATTTAGAGTCATTAGGATAAATCACGTTTCTACTAAATATCATTTAATTACAATACAGTCGACGGAGCCCCGCTGCGCGGGGCTCCTATTTTTGTCTGCAGTGTTTAAAGGAACCTAACTAACCGAACCTCGGGGTGTCCCTGACGTCGACCGTCTAGGGTTAGGGTTTCTGCCAGCATCTGTGTTTGTTTGGGGGGTTTATGCTTTTAGAAAACAAAATTCATTTGTTTCTCTTTTTTTAGAAAAGTCCAGAGCAATTATGTTTATTAGCAATAATGTGAGTTTTTTTTTTAATTACCTTATATTAAGTCAATTTGTGTAATGTCTTTATTCCAAACGTTATTTATGGAATAAAATTAAAAAATAATGAATTGTTTGTCAAATAATACGTTATTAAATAAAAGTTTATCGGATAATTATTTTGCTAAGTGAAATATTTGGTAAACTTGTTGTTGTAGAATGATGAAATGACAAATAATGTTTTTGTCAATCGTTGCTTGTCATGTAAAAATTTTTGAATTAATGTTTGGTGAACTGACTGGTCACCGCTGGGGACTCTCGACGGAGATCCGTGGAGGCGCCCTTATAAGATGGTGCGGGACAAACTCCGCACCTGGGCCCCCCCGCTGACGCAGAGTCTCCGGCCTGAGCTCGTGGAGGACGTGGTGAGCGCTCTGTTCCCTTCGCGAGGGGAGCATACTCCCCCGCCTATGGCCCCGCCGCTTGCGGTGCCGGAAGCGGACCACAGCGACGACGATGACGACGTTCCGGAGGTGACTGGGGTAGACCTGAGAGTGGCGGTAGGCAGGCTTAAGGCCAAAACTGCCGCCCCGGGACCCGATGGCTTACCTGGCAAAGCCTGGGTCCTGGCCTCTGAGGCTCTCGGGCCCCGACTGGAAGGGCTCCTAAGCGCATGCTTGTAGAGAGGCCAGTTCCCGCTTCGTTGGAAGACGGGCAAGCTGGTCCTCATACGGAAGCCAGGGCGCCCTGCGGACTCTCCGTCCGCATACCGGCCCAATGTGTTGCTCGACGAGGTGGGCAAGCTCTTTGAAAGAGTTATTGCAAACCGCCTCGCCGGGCACCTTGCGGGAATGGGGCCGGATCTTGCGGAACATCAGTTTGGTTTCCGCAAGGGGCGCTCGACGGTGGACGCCATCATGCGCGTGCGAGCCCTCACGACGGGGGACGCGGTGTCCCGGGGTGGGGTCGTCTTGGCGGTGTCTCTCGACATCGCCAACGCCTTCAACGCCATGCCCTGGAGCTGCATTAGGGAGGCACTCCGGTATCACCGGGTGCCGACCTACCTCCGTCGTGTGGTCGGGGACTACCTGTCTGACAGGTACGTCATCTACCCTGGTCCCAACGGAGAATGGAACCGGCGAGAGATGTCGTGCGGTGTTCCGCAGGGGTCGGTTCTAGGGCCACCCTTGTGGAACATCGGTTACGACTGGGTGCTGCGCGCCGACCTCCCTAGCGGCGTCAGCGTAGTCTGTTACGCTGACGATACGCTGGTACTGGCACAAGGGAGGTCGCACGAGGCGGCGGCCGAACTGATGACACGCGGGGTTGCGATAGTCGTTGAGACGATCCGGCAATTGGGTCTCGAGGTGGCTGATCCGGGGGTGCCGCACGATCTCCCGCGAGGCGGCGAGCCTCCTAGCCGGATTGCCGCCATGGGATCTGGAGGCGATAGTCCTCGCGCGCCTGCATGAATGGCGCGCGGGGGCACTACGTCGGGGGGAAACTCCACTGCCGCGGCAAATCACCGCTCAGCGGACAGACCTCCGACGCGATCTCATGGCGACATGGAGACAGCGACTGTCGCAACCCAGTGCAGGGCACGCCACAATAGTGGCGATAAGTCCCCTCTTTGAGGAGTGCCTAGAGAGGCGCCACGGCGCCCTCACCTTCCGCCTGACGCAGGTCCTCACCGGACACGGTTGTTTCGGGAGGTTCCTGCACCGAATCGGGCGGGAGGAAACGCCCGGGTGCTATCATTGTGAGGATCGTCCAGAGGACACGGTGGCGCACACCGTGGAGGTCTGCCCCGCTTGGGCGGAGCTCCGCCGTGTCCTCGTAGCGGCGATCGGCGGCGGCGACCTCTCGCGCCCGGCCCTGGTTCAGGCCATGGTCCGGAGCGAGAGGGAATGGGAAGCCGTCACCTCCTTCTGCGAAGCAGTCATGCTAGCGAAGGAGGTGGCGGGACGTGAGAGGGAGAGAATCTCTCGTCCCAGCCGCCGCGGGCGACGCACCGGGCGTCGGGGGCCACGTGGTGGCTCCCGGCCACCGTAGGCGCGGGCCTGTGGACGGTGAGTAATGGGTTAGCTCACCGTCCGTCCGTCTTATGACGACAGGCCGTGTCGACGGCGCGTTCGTGTTCCACGCGCGCCTCAAAGAGATGTCAGCAACTAGGAAGGGGCCCGCAAGGGCCGATGCCTGCGGGGGCTGCGGGACTGTTCGAAAGAGATACCGTGGCCCTGGAACACAAAGGGCAATGAAGGAACATGGATGAGTTTTAGTCAGTAAGAGTCTGACACTCCCTCCCACTCCACCCAGAGCGGGAGAAGTCATTTGATGATTTCCCATCCTTAAAAAAAAAAAAAAAAAAAATGGTGTTATTCGCTGATGACACATCACTGATTTTTAAAGTTAACAGACGTGCACAAGATTTTGACGACGTAAATACCGCTATGCTTAAGATTCATAACTGGTTTACTGTAAATAATTTGGTGTTAAATGGGAAGAAAACTAAATGCATAAGATTCGCGTTACCGAATGTAAGAAGTAGTGAATGTAACGTTGTATTGAACAAGGAGACACTCGAATTCGTCGAAAAAACAGTTTTCTTGGGGATTACGCTTGACTCGAAACTGTAATGGAGTCCTCACTTAACAGCACTTGCAGGGCGGCTAAGTTCAGCCGCTTATGCTGTCCGTAAAATCCGGCAATTAACAGACGTGGATACCGCGAGACTGGTCTATTTTAGTTACTTCCATAGCATCATGTCTTACGGTATTCTGCTGTGGGGTCGGGCTGCAGATATTGACTCCATATTTATTCTGCAAAAGAGGGCTGTAAGAGCCATCTTTAACCTACGCAGACGCGAGTCTCTAAGAGAATTGTTTAAACAGATTAACATCATGACGGTACCTTGTCAATATATTTATGAAAACATTATGTTTGTTCGGAAAAACATACATCTTTTTAGTAAAATAAGCGACAGGCATAATATTAATACTAGAAATAAGGACAAATTAGATCAACCATGTTTCAGATTGTCAAAAGTACGCACATCTTTTATGGGGTACTGACATACCACTTGACATTTTAGTGAGAAGAAATTTAAAACATGCATAAAACAAACACTATGTAAGCGAGCATATTATAAGTTGAAAGACTATATCGTAGATAAAAATGCTTGGCTCAATGCTGGTCCTGCTCCACTGCCACTTGGGCTCACATACTAAGATTTTAATGTTTGGAAGAGATGCTCCCCCTTTAGTTCTTTAGTTATTTCATCATTTCTTTTTTTTTCGTTTGGAAACTTAGTTACTTTGATAACCATTGTTTTATATAAATTAGAAGCATTTTTTGAGTTTTTGTAAGTGTGAGTACCATGTAGACTTCCTATTATGGTTAGTAGGGCTTATCCTAATCTTTATGGTTTTAACTGTAGTTTTGTTTTATTTTCCTATCTCTACACTGTGCTCACATATAGAAGCAACAATATTGTACCCAGGACTATGTAATATATAACTTGATTTGAAAAGAGTGTCCATGGAGTTTCTTGCCCATTCTTCTCCATGAGATCTACTATTTTCGAATGGGCAACTACAGTCCATTCAGTTACTATGCCTGTGGCGGGACTGTAGGTAGCTTATTTTTGACTATGCAAAAGTGCCTGTCACGGGTCTATTTGAAATAAATGCTTTGAGTTTTTTTTTGAGTTTTGAAGATGTTGTGTGTGATGATTGCTTTCCTTCTCCCTAGCGCACAACCTGCAGCTACAACTAACGACATCGCACACAATGAACAGCCACAAACATCTACTTTCGCTGATAGTTTAAACTGTATAACACCATGCACTTCTAAAACGCTTGCCATAAACCAGCTTGATCCACAACATCAACCTTCTACTTCTGGCATCCAGCATGAATCCATACCTATACTTGATCCCACAGATTTTGACATCGATTTTAGTGATGATGATTCAGTCGCCGATCCAATATATGTTCCTAACTCTGATTTTGATGAGAGTACAATTTCGGACTTATTGGATATTAATTGCGAAGATGTATTCAATAATGAACATACGTTGAATTGTATTGATAACCCTTCTTTAGAGTAAAACACACAAGAAAGCATTCTACACAATGCCATTGGTAATATTTCAGAAAATACAAAACAGATCTTAATCGCTGAATATCCTGGACCAATTTATATCACAAATAGTCTTACCAACCATAATATATTTAATGATAAATGCTGAAGCACCCTATGATTGAAAGATCTTGCGATGGAAAGTGCCGACGACGATGCTTAGAATTGTCATATCAGGATAAACTGGCAATATGGGAACAATATTGGAATGCGAAATTTCAAACAAGACGTGGATTTTTGAACAAGTTCGTCCAAATCTCTGAAATAAAAAGACGAAAAGTTGACACCCATCAATCGGCCACTAATCCTAGTCACTCGAAAAATGAATTTAATTCCCGTCTGCAAACGCTTTTTTCTGGATACACTTGGCCTGAGAACTGACGGAGTTATTACAGAATTATCAAAAGCTGTAAGAAAGGGGCAATTATTTGCTTCTATGACAGGTGAGAATAGAGGAGGCAAAAGAAAAGAAATTAACAGAAACTTGATCCAGAATCATATACTCGGTTACAATCCTGCTGTTAGTCATTACCGTAGACATAATTCACCGTTTACGAGATATCTGCCAAGAGAATTGACAGTACGCCAAATGCACCTTGATTTTATGAAAAAACACCCACAAGAACGATGTTCGGATGAAACATACAGGAAAGAGAAAAAAAAAATGAAAATTTCTTTTAACATGCCCAGAGATAAGTGCGACGAATGTTTTTTTTTATATTCGGAAAAAAGAAGCTATACAGCGAAGAATCTCAAATACCATATGATATAAAGCAAAAATATGCAGTACGGACGGGAAAACAACGGGATGCGCGAGACGATTCGAGACGTTCCATATCTTTCATTTTTGTAAGTCAGAAGTCGATGCGTAGATAGGCTTGGAACTCAGTGGTGGACTCAGTGGAGGTGAACTCAGTGGAGGCAGTGATCTACAACTGCGACCCGCGCGCCACCACACGTATTATTTAGAAACTTTATTTTGTAAATACGAATTAGGAGAACCACTACTTGTGCTCATGTATTTTACCATAAGACCGGTACATAATTTCTGTTTAAGCTAAGCTATCCTAGACCTGATTATAACCAACTTCCTAACTACATCTGGAGTATCATTTAAACTACCTAAGCGCTACAGTGGTGACCACGACGTGATAGTGATTTTGTGAAGACCTCCAGATCGAGTATTCACCATGCCTAACGAAGGAGGACTAGAAGTGTCAGGTGTGTCGACGTCGCTGCGCATTCCACCTATCTGGCGTGACAGAATACGCTTGTGGTTTGCCCAATTCGAAGCCATCATATCTCCTCTCAAGTTCGGTAAAGAAGCGAGAAGGTGCACGCGGCCGTGTAGCTACGTAGACAGCAGCGCCCGCTCGGAAAACTAACACCTGCGTTGGCCGAGACGGGAACCGGCGCAAGCAACTCATCCTACCGCCTATTTATAACAGACAAAAACTCACGTCTATCCTTCTTGATTGATACTGGCGCCAACGTATCCGTGATACCGAAGAGAAAAGGCGGTAACGCAACACCAACTGATTTCTGTTTATATGCCGCGAACAACACAGTGATTCCAACGTATGGTGAGAGGACACTACAACTGGATCTCAACCTACGTAGACCTTACACGTGGAAGTTCATCATCGCCGCAGTCAGCAAGCCCATTATTGGCGCCGATTTTTTAACACATCATCAACTTCTTGTCGACGTAGCCGGCCGATGTCTCGTCGACAAAGTTACCAATCTCACCGCCAGAGCACCAGTCACCTACTCCGCCGAGCCTACTGTGAGAAGCATCGATGTAGATCAGCCTTATCACCGGCTACTTAGCAAGTACCCTGACATCCTTCGACCGTCATGTATGAAGGACACTCCAAAACACCGGGTGGAACACCACATTGAAACTACCGGTCCACCGGTGTACAGCAAGACCAGACCATTACCACCACATCGATACCTGTCCGTGAAGAAGGAGTTCGAGTCGATGATGCAGCAAGGGATATGTCGTCCCAGCAAAAGCCCATGGTCCAGCCCGTTACACGTCGTACCAAAGAAAAACGGTGACATTCGCGTATGCGGCGACTACCGCAGACTCAATGACGTCACCAAACCCGACCGCTATCCAGTACCACGACTCAAGGATTTCACCTACCTACTCCACGGCAAGAAGATATTTACTACGCTTGACCTAAATCGTGCGTATCAACAGCTGCCTGTGTATGAACCAGACATCGAGAAGACCGCCATCACCACTCCATTCGGTCTATTTGAATTCCCTCGAATGTGTCCAGGTCTCAGAAACGCCGGACAGACATTCCAACGGTTCATTAATGAAGTACTCATCGGGTTAGATTACGCATTCCCATTCATTGATGACGTCATCGTCGCATCAGACAATGAAGCATGCCACATCGAAGACCTACATGAAGTGTTACGCAGATTAGACGACTATGGAATAAGAATCAATCCATCGAAATGCGTCTTCAGCAAAGAAAGTGTCAAGTTCCTGGGCTACGAAGTGTCAAGTGACGGAATCAAGCCACCACAAGAAAAGATCACTGCAATCACTGCCTACCCCCAACCACAGACAATTCATGACTTACGTCGATTCATCGGAATGGTAAACTTTTATCGCGACAGCATTCCAAATGCCGCACACATGCAGGCACCACTCAACGCGTACCTGCATAACTCCAAGAAACGCGACAAAACCAAAATCGAGTGGAACACAGAAGCTTTACAAGCATTCGAGTTGTGCAAAGCCGGCATACAAAACGCAGCTTTGCTCGCTCATCCATCGCCATCACCGAACGACGCCATCTCCCTAATGTGTGACGCATCGAATACCTGTGCAGGAGCCGTACTACAACAACTTGTAAACAAGAAATGGATACCACTGGGCTATTTCTCAAAGAAGTTCTCCGACACACAGCAGCGATACAGTACATTCGACAGAGAATTACTATCCATTTACATGGCGATCAAACACTTCAGGAAAATGTTCGAAGGAAGAGAACTCATTGTTTACACCGACCACAAACCGCTGACCTACGCTATTCGCAAGCCGCCGTCAGATGACGATACACAAAGACGCACTCGACAGTTGTTATTCATCAGCGAGTTCACTACGGACATTCGCCATGTGAGTGGAGTAAACAATGTTGTCGCCGACGCACTCTCACGCATCGAAACCGTCGACCTACCATCGCCAATTAACTACGATGACGTATCTCAAGCACAAGAAAGAGACAGCGATATACCCAACTTATTGAAGCAAACAAATATTCAACTAAAGAAGATAGTCATGCCCGCTACAACCAAGCCAATATTCTGCGAAACGTCTACGTCACACGTTCGACCGTACCTACCAACTGACTTTCGTCGCATCGCATTCAACGCCGTGCACAATCCAAGTCATCCCGGGGTACGAACTACACGCAAGCTCATGCAACAACGCTATTTCTGGCCCGCAATGAACACCGACATTGGCAATTGGGCGAAAACATGCACATCGTGTCAACGCTCGAAAGTTCTTCGTCACAACCACAGTGAAGTTGCAGCGTTCCCACCAAGCGAACGATTCCAACACGTACACATCGACATCGTCGGTCCGCTACCAACTTCATCATCTGGACATCGCTAGCTGTTGACAATGATCGACCGCTGCACACGATGGCCCGAAGCAGTACCTTTACGGGAAATCACTGCCGATATCGTCGCCAAAAAGCTATATGAAACGTGGATATCTCGTTACGGGTGCCCTACAAGAATAACGACTGACCAAGGACGACAGTTCGAAAGCTGTCTATTCCGAGACCTCGCACAACTACTGGGAGTCGAACGAACCTGTACCACTGCCTACCACCCGCAGAGCAACGGCATTGTCGAACGCTGGCACCGAACACTGAAGACCGCACTTATGACTCGCCTACAAAATAGCAACAAATGGATCGCCGAGCTACCTACAGTGCTAATGGGATTACGAGCCGCCGTGCGTACAGACACCGACACCAGCGCCGCGCAGCTCACCTACGGCCAAGCACTGCGACTGCCTGGTGATTTCATAGCACCATCACCAGCAGCGAAGACATTGGATCAAAACTTCGTCGATCAACTACATGACGTCATCAAGAAATTAACACCAACATACAAATCGCATTCCAACAAGCGATGTATGTTCGTGCACAATGATCTACAAACATGTAGCCACGTGTTGCTACGCGACGATACCGTCCGCAAACCGCTACAACAGCCATACGACGAGCATGCCGACAGTCCTGCCGGCGAATCGTAGGCCGAGGCGCGGGGGGGCGCCGGCGAGTCAGGCGCCTGGGGTGCCGAGGGCGCCAAGCGGGCACCCGGCACCGGCAACGCCGGTCCGGACAGCAGGCTGTGCCGAGGGCCGGCAATGGCGGTGCGCGAAGTAGAGGCTGCGCCACTGGTGGCGACCGCCGCGGACGCAGCCCGGATGGGCGCGTTCGACGCGGCGTGACGCGAAGCGGCGGCAGGGCGCGCTGCCGGTTGTGCGGAGCGCGCAGGTGTCGCTGGTGGTGGTGGCGCCTGGGCGCGGAAGATAGCCGCGGGGGTGCGCGGCTGGGGTGCGGGTGCACGCGCCGGTGGCGCGGGATCACGCACCGTCACGCGCGCAGTGGGTGCAGCGGCGCCCGGGGCCTGGATCGGCACCGGGCGGACGGTCGCACGGCTACGGCCTGCGGTCGGCTCGGCGGAGGCACCGGCGCAACGCGCGCAGGCGCCGATGTCGTCGACGCGCCGAGCGCAGCTGCCGCCCTGCTCCGTCCCGCTTCCTCGTCCCTCCTCGTTATGGGTTGCTGCCCCGCCTTCCTGGACGCCTGCTTCTCCTCGCTACGAGGAGAGGTGGGTCCAGACGGCGTCGCACCGGACGTCGCCACGCCGATATTCGGCATCGACGTCGTCCGGTCCAACCCCGGACGAGGCTCGTTGGTGCCGGCGTCGCCGCGGCCGAGCGAGCCACGGGCGCCGGGCTTCGGCATCTCTGCAGTGCCTGATACACTTATTGTTCACACACGTGTTCACGGCACAAGATTCACAAAGGGTTCACAAACACAGACTTCACTTTATACTCAGAAAACAGGAAACTTCTCTTCCTTGGGGGGAGCGGATCCGCGACCGCAACGGTGCTGGTGCACCGGGAAGCACGTAGGCCTCCCCTGTGTTCGCACCCGTGCCAAGCACTTGTGCGAACACAGGGAGAGATAAAAGTTAGAAGGCGGTCCGGGCGGAAAAAGTTTTACTCAAGTACCCCCAAGTCGAGGCACAATTCGTAGAACTTTCCGTAGAACGACACCACACTCGACGGCGCTGCTCGGAGTGAGGTTTGTTGCTTGGTCCACTGGCGAATCCTCCTGACGCCCCCTAAGAATTCGCTGCGCCCCCGCCAGGGGGCGCGGCTGGCGGGTTGTGGACCTGGTCCGTAGGCCCGCGGTGTCAATTATAGTGCCCGTAACTACGGGCACTTCATTGTGGGGCCGAGTATAGGCCTAGCTGAAACCAGGCGCGCGCACGCAGCCTGGTTATGTGTTGGTGTCGTTTGTGTTCGGTAGGAGCGCTACGGCGCTATAACGTAGCGCCGCTTGCTTCGCGCCACCTCGGCGGTCCGACCCCGCCGGGTGAGACCTCCGGCTAACCGGAGGAGGCCCAGCGGGGGTCGACCAGCGACAGAGGTGGCTCAGGCGCTCCCTACAGAGAAGTGTGACCCCCGTCCGCAGACGCTATCGAAGCGAGCCGATGCGCTCCGGACTAAGGGGCCGTATGTGTGTGTGTGTGAGCGGCAATGTACCTGAGTAACACCGCTCATGTGTGCGAGAATTGCGAGCCCGCGCCGCACATTCGTCGCGTGAGTTTGGTCGCATGTAGAGTTATGCGTGGATGGAGCGGGTCGCGTCGTGCCTATGTTAACTTAGCACACGACGCTAACCGAGTGGGTGTCGCGATTGTGGAGTCGTTGTGTTTGAGTGTGTCGCGTGTAGCCTGGGGCGACACACTCGGGTGCGTCAATCCGGTGGGGTGGCGTCGTCGTTGTCCGCAGGTACGAGGTCGCGTGGCAGGCGCCTCGCGTCGGGGGGCCGAGCGTGCCATGGCGCTATGTCCTTGACATGCGGCCAGGCAGCCGCGTCGGCGCGGGCGAACATGTTGGTCGCGAGGCGTCGGCAGAAGTCGTCCAGGCTCTCAATCTTGAGGTCCCGCTGGATGGTGCTGTTCCTCACGTAGCGAGGGGCGGTGACGATTTTCCGCAGCGCTAGGTGTTGTTGCGCGCGGAGTAGTTTCTTGTTGGTCTCGCTAGTGAGGGCGAGCCATGCTGGGGCGGCGTACGTGATGAGCGGGCGGATATAAGTCTTGTAGACGCCCAGCTTGGCACGCAGCGGGAGGCGAGACAAGAGCACTGGATTGAGCAGGGCGCGGGCAGTTCTGCTCTTGGCGACGACCTGGCGGACGTGACGAGCCATGGACAGCCGACGATCGATGGTGACCCCGAGGTACTTCACCTGGGGCGACCAGTCGATGTCCTGTCCTTGCAGCTTCAGGGGTGGTGGGAGGTGGGCAGCGCCGGCGAGTATCGCCTGCGTCTTACCCACGTTCACCGACAACCTCCACTTGGAGAGCCAGTCCGGGAGCAAGTCGAGCACGCGCTGCATCTTAATGGCCGCGTGTCTCGCGTTAAGCGAGGTTGCGATGTACGCGGCGTCGTCGGCATACAGCGCGAGCGTGGTGTCTTCTGTAGTCGGGATGTCGTCGGTGAAACATGAGTAGCAGAGCGGCGAGACGCAGCTGCCCTGGGGCACGCCCGCGGCAATCGGGCGGGCGCGCGATAGAGCGCCGTCGACCACCACCCGGAAAGTCCTGTGGGAGAGAAAGGAGGAGACCACCTGTATCAAGCGACGAGGCGCATCTGTCCGCGACAGCTTGTACAGCAGACCTTCGTGCCAAACACGGTCAAACGCCTTTTCTATGTCGAGGAATACTGCAACTGCGTCCTCCTTCTTGTTGAGTGCCGCTGTAAGCAGGTGCAGTACCCTCGACAACTGGAGCGTCGTGGAATGTTCCGAGCGGAACCCAAACTGTTCCGGTCGTGGCGTGATGTGGGTCTTCAGGTGTCGCAGCAGGAGTTGCTCAAACACCTTGGAGATGGTGGGGAGAAGAGTTATCGGCCGATAGCTCTCGGGCTTCATAGTGTTCTTGTTCGCCTTGGGCAGCATGATGACGCGCCCCTCCTTCCACGAGGCCGGGAAGACCCCAGTGCGCAGTATCCCCGTATACAGGCGCGCCAGTGCCGCTACGGTACGGAACGGCAGGTGGCGCAGCGCTGTGTTGGTGATACCGTCCGCACCGGGGGCCTTTTTCGGCTTGGTTTTCAGGATGGCGCGCCGCACTGCGCAAGGCGAGAAGTGGATGGGGTGGTCGTCTGAGGCTATCGGCGCAGCAAAGTACTCCCCAAGGTGCCTCTCGACTGCTGCGATGTGCTCGGTGTCATTAGTTGGGTTCGGCTCGAATTGACGCTCCAGGTGTTCGGCGAAGATCTCTGCCCGGTCTGCTGCAGTGTATCTTGGCGCCCCGTCGCTGTGGAGTAGCGGACGTACCGGAGCTGGGGTATTCGTAAGCTGTCGACACAGCTTGTGTATCGACGGCCAGTCTCCTTCCGTAGAGTTCCTCCCAGCTCTCGGCGTTGTGCTCCTGGATCTTGGCCCTAACCTTCTCCGCGAGACGGTTGAGATCGGACTTGTCCCTCGGGCATCCCGTGTTCTGCCACCGTTTGCGTAGGCGCCTCTTCTGGGCGATCATGCGCTTGATGTGACTGGGCAGAGGCTTGAAAACAAGCCCCTGCGGTTGCGTGCTGGTCGTTGTCGCCTCTTCTAAGGCGCGTTGTACGCAAACGGTGATCTCCCCTGCTAGCCCGTCCACGTCCGCGGCGGCGACGATGGGCCAAGTAGGAGTGGTGGTCTCCATCCTGTTGGTGAATCTCTCCCAGTCCAATTTACGACGTGGCGCTGGTGGAGAGCGTCGCGTCGGCATCTCAGAGAGGACGACGACTACAGGAAGATGGTCAGACTGCAAATCGTCGTCCATAACCTGCTGTGCGATCTGGCAGCTGAGGTCTCTGTGGATCACGATGTCCAGCACGTCCGGAGCGTGCGCCTGGCAATCAGGGTAGCGGGTGGGTGTGTCAGGGCCGGACACCGTGTATCCTCTGGTTTCTGCGTCCGCGAAGAGCCGTCTCCCTCCGGTATTCGTGGCCCTGCTGTTCCACGCCGGGTGCTTGACGTTCATGTCGCCCGCGAGGAGTGTCGGATGCGGTGAGCGATAGAGTAGCGCCCGCAACTCAGCTATGTCTAGCGAGGCCGCGGGCGGGCAGTAGCTGGCGTAAATGTCGACATCCTCGCCGGCGATGTGCAGTTGTACGCCCAGCGCGTAGAAGGAGGCCAGTGACGACAGAGGGAGAGCCTGATGGACGACCCTTCGGTTAACCAGTACCGCCAGACCGCGGTAGTTGTAGCCGAGCGGCGACTTATCGTCCTTCCTGTAAATGATATATCCCGGGAACCTGGGTTTATCCGCAGCCCCCAGGAATGTCTCGCTGAGCAGCGCCACGTCGATCCGCTGTTCTCGGAGGAGGAGGCGGAGTTGGGCGACCTTCTTAAATAGGCCACGGGCGTTCCAATGGAGAATCCTCAACGAACTAGCCATTGTAGAGCGTGACAAGTCCGGCCAGCCCGTCGAGGATCACCGTGCCCGCGTCTTGCCCCTGCCTGATGGCCCTTATGAGGTCCATCAAGAGTTGGATGGCGCAGGCTGTGAACTCCTTCTGGCGCTCTGCTGAGTTAGCGCCAGAGTGGGGTGTGCGGCGCCGCTGCTGTTCACGGGCGTCGGCTTGTTGCGATAGGGCCGAGTTGGTGGGCCTGGTGTCGAGCGCCACGTTGGTGGCGGATTGAGTCGCTTCTGTGGGTGGGGCGGGCTTGCCCGCCCGCTTCCCCTTCTTCTTGCCGACGCCAGCAGCGGAGTCGGTGATGGTCTTGGTCGTGGTGGTAGATTGAGCCTGCGCCATGGCAGGGACAGGGTCCTCCTGGCCAGGTTGGTGGTGTGCGGGAGGGAGGGGCTTTTTCCCCCTCTTCTTCCTTCCCCCGCGCGCCCTATTCCTCCGCCTCGAGGCAGGAGCGTCCTGTGGGGTGGGCCCGTTTGCTGCCGCCATCAGCGTCGTGCTGGGGGCTTCGTGGTCTTCGGAGTTGGTGTTGGCAGCTGGTCTCTCGCCAGCTGGCCGACGCTGCTGCTGGGAGATGGCGACAGTGCCCGCTCGCTTATTCCGTGCCTCCCTCTTAAAGATGGGGCAACCGCTGCTGCAGGCTGGATGGTCGCCCGCGCAGTTGGCGCAGGTGGCCGGCTCCGTCCGAGGGCGTGGGCAGTCGCGTGCGGCATGTTCCTCGCCGCACCTCACGCAGGCGAGCGGGCGGTGGCACTGGTGCGAACTATGCCTAAATTTCTGGCACCGGTGACACTGTGCGGGCCCACGTTTGCTCCTCCACGCCTCTATGCGGACACCACGCATGCATAGAAACGTGGTTGTGTCGTATATGTTACGGATGTCCGGTTGCCTTTTGAGGACCGCGTGGAATATACAACCAGGGCGCCCACCGCGCGCGTTAATATTGCGCACGTACTCCGGTTGATACCCCAAGGTCCTCAGCTCCTCCTCTATCTCCTCCGGGTTGGTGTCAGCCGGCAGCCCCCTGATGGCCACCTTTAGGCTACGCTCAGCTGGCAGCGAGTAAGAAAACCAACTTAGGCCGCTCGACCTCTCTAGGTCGTTGAGGTACCTTTGGACCACTCTGTACTCGTCCTCAGACTCCGGGACGAAACGTATCCCGCCCTGGTAAGGACGAGCGTTGGGAGGGTGGCCCAATTTGGCACTCACGGCCCTGAAGTGGGCGGCCCAGTTTGGCATCCTCTCTACTACCAGCGGAGGGTAGCGTGGCCTCTTCTCTTTTCTTGAACTTGTCGCGTTGGCAGCGTTGCCTTGAGCAGGGGCTGCGACGGCGGGTGTCAAAATGGTGGTGGTCTGTCCGGTGTGTGGGCGACGGACCGTGTCGGCGAAAGTGGGCGAGCCGGCTCCGGCTGCCCCGCGCGGCTCACGTTGCGGGAGCGGGGAGTCGGGGCAAATCCGCTTCGCCTCTTCCACGGCCTCGTCGTCGTCTGAGCTTCTCGGTCGGCGCTGGGCTCGGGTATCCAGTTGGAATTCGTACCCGAAGCCCACGGAGTCACTTTCGGAATATTTAGGCACACCACTCACCTCGGTACTCCTGGGCGGAAAGGATCTTCCGGTCGTGGAGCCTGCCGATGTTATTGAAATGTCACTCCCTTCCCTGGATGAGCAGGGGGACATTGCAGCCGGAGAATCCTGGGCAGCGCTCCGAGGTGGTGGTGGCGACATCAATACGGCGCCTTGGCTTGCGGCGGCTGAGCCTGCCAGCAAGCGGCGGGGAGCGGGTGAGGCTGTGCGCACTGCTCGGGCCGCCGTGGTGGCGGGGCGGGCGTGCGCGGGCTGTCGCGCGGCGGTGCGCGCGGGTGCGGGTGCGGTGTGCGCGGGCGCGGTGTGCGCGGGCGCGGGGTGCGCGGGGTGCGCGGACGGCGCGCGGGGCGCGGGCGGCGCAGTTGTTCGCACCGACTGCGTTGCGGGGCGCGGGTGCGGCGCAGTAGCGCGCAGTGCGGGTGCGCGGTTGCAGGTACCGGCGGGTCCCGGTGCCTGGGTCGGCACGGGACGGAACGCCGGCGGGCGGACGGGGACCGCGGGTTGGCTCCTCGGCGGCGATGCTGGTGAGCCGGCCGAGGTTCTTGCTGTCCTAGACGTTGGAGACGGCCTGGGTGCTGGAGAACGCTGATCCCGATGAGCACCGTCATCGTCGGCGGTAGCTGGCGGAGCGCTGGGCGGAGAGTCCCCGATGATCGGGAGCGACGCCGTCCGACCCCCCATCGACCGGGCCGCAGGTGGAGACTTCTTCATTTTCTTCTCGTTTGGGGTGGTTGGTCTTTGTGGAGCGGTCCACCGCAACCGCTACGGTGCACAGCACCGGGCGGCACAGGGGGACTCGACTGTGAACGCACAGGTGCTAGGCACCCATGCGGTCACAGCGAGTTCCCTTTGTTCGCAGAAAAATAACGGTCGAAAATGACCGTTATTTTTTGCGACAAAATAATAAACGGTTCGGGCGGTATTCGGATAAAAATGCCAGAGGAGGCGCAGCGGCGCAACTGCCGGCCAGCGGAGGCCTACCGAGCAAATTGCGAGCGCGAACTATTCTGACGTGGATTCGTTCGGACCGCTGGCGAATCCTGACGCCCCGCGCGCCGAGAGGGGGTATTTATACGCAGCGCAGTTTGGCGAGTGATCTACAACTGCGACCCGCGCGCCAAAATAAAGTTTCTAAATAATACGTGTGGCGTATTATTTAGAAACTTTATTTTGTAAATACGAATTAGGAGAACCACTACTTGTGCTCATGTATTTTACCATAAGACCGGTACATAATTTCTGTTTAAGCTAAGCTATCCTAGACCTGATTATAACCAACTTCCTAACTACATCTGGAGTATCATTTAAACTACCTAAGCGCTACAAAGTAATGGGAGTTTTGTCCAGTAGAGTCAAATTTTCAATGATATACCGTTGTCATCGAAAATCAGTCCTAAATTGTTACCGCCTTCACCGCGTGGAGGTACTCCCAGCTTATGTTATTTTATAATTATACAGTTAAATTAGTGATAGCTTTGATTTCCACATCGGATGTTTCTGATATTCGATTTTTATAAGTCAACAGGAAATGCCCATCAGACCGAACAACTTTTGCTAAGACGTCATTCCTATATGTGTTATGGTGTAGCTGGGCTCTTGGAGTTCCACAACAGGTGTTCCAGATCTTCGATTTTTATAAGTCAACAGAGAGTGCTCATCAGATTGTACAACTTTTGCTAAAACGTCATTCCTATATATGTTATAGTGTAGCTGGGCTCTTGGAGTTCCACATCAGGTGTTCCAGATCTTCAAATTTATTCTCTCAACAGAAAAAGCTCATCGCGTGGAACAATGTTTGCTATGGTATTATTTTTGTATCTCTTATAGTTTAGCTGGTCTGTTGCGGTTCTGCATCAGGTGTTCAAGTTTCCAAGATAAATTAAAACTTGAGTAAGGCACATAAAACTTGACCAAAAAGACTTAAATTGAATTAAACTAGCCTATAACATAAAGCAAGTTGTATTTGTCAATATGAAATTGATAACAGTACAAAATAGTAGATTATACAACAAGTGAAAAAAAAGGGAATTTAATTCGAGGGACTAAATTGGATCCCGAGAGCAGCGAAGGATTCTAGAGTAGAATCCCGAGCGTAGCAAGGGATTCTAGAGTAGAATCCTGAGCGAAGCGAGGGATACAAGAACCGAGATGAATTTTTTTTTCACGAGTTGTGTACTCTGCTTTTTACCATTGACTGCGAGAAAATAAATAGAAATATAGTATTTATATTTCTCGTGGGTTAATAATAATAACAGTCACTAGGGTCGATCTTTAAAGTTAAGCCGCGCTTACCAAGGTCGGTCCGTGGATGGGTGACCACTAATTCATTGCATACCGAGTTTCCTCCGTGCCTTGGAAAGTACGTAAAGCCGTTGGTCCCGGCCGTCATTTACAGTTCCTTGACGTTCGTTACAGGAAGTCAGTGACCCGAAAGTCTGACTACCAGTCTTACCAAGGGATACAGTATAGCCCACTAAGTACTAACTGGGTTGTGAAGGTCAGTTAGGCAGTCGCTCCATGTAAAATACTGATATTCAGCTGCTTCTGATTAGACTGGAAGCCGACCCCAATAAAGTTAAGATAAGTCTAGGCAGATGAATTTACCACATTTTATTATATTATCGGTAATAAGAGAACAAAGGAATATAAACATACAAAGTAATATAAACATTAATTTTTTTTTAGTGAAATAATTAGAACAATTTTCGAAATTTAGTGTTACCTATATTCTTGTTGGCACGTTTCACTTATTTTTTGTTCATAATTCGTGCTTGTTCTAAATTCAAAAAGTCTTTATTCACTCAGTGAGTAAAAGAGCGTTTTATTCACTGTTATCGATGAATAAAATGCCCTTTTTCGAGTGGCAATGGTAAAAAAGATGTTGTGTTCGTAATGGTCAGAGAAAATGTTTCTTTTCCTTCTCTTGTAAAATTTGCTCAGATGCTCTTGCTAGGTTTTGATTTTGGACAGCCCACTTCTTTAAGATCATATTTCAGAGAAGATGATGTGTTCATTCTGGACAGGGGTTTTAGGGACTGTATAAGTTTACTAGAGGGATGTGGCTATAGAACATGTATGCCTGAATCACTTTTAGAAGGCGAACACCAATTAACTACAGCTCAAGCAAATAAAAGTCGCTGTGTCACTATCTGCCGATGGGTGGTAGAGGCTGTGAATGGCCAGTTTTAAAAGAGATTTTAAACTTTTTAGGCAAGAATACTTTCATCGGTCTCTACCACACATGATGCAAACATTTCAAATAGCGGCAGCTCTTTTGAACAAGTTTGGTGTTCGCTTCCAAAATAATGAATATGCAAATGAAATACTTGAAATAATTAGAGAAAGCATGAACTTACCAAACAATCTGGCAAATATGGTTGAAGCCTTACATATGAATAGACGAACCTCACAATTTCGAAGTATCACTGCTGATCGCAATAATGTTTTATACTTCCCAACCCTTGAATATAGAGATTTAATTCTCTTCGCCCTGGGAACGTACCAAATAAAACAAGCTCGCTCATATTATGGCGAGCATGTACGTTTCCACGGTGGGTACAGAATTGAAGTTTCCAGTGAACACATTGATTGCTCTGAATAGAATCTTAGAAGCACTGGCGTGACAACACTGATAAGAGGTAAAATTAAATCACGTCACGTATCCAGGAAGCAATATTATGTGTATATATTAATAGAAAATGATATTCCTGGACGGACAGGAATCAGTGAGTACTGCTGTAATTGCTTAGTTGGTCGGCGCACAGTAGGAGTTTGCGCTTGTTAGAAAAATGTATATAAGACTACATGTATACAATGTCGCCCATGCGCATGTGACCGCCCGTAATTTTCTGAATATTCATGAAGAAATGTCGAAAATTAACTTTAAAAGGGGGGGTCTATCTACAACATTTTTTATGTTATTCAATTTTTAATTTTTTAAGTATAGTTTGTAGATTTGCTTTCTATTTTTTGACACATCTCCGAAGTTTATGGGTCGATTTGGATTCTGTTTTTTATTTCTAAAAGCTTATGAGTTATTTTAACAGGTTAAATTAACATTTTTACTAAAAAATATCGACGTCGAAAAAAAAACGGAATCGAAGTAATTTTTTGGGTGAAAAATTGTGTATTTATTTAAAAAAAACTAGTGTAAGTCCATAAATTGTCCCGATAGGACGACTTTTTTAATCATTATTTGTAATCTACTACATAACAGCTACAAATTCACAGAACATTATTGATACCTAATTGTAACTAAATCCAAGGTAAAACTCTTAAAACTCTGATGAGTCAAATTTTGGAAAAGATAATGTGAAAGTAAATTGAATGTTGCTCTTAGCAGTGAGTACTAAAAGGTTAAACTAATAATGAGGATGATAATGGAATTAAAAACAAACAAGCAATAGCCAGAGTTTTACTAAAAAAACAAAAAATACAAGAAATTTAATTAATTAGATTTTCGAAATGGCCCCCGCCCTCCTGTAAACAAACCAAAGCCCTCATGGCAACACTTTTGATTGTACGGCGTAATTCTTCACGGTTTTCTTTTATTTCCGCAGCAGCAGCAAAAATCCTAGCCGTTAATTGCTCGCGGCTTTTGAAGGGCACGGCATACACTTTTTGTTTCATCTAGCCCCAAAGATAAAAATCTAAGGGTGTAAGGTCGGGAGATCGCGGTGGCCAAGCAATGGCACCTCCTCTGCCAATCCGCCACGGATAATTTTGATTTAAATAATCACAAACTAGTCGTGCGAAGTGTGCTGGAGCTCCATCTAATTGCAGATACATCCGCCTTCTTGTTTCCAGCGGTACTTCCTCCAAAAGCAACGGCAACGTATTGTCTATAAAATCTAAAAACGCGTGTTGATCTAGTCTGTTTGGTAACACGAAAGGGCCAATAAGTTCATCGTCAATCATTCCAGCCCATAACTTTCCAGACTCAATTTTCCATAAATGTGTTTCCCTAATGACGTGTGGATTTTCAGTGGCCCACACATGAAGATTGCAATGATTTGTTATACCCGCCCTTGTTTTTTCTTTAGAGATAGGTATCAACAATGTTCTGTGAATTTGTAGCTGTTATGTAGTAGATTACAAATAATGATTAAAAAAGTCGTCCTATCGGGACAATTTATGGAGTTACACTAGTTTTTTTAAAATAAATACACAATTTTTCACCGAAAAAATGACTTCGATTCCGTTTTTTTTTTCGACGTCGATAATTTTTAGTAAAAATGTTAATTTAACCTGTTAAAATAACTCATAAGCTTTTAGAAATAAAAAACAGAATCCAAATCGACCCATAAACTTCGGAGATGTGTCAAAAAATAGAAAGCAAATCTACAAACTATACTTAAAAAATTAAAAATTGAATAACATAAAAAATGTTGTAGATATACCCCCCCTTTTAAAGTTAATTTTCGACATTTCTTCATGAATATTCAGAAAATTACGGGCGGTCACATGCGCATGGGCGACATTGTATACATGTAGTCTTATATACATTTTTCTAACAAGCGCAAACTCCTACTGTGCGCCGACCAACTAAGCAATTACAGCAGTACTCACCGATTCCTGTCCGTCCAGGAATATCATTTTCTATTAATATATACACATAATATTGCTTCCTGGATACGTGACGTGATTTAATTTTACCTCTTATCAGTGTTGTCACGCCAGTGCTTCTAAGATTCTATTCAGAGCAATCAATGTGTTCACTGGAAACTTCAATTCTGTACCCACCGTGGAAACGTACATGCTCGCCATAATATGAGCGAGCTTGTTTTATTTGGTACGTTCCCAGGGCGAAGAGAATTAAATCTCTATATTCAAGGGTTGGGAAGTATAAAACATTATTGCGATCAGCAGTGATACTTCGAAATTGTGAGGTTCGTCTATTCATATGTAAGGCTTCAACCATATTTGCCAGATTGTTTGGTAAGTTCATGCTTTCTCTAATTATTTCAAGTATTTCATTTGCATATTCATTATTTTGGAAGCGAACACCAAACTTGTTCAAAAGAGCTGCCGCTATTTGAAATGTTTGCATCATGTGTGGTAGAGACCGATGAAAGTATTCTTGCCTAAAAAGTTTAAAATCTCTTTTAAAACTGGCCATTCACAGCCTCTACCACCCATCGGCAGATAGTGACACAGCGACTTTTATTTGCTTGAGCTGTAGTTAATTGGTGTTCGCCTTCTAAAAGTGATTCAGGCATACATGTTCTATAGCCACATCCCTCTAGTAAACTTATACAGTCCCTAAAACCCCTGTCCAGAATGAACACATCATCTTCTCTGAAATATGATCTTAAAGAAGTGGGCTGTCCAAAATCAAAACCTAGCAAGAGCATCTGAGCAAATTTTACAAGAGAAGGAAAAGAAACATTTTCTCTGACCATTACGAACACAACATCTTTTTTACCATTGCCACTCGAAAAAGGGCATTTTATTCATCGATAACAGTGAATAAAACGCTCTTTTACTCACTGAGTGAATAAAGACTTTTTGAATTTAGAACAAGCACGAATTATGAACAAAAAATAAGTGAAACGTGCCAACAAGAATATAGGTAACACTAAATTTCGAAAATTGTTCTAATTATTTCACTAAAAAAAAATTAATGTTTATATTACTTTGTATGTTTATATTCCTTTGTTCTCTTATTACCGATAATATAATAAAATGTGGTAAATTCATCTGCCTAGACTTATCTTAACTTTATTGGGGTCGGCTTCCAGTCTAATCAGAAGCAGCTGAATATCAGTATTTTACATGGAGCGACTGCCTAACTGACCTTCACAACCCAGTTAGTACTTAGTGGGCTATACTGTATCCCTTGGTAAGACTGGTAGTCAGACTTTCGGGTCACTGACTTCCTGTAACGAACGTCAAGGAACTGTAAATGACGGCCGGGACCAACGGCTTTACGTACTTTCCAAGGCACGGAGGAAACTCGGTATGCAATGAATTAGTGGTCACCCATCCACGGACCGACCTTGGTAAGCGCGGCTTAACTTTAAAGATCGACCCTAGTGACTGTTATTATTATTAACCCACGAGAAATATAAATACTATATTTCTATTTATTTTCTCGCAGTCAATGGTAAAAAGCAGAGTACACAACTCGTGAAAAAAAAATTCATCTCGGTTCTTGTATCCCTCGCTTCGCTCAGGATTCTACTCTAGAATCCCTTGCTACGCTCGGGATTCTACTCTAGAATCCTTCGCTGCTCTCGGGATCCAATTTAGTCCCTCGAATTAAATTCCCTTTTTTTTCACTTGTTGTATAATCTACTATTTTGTACTGTTATCAATTTCATATTGACAAATACAACTTGCTTTATGTTATAGGCTAGTTTAATTCAATTTAAGTCTTTTTGGTCAAGTTTTATGTGCCTTACTCAAGTTTTAATTTATCTTGGAAACTTGAACACCTGATGCAGAACCGCAACAGACCAGCTAAACTATAAGAGATACAAAAATAATACCATAGCAAACATTGTTCCACGCGATGAGCTTTTTCTGTTGAGAGAATAAATTTGAAGATCTGGAACACCTGATGTGGAACTCCAAGAGCCCAGCTACACTATAACATATATAGGAATGACGTTTTAGCAAAAGTTGTACAATCTGATGAGCACTCTCTGTTGACTTATAAAAATCGAAGATCTGGAACACCTGTTGTGGAACTCCAAGAGCCCAGCTACACCATAACACATATAGGAATGACGTCTTAGCAAAAGTTGTTCGGTCTGATGGGCATTTCCTGTTGACTTATAAAAATCGAATATCAGAAACATCCGATGTGGAAATCAAAGCTATCACTAATTTAACTGTATAATTATAAAATAACATAAGCTGGGAGTACCTCCACGCGGTGAAGGCGGTAAAAATTTGACTCATCAGAGTTTTAAGAGTTTTACCTTGGATTTAGTTACAATTAGGTATCAATAATGTTCTGTGAATTTGTAGCTGTTATGTAGTAGATTACAAATAATGATTAAAAAAGTCGTCCTATCGGGACAATTTATGGACTTACACTAGTTTTTTTTAAATAAATACACAATTTTTCACCCAAAAAATTACTTCGATTCCGTTTTTTTTTCGACGTCGATATTTTTTAGTAAAAATGTTAATTTAACCTGTTAAAATAACTCATAAGCTTTTAGAAATAATAAACAGAATCCAAATCGACCCATAAACTTCGGAGATGTGTCAAAAAATAGAAAGCAAATCTACAAACTATACTTAAAAAATTAAAAATTGAATAACATGAAAAATGTTGTAGATAGACCCCCCCTTTTAAAGTTCATTTTCGACATTTCTTCATGAATATTCAGAAAATTACGGGCGGTCACATGCGCATGGGCGACATTGTATATGTATTAATCTCCATCGATTATCAATGACCGACCAGCGGAAACAAACTTTATTGGTTACTACAATTGTAATTTACTTTTGTTTTGCCAATTGCCTAGACGTGTCAAGTTCCCTCCACCCGCTGCTAGTGGGATAGACTTGCACCAAGCAAATGACCGACCAGTGGAAACAAACTTTACTTTCTTTTTTTTTTTAGATAAAAAATTCACGTTATTATTTAATATATTTCTACAATCAACAATACAATGATATATATATGTAATTATAAATGAAATTAAAATATATATAAATGTAATTAGGTAAAGTATTTATTATAATATCTTAAGGAGTTAATGTGCCATTTCATTTTCAACAATTACATTTTCATCAATTATTTACCTGGCCAGAATCGTATGATATATTATTCTGACTATGTCTCTGACTATGTCTATGTCTCTGACTATGTCTATGTCTCTGTCTATGTCTCTGTCTATGTCTCTGTCTATGTCTATGTCTATGTCTATGTCTATGTCTCTGTCTATGTCTATGTCTATGTCTCTGTCTATGTCTATGTCTCTGTCTATGTCTATGTCTCTGTCTATGTCTATGTCTCTGTCTATGTCTATGTCTCTGTCTATGTCTATGTCTCTGTCTATGTCTATGTCTCTGACTATGTCTATGACTCGGACTATGACTATGACTATAGATTTAACCAATGGTTTGACTTGAATTATAAAATGTACCCACATCGTAATTAACAGTATACTATGTATATTTAACTGTAGAATCAAACAATATTTCATAATCAAAAAGTTATCGCTCGGTCAATCTGACAAAATCATTGCAAATAAGCTAGCTTATCATTGTTGTACAATGTCGTAAGTTCAATAGTAATAAGTCATAATTATTTTTATTTTTTTTTGTACGAACTCTCAGTCGTAAGTCATTTGTATTATAGTTTCCGACATTCCCATGTTAGGGCTCTCACCTGCTGTACATGAGATCCAGACTAACACCCAGCGTCAGGACTGTCCAGCAGTAAATCAGGTCGTAAGTCACTTGTCATAAATAGATAATCCTGAGTCACAAGTCATCGTTTTGTTTTTTTTATTCACATATTTTAAATCTCATTTATTAATAATTATAAATCCCCATTACGGTGTAATTATTTATTTATTTATTTAAACTTCATGTACAAAAGTGATACATAGGCGGACTTAATGCTACAAGGCATTCTCTACCAGTCAACTTTTTTTTTTTAATATACTTGGTTCACTTCAACCTATTTAAGCAAAACTCCAAAGCGATAATAAAAATTTCATTCAAAACGAATTAACATGTTTTTGGTTAAAATGATTTAACTTAACTGATATGATTTATTTTTTTATTGAAATGATAAATTTAATACTTGTTTTTGCTAATGTACTGTATTTTAATTGTATAATTGAATTTTGTTTTTGAAATGAAATCCTTATAAGCCGCGTTGTTTTAGTTTTAGTGAATTTTCGATACAATGTAAGAATTGTTTATGAAATAAATGAAATGAAATAACTTTGGATGCATAACTAACATTTTCTGTATTATTGATCGTTTCCCGGTACTTTCTTGACAGAGTAGTAAATCTTAATCTCGGTCACATTTTTGTGAGAACTAGAATTATCAAGAAAACTAATTTTAAATATTTAATAATCTTCAATTTCGTCATCTCATTAATTTAATCAAAGACTACAAACTGTAAATTCAATTTTTTTATTTTTTATACATGTACCAGACATCAAAAGTTTTAACTGAAGCTTAACTATTAAAACACAGTAATTTGTCAAATTGTCCAAGTTTATAACTTGCAGTAGTTTCCCCCAGGATCTTTCATTTCTAACTTTTCAATAACATATTAAAGCAGAGCCTCTAAAGGCCTTACCGACGTTAGCTATTTCGTACTGCTGCTCCATTTAACCCATGACGTAGCTTCAAAACTGTTCCAGCAGTTTTCAGTCCCGCTGTTAGAGTCAGCAGCACGTAGTTATCGTCCTAGCTGAATCGAGCCGACGACGCGAAGACGTCACAGCTTTCAGCATCACACCATTAGCTCCAACATTGATCATGAAAATATCAAAGTGAAGACCATTAGAAATCATATTAGTGAGGGAGAGCACAATCCCACTTCTGATGTTAGAAAAATGTATATAAGACTACATGTATATATGTATTAATCTCCATCGATTATCAAGCTTTGAGTGACAGAATGGTTACTTGTTGTATAGCATCTCTAAAAGGTGTGTAGGGAAAAGGGTTTCTATCAATAAAAGCACAGAAAGACAAGACTATTCATTTATTTAAATTAGGCTTGTCAGATATTCTATCAAGCTACGTCCATTCGCAACCTAGGTCTTCGTGGAGAAGAATGGACAAGAAACTCCACGGTAACATCTTTAAGTATTATGCCAGGACAATTATACGTTGTCCTGGACCATTCTCAAGTTATAGCAATTTATCAGCGTAGATAAACAATAAGCAATATAAGCCATATTATAAAACATAGTTCTAGCACATAGCTATCAGTAATATTCATAGTATAATATCAAGACCTTAGGGTAATCCAAATAGGTTCCAGATTCACACATTTGGTATCTCCATTACTATGTCACTTACAAACGTAATACTTTACACATGGCACACACAATATAACACTCAGGGTATGTCTTAACCCTTAGAACACTTGCAGCATAAAGCCCCCGAATTGGCGACAACATCTATTTTATACCCGTCAAATCATACTCAGTACATCAAAGATGGCCGCCAATAGCAAATGGTCGTACATTATAGCTTAATAACTAATAAGATATAGAATAATTAACAAATCTTGTTTAAGGGAACTATTTTAAAACTTAATTAGATAATTTAGCAATATAATATGTATTTATTTGTAATCTTTATGTTTAATCGGATAAAATATGAACATCAACTGATAGTTCAGAGAATTGATTGAACAACTTGATATATTGAAATTACAAGATAAAATCTAGGAAACATTATAAATATCACTTAATTATTACTAATTAATTTATTAGCAATATATAGTAAATAAACATTTAACTTGATTATTCAAATATAACAATTATCTTTCGTTCGGAAACCAAGCCTTTTAGGCCTTAATTAAAACTATTTCTATAAAATATTAAACAGATAATAATAGAATTTATAGGTATATCAAATATTTATTTTTAAATATTAGACACGTCATAATAATTACATGTATATATCACGCTCATGTAATGACGCTAGTCTGGTACTTAGGATGGGCCAGACATCAGCAAAATATTACAGCACCTGCAGAATTTCTGGATTAAATCATTATAAGAGAGGATGACGAAGAATAAATATGAATGTAAAAAAAAAACTTGTTTTATTGGTTCTTATCAACTTACTCAACATATTCCACACACATTCTAGGATTTTATCTGAAAGTTAGTAAGTATTTATAAAATCCCAAAATACTATCATAGTCCTATTGCTTCAATACCTAAAAGCCTAAAACAATACTGACAGTGACAAGCAGCCTCAGACCTGTTGTATGTACCTACATACCAGTTGTATTGTATACCTATAGAATAGAATAGAAATTTTTTATTTCAGACCGGAGTCCATAGGGTTAGTAACAATTTTACTTAACTTCTAGTGTTAGTAGGTTTCAGACACATGAAAATACACAATTAAAAGTCAGCGTGGAGCCGCATCCACCTCCGCAGCATCGGGGAATCCCATCGATCTGCAAATACACTGAGAATACTGTTGGTGCCGCCGCGAACACGAGTCATCAGGGATGCACATCTACTCCTAATAATGGCGGCAAAACCATCAATATTATTATCTGCAAACATCCCCGACGCACTACAACGCCACGGCAGCCGTAGCAGTACTCTCAGTGCATTATTATATTGAACGCGTAGGTCGCTGTATGTCCGCTGAGTGAAGTTGACCCACAGGCTGCACGTGTAGAAAGACTGACAGTAAGCTTTGAAAAGCGTTACTTTAACTGGTTTCGTACAACGTGCAAACCTGCGAGCCAGCATGTTACAACGAACAGCCAGCGACCTACGTTCCCTTTCAATGTCACAATTATCATTAAGGTCCTCAGTGACCCAGTGGCCCAGATATTTAAACTTGTCCACCCTTCGCAGCGGTTCTCCACAAAGTGCGACAGTTGGAATAGACGAATATGTCACACTGCCTGCTTTAAAAACCATTAGTTCGCTCTTTGTGACATTATATTTGAGCCCATGAGTCACCGCATAGTTTTCGCATATAGCGATCAGTCTCCTCAGAGCACCGACCGATAGCATAACTAATATTGTTAATGCACGCCCCGTCAATATGACATCCGACATTGGTGCTGCTGAGCTCAACGATCAGCTGGTTCATGTACAGGTTGAAGAGCCTGGGTGAGCTCAGCCCCTCTTGCCTCACCCCGCACTCCAACCGATACACGTCCGAGTGCGAACCATTCCACTTCACGCTATTGCTTTGACTACTGTACCAGTACTTAAATATGGACACTATTTCAGAAGGTAACGTAGTTTCACATTCTAGTTTACGCCACAAAACATCGTAACTTACAAGATCAAATGCCCTTGACAGATCCAGAAAACAAGCAAAAATAGGAGTCTTCCTGTCTGTGTAGTATTGGACAGTCTGCTTGAGGCACAAGATTGCACTTTCAGTTGACAGCCCAGGCCTAAAACCGAACTGGGCGTCATGTAGTTCGAGGTGTTTAGCTAATTGCTTGTCGTCACGTTGAATTTTATTTTCGATACAATTCTGTATCGAAAATAAAATTAATTCGAAGAACATGTTGAAGAACCTTTTGTTGGCGATATGATATAGATATCACTAACACAAGGTGCTTCACCATTTTTTTGGAACAATTTTATTAAGTTAAATATTTTTTTCTTTATTTCATGTTCACAAAATGTTCTTGTTTATAAACATAGATTGATCAATGCTTAACATTAAATTTGTTGAAGCATTTCGATACTACATAACATTAATCAAATTATGTTTATCGTAGTGTTTAAGTGAAGATAGTATTGGGTGGGAGTGATTTTAATTTAAGATATAAATCTTTATTGTTTATAATATGTTGTGTGATATGATTGTGAGATAAAAACATTATTATAATGAAAACCGATTTTGAATGAAGATGCTAATAGATAGATGATAATAGATTTGATGCTAATAGTTACTAAGTTCAATAAATATGTCTTAAATTTTGTTAAAAAAATAATCGCTTAATTTTCATGTCAACTGTTTTATTTATTATTTAAGTACTTTCCCTAAAACATAGAACCAGTGACAACCCTATTTGAATCGTTTAGTTGGATTGTTCAAAAGTAGTCAAATCCTGACAGCTTCCTAACAAAATTAGTCAAATCCTGACAGCTTTTTAACAAAATTAGTCAAATCCACACCTTGGAAACAAAAGAAATCAAATCCGTTTTTTAATCACAGTTTTCTCTGTAAATAGAAGCATTTACTTTATTTATGTTATTGTTTAATAATCCTGAACTCCATAGTAATCAATACTTACCATCCAAAGCGTCACAACAGCGTACATCATGACGGCATACAAAAATTCACTTTTCTCAATTTGGCATAAAGTGGATTTGACTGCTATTGAAAATTACCTCCTGAATTATAAAGCATATATGCCAGAGTCACTTTTGGAAGGTGAACACCAGTTAACCACCGCCCAAGCAAATAGAAGTAGATGTGTAACTATATGCAGATGGGTGGTGGAGGTTGTAAATGGATATTTTAAAAGAGATTTTAGATTATTAAGGTTTGACCATTTTAATAAAACTGTACCAAATATGATGGCTTATTTCCAAATTGCTGCAAGTTTGATAAATAAGTTTGGTGTTCGCCTTCGCAATAGAGCTGATGCTGCTCAAATTCTTGATATAATAAATGAAAGGATGCCCCTGGAAAATGACATATCTAATATAGTTACAGAATATAATTTAAATCGCCGGGCATCCTTTTTTCAAAGCATTACATGCTGATAATACTAATATTGAGTTTCCCCGTCTAGAATTCAATGAATTAATATTATTCGCCTTGGGAACGTACCAAATTCGTTAAGCACGTTCATATTATTGTGAACATACGTTTCCATGGCGGATACAGAATAGAAGTATGTCGAGACAATAATCATATACCCGAGTTGGGCAGTGGGGAACATTCACTAATAAAAGGAAAAATAAAATCAAGACGTCACAGTACTATGTGTACATTTTGATAGCAAACGGTATTAATGGACGAGAAGGTATTATAGAGTATTGCTGCAACTGCATTGTAGGACGTCGCACTGTAGGTTGTTGTGCGCATGTTATGACGTTGGTTTGGTACTTGGGTTGGGCCAGGCATGAAAACAACATTGTAGCTCCAGCGGCATTTTTAGATGATGTGGTTGTACGAGAAGAACTTGAATAAATAATAATAAATCAAATCCTGTATTTTTATTTAATTTCCCTGTCCTCGCCAAAAATATGTAGATAGGCAGGCAGCTCTTAACGTTATCTATTTATGTCGTGATGGCTCTCCTCTCATGCACGAGGCTGTGAGTTCAAATCCGGGCCATTGAGTCTTTTTCAATGAGTCTATACTTACTTTCGTTTGCTTTAGTTTATCTTGGACATCAGTGAAGGAAAACATCGTGAGAATACCTGGACTTATCTAATAATCAATGGAAGTCAGAAATCGCCAACCCATGAAATAAAAATAAAAAGTATTCAAAACTCAGCATCGGCGGGATATTACGAGAATAAAACCGCTGTTTGCGACCGCACACTGATTTGGTGGTGATATTAAATCGAAGACTGATTTATTTCCGGTAACTCTCTCAGCGATTAAAAGAAACAATTCGATTTTAATTATCGTATAGTTTTTGAGGATGTGTAGATGCTCTGTGTTTTGAGGTTAATAACAGCTGTCAAACCTTATGTGACAGCTGTTATAACCTCAAAAACTTAATTTCTTAATAACACTTTTTCCTGGCCTTTAAATGAAAAGATGATAAGTTATTGAGCTATTGTAAACAATAATTGTTTTTATTCAACACTAGTTGTAGGTAGACGCGACCTCTTTAAAAAGTCAAGTGACAGGTCAATCAATGTATGGAAAGTGGGCATGATTCTTTTAGTTCAACCATTTTTGTATTTAACGTATATATTTTTTATAAAAAACCGCGGTTGTCACAGTTATATAAAATACACCAAAAAATGACAAATAATTTATACAACAGCCATCTGTAAGGATATACCAGTTGAAACAGCGGTTTTGAAGATATTTGGACTTATTACTTTGGCGCCATACAAAATTTTCACATTTCTTTTATAATTTTATTTACCTATGAAATAATATTTCTTATATAATAATCATGTTTGCTGAAGGCATTAGAAGCTTACCATTAGCAAAAAAAAAAAGCGAAAAGAATTTAAATGACTATGAAGCTCGATTTCCGATCCACAGTGCGTCATCGCCGTGGGAGGCCTAGAGAACGCTGGCGTGGCGACTTAGAAGCGTTCGTGACAGATTGGCCGCAGAAAACCGCACAGAGAGTAGAATGGAAGGCTATGCGGGATGCCTTTGCCCAGCAGTGGGAAAATACAGGCTATCTCATTAAAAAAAACCGTTCGATCTTCCCCCCTCACCCTAGAGAAACTTCTTCCAAGTAACGTTCAATTATTCATTTCGCTATGCAACCCGGGGCCCAGTATTGTCGTAACGTAAGTGTAAGTAAAAGAACATACCCTATTGTTAAAGGACATTGGCCGGCCGCAGTTGAATAAGCTGAACACAAAATGTTACGTCTTAAAAAGGTATGGCTTATTGTATTCGCCATTCATCCTTGAATAGACAGTTTAATCCTTTTGCAGATCCTCAGTGGAAGATTTGAGAAAATTATTATCGAGGCAATGCAGGTGAAATACCCAAATATTATGCATTTTCTACGCGTCATACAAGAAGTCTAGAGATTTATGTGTAGTTCAAAATAAAGCGATTCTGATATAACATGGTACAAATGGGCTAGGGCTAGCCATCAATATGAAAAATTGGTGTGTTGGCAAAATATTGACTACTAAGACCACCACACAACAAATAAAACTTGATATCTCAGAAAATTTCAGAACGAGCTACCTGCGTTTAAAACTCATTTTTTAAATTGAATTGAACAACAACGTCAACATAGAATTTGTATCAAGAACATGAAAGATGACGAGATCCTCATTTTGTGTGAGTTTACGAAGAATTCCGATTGTAAATATATATAGTGAAGAGGTCCAATCAATGCACTTTGGTGCCTCCAAAAACACCTCAAACTCAAGCTCAAAGCATTTATTTCAATTAGACCATTACAGGCACTTTTGAATGTCAGAAAAACAAAGAAGGCGAAGCCACAGTCCCAGACATAAGACATAATAACTTATGAAAGTACTGTAGTTGCCCATTCCAAGGCGTAGATCTCTATGGAGAAGAATGGGCAAGAAACTCCATGGACACTCTTTTCAATCAAACTTTTTTACAAGATCTTGGTTACATCATTCATGTTGAGATAATACATATATGTGAGAACGATGAAGACAGACGTGCACATTAAGAGCGTCCAGAGTAAAAGATTAGATCAACAATTTAAAAACAAAGTAGTTAAAATAAACCGTGGCAGCTAAGAGACGACCAGTCCCAACTGACAGCGCCCGTTCACGAACATGACGCATGGATCAGCACCATTCAACTCAACCATTTTGAAGGGAACTAAATGATCCGACACACCCGCCACCATCAGCGAGACATTTGAGTGAGCATGACATTCTCTCAACCGCCAGGGCAAATTCGAGTCAATGAATGATAACTAAATGTAAATGGTAGCTTTACAGTACATAGTACTCACACATGCGCTATGCAATTATATAATACTAAGTGATTGAATCTATACAATGCAAGGATATTTTTACAATCTTCTGCAGCTTCCACAATAACTTCACATGGTAATCAATTAGTTTGCCCCCTGTGGTTGTGGAGCAGGACCAGCATTGAGCCAAGCATTTCTATCATCAATGTAATCCCCCAACTTATAGTATGCTTGCCTACATAGTGTGCGTTTAATACAAGATTTAAATTTCGTCTCATTCAGTTGTAAAACGTAGTCGAAACCGCATGGTTCCCCATTCTTATTGTGATCAACTGTTATTGTGTACTGTGACTACTGTTATTGTGTTTGTGACTATCTTCTCCTTCTGTGTCTTGTGTTGAGTGTGTGGACTTTGCTCAATAGAACTGTGAGTACTACGTAGTGACTTTCATTTGAACTCCTGCTTAACCAACACACTCGATAACTAACGTAAATTAGAGCTTAACAGTGTAAATTGGTAAAACAGTTGCATGCGACTGTACATCTTGACACCAAATAGACCAACAGCAAGGTTTAATGTTTTCAAAGAAGTTTAAGCCACTCTAACCTAGTAATTTAAAACATAAAAACATGTATTTAATTAAGAATTTATCTCTCTCGGACATTTCTACGGACTTTAGACCGATAAAACTAGAAGTATTTTACACATATTAATAGAAATATTTTTTCTTGGCCATTTTTCATGAACTCTTTGATCTAGCTCTTGGACTATACCTTACTAATTGAACTCATTATGACCCGATTAAATCTGTGACTTGGCGACAAATTAGCGATTAAATTTGGAACGAAACAGCTCTTTGCTAAGTGCCCTAGTTTTTGAGATACAATTGTGGCCAAGCTGGTGCGACTCTCTCCAGATCGGCCACCTATAAACCCTTATATGGGCAATTCTCCACTAAATGGAAAATCGCTGTCCCAAGCTAATTTTATGTAACAAATCTTAATATTTCTCGGTTTTTTGTATCAATACAGATATAGTTTTAGGTATTCTTGGCACGTCACAGCTTATTTATTCATTTAATAATGTAATATTTGAATAAATTAACCTCAAACACCTCAAAAAACAGTCCCCTGGTATGTCCCTTTTCCAGAATTACAAATCTTAGTTTTGGTGCAAAACAAAATTAGATTTAGATCGTAAAACGGAAGCAGTCGGTGTGAAGTTCGTTCGGCTGTGGAGCTAAGCGGGCAACCGCCATTATTTTTTGTGCTACGATTGCGTCTGCTGGTGAACCACGCGTCTCGGCGTTAGTAGAAACAGTCCTAAGGGGACTGTTTCTACTAACGAGTGCAATTAGACAAAAAATACTCAAAAGGTGGAACGAAGTTTATAGTGGTCGGAATTTCTTGGGACTTTTTTTATCGAGTTCGAGTAAAAAAATTTCGCCGTTCGCAAGTTTTTTTTTTTTTTGGATTTCCTTTGTAATATTTTTTTTTCTTTATGAATAACTTGAAATTCGACGAATTTATATTGAGGCATAATAGAAAGACCTGTGTGTATCCATTAAACACCAATTTGGTCTGTTTATTTGTTCAATGTTCATATTTTAAGATTTTCTTTGAAAATATCCTATTTTCTTCAATTATTTCTAAGTTACCGAATTTAAGACTAAGATTTCTTTTGAAATTGGTAACAGATACATTTTTACAGATAACTGGATAAGAAAATGTTCAAGAAAACCATATTAATGCGTTTAATGACTTAAAATTCATTCGCAAAAATCAGAAAATCGTCTATGTTAATGAAGGCATTTTTTTTGTGCAAATTATTCTCCAAAACCTCATTTTAGTTAGCTAACTAATAAGGTATAATAACCAGAAAAATATTCAAGAATACCTGTTGAATATCAGTTACTGCTGAGAAAGTAAAATAAGACAAAAGGGATCTATCGCTAAGAATTGGGAGCGGTATCGGTATTGATATAAAATGGGGCGCAGAGAACCAAGCTTGCATCTAATTCTAAATAGAAATTATGAGAAATGGTTACGTTACAATAACGATATTTTTTGTGAGTTTACCAGCGGCCCCATTCCACCTTCGTCATCAATAATCAACATTTATCGAGTACCTCCGAATATTTTTTTATTTTGTGTTCTCTGTGGAGAGCTGATATAATACGGATATTTTCAGGATAATATTTACAATGACCACCATAGAAACATTTTGAGAAAAATGGCCTTCTTTAACTTTTACATAGATGATTTCTTGATATTTGCGAATGAAGTTTTAGTCACTTCACTCGTAAATATGGATTTCTTGAACATTTTTACGTCCAGTTATCTGTGAAAAAGTATCAGTTACCAATAACAAAATAAATATGAGTTAAAACTCGGTATTTTAGAAATAATTGAAAAAATAGGAAATTTTCATAAAAAACCTGGAAATATGCATTTGGTCAACAACAATAAACAAGGAGACAGACCAAATTGGCGTTTAATGGATGCACACAGGCCCCACTATTACGTCACAATATAAATTCAGCGAATTTCAAGTTATTCCTAGGTATTCGTCAATCGGTATTAACTAATGATTATTCGGGTTGGTGGGAATAATCCTTATTTATTAAGAGGCAAATTAAGTCTCGTCATGTCTCCCAAAGAATTTACTTTGCATATATTTTATTTGACACTGAACATAATAGTGATTCTGTCTTAGAAGCTATTTTAGGTTACTACTGTAATTGCCTCGTAGGGAACAGGACCGTTGGTTGTTGTTGTCACGTTATAACATTAATCTGGTACCTTGGTTGGGCAAGACACCAAAACAATTTACAAGCTCCAGCAGGATTTTTAGACAACATATTATTAAGTATTCAAGAATATTAAAATAATCTAACAAAAGGTCTTCAACAAAACCTATCACAATTGTAACGTAATATTATACAATCAATCCACTTGTGTTGAATTGTGTACTTGTTTTAAAAGTGTATCGAGTATCTAGGCAAGCTTTTAAGAGATGTATAAACCTAACAAAATATTTTTACTTATTTTTACCAATAAATGAGTAATTATTTATAATCTTTTGTTTTATTTCGTGTTTCCCTTGTCAATTAGTAGTTAAACTGTTAAAAACGTCACTTTTGGAGTCTCAATAAATGTGACAATAATAAAATATACTTAGTCTCAGTTTTCTGTCAGACTTTCTCAGTTCAGTAAATGTTAATCAATATATGGTTAAAAATCCTTATTTCAGGTAGAATGACCACCTGAAATGAGGATTTTGGATCTTGTTGAAATGCCTAATAATTCTAAAACCATAACTAATAATTCACAGCAGTTCACTATTATAAAACGCCTTGAGGTTTTTAATAGCAAAATCATTATTCATACACTTATTGCCTGCAATCTGATAGAAGCTAACATGAAACTGTTTACGTCTAGTTATTTGTAATGTCAAGTTTTTTGAGCTTTTTGTTTTTTGCAATTTAATATGGCAATATTCACGAATATGAAACACCAAAAATTATCGTTGTACACTAAATTTAATAAATATGCAAACGCCCATACAGAAATTGGCCATGTCCTTTAAAAAATTTTAAAAAAAAGTCGGGAGCGGCGAAATTTTTTTTTTTAACTTTATTCTCCACAACTCTAGGAACCCAATAAACAACCCCATGAAAATCCGACCACTATAAACTTCGTTGCACCTTATAATCTAATTGCACTCGACTACCTGGTAAGCCTTTTTTTTACTATTTTAAGAGTTTTAATTACGACAATTTGTTTAAAATAATTGATTATCTAGTATGTAGCCGCATCTGTTTGGTTGATCTGATATGTTTAAATGATTTTGTTTTATTAAGTATTCGTGTAAAAATGACAGTTCCCTGGCGAACAGTCCCCTGTCATTTCATAGCACAGGGGACTGTTCATACCACAGGGGACTGTTCATACCACAGGGGACTGTTTGCTTAGGTTTTGTCACGTCTGACATGCCAGACTGCGCATCTATGACCATTAACAGTATCATCTCTTTCGTAGGTAGCTCAAAAAGGAACGGCGTGAGATGATCCTGCATTCTTCAGTCGAGGCGTGGAAATATCGGCAGCTCAATAGACTGGACTTTAAATCCTTGAAAACCAACCTCCGCCGCTTTAATACCGAGCGTATAAAAGACTCATCTGAGCGTAATAAAGGCTCCAAAGTATTTGGGTGAATATCACGGCAGCAAATTTTACGTGTCCACGTTGAGAATCGAGGTGTAAAATGATAGTATGTTTCTTATTTTTTTTTATAGTGAACTACGTAACTTGGTTCAATTAGGGCCACATTTTTTGTTTTTATAAGTATATATAAATAATCAGGAAAAAAAAAATCACCTTAAAATTCAAGTTTGGTGGCTTGTCCCAGTTCCATTTTTTGATATAATTGCATTCACCAAAGTAACAATTTGGGGTAAAATAGCAAATAAACGATTTCCTTAGTATATGCATAAGACACACTATCTAAAATCAATTAAACCATATTAGATGATCTAATTTAAAAGCACAGGACACTCGATCAAAGTTTGTCCAAGCAAAAATCAAAATTTTGTTCGCACTTTTTCAATTTACTATAACACGAAGCTTCGGGCGTGTGTGATCAATAGTGTTTTATTATTTCGCAACTCTAAGTTTTTGGCCAGCACTTGCGCGTAACAGATATGTGATTAGTGCTTTGATAACCCCCCAAAAACGTATGTACTCACCTTGAGTGGGACGGGGGACAAGAATTGTTCAATTTTTGGTGGATCGATTTGCTTTCGATTATAAAATGTTTTAATGGTAAGCTACACGTTATAGCTAGTGATTAGGGTTTCCTATAAATCAGTAACATCAATTTAATTGGAACTTAAAACCCATTTTTAAAGATTTTTTTTATGCCTGGTCCCAATTTTGGTGGCTCAACTTTGGTGGCTTTGGTGGCGTTTTCCCACCACCAAAATTGAAAACGAGCCACCAAATTTTAAGTATGTACTGTATATGTATGATTTGTACCTGTATAGCCAGTTTTTACGTTGCAGGACAGTTTGATTAGCAAACAAATAAATGTTATGTACTTGGCAGTAAGTAAGACCAATTATTATAAGGGTTAACACTTTCGCTGCCCAACACCCCGCGTAGTATGGACTTTGGACTCATATGCTGGGTTCTGGGCAGCGAAAGTGTTAATAAGAAACTTGATCATTAGTATACTTAATGATCAAGTTTCTTATTAATATATTTTAATTTTGTTGCTTTTAAGAATTCCAAAACAGACCAGCGAAGAGAGGCTGGTTAAAAAGAGAATGGCAGAAAGAAGAAGAAAGGCAAAAATAAAGAGCTATCCCAAACAGGCGAAACACTGCGAAAAAGAGTTATGAGGAAAAAAGAAAACGAGTGTTTTCTTGTTTTTAAGTTTTTTTTAGTAAAGATGAGAGAAGATTAATTATATTTGAAAACTAAAAATTCCTTTCTTAGATTAAAAGACTGATTGTAGAAACCATGGATCTGGTCTGGTGATTAGTATCCAAAAATTGAGTTAAGGTTTTTTAGTTTAACTGAAATCTGCAGAGCGTTGGTGAAATGGTAATGATCTGTTTGCTGTTTCACTGTGTCTCTCCTTGGATTTAATATTTTTTATTTTGTTTGGAACAACAAAAAATTACATAACAAAGCATTGAGTCCAAGAATAGCCTTTTCCGTAGGTCGCTGATCAACCTCGAATTTATGGACCAGCCGTACCGAGAGTGTCCACGTTTCAGCCCTGTAAGTCATAACAGGCAGGACGTACTGGTTGAAGACCGTAGTCTTTAGGCTCTGTGCAATACGCGACGAGAAGACCGTACGAAGTTTCCCAAAAGTTGCCCAGCCCAGCTGAATTCTTCTGTCAGTCTCCCTCTTAAAGTTGTTCTTACCAAACTGCGGAGTTTGCCCTCGATTAACATATTCTCGAACAACCTCGAGAGGACCGCCATTGACAACAATAGGTCCTGGTTCCGGGTGACGTGATCTTTAAACATCACCTGGGTTTTGTCCAAGTTCACCCTGAGATCAATGCGTATTGATGAATCAACTAGACCATCCAGCATCTGCTGCATGACGATTTCATCTGCAATGGAAATCTCAAGTGTGAGATGTACTCGCCGTTGATGTTAATGCCAGGTGCGTTGGTGAGGGGCTGCGGGACTGTTCGAAAGAGATACCGCGGCCCTGGAACACAAAGGCCTAAGAAGGAACACGGACACAAGTCTAACACTCTGACCTTTCAATCCGCCCAGAGCGGGGGCTCATTTGATGATTTTCCCATCCAAAAAAAAAGGTGCGTTGGTGAACCATTTCGGCTAAATTACGTCCCCTTGGCTCACTCCCTGACGCAATGGGATATGCTCTGTTTGCTGGTTCTGAGTTTGGATGGTGATTGTGATGTTTTCATAAAGAGTTCTCAGCACTTGGATGTATCGCCAGTGAACTTGGCATCGCTGCAGAGACTCCAGAACTGACCAGGTCTCGACAGAGTCAAAAGTCTTCTTGTAGTCCACGAATGTAAGACACAGCGGCCGATTATACTCTTCGAACTTCTGTATGATCTGCCGCACTGTGTGGACGTGGTCTATGGTGCTGAATCCTCTTCGAAACCCGTCCTGCTCCGGTGGCTGAAAATCGTCGAGTCTTTGCGCTAGACGATTCGTGATGACTTTTGAAAACAGCTAATACACGTGGCTATGGAGCGAAATAGATCAGTAATTCTTGAATAGGGTCTTGTACCCCTTTTTAAAGCAAATAACGACCACGCTCCTTCACCACGCTTCATGAGTTCTTGACCGAGTTGAAAAGCTCCCGTAGCTCTCTTGATACAGGACTTCCTCCCGCTTTCAGGAACTCAGCTGTTACCCCATCCTCACCAGGCGCTTTTCCATTTTTAAGCTGTCTAAGTGACGCCCCGATTTTGTTTTGGCTGAATTCTGGTAGGTCTTCTGTGAAATGGCGGGTTAAGGTGGCTCTGGAATCCTTATTTTCGGGATCAGGTCGAGATGCATGCGATGCGTACAACTTGCCGTAGAAGTTTTTTACTTCTTATAGAATCTCCGGCTTCGAAACGACCTTATCTCCACTAGATTTGGACTTTATTACCACTTGGTCTTTATTATTAATTTTGTTTACAATAAAAATATTAATGTTTTTTTGTTTTCGTTTTTTTTGTGTCATAAACTCATAATGATAGATCAGATAAATAATAATAAATATTTTTTAACAACCGATGAAGTTATTGATGAGAATGAGAATTTGTGAGATTAGTTACATTGAGCTTTATTAGTGAGATTGAGGTTTGTGACGGAGAAATTAAATTTTGGTGCCACTGATTTTCAATTTTGGTGGGCACTGTCGATTTTGGTGGGCGATTTTCAATTTTGGTGGCCACACTAGACTTTGAACTAAAATATCTCAAAAAGTTATCGAGATTTTCTCAGACCTCTTGAAGATCCTTCCAGCTTGGAGTTTCTATTCTTATACCAGTCCCTTATTTTTCACGAATAATGAAGAAAAAATTTCGCCACCAAAATTGAATAAAAATGCACGTTGTTGATATTCACCCATTTGCAAGAGATCTGGCTATTGGACAGCGCCAGCTCACGAAACTAAAGACCGACGATGGCAGGATCGTATGCGCCAAACCGGAGTTTCTGAGGGAAATCGCGAGATTCTATGGGCAGTTACACGTCACGTCGACGTACACGTCAACTAGCAAACCCGTTGTAGATCTAGCAAACGACCCAAGAGCTAGACTGACCCGACACTATACCGAAGACATCCCGGACGTCAGCCTTTACGAGATTAGGATGGCTCTGAAACAGTTTAAAAACAACAAGGCACCGGGTGATGACGGAATTACGGAACTCCTGACGGCGGGTGGAAAACCAGTACTTGAGGCCCTTCAAAACGAGAATCTCACGTCCCAGCCGCCGCGGGCGACGCACCGGGCGTCGGGGGCCACGTGGTGGCTCCCGGCCACCGTAGGCGCGGGCCTGTGGACGGTGAGTAATGGGTTAGCTCACCGTCCGTCCGTCTTATGACGACAGGCCGTGTCGACGGCGCGTTCGTGTGCCACGCGCGCCTCAAAGAGATGTCAGCAACCAGGAAGGGGCCCGCAAGGGTCGATGCCTGCCGGGGCTGCGGGACTGTTCGAAAGAGATACCGTGGCCCTGGAACACAAAGGGCAATGAAGGAACATGGATGGGTTTTAGTCAGTAAGAGTCTGACACTCCCTCCCACTCCACCCAGAGCGGGAGAAGTCATTTGATGATTTCCCATCCGTAAAAAAAAAAAAAAGGCCCTTCAGAACTTGTTTGATTCTTTGGGTGTACACTGGAGAACGGAATAATACTCAACAGTGTACTTAGTAAAGAACATATATTGAGCCAAGCACAAGTAAAAGTTTAGCAGAGATGGAAATGAAGTTACAGCGAGAATAGAGAAGATTTAGAGTAAGGCAGAATATAAAACAAGTTGTAGGCGATAGCGAGAACGAGAAATGATTTTACGAGAAGCAATATAAGAACGCGGTAGCGAGCTAAAGCGACGTGGATTCGCGATGAAGGCGTCTAGTTGACTGGTCGGCGGTCCGCGTCGTCTGCGCCTCGAGCGGGCTGCGGAGGGCGGTGCGGCACGCGGTATCCGGGGTGAGGTATGCCAACAGGTTTCCGCGGCTGGCGGCGCTCGCGCACGTCGATGGCGCGCGTCTTCACGCCAACATGATGAAATGGGGTAGACAGGATTGGTGCTGCAATAATATACTTAATTATTAAGTTTTGTGGGTCAATAAATATTTGACGCCACAATTCTATTATACTCGACGGGAAAACGCCACAGGCATTGTGCAGGGATGTGGTGGTACTCTTCTTCAAGAAGGGCGACAATGCCATACTGAAGTAGGCCCATCTCACTTCTAAGCCATGCCTAGAAGTTGTTTTCAAGAGTCATCACGAATCGTCTCGCGCGCAGGTTTGTCGATTTTCAGCCACCCAAACAAGCCGGATTCCAAAAAGGCTTTAGCGCCGTATACCACGTAAATACGTTACGGCAGGTTATACAGAAGACCGAAGAGTATAACTGCCTCTGTTTAGCGTTCGTGGACTACAAGGAAGCCTTTGATTCGATCGAGACTTACGACTGTACTGCAGTCTCTCCAACGGTGCTAAATCAACAACCGGTAACCTCCGACTTCAAGACCAACAATGCTCGATGACCTCAGTAGAGCTTTCGAAAGACTGGGTCTTAAAATGAATATGGACAAAACCAAGGTCATGTTGAATGCCCATGTAACACTCACTCATATCAAGATCGGAGACTACACTCGGGTCTCATCAGAAGGCTTAAAGCCAAAGGGGAATGGAGAGGGCTATGCTCGGAGTTTCCTTGCAAAAGAACCAAAGTTACCGACGTAGACCAAGAATTGTGGCAATGGGCAGGGCACATTGCTTGCAGAACGGATGGCCGATAGGGCCGAAAAGTTCTGGAGTGGCAACCGTGAACCGGAAGACGTTACGTTGGAAGGCCTCCTACTAGGTGGACCGATGACCTGGTGAAGGTTACAGGGATCCGCTGGATGCGAGACGCACAGGACCGGTCAATGTGGTGAAACTTGGGGAAGGCCTATGTCCAGCAGTGGACGTCTTTCGGCTGAAATGATGATGGTGATGAACACAAATGTTATTAGCCTTAAGAAAAGTTACTATAATAAGTAAAATTTGTTTTAATACTGTTGATTAATTCCAAAAACTACATAGTTTAAGAATGACAAAGAAAAATAAAGACTTTTTTACTTTAATAAACAAAAATACTTGTTTTTGTCCATAAAAACAGTTCCCTGGATGGTTAGAACAGTCCCCTGTCACGGTTTTGCATAAAATCGTCCATAACTCAAAAACCAAGAGGAAAATGTGTGGGCTTTTTTAAGATATATATATATATATATATATTTAATTTACTTTTGCCCTCCATTTATTAACAAACATTCTCAAAATTTAATCAAATTTGCTTAGGACAGTCTTGTATTAACGAATTTTCAAATAGCAGAGAAACACCCATATCTTTTGAACCAGTGACCGACAAATTCTGATATTTGGCGACAAATTTCGACAAATTTTTTGTGTTATCAAAATTAAAATCCGTGATGGTGGCCAAGCCAGTGTCAGCCACACTTTACCCATTACTACAGCTAAATACAAGGACTTAATGTCTTTGTGTCAACAAAATTTAATTCTACCAAGATACCATGATTTTTTTAAAAATATTAAGCGTAGCAGCGCCATGGAAGACTCAGAAGCTGCTGATGGCGCTGAATTCGAAGAATAACTTCGTTTTTCGTACCTAATCGTTAACGTTTTGATCTCCTATTAGTAGTAAGAATAATTATAATGCTGATTTTGCAAAGTTTAAAATATTTTTTTGTTTTGTTTTTTTTTTTAAATTTTATATCTGTGTGATATTTACCTATTTGTCAACGGTGCCTTTGATAATGAATAAAACATAATAATAAACAGAATTTTTATTTAAAAATATATATTTTACTTGGTTTGGGAACTAAATAAACGAGTTTAACTGATAGACATCGATGGAGTTTAGTGGTAGATAACTCATTTATTGAAAATACATGAGCACAGCTTCCGACAGTTCGCTTCCCTATAATACAGCTACAGTAATATTCTAATATTCACAAATTCTCTCCTCCCAATTATTTGATTCGGTTAACTTTATCAAGACATAAGTATAATGTACTTTATTGCTTTGATGTCTTGACCTGATCCTACCTCTTAGTAATACTGTGTCATGTGATGACATTATGCCTGGGACATTTGTGATGTCTAAGTTTTCACTTATTTCAACCAAAAATGTCCCATTTGCACGAATATGCTCCCCATAATAAGATCTGGCTTGCTTTATTTGGTAAATTCCAAGACTGAACAAAACCAAGTCTGACATTTCCATTACAGGGAACATATTTATTTGTGTTAATTGGGCATCATTTATTCTTATAAAACAGGCTCGGCGTCTATTTAATTGATGCTCAAGCACATATTCACCTAAATAGTTCGGCATGTTCACTCTTTGCATTGCTCTGTCTAAGATTGCTTGAGCATCAGAACGGTCGGTTATAAGTGGATGAAAATTGTTCAATATTGCTGCGCAAATTCTAAAATCACTCATTAAGTTTTTTGATGCTACATTAAAATATTTATTTCTGAACATCTTGAAATCACGTTTAAACCGACCATTTACTACTTCAATTACCCATCTGCACAATGTTACAAGTCGAGAATTATTTGCTTTTATTGTGGACAATTGTGTTTCACCTACATCTAGAGTCTCTGGCTTGTGTACTGAGAATCCTAATGAGGTCAGTAGTCCTATAGCATCCCGAAACCCTCTATCTAGCAAATACACATCATTTTCTCTAAAATAATTTCTCAGAGCACCACTGGGTGCAAAAAGCTGGTTCATTATCTGGGCATCAGAAGTTGTTGCAGCATATGGACCATAAACATTCAAAATAAATCCTTCTGTGGTTACCATCATAAATGGTTTCAATAGATTGGCATATTTATGTAAGCTATAGGTTTTTTTTTGGAATAAGTAGTTAGACGACTTTTGCAAATAAATGTATGTGCCATCAAAGATTACTATAGGGTTACTTTCTTGCGTGCCAAAGAGACCCTGTGGAATCAAACGATTTCTACTGGACAAGCTTGCTCTTGGGATATTACTTGTTGGCAACACCAACAACAAATTTTTATTAATTTTTGGTTTGGCAACATTGTCAAGATGTCTTCTCTCTTCTATCTCTCGGTGTGCGCGTCGTACCTAAAATAAGTGAGTGAATAATATAAACTGTGTTCTCCGAGTGTTTGTTCTTTCATTGTCTGAGGAAGACAACCAGCCCATCACTATCCCCGAGCAGCACATCAAGCTCCATTCATTGATCCGGCTCGAAGGACCAATATTAGGTACGACGCGCACACCGAGAGATAGAAGAGAGAAGACATCATGACAATGTTGCCAAACCAAAAATTAATAAAAATTTGTTGTTGGTGTTGCCAACATTACTAATACCCAAATGTAAGGGTACATATGATTCCAATAAGCAACCACGGGTCTTCTTTACATAATGACAGACTGTATAAGTTGATAAACGAAACAGAGGCAATGCGTCGAAAAAGTTCTCCAGTCCTTATTTTGATTAAATACATACCAAGTCCTGTTTTAGGTTTTCTACATAAATTGGACAATTGAAGTATGCAAGATAATATTGCCAGAAAGTTCAAAACAGTCAAGCCGTCCAGTATAGACAAGTAGTATTATTCATGTTTTCAAAGTCTATGGATAAATCTATATATTATTCACATCCCTCCGTAATTAGGCAAGCATTTCATTAATATGCACCTGGTTGAATTCAGTTACAAATTCAAATTCAACAAGAAAGTCCCAATTGTATAAACTTAAATGTTCTTCACACACCCTAGCATTTTGAGTGATATACAGTTTGGATGTGTGAGAATATTTTTCTTTAAAAACAATGGCAGACGTTTCCTTTCCTGATTCATAAAATCCGGAACAAAATAGTGAGTAGTGGTATCTGGAGTCCGACTATAACCATCTAATGTAAGGCTTACAAGTGGTTCTCGCAAAATATTTTCAATATGTGTGCTGGCAAAACTGGGAGGCTCCACTACAGAGCTGGATCCACTGATGAATGGATTTGGTTCTTGCGGAATGTTCTCATTATCAGTGCTTCCAGTATTTATGACGAATAATCCAGATCCACTTTCTACAGGTAGTGGTGGTTGCCGATGTGCCCTTAGCCAACAAGCATTACATGCCCGGGCGTTCGAAGGCATCTGCAATTGAAGGCACAATTCGTTTTAGTAATTCTAATGTGGGTGAATAATTATACAAATAGAAAAAGTGAGTAGATCACCCAAGTTAAGCTTTAATTGCTGCTGAATTAACTTGATATCATTATGGCGTAGATTTTTAACTAATTTAGAGTTCTTTTAGCTGTAATAATCTATATAACAAGCAGGTACACTTACTTCTAGAGGGCTGATTATATTGGCGGAATAAATCCATTCAGTATCACCATAATTTAGTTGATGAGATCGTCTCCCAGTTCTTCTGGCAATGGATATCCCACAACATACACAAATTGAATCTTGACCAACTTGACGTTTACCTATATTGCCTTCATTCCTGTTATTGATTCAAGAATCAATAGGCTAACACATTCTTGACATAGGTAGTCTTCATCGGTTACCTAAAACAAGAAAAACTTAATATTTTAATCTATACCGGAATTTGGTTATGTGTTAATATTTTATACTCTTTTTTAAGTGGATGATGGTTATGTTATGACTATACTAATCAGCGACATACCTGCCTGGCAATGCATTCTTCTAATACAGAGATAATCTCCAGATCCATATGTGTTGCATTGTACCGATATGGTTGTGTAATTGGTATAGCAATTCAGCAATTAATGCAGCGACGCATGATGGTGAGGATTACCTGAAAGATAAAAACAGTGTGGTTTCAGGGCTTGTAAAGAGTCAGTCTACGGTAATCAATTCATTGTATTATAAGGCAAATCTTTCTCTTATGAAGTACTTTTATATAGCCACAAGACATCGAGTATTCTAAGCCGTGCGAATTAACTCGATCGTTTGTTAGAATCCCGTATAGAAAATAGGTACTAACCTTTAACAGCTGTGATAAATGGGTGTAAAAACGATGTGCAAAATCGAAGTCCGAGTGAGAAATCAGGGTCGTGAGTATCACCGGTCGTTGTGTGTCCAAATCGTGTGCAGTATCAAAGAATCCAAATTAAAAGCCAGGTCAAATAAAGATACACTTAAAACAACTTGAACAAAAATAACAACAAAAACACAAAGAAATAACAAATTCAAATCACTTGTGTCCGTTGTAACGCAAACCACAGACAGACGCAAACGACATTAAATTGAATTTCAATTTGACACTTGATTGACATTCACATTTCACAATGACAATAATGACATCCAACCGAAAAGTGAATATTTAAAAACATAATAACTAAATATTTTTTTATGATTTTTTTAAACCACCCTTTGGTTTAAAAAAATCATTAAAAAAATATAAGAAGTCTCCTTAATTTGTGTACTTTCAGAAAAATATAATCTGTTTCCTGATCATAGCAGCTTGGAATAAAAGCCCAACCTTCATACAAAAACCTAACATGTCGTTTATTAATACTTTAACATCAAACGATGAATATGTTCCCACATTAAACAATTGGGTATGGACACTAGAAGGAATTGAATTGTTATTAAAAGTGTCTCTCTAGTGTCCATGCTCCTGGAGCTAACTGTGAAGTAGACAATTGTGAAACTTTACATGAAGTACTCATCACAAGCGCGAACTTAGCAATATTCCCGATATAACATTCACACCCCTTTTTTTTTTTTTTTTTTACGGATGGGAAATCATCAAATGACTTCTCCCGCTCTGGGTGGAGTGGGAGGGAGTGTCAGACTCTTACTGACTAAAACCCATCCATGTTCCTTCATTGCCCTTTGTGTTCCAGGGCCACGGTATCTCTTTCGAACAGTCCCGCAGCCCCGGCAGGCATCGGCCCCTGATTGCTGATATCTCTTTGAGGCGCGCGTGGAACACGAACGCGCCGTCGACACGGCCTGTCGTCATAAGACGGACGGACGGTGAGCTAACCCATTACTCACCGTCCACAGGCCCGCGCCTACGGTGGCCGGGAGCCACCACATGGCCCCCGACGCCCGGTGCGTCGCCCGCGGCGGCTGGGACGTGAGATTCTTTCCCTCTCACGTCCCGCCACCTCCTTCGCTAGCATGACTGCTTCGCAGAAGGAGGTGACATTCACACCCCTTGAAGTAAAAAAATGACCCTCGCGTTATAGGGGGCCTACAATATGTTAGTGGATATTTTGTCAAAAGTGCCAAAAAAAAGTATTTAAGGGGTGTGTTGAATGTAAAAAAGATTTAATGTAAACTCAGTAAGAAGTGTTTTAAAAGAAATAAATAAATACTTAATTAAATCGAAGATCATTGTTTTATTGCTTAATAATGTGAATTAGTTTTTCGCTTTTCTATAAAGGGTGTAAAAAGACCCTTAACGAAGCCGAAAGGTACTTGTTCTCCCCGTCATTGCAATCATTTTTTTGTTCTAGACCATACCTGGGAACCTTCTAGTTACGGAGATATTGGGGGTCAAAGTTACAACTTTTTCACATTATTTTTTTTAAATACTTGTTTCTAATGTAAGATTTTTACGTTAAACACCTTCACGACCCCCGTACTATTCAATCCATCCATCAGCACAATGTTTTGAGTGCGTTACATTGAGTTTTACCGTAAAACGTGATTTTTCACCCCAAAAAAAAAATCATTTCCCAGCAATATTTTTTGCGTAAATTTACTTAGTTTGTTGTACAGAATGCTTGGTTGACGGCTTAGTGAAGGGTCTGTTTACACCCTGTATAACTGCACGCGAATATGTTATTCACATACCCTAAACCTTAAAAATATTATAGAGAGTTGTACATCAAATAAAACTTACCAATTATTTTTTCATCAATATCCGGAATCCATCTTGAGTCAAGCACCCGTCTTTCAGCCTGTTGACAGCGATTTCCTTTGCCTCTCCGCTGGTCGCGCCCTCTATGCTTACCGTTGGTACCATTGTGTTTCAAGCGCGTGTTAGAAAATGGAAATAAGACTATAATATGTATATATGTATTAATATCCACCGATTATCAAGCTTTGAGTGTCAGAATGGTGACTTGTTGTATAGCATCTCTAAAAGGTGTGTAGGGAAAAGGGTTTTTATCAAGAAAAACACAGAAAGACAAGACTATTCATTTATTTCGATTAGGCTTTAGGCTGCTGGGTTCAAATCCGGGCAAGTACCAATGTGACTTTTTCAATTCATATGTACTTTCTAAGTTTATCTTGGACATCACAGACATCGGTGAAGGAAAACATCGTGAGGAAACCTGGACTTATAATTAATATAAGTCTGAAATCGCCAATCCGTCTTGAGCAAGCGTGGTGATCAATGCTCGTGCCTTCTCTGTATGAGAAGAGGCCTTTGCCCAGCAGTGGGACAGTAACAGGCTGGTATTATTATTATTTAGGCTTGTCAGATATTTATAGGTAACATCAATTACCTATCAAGCTACGTCCATTCGCAAACCTAGGTCTTCGTGGAGAAGAATGGACAAGAAACTCCACGGTAACATCTTTAAGTATTATGCCAGGACAATTATCCGTTGTCCTGGACCATTCTCAAGTTATAGCAATTTATCAGTGTAGATAAACAATAAGCAATATAAGCCATATTATAAAACATAGTTCTAGCACATAGTTATCAGTAATATTCATAGTATAATATCAAATAACTTACATTAACATTGTAGGACCTTAGAGTAATCCAAATAGGTTCCAGCCAAGGAACTTATACGGGGTGTAAACAGACCCTTCACGAAGCCGTCAACCAAGCATTCTGTACATCAAACTAAGTAACTTTACGCAAAAATTATTGCTGGGAAACGACTTTTTTTTTGGGGTGAAAAATTACGTTTTACGGTAAAACTCAATGTAACGGACTCAAAACATTGTGCTGATGGATGGATTGAATAATATGGGGGTCTTGAAGGTGTTTAAAGTAAAAAAATTACATCAGAAACAAGGATTTTAAAAAAAACTTGTGAAAATGTTGGAACTTTGACCCCCAATATCTCCGTAACTAGAAGGTTCCCAGGTATGGTCTAGAACAAAAAAATGATCGCAATAACGGGGAGAACAAGAACCCTTCGGCTTCGTTAAGGGTCTTTTTACACCCTTTATACTAACTGGAATGAGTACGAACAAAATGTTGATATCAAAAAACCGTTTGAAAATGAACTTTATCTCAAAGTCATAGAGTTCGTATTACTTTAATTAATTCAAAGGGGGAAGAAAACTTCAGAGCGAGAAAGCGACCAGAGTGGATTGTGTCCTTGTCTAATAATTGCCAGTAATCAAAAAATAAACAATTTTTTTTTTTTTATATAGCAATCGGAAATCACGTTGATAGCTAAACTAGCACATAAATCGTAACTGGAATTATTTGATACTAGCTTCTGCCCGCGACTTCGTACGCGGATCCTGTTGCTTATGCCAGCGACAACAGGGTCGTCAAAATCGAAGATCTGAAACGTCTGATGTCGAATCCTAAGAGCCCGGGGACGGGAAAACAACGGGATGCGCGAGACGATTCGAGACGTTCCATATCTTTCATTTTTGTAAGTCTGAAGTCGATGCGTGGATACGCTTGGAACTCAAGCGTAATTCTCTATCCGTGAACGTCTCCGACTCGCGAGACAATGCGTAACGTTCACGATCAGCGGTCAGTCGCGCATCACGTTCCCCACTTGTCTCTAGAGACCTAGAAGTCGATGCGTAGATACGCTTGGAACTCAAGCGTAATTCTCTATCCGTGAACGTCTCCGATTCGCGAGACAATGCATGACGTTCACGATCAGCGGTCAGTCGCGCATCATATTCTTCACAGTTCTCTAGAGACCTGGATGTAGATGCGTAAATACGCTGAGAACGCAGGCGTGCTTCGTTATCCAAGAGGAAGAGAAGAGAAGAGAGGAAGAGGTTTCCACGGAGCGAGTTGCAGCCTGATGTTCTCGAACAGCATCAAGTGTCTCCTGACGTTCTTCGGTAGATTCTTGGGATCTTATGATCCTCAATCTTTTAGCTCCTTTGGAACATTGGGAAAGATTTGACCTCTTTCTAGGCATGGTTATAGTTTTATTGTGAAGATACCTGATCAATTAAAATCTAAGTGACTGCTCCCCTGCGTTACCGGGTAGGCTACCATGTCACGAAGATAAGTGGAAAAAGTCTAAAACACTCAGATAGCATAAGCCCGAAGGCATATTTATTCGATAAAATAAAAAAATAAATGGGAGTTTTGTCCAGTAGAGTCAAATTTTCAATGATATACCGTCGTCATCGAATATCAGTCCTAAACTGTTACCGCCTTCACCGCGTGGAGGTACTCCCAGCTTATGTTATTTTATAATTATACAGTGAAATTAGTGATAGCTTTGATTTCCACATCAGATGTTTCTGATCTTCGATTTTTATAAGTCAACAGGAAATGCCCATCAGACCGAACAACTTTTGCTAAGACGTCATTCCTGTATGTGTTATGGTGTAGCTGGGCTCTTGGAGTTCCACAACAGGTGTTCCAGATCTTCGATTTTTAAGTCAACAGAGAGTGCTCATCAGACTGAACAATTTTTGCTAAGACTTCATTCCTATTAGAGATTGCGAAAAGGATTGAGAAAAGGGCCCGGGCCCGGTTTGCAATCTCTACTTGTAACGACTGTCGGCCCGGTGCCCTTTTAGACATCCACCGGGCCCGGCCATTCATACCGGGCCCGGTGGATGTCGAAAAGGGCACCGGGCCCGGCTGGGCCCGGTTTGCAATCTCTAATTCCTATATGTGTTATGCTGTAGCTGGGCTCTTGGAGTTCCACAATAGGTGTTCCAGATCTTCGATTTTATAAGACAACAGAGAGTGCTCATCAGATTGAACAATTTTTGCTAAGACGTCATTCCTATATATGTTATAGTGTAGCTGGACTCTTGGAGTTCCACATCAGGTGTTCCAGATCTTCAAATTTATTCTCTCAGCAGAAAATGCTCATCACGTGGAACAATTTTTGCTATGGTACCATTTTTGTATCTCTTATAGTTTAGCTATTCTATTGCGGTTCTGCATCAGGTGTTCAAGTTTCCAAGATAAATTATAGCCTATATGTTGCCCAGACTTAATACCTATACAACAAAAAAAAATCTTTCAAATCCGTCTAGTAGTTCCGAAGATTAGCGTAAACAAACAGACAGAATTTTTTTTTGGATTCGTGCTCTATTACTGTTTCTAAACCCCTCTCAATTTTTTTTTTAATATATTCAATGTACAGACACAGTTTTTTTACTGTCTTATTATATGTATAAATTTAAATACCAAATATTAAAATTATAATTTCTTGCGAAATTGAATTCTTTAGTAGTTACTTACATTTTATGAATGTCAAAATTCATGAAAGATAAAAAAAAAATGGCCGAAACGGTTTCGCGTTGCAGTCGTATTTTTGCACCAACCATTGTGTTTCAAGCGCGTGTTAGAAAATGGAAATAAGACTATATGTATATACGTATGTATTAATATCCACCGATTATCAAGCTTTGAGTGTCAGAATGATTACTTGTTGTATACATGTATAGCATCTCTAAAAGGTGTGTAGGGAAAAGGGTTTTTATCAAGAAAAACACAGAAAGACAAGACTATTCATTTATTTCGATTAGGCTTGTCAGATATTTATAGGTAACATCAATTACCTATCAAGCTACGTCCATTCGCAAACCTAGGTCTTCGTGGAGAAGAATAAACAAGAAACTCTACGGTAACATCTTTAAGTATTATGTCAGGACAATTATACGTTGTCCTGGACCATTCTCAAGTTATAGCAATTTATCAGTGTAGATAAACAATAAGCAATATAAGCCATATTATAACACATAGTTCTACCACATAGTTATCAGTAATATTCATAGTATAATATCAAATAACTTACATTAACATTGTAGGACCTTAGGGTAATCCAAATAGGTTCCAGCCAATCAACTTACATACTAACTGAAATGAGTACAAACAAAATTTTGATATCAAAAAACCGTTTGAAAATGAACCTTATCTCAAAGTCATAGACTTCGTATTACTTTAATTAATTCAAAGGGGGAAGAAAACTTCAGAGCGAGAAAGCGACCAGAGTGGATTGTGTCCTTGTCTAATAATTGCCAGTAATCAAAAAATAAACAAATATTTTTTTTATAAAGGGTGTAAATAGACCCTTAACGAAGCCGAAAGGCACTTGTTCTCCCCGCTATTGTGATAATTTTTTTGTTCTAGACTATACCTGGGAACCTTCTAGTTACGGAGATATTGGGGGTCAAAGTTCCAACTTTTTCACAAGTTTTTTTTTTAAATACTACTTTTTAAGGTTTTAACTTTACTTTAATTACCTCCATGACCCGTTTACTATTCAAAACATCCATCAGCACCAAGTTTTGAGTGCGTTACATTGAGTTTTACCGTAAAACGTGATTTTTTACCCCAAAAAAAAAAGTCGTTTCCCAGCAATAATTTTTGCGTAGGGTGACTTAGTTTGATGTACACAATGCTTGGTTGATGGCTTCGTGAAGGGTCTGTTTACACCCCGTATAGCAATCGGAAATCACGTTGATAGCTAAACTAGCACGTAAATCGTAACTGGAATTATTTGATATTTAAATACCAAATATTAAAATTATAATTTCTTGCGAAATTGAATTCTTTAGTAGTAACTTACATTTTATGAATGCCAAAATTCATGAAAGATAAAAAAAAAAAAATGGCCGAAACGGTTTCGCGTTGCAGTCGTATTTTTGCTTTCTCATGTGCTTCCACTATAAATATGGTGAAATCGTGTTGTTTAAGGGGTGTAATAGTGTGAGGGGTTGATCGATATGCAATTTCTTTTTTCAGGTACGTTCGTTTAACTTTGTTTACAAATTACGACTAGGGTGACAATGTTTAACATTTGTAAACGGGGATTATGAAAATATTGTAAAGAATACGCCTTTTCTATTATCCATATCGGTATTTATAATCTTGTGCACATGCGTATAAAATACAAAACATTGTTATTTATAATGCAGTAGCAAAACTTAATCATTTACTCAATTTAATATTAGCAAAAGTAACTTCTTGAAAATAAACATTTGAATTCTATCTTTACATTTTTAAACCCTTCTATTTTGGCGGCCACTGTCGATTCAACCGATTTTTTTTTATTCGACACAAAAGTGTTGAGTCAAATCCCAAAAGTTTGAATAAACTCCCACACTTAACTTGAAAAATCACAGTAATTCTTATTAATATTTGGAAATCTAACATTACATCACGCTTGTAAATCCGAAGGGCTAGCCAGAGGTGTACGTCGCGTAATACACTCTCATTTCGCGAGTTATGGAAATCATGGCAATATAAATCACTTTTAAGCATTACAAAATAGTTAAGTTCATATTTTTTTCATAAATGAGAAAAATCACTGTTCGGAGATCACACTTGTTGCGCGCAGTAGTTTGCTGTAACATATTAATAATACTGTTCTGTTTCCATGCAGACTCCGCAACAATGAGAATCTTCAGCAACGGTGGCTTGAAGATGTCCCTTTAAAGAAAAAGTATTCAACCTATTGCCTAGTTTGCAACCGTCATCCATCATTAGCATCTTAGCACTTACATTTAAGATTACCGACTCATACAAAAAAACCAACAATTACATAAAACCATATGGTTAATAACGTATAGTGTGATTAATAAATTTATCAAATACTATTAAGTTATTTGAATATGCTACATGCTCATGCTTAATCTATGTGAGCATTGCAGCCCTGTACGCTTTAAAATCTCTATTTACAAATGAAGGATATAACCTAACATTTAGACCACCGTGAAAGAAAATAAGTGTACGTATTCTTCACATCATCAACCTATCCCACTACAGAGTTTTTTTTAACTGTGGCACCCTTGGAAAACAAAAATTTATGGAGATACGTTACCGCTGGTACATGCCGGCAGCAGTCAGATGAGGTTTTTTAGTATTATTATACCTAAAAATAAAGTAGATTTTTTTTACAAATGGCTCTGCCTTAGATGAACAGTATGTGTAGGTTTCGGCATCGCCCATGCAAAGCGGGGAGTGGGGTGCTAATAAGTTATAACAGAATAACTGTCCCGAATGTAAGTACAAATAATGTACACCCTATTAGAAAGAGATGACATCCACTCTCAAAGTTCTCTCACTCGGAACGGCTTTGCGTTGCACGTAATCATTCCAGTTAGTATATAAGTTCCTTGGTTCCAGCTTCACACATTTGGTATCTCTATTGCTATGTCACTTACAAACGTAATACTATACACATGGCACACACAATATACCACTCAGGGTATGTCTTAACCCTTAGAACACTTGTAGCATAAAGCCCCCAAATTGGCGGTAACATCTATTTTTATACCCGTCAAATCATACTCAGTACATCAAAGATGGCCGCCAATGCCAAATGGTCATACATTATAGCTTAATATCTAATAACATATATAATAATTAACAAATCTTATGCAAGGGACTTATTTTAAAACTTAATTAGATAATTTACTAATATAATATGTATTTATTTGAAATCTTTGTGTTTAATCGGATAAAATATGAACATCAACTGATAGTTCAGAGAATTGATTGAAACAACTTGATATATTGAAATTGCAAGATAAAATCTAGCAAACATTATAAATATCACTTAATTATTACTTATTCATTTATTAGCAATATATAGTAAATAATAGTAAATAAACATTTAACTTGATTATTCAAATATAACAACTATCTTTCTTTCGGAAACCAAGCCTTTTAGGCCACAATTAAAACTATTTCTATAAAATACATCGGGCTATAAAATATCTCTAGGAAAATGTATATTAGGTTTATTTGAAATTAGAACCTTTCTGTTCTCAAGATATTAATTTACGATGATTATTAATTTAGCAATATTCTTGAAATGCAACGTCGCCATACGTCAATGTTATTTCACATTTGACAGCCGACGTTGCTACATTACATCGTTATTAATTTGGTCAATAGTTATTAAACAGTCGGATATTGTCATATTTGATACATAAGGGTATGCTATCACGTGCATCGGGTGATCGCCGGATTTACCGTCATTATGGAACTCATGATGTACCAGGTAGGCCTTACCTGGATTCCGGATATTGATGAAAAAATAATAGGTAAGTTTTATTCGATGTAAAACTCTCTATTATTAGTTTTGTATCAATATCCGGAATCCATCTGGAGTGATGTGTTTGTTATCACCTGGTGCGCTAAACCCAAAGACGCTATAATGTGTTAGGATTTTAGTAAACGCGGGTACACAGTTGTCATTTATTTTATCAACAACCGCCTTCTTGTTTGAATCACGTAACGGTTGGCGGGCGACGCACAGTGTTCGGAATCACTATATTACGAGCTACTTTAGGTACAAATATCATGGCAATATAAATTGAAATTTGCAAGTGATTAGGGTACATTATTAGTTACTCAACTCGGTCCCATGAAAAATTTGCCGATTCCGGGAAATGTTCACCACTCAGCACTGCTCTAAACCCACGCAATAACTATACGGTCAGACGTTTTTGTTAGCCGCTAATAATCGCACGTGTTTATGCTCTGTTCTTACAACTGTTTTTGAGTTTTTTTATAAAAATTTTGGTTCATCATGGGTTCAACATCCACAGGTAAGATATACACCAATTTGTTAATCATATATAAATTCTTATTTTGAGAAAATAAATAAAATATGAATTGAAAAAAATAACCAAAGCAAAAAGTTTAATCGTTTAATAGACTCCAACTATTTCCCAGCCAATTCCAGCCGTCCATGTTTTTTTGTGAAACTTGAGTATTTATCTAGCTTTCGAATGAATCTAGTCTCAATATTCGACTCGCCGCGACTTCTGCTTTTGATGGATATGTTGATGGAGATGTTGTTGTGGAAGCAGCGTTATTTCCTTCTTTTAATCGTCCGTTAGAGGAGCTCGTGGCTTAATAATAACAGCCGCTCGGGTCGATCTTTAGGTTAAGCCGTGCTTGCCTAGGTCGGTCCGTGGATGGGTGACCACCCATTTCATACCGAGTTTCCTCCGTGCCTCGGAAAGCACCTTAAGCCGTTGGTCCCGGCTGTCATTTGTAGATCTTTGACGGTCGTTAGGTAGTCAGTAGCCCAAAAAGTCTGACAACCTGTCTTACCAAAGGGTATCGTATTACCCAGTACTAACTGGGTTGTGGAGGTCCGATAGGCAGTCGCTCCATGTAAAATACTGGTATTCAGCTGCATCCGGTTAGACTGGAAGCCGACCCCAACATAGTTGGGAAAAGGCTAGGCAGATGATGGTCAGTGAGTTTTCTGTTCAATATTTTTCATTCAAGTGTTTTAGTGATATTTATTCAAGTGTTTAAGTAATTTAGTGATATTTAGTTGCAATGTGGAAGCAATTCATCATAACACGGCTTTGCCAGGGCTACCCTCTGGAAGCAATTCATCATAACACGGCTTTGCCAGGGCTACCTTCTGGAAGCAATTCATCATAACACGGCTTTGCCAGGGCTACCTTCTGGAAGCAATTCATCATAACACGGCTTTGCCAGGGCTACCTTCTGGAAGCAATTCATCATAACACGGCTTTGCCAGGGCTACCTTCTGGAAGCAATTCATCATAACACGGCTTTGCCAGGGCTACCTTCTGGAAGCAATTCATCATAACACGGCTTTGCCAGGGCTACCTTCTGGAAGCAATTCATCATAACACGGCTTTGCCAGGGCTACCTTCTGGAAGCAATTCATCATAACACGGCTTTGCCAGGGCTACCTTCTGGAAGCAATTCATCATAACACGGCTTTGCCAGGGCTACCCTCTGGAAGCAATTCATCATAACACGGCTTTGCCAGGGCAACCTTCTGGAAGCAATTCATCATAACACAGCTTTGCCAGGGCTACCCTCTGGAAGCAATTGATCATAACATAGCTTTGCCAGAAGCACTTCATCATAACACAGCTTTACCAGGACTACCCTGTGGAAATGTTTTCACTATTGCAACGCTTCATCATTTGAAATGGATAATATTGTTGTGTTCACCAAAAATCTTAAGGTACATCTATGTATGCATTTCTAAAATATTGATCTTAAACCCGTTTAATTGTTTTACTATAATTAAACTACTTGGCCAACAAAATATGTTACATCAAACAAATTCCAAATTAACACCAAGATATATAACACTTTTTTATTGTAGTGCGCTGCAAATATTCTATTGTAACAATAACTATTTTATTCTTCCCCGAAAAATACTGATCGTGCACCAAATATTCCTGAATGTTACACAAAATTTTTAGTATGCATCCTAGTACCGTATACCCATTTAAAACGGTTTTGTACAACTTTTATGTACTGGTTGTTGGTTGGACTGTACGTAACGGGGCATTGGGGAAACGTCCTCCCTCCCCCCCCCTTGGGGCACCCCGACGTTAGGTTACGTTAGGTTACTTTAAACCCTGCAGGCAGAAATAGGAGCCCCGCGTAGCGGGGCTACGTCGACTTCTTCACAGTGCCCCGTTTCGTATCCACTGACCAAATTTTTTAAGTCCCAAAAATATTTTTATAAATAAATGCTTGTTTTTTAAATTAGGTGTATTACTATTTTTACAAATTTGCAACAGTTGTTAAATAGATGCTCGTTATGACATATTTTAATTAACATATTTTGGTGCACATTCAGTATATTTGGTGGAACACAGGCAAAATTAGGTAAATGAAATGGGAATTTATTCGAGAAAAATTAATTGCATTAACTCATACTAATATTATTATTTGTCTACCCACCTATAAATTTAAATTTAATAATAAGTATTATGTAGAACAGCAAAATTATGGCAATACTCTGTACAATAGTAGGATAGAAACTTTTAATAACCTTTTATATATGGATACACAGACATTTAATTACGCATACCTACTGGACTCTAATCTAAATCTTTCCTATAACTACGATATGTATAATCAGCGCACGGGCACACTGAATAGTAATGGTACGACAGTGGTGGTATCAGACTTACAGGATCTTGTTATGACAATAAGCAACTTTAAAAATGAAGTCTTTGAGGTAGAGTATTCACAGACAGATAAAACAGACTTATCTATGGACTCACAACCACAAACCAGCCGTAAGTTTTTTCTTTAACAACAACACAACAAAAAACAGTACACAAACACATTCTTGCAATAATATAAACATCCTATATCAAAACATACAAAGCCTAAGAAATAAACGTTACCTATTAGAAGCAATCACGAACGAAAATAAAATAGAAGCCCTTTGTTTTACGGAAACATGGATTACAGAATTTAAAAAAGGCCTACTAAGTTTGGAAGGGTATACTGTAGCCGCCAAATACTGCCGCCTAAACTATGCGGGAGGTGGTGTGTGCATATTCTTTAAAGACGATATTGAATCCAAGGAATGACAAGATTTAACGGAAATGACAATTGAATTTATATTCGAAACGTGTGCAGTAGAAATTCCTAAAATGAACCTTTTACTAATAGTTATCTATTAGCCACAAAAAAATAGGGAAACCGAAATATTTTATGCATCCTTGGAAAAATTGCTACTTAAAATCAACACAAAGGACAGACATAAACACATAATTAATAGGCGGGGATTTCAACGTAAATATCCTTGAGAAAAATCGCAATTCATTTAATCTTCTGAATACTATGACCAAGTACAACTTTCGACAACTAGTGACGGAACCTACCAGAGTAACAAACTCAAGTACCACATGTATAGACCTAATATTTACAAACGCACACGACAAATCCCATCTAGAAGTAGTGGAGCTTGGACTCTCAGACCACAGAGGAATAGCAATCACTATACCTACCCACGATCCAATAATTAATAAAAAAACAAATAGTAACTCTAAAGAGGATCTTTAACAAACAAAACATAGACTCGTTTAAAGAAGAACTGAAACAACTAGACTGGAGTAAAATAATAAACGAAAACCAAAATATAAATGCTAATTATCTGTCATTTAATAACACCTTACAAAATATATTAAATCAGTGTATACCAAAGAAAACCGTAAAAATTAAAAAGAAATCATCAAAATCATGGCTAACGACTGGATTAACAGTAGCATGCAAGCATAAAAGGCAACTAAAAGCATTCATGACTACAACTAATAACAATATAATATTGGAAAAGTACTATAAGCGTTACGAAAAATTACTTAAGAGAACAGTAGCCCACTCTAAAAAACTAAACTATATTAAAATAATGAGTAAATCTGAAAATAAAACTAAAACAATGTGGCAAATAATAAAAGAGCGTACAAATAAGACTAACAAAAAGCCAATAAATAACATAAAATTGGGGGTACAAAATACTGTGACAGAAAACGCGACTACCATTGCCAATGCCTTCAATGATTATTTTGTATCAGTGGGAAAAACGGATACCGCAAACGGAAACGTTTGTCCAACTGGCCGTCCTACCTCCTCCCAAAGCGAAAACTCCATTTACCTAAGACCTGTTGACCCTAACGAAATTAAGTTTATTATAAAAAGATTAAAAAACAAGCGAAGTTATGGCCATGACGAGCTACCGCCTATACTTATAAAAGTATGCGCTGAAGAATTAACGTTACCGCTAACTTATTTAATAAATCAGTCTTTAGATGAAGGCTCAGTCCCTGACCTGCTGAAAGTATCGATAGTGAAACCAATTTACAAAAAGGGAGACCAGACTGACACTAGTAATTATCGGCCAATAGCATTGCTACCGACCTTCTCAAAAATATTGGAGACTGCGATGTCAAAACGACTTTATTCTTATTGCGAAAGATATAAAATATTCAACGATAGCCAGAATGGGTTCAGGAAAAATAGATCCACGACATTAGCAATATTTAAATATATCCAGGAAGCTTTAAATATAATTAGTAACAAAAGTTACGCGGTAGGGATTTTACTGGATATGAGCAAAGCTTACGACAGAGTTTCATACGAAATTTTACTTAATAAATTATATGCAATAGGTGTTAGAGGTACAGCACACAAGTGGTTCTGCTCGTACCTAGAAAATAGGGAACAATTCGTAGAGGTAGAACATAGGGACCCACACACTGGTCAAACAACACGCGTAAGATCCAATAAAGCAAAAACAACAATGTCAATACCACAAGGCAGCGTTTTGGGATGCTTATTATTTCTAGTTTACATTAATGACCTCCCTAAAGAAATTGACGCTCAAAGTATTTTATTTGTTTCGACGGCGCGTTCGTGTTCCACGCGCGCCTCAAAGAGATGTCAGCAACCAAGAAGGGGCCCGCAAGGGCCGATGCCTGCCGGGGCTGCGGGACTGTTCGAAAGAGATACCGTGGCCCTGGAACACAAAGGGCAATGAAGGAACATGGATGGGTTTTAGTCAGTAAGAGTCTGACACTCCCTCCCACTCCACCCAGAGCGGGAGAAGTCATTTGATGATTTCCCATCCGTAAAAAAAAAAAAAAAAAAAAAAAAAAAAAAAAAAAGTATTTTATTTGCTGACGATATATCTATAATTTTCCCTTACACAAATGAAGAAAACCTAAACTTAAGTCTAGACGATAAGCTCTCCAAAATAATAGCATGGTTAAAAGATCATAACTTAGAATTAAATTTTGACAAAACAAAGCTAATGCAATATAGACCATACCAAAAACGTAAATTGGTCATAAACTACTCGTACAACAACATAAAGCTGCAATGTATAAACGAATTTAAACTGTTGGGTTTGACTATAGATACGAATATAAACTGGAAAGCCCATATAGATACATTGGCAAACAAACTAGCCAGCTTTATATATGCCTTGGGGGAGCTTAAAAGAGCTACCGACTTTAAAACTGCTCTAACAGCATACTATGCCTACGCATACTCCTGGCTAAATTATGGAATCGTGGTGTGGGGAAATGGTGTAGACAAGGATAGACTTTTTATTCTACAAAAGAAATGTATTCGAATCCTTGCCAATATAGATAACACAGAAAGCTGCAAACCATTCTTTGTAAAATACAAAGTCCTTACTTTAACTAGCATCTACATTTTAGAAGTTAGTAACTTTGTAAGAAAGCACCAGTCACTATTCCCACTCACTAAGGACCTTCGCCCACAACATCGCAGTGTTAGACGCCAAAACAAAAATGAATTAGCCTTACCAAGCTCAAAGTTAATTATGTTCCATTCAGGACCTCTAGCAATGTGCGTAAAAATATATAATAAGCTTCCTAATTCAATTAAGGACATAGAGTACGAAAATAAATTTAAAAACAGTCTCCAAAAATACCTTATATTAAAATCGTATTACACTCTAAAGGAATTCTTTGACGATAAGTAAATTTTGACATTCATACCACACAAGACACGCAGCACCTACAATTTTGACCCAATATCTACCTATGTTATGTTATTTTATGATTATTTCCTTTATTTTATGATTATGATTATTATTGTTATCGCTATTTGTTTTAATTTGATTTTTTGTGTTGTTTTATTTTATTATTCTATTTAAATATCAAATGATGGACACTGGATAAACTTATTAAAATTAGTATTTTCGTTTATGCACAGTGGTTTGTTTATTATTGTGACACTGTAGCACTTTAAAACTATTTTTTTTCATATTGCTGTGCCCTAGCAGGGTTTATGTATGAAACCTATATACTTGTAAGAACTTGTAAACTACATGAATGCAATAAATGATTATGATTATGATTATGAAGAATAAATTGAAGTACTTTTAAATACCATCCATTTAAAATGTTCTTGTTTTATCAGTATGCATACTCACTTTACTTATAGTTTCAGTTAGTCATCGTAGTGCTGCTATCAAGCGTAAGGCTTGGGCACATTAATCATCGGTGCTGTTATGAAGTCAAATGTAAGGCTTGGGCACGTTAATCATCGGTGCTGTTATCAAGTCAAATGTAAGGCTTGGGCACGTTAACCATCGGTACTGCTAATCGGCGGTGCTGTTATCAAGTGAAACGTAAGACTTGGGCGCGTAAACTATCAGTGCTGCTATCAAGTGCAAGTGTAGTAAGTAGTGTGGGCACAAGTGCACAAGCCAAGAAAGAAAGTGTAGTGAGTAGTGCGTGTGTGCGAAGTGTTATTAAGTATAAGATACTTTGGCACGGTGCCGAAGTCATGTCTACCGGAGGAGCGCCTGGGAGCGCAGATCAGCGACAGGTGAATTCACCGTATACACCAAGCGACGAGTCAATTATTATCTGCCCTCGTAACCGCCTACCTCAAAGGTGAAGAACGTCGTCGCCCAAACGCTGTCACCAGTCACGCTTGTCGGAAGATGAATCTAGACGACGTAATAAGCCCCGGGAGTTACGGGTACGCCGGCGCGCTAGATCACCAAACTTAAGGTGCGTAGATTATTCTAGTAGCAGTTCAGACGATCGGTCTTCATCGCTTAAACGACTTGATCAACGAACGCGTCAAACTAACGATAATATGATATGCGACCGACGTGCGGGGAGTAAAAGACTGCAAACTAGTAGCAATTCTGATCACTCAACTAATGGTAAACAAAGAAAACGACGTCATTATTTCCCGAATTTTCAGCCGCACAAACGTGTAAACACTAATTTAGATGATAAAGATAATACTAACAGTATCTTAGATAAAGGAGATTGCCCATGGACAGTACTCTTGATAAATGACTTGTCTCAAAACCTTAAACGGCATGAAATATCTAAAATAAAAATATATTTTTTAAATAAGACTTAATGATTATTTATAATGGGATAGTTTTTTGAGCAATAATTAGTACTTTTAAGTTTCCGACTATAAAGTACGCCATTTTTTACTATCACCTGTCATTCTAGGGATGTCAATTTATTCTATTACGGGTAAAGTGCCTACCTACCCACATAAAATAAAATGATAACGATTTTGTATTGATTGTTCAATATATTATTGTAAAGTAATAACAGAGTTCTAAATCACATGTACTTGCTGGTATTTCTAATACCAGTGGTTGTCAACGGCGGCATGGGCGCCAAGTGGTATTGTTTATTACTAAAGACAGGACTGTTTGTGTTGTGATCATGGCGAGTGTGTGTTGTGATCATGGCGAGTGTGACTGTGGTGCGATGTCTCGACTGCTCTTTGAGATTAACGCCACTTGTGCGCAGACTCATGTTGTCGGAGATTCCCAATAACATCATGAACATTTTACGAGTCTGGATCTCACCAACGCCGGTAAGAATAAACATCGTATTTTTAACGTAGGTAATGATTTTTTTACTTAGGAACTGCGCCTTTATGTTTGTGTACCATTAACCAATCTTAGATGACAAAAGTACAATCCACGTCTGTGTGTTAGTTCCTCACCGCACCAGTTGGATTACCGGATTTTAAAATAATTACTTACATAGGTAGGAACCTTCTACTTATGTGTTGGTAATAAACAAATTATAAACTAGGATGGTTGATTTCAATCAGTTAAGTGTATTCTGAGATACCTCTCAATATTAATTGTATGTTGTTTCATTTAAGACTAGAGTTGCACAGAATTATAATTATTTAAATATGTAATGAATTACATAATCTATGATTTGAGTAGGATCTAGATATAACACTGAGCGATTAACTATCTTAGTAATGATTTCTTTTATGCTTTGCAATTTCATGAAACGCGCGAGTAAGATTTTAAAGCACGAAGATGCTCAAAATCTAAATCAGTAAGACTTGGTGAGGTAGTCACAGGTGGTCACCAGTAACTGGCCTCCTGACATAGCTAAACCGTTACAGATTTTACACAAATGTGCTTCAAAGGCACAAAGCTCATCCGTAAACCAATTCAGACCCTTTCAAATAGTTTTTTCCAACTAACTTTTGGTCGAACATAACCTCAAAATAGTGATTCCATTTTTGTAAATATCTCGGAAATGCCATTGTGGTTTGTGTTAAATCTTTTGAGGTAGTATGTAGACATGCCATCGAGTATTTTAAAGATGCTTTGATGAAGACACAACAATGTTGAATTGAGTACATTTGTCCATAGCGCCGTGGGCATTCTCCTTTTTAGAAATTCTGAAAGATGTAAAAGGTCGATCTAGCTCCAAACTTTCCTTAAATAATGTCATTCCAGAATTTGATCCAATGACAAAAGATCAAACCATCTTGATGTGGCTTACTAAGGTGGAGGAGTGTGCAGAGATCTATAGTTGGGACGAAAGAGAAACTATCCATTTTGCCCTACCAAAATTAACCGGTGTTGCAAAGATTTGGTACCAGGGTCTCAGCACAGTCCTTTACTCATGGACCGAATAGAAAAGAAAATTGGTAGAAAATTTTCCTTGTCGTGACGACTACGCGTAACTTTTAATAGCAATGCTAGCTAAAAAAGCCCGTTATGACGAATCATTGGAGCACTACTTCTACGAAAAAACTAATTTACTAAATAGGTGTGGTATAAAAGGTCGAAAAGCAGTCGACTGTATTCTACACGGGATTGATGACCGCGCTATCAGAGTCGGTGCCCAAGCTGCTCAATTTCGGGAGCCTGAAGAGGTACTGAAGTACATAAAAACTGTCAAAATATGTTCTATTAGAGATACTGGGGAAAAGAGTCGAAAACATGACAGGAGAGCTACTGGAACGACCGCTCCTACCAGACGAAACGGTCCTGAACCTAAAAGGTTAGTATGTTACAACTGTAATGAAGAAGGTCACAAGAGTATCCAATGCCAGAAGACATCAACTACGTGTACTTATTGTAGTAAGTTGGGACATTTAAGTACTTATTGTAGGTTCAGGAAACAAAAGCCACAAGAGAGCAGCCAAAAGGAAACTGTTGAAGAAAAAAATGTATCAGAACTAACGTCAGGTGAGTCCACTCTAAATATATTTTTAACATTCTAATCAACAATGCGGAATTAGTATGTCACGTTGATTTAGGTAGCCAATGCAGAAATGCAAACCTCGTTAGGGAAAGCGAAGCTAAAAGTTTAAAACTATCTGTTGACACTAAAGATGTACCCTTGATGAGGGCAATAGGTGGAAATTATGTTAGTCCATTGGGTAGGTCTAAAGTTGACGTTAACGTTCAAGGTATAGAAGAAACTATTGAAATTCTAATCGTCGAAAATCATGCTCTAAAATATCCTGTGTTGTTGGGACACACTTTTACAGAATTACCTGACACAGTTATTACCAAAACATCTAATAAAATAATTTTTGAAAAGAATAGTGTAGATCGTAAACTATTCCTCAGGGTTTCGGAAGTAATTTCTTTAGCACCATGCGAAATAGTTACTGTCCCAGTAAATTCATGCAATCATTACAATGGGAAGATATATGTCAATGGTTCTGTGAGGGGTGCTCTCGGTAACGAATATTATTTATTTCCGGGAGAATATGATCTTAAATCGGGTATAGGTAAAGTCATAGTGTTCAATATGAGCAATTCACGAATAAACTTTGCCAAAAATATATTGTTGACACGTGCCTTTCCTGGTAACACCATGCGAGAGGTTTCTGTAGTGTCTTTTGATAAATCGGACTTAGATGAACACTTGCTCGTTGGTACCACAATTGCGAATGAACAAAAAGTTCAATTACAATGTTTACTCAATAGATTTAAAGATTGTTTTTCTTCTAATTTAAAAGAATTAGGACTTACCTCTGCGGGAGAAATGATAATAGAGTTGGAAAATTCTGAACCGGTAGTTTACAGACCTTATCGAATGTCATTCGCGGAGAGGTCCCTTGTTCGCGATATGGTTAGCGAAATGCTTGACGCAGGCATAGTCCGAGAGTCCTCATCGCCGTATGCAAGCCCGATCGTGCTTGTCAAGAAAAAGACCGGGGAAAAACGACTATGCGTCGATTACCGCGCTCTAAATAAACGAACTAAAAAGGATCATTATCCTCTCCCCAGAGTTGAAGACCAGTTAGATCAACTTGCTGTTAGTAGTTTTTCGGGTAGGTGCAAAAAAGTAAACACATGTTCTCTAAATTTAGTTTTGCTTTAAATAGTATTTTTTAATAATTATAATTAACTAGCATCCCGCCCCGGCTTCGCACGGCTGCAATATACATATAAACCTTCCTCTTGAATCACTCTATCTATTAAAAAAAACTGCATCAAAATCCGATGCGTAGTTTTAAAGATCTAAGCATACATAGGGACAGACAGACAGACAGCGGGAAGCGACTTTGCTTTATACTATGTAGTGATATTCCTTTTGGATATTATATAAAACCTTACCATTGAGTACATATTGTGTGGACAGTAACTTATATGTCCTAAATAGTGTCAATTGCATTTACTTGCTGGCTTGAGCTGTCACTTGAACTTTGACCTCACTGATCACTGCACTACACAACAACTTAACTCAAAGTCACCATCATGAGCGCTATTGCTGACATTGCGGAGACACAGCGCTTGGCTATAACATCCCTCAACCAGCGGATGGCGGATTTTGAAGAGCACCTGAAGGCATCATCACCGGGAGCGGACTTGAGCGGGCTTCACAGAGATTTTTCTGCCTTCAAGGAACATGTGTGGAGTGTCCTCAGTGCACTACAGCTGCAGATTGCTGAGGTGAGCAAGAGTGTTGATGTTGTTGAGATGCGTCACAGGAAGAAGTATTTACTGCTCGGCGGAGTGCCTGAGAAGCCCGATGATAAACTGCCAGAAAGCGTGGTCTCCATTCTTCAGAGTAAGCTTGACATAACTGATCTGGCACCCTCGTCAGTAACAGTATGCCACAGGCTGGGCACGGCTTCAGAAGGTCACTCTAGGCCTATCCTGCTTCGGTTCGCGGACTCTGCTATAAGAGGCCAGATCTGGAAAACCAAGACCAAGCTGAAGGGATCTCCTTATGTGGTGTCTGAATTCCTCACTCGTCAGCGGCAGTCTGCTTTTACAACAGCTCGTAAGCTGTTCGGCGTGACGAATGTGTGGACCATGGACGGAAACGTAAACATCAAGCTCCCTAATGGCAAACGTCGTCGGGTCTTCAGTGTCGAGGAAGTCATCGGGTTGGGAGCGGAGCACGGTAAGAAGCTGGATCAAGTGGTCCCGCCTGAATCCAGACCTGACTCGAGTAACACAAGCCCGGTGCCGGCGCAGGCTCACACTCGGCCGAAGCGGATAGCAAGGAAGAAGTAACTCGTTTTGTTTTGTTTACTCTGTAAGTGTTTCCTTGTAGTTTGGTTTAGATCCTTGGAGCTACTTTTTCGTTTGTCGGTAGTAAAATACGTCACAGTAACTTTTTCCGTATACCGACGCGACGCTTTTTATTAGATATTTTAAGTTTACTTTGTTCTTGACAGTCATAGTTTGTTTGTATTTGTTTTGTCACTGTCAATTATTGTCACAGACGTCACAGTGTCTTAAATTGTTAGTTCCTTTTTATTGCGTTCGGAAACGCGTATTAGTTTTACTTATCTTTACTTTTTACTTATTTTTTTTGTGAACAGTCTTCTTCTTCTTTATCGTGTGGTTAGTTCGTAACCTGGTGTCAGAGTTTTTAGGCCGCCCATGGGCCTCTGACTTGGCTTTACATGCCGTCAAGAAATATCTCTCAGGCATGCTGGTTTCCTCACGATGTTTTCCTTCACCGAAAAGCAAGTGATAATTATACTATACGCACATGAATCCGAAAAATCAGAGGTGTGAACAGTCAGCCGGCAGGTTATGCAATTTGTACTAGAGTGAATTTTATTTCACATTTAATATTTAATAAATACCTTATCTATTATTTTTAGCTTAAATTATCTTATTAGTTTCATAATAATTATGTCTGACGACGACTCATTTTATTCTTGCCATAGTTCTTCCACGTCTATTTCATCTCTTGACAATTCTCTGTCCGTGAATAATTTACTGGGTGGTGAGTGCCAGCGATTTGATAAATGCCTAAACGTGTGTCATGTTAACGCCCAGAGTATCCCTCAGCATCATACTGAGATGTTGGATTTGTTTTGTGACGTTGCCTTACATGCTATATTAGTGTCCGAAAGTTGGCTCAAACCCGAACTTCCCTCAACTTTTTACTCTCTACCAGGCTTTGTTTTAATTCGTAATGATCGTACGGGGAAAAGAGCCGGCGGTGTTGCCATTTACTTGCACAGTGACATCCCTTATAAAATTCTATCCTCCTCACCCCCCATCTATAATGGCAACCCCGAATACTTAGTCCTAGAAATTGTTGTCAAGGGGGTTAAGGCCATTCTAGGAGTTGTTTACTGCCCACCTGCTATTGATTACTTCTCCATTCTAGAATCTCTCTTTGAATCTGTTTCCTCAGAGTACAAACATCACATAGTGATGGGTGACTTTAACACCGACCTTTTGAAGGACAACCCTAGGTCGCGTAGGTTGAGAGCTATCCTGGAGTCGTCTAGTCTGTCCCTCCTCGAGCTTAGTCCGACGCATCATAGCTCTGACGCAAGCGATTCCTGGCTCGATCTCATGCTTGCATCTGCTGTAAATCTCGTTGCTAACCATGGACAGGTCGCTGCTCCTGGGCTATCTAAACACGATTTAATTTATCTCTCCTACAAAATTAAACCCCCTAAGCAGCGGCCTGCTATTGTTTTTATGCGGAATTTTGCGAGGTTAGACAAAGAAAAGCTCAATGCAGATGCACAAGCCCTTGATTGGAACGATCTTGTCCAGTCATCGGCAGTGGAGGAGAAAATTGAAATGTTTAATAGGTCTGTTCTCCAGCTCATTGACGCTCATGCACCACTGAGGGCCGTCCGCGTTAAGCGCCCTCCGGCCCCATGGATAACCCCTGGAGTTAGGATGGCAATGAGACGGCGTGACAGGGCTTTCAGAAAATATAGACGGGATCGCAGTGAGGAGAACTGGAACCTGTACAAGTTGGCTAGAAACCGCTGCAACCAGATGGTAAGGGCATCTAAACGCCGATACATTTGTGAAAATGTCCACAATTCTTCACCGGCTGATATTTGGAAGTTTCTCAAATCACTAGGCATAACAAAGTCCCCCTCTAGTATTTTACCATCTAATCTGTCCTTGAATGCTCTAAATAAACATTTTGCAACGTCAGCTACGCTTTCAGTTCATATTAAGAATAAAACTATTCATGACATAACTTCCAAGCCAATGTTACCTCCTGACTCTTTCTCTTTCTCCCCCGTGACTAACCTTGAGGTCCTTAAATTTTTTACCTCGATTAAATCTAGGGCTTTGGGCTGTGATGGGATCAGCAGAGTTATGTTATCTTTTATGACTGATAACGTAATTCCTATTGTTACTCACATCATAAATTTTTCTCTATATACTGGTGTGTTTCCAGCTTTGTGGCGTAAGGCCTACATTATCCCTCTTCCAAAAATTTCCAGTCCCAGTATGCCAATTCACTACAGACCCATATCCATTCTCCCTTTCCTTTCCAAGATCCTTGAAGCAGCTGCTCTTGGGCAAATATCTTCTTACGTTCTCAAGAATAACCTGTTGTCCAAATTCCAATCTGGTTTTCGGCCCGGCCACAGCACAGAAGGTTACTGAAGACATTAGGGATGGCTTGGAGAATTCGAGGGTTACGGTGTTGGTTTTAATCGATTTTTCCAACGCTTTTAACACCGTGGACCACGATATTCTCTTAGCCATACTATCTCAAATTGGGGTCTCCTCGTTGTCACGTGATTGGTTTTCTTCATATCTTCGTGGTCGCCAGCAGGCGGTGCGTGCTGATCAGGATTACTCCGTTTGGTGCGACCTGGCAACTGGTGTTCCACAAGGCGGTATACTCTCTCCTCTCTTATTTTCGTTATTTATAAACTCTATTACTACTATCCTCAAGTGCTCTTACCATCTATACGCTGATGACCTGCAACTTTACGCTCAATCCGACATTGCTAACCTTAATAATTGCATCTCATTACTTAATGTAGATCTTCAAACTATCGGAGAATGGTCTGCTAAATTCGGCGTTGCTGTCAACGTCGGGAAATGCCAGGCCATCCTCATAGGTAGTTCGTACTATCTGAGAAATCTGGATACTAGCCAGCTAATGCCGCTTGTGTTCGACAACTCTGTGATCTCGCTCTCACCACACGTAAAAGACTTGGGCCTGCACATTGACGAGACACTTAGTTGGAATAAGCAGGTGGCTCAGGTTTGCCAGAAAGTCACTTACTCACTGCGGTCTCTCTATAGATTCAAACATTTTCTCCCATCTAGCACTAAATTAACTTTGGTCCAGTCACTTGTGGTTCCCATTATCGACTATGCTGATGTTTGTTACTCTGATCTATCCCAAGAACTTTTAAACAAATTGGATCGTCTTCTCAATAATTGTATTCGCTTTGTTTTTGGCCTTCGCAAGTACGATCATATCTCTTCATATCGTTCTCAGCTTAAGTGGCTGCCTATCCGACTCAGGAGGTCCCTCAGATCTCTCTGTATGCTCTTCTCTATTATGACGGATCCTCGTGCTCCCGATTACCTAAAAGAATATTTCAAAGTTTTGGGCAGTTCACACAATCGTAACCTTCGAGCTTCTAAAAACATTCTCCTTGAAATTCCCTCACATCGTACTGGTTTTATGTCCAATTCTTACGCTGTCTCAACAATAAAGCTCTGGAACGCGCTACCCCTTGGTATTAAAAAAGCTGAAAGCAAAATGGCTTTCAAAAGAACAGTACGGAAGTACTATTTGAAATCAGACTAAATTGCTCATAAGCTTGTCATTAGTAGTCATAGTAATTATTAGAATGTTTCTCGTATTTTGGACTATTTGTATGTATTATAATATATATTAGTTTATTTCATTTTATTTGTATATATATGTATTAGTATGTGCCTATTTATGTATTTCAATTTATGTTAACAAAATGATATTTTTCTTATTTATTTTTTTGTACTCTATCACTATGCTGTCCTATTTGACCCCAAGGTTGACTGGTAGAGAATGCCTTGTGGCATTAAGTCCGCCTATGTACCACTTTTGTACATGAAGTTTAAATAAATAAATAAATAATAAATAAATTATTCATTTCCCTTGATTTGGCATCCGGCTACTATCAAATTCCTATTTCCACATCTTCACCAGATAAAACTGCATTCGTTACCCCTGATGGTCAGTACGAATATACTTGAATGCCATTTGGCTTAGTGAATGCACCTTCAGTTTTTCAAAGAACAATAAATAAAATACTTTCCGAAGCAAAGATCAAATACGCTCTGGTCTATATGGATGACATCCTCATTCCAGCGCGAACGTTTGAAGAAGGTCTCGTTAGGCTTCAGGAAGTGCTAGTTCTTTTACGCGATGGAAAACTAACATTAAAACTTTCCAAATGCCATTTCTTCTTTGACAAAATAGATTTCTTAGGTTTCGAGGTCAGCCCTGTGGGTATTAAACCAGGCACTCGCAAAATAGAAGCAGTGGCCAAATTCCCAGCTCCGAAGAACCAACACGAAGTTTATCGGTTTGGCTAGTTTTTTTCGTAGATTTGTAAAAGCTTTTGCCGTCATTTGTAAACCATTGACGGATCTTTTGAAAAAGGACTGTCAGTGGAAATGGACTACAGAGCAAAATTACTCATTCGAATCTTTGAAGCAAGCCCTTATTTCTCGTCCGATATTGGCTCTTTACGATCCGAAAAGGGAAACTCAGTTACACACTGACGCGTGCAAGTATGGTATTGCAGGGATTCTAATGCAAAAATGTGATGAAGGTCTTTTCAAACCAGTATCTTACTTCAGTCGGAAAACGACTCCGGATGAGCAACGAATGCATTCCTTTGAACTAGAAACACTTGCGGTTGTAGCTTCATTCAGCAGATTCCGTGTTTATCTTCTTGGAATTCCATTTAAAATATTAACTGATTGTAACGCGCTTCGTACAACACTAACAAAGCGTGATCTGGTTTCACGAATCGCTCGTTGGTGGGTTCAACTTCAAGAGTTTGATTGCGAAATAGAGTATAGACCGGGTTCAGGTATGATGTACGCAGATGCTTTAAGTAGAAATCCGGTGGACGAGGCGGTTATAGAAGATCACATACTTGACGTTCTATCAACCGAATCAGAAGATTGGATCGCAACAGTCCAATCCACCGACGAAGAGATCTCCCGGATTAAACGAATTTTGGCTGATCCGGAATCCGAAAACGCTTTGGAAATAGTCGAGAATTACAAACTAAAAAACGGTAAGGTGTATCGTTTATTAAATTATAACGGAGCTGATTGTGTTCGATGGGTAGTACCGAAAGGAGTGCGTTGGCAAGTTGTTAAAATGAACCATGATGACATCGGTCATTTTGGTTCCGAAAAAACCCTTTCTAGAATTCAACAAACATTTTGGTTTCCAAAGATGAGATGCTTTATAAAAAAATACTTCCAATCATGTTTAGAGTGTGCACACCACAAGGGCACGACGGGAAAACAGCAAGGTGAGTTACACCCAATTCCAAAAGGTAGAGATACCTTTCCATACTATCCATGCTGATCACCTGGGGCCATTCGTTCGAAGCAAATGAGGTAACATTTATATTTTAGTTATAAAGGACCGTTTTACAAAGTTCATTAACATTTCACCGGTCAAGAATACAAAGACATCGACTACAATAAGAGTTCTACGAGAACACATAAGTAATTTTGGAACACCTGTTAGGTTGATCACCGATCAAGGTTCCTCCTTTACAAGTAATAACTTTCGATCATTTACAAAATCGTTGGGTATAAAACATATCCTAAACGCAGTCGCAACGCCGAGAACCAATGGTCAGGTGGAACGATTTAATAGGACTATTGTCGATGCCCTTTCTACCAAAACGCATGGTAAGGACGAAAGGACATGGGACGAATTTATCCCTGACGTGCAAATTGGATTGAACACTACAATGCACAAAACCACCGGTAAGAGCCCTTCAGAGCTATTATTTGGCGTACGATTAAAAAGTCAGACTGAGAACAGGCTCAGTGAAGTCATCGACGAAGTCATAGAAAGTATTTCGTCAGATGATCTGGAAAAACAAAGAAGCAAAGCGGGAGAAAGAATCAATAACCAACAGATAAAAGATAAGGTAAGGTTTGATTCAAAGCATATTAAGAATAAATCTTATGTAGTCGGGGATTCCTCTTCCATCCCCTCAAGCTCATCCAACTAATGATGTGCCTATGAATGAACCGTCTTGTTCTATGGATTCTGAAAGGAATTTTGATGAAATGCCTCAAACAGATACAACTTCTGTATCTCAGGAAAATGTGGAGAATGATGAAGAGTATTACTGACAGTTATCACATATTTACAACAGATTACAAAATAAGCAACATCAATGGACAACAAATGTTTCCACTTTCACAGAACACATATTTGAAAAGAATCTGAAATCTCTTATTGCTGTGAGCCGAGCTACACCTATTCATTATTTTTCTAAGTTTTTTCCAGATGAGTTGGTAGAATTATTAGTGACAAATACCAATACATATGCTTGTCACAAAAAGTCTAAGTTTTGGAAGGACACAAATAAAGATGAACTAACTGCTTTTCTTGGAATATTTATACTTGTGGGTTTGAACCCGTTGTCAGATTTTGAATTGTATTGGTCGTCAGAAAGATTTTACAACAACCCAGAAATAAGCTGCATCATGCCATTGAAAAGGTTTAAAAAAATATTGGAAAACTTCCATGTGAGTGACATTAGCAAAGAACTACCAAGGGATCACCTACAACATGATAAGCTGGGAAAACTAAGACCAGCCATATCAATTTTAAACCAAACCTTTCAAGAATGTGCAGAAAATTCTGAACACCAGTCAATTGATGAAAGTATGGTGAAATTCAAAGGCCGGGATGTCAAAAAGCAATACATGCCTTTGAAACCCATCAAACGTGGGTACAAAGTTTGGTGCCGGTGTGACTCACAATCTGGATATTTATATCAATTTGATATTTATACAGGTATAAATTTATATTACATTCTGTATAATTTGTTAAAAAAATTACTGTCAGAACTTTTTTCTTTATTACATTCTATCTATTATCTTTATATATAATACTTTACATTTATTTTCAGGAAAAGACAAATCAGGAGCTCCTAGTGAAGAAGGACTGGGATATAAAGTGGTTGTAAAATTGACTAAAAATGTACCGTCTGGGTCATTAGTTGTATTTGACAACTTCTTCACTAGCATTCCCCTACTGGAAGTTCTATATGATCGCAATATTTACTGCATTGGCACAGTGAGATTGACAAGGAAAGGAATCCCTGAGGACTTTACCCCGAAAAAAATCACTGACAATGCTGAATTGAAAACAATAAAAAAAGAACTGTCAAAACTGCGGAAAAAAAAATTTGAATCATTGTAATTTAACAGTTTTCTCTGATAATAATTCTGGAAGGTATGAATCGTTTTCCAGTTACCGGTTGCAAGAATTTGATCAATAGGAAAATTCTCTATGAAATTGAGAGAAGCAACTGCGGATCTTACTGATCCTGGAGTTGCATCAATACCAGCAGCTTTTAAAAGAGATCTCACCCATCCACCAATAACAGTTCTAGACGCAGGTTTAATATCTCCTTTAGCTGTAATAAACAAATGTTTTATATTTCCTCGACAGTTTGAAGTAATACTTAATAATTGTCTCAACCAAAAAATCAGATTTAATTTTTATCAGGGTGTTCTCTAATGTCTGTTTTTTAATCCCTGAGACTAAATTGACAAGTAAAAATGTCAAAACTGACATAAATCCTATTGAAATCTATGTCAGTTTGCCATTTTTACTTGTCAATTTAGTCTCAGGGATTAAAAAACAGACTATAAGCCTCCATCCAGACTGTCTGTGGTTATGGTTGTCTGGTTTAGAACCGAATGCTAGCCACAACACAATAGAGGAATCTTCATCGACTAGGCTAATGCTATCAATTCGCAACAGAGTAAGGTCGTGAACCCTACGACCAGATGCTAACAATAAAAGCGTAGCTACGTGTCTTGATACTTGAAATATATTATTTTCATCAAAATCATAAGCACTCATGTGTTGCAATAAAACTTTATGGTTCCAAATAGATGGTTTAGCAGATTTCTCTCTTGCTACAGAAATAGCTTTTAATATGTGTTTTATAAAGAAATTTGACGACAAATCAATGTTAGATGTTATATGTGTGAAAGTTGAGATAACAGATTTGTGTACCAAAATAGTTCTGGATGCAAGACCTATATCACAGTGTAAATGTGCTAAATATCGAGCTACCTGATCCGCATTAGGGTATTTAAAATTAATCAAATGGGATTCACACCATACTTCCATCTGCGCCACACTGGTCTATAGGTATTGATTGTGGAGCTTCTCCAGCTTGACATAAAGAATTTTTGTTCTTGTTCTGTCCAGTCCGTCAAAATATCTTGCCACCCGAAATCAGCCATGCTTCCAAGTGGAGGTCTTGCACTTGCGGCGGATGCCTCCCTGTCCTGGTGTCTATTAGAGTGCAAGCTAGGTCTGGAATCAGATAAGGGGGATGTTGCGCTCGCCGTTGAACGTCTGCCTACTTGGGGGCAATCAATATATAGTCTCCGCTGGCTTGGTTCAGGTGTTGGAGAACTCGGGGAATCAAAGGAGAATGCCCACCCTTCATAGTGTCCTAGGCCCAAGATGGACATCAAATATTACTATAAAAATTGAGTGTTTTAAAACCTTAATAGTGTTGGATATCTAAAAAATATATTCAAATTGACGCCACTATTTTAGAAATATTTAAAAAAAAACATTTTTAGATTAATTTTCTATGTGAAAAAGTGTGGGACTGTGTGATAATAATTCAAAAACTTTTCTTTTTTTCAACGCTTTATTATTGATTATGATGGGGGAGGTGTTCCTAATATATTTTTATCCAATTGTAGTTTTTAGGGTATCAAAAAAACACTTGTGCTATTTTAAATATCTATATTCCCTTCTTTGTCATATACAATTGCAAATCATCTAAAAATGGCGCAGGAGGGCATATATTTGATTCATATCTTGCCTAACCTATATACTAAAGCACAGTCATGGTATGAGCACAAGAAGCTACCGTGAGTTTTCCTATTATACAATTAAATATGCATCATTTGCCTCTCTGCCTGCATTATTATTATTTATTTTAATGTACACAAAATATACCTTACGGCTTATGTCTGCTTTGTATTTTGGCACGCAAAAGTCAGCAGTTTTCATTGATTAATTCACTTGGTAAGTTGCTATTTTGCTCTCTACATATTTCAATACTATACATACCGTTGGCTCTAATATGTTCTCCATAATATGATCTAGCTTGTTTTATTTGATATGTACCACATGAAATTAATATTAATTCATTCATTGTTAATTGAGGAAAGTCATTTTAATTGTTAGAGCCAACGGTAATATTAACAAATTGAGCCCTCGTGCAATTTAAATGATAATCATTTACATAATCTGCAAAAGTATTGGATATACATTCTTTGATTAATTATTGTCAATATTTGAGCAGCATCAGGTCGATCTAGGATCCTAGGATGAAACCTATTAATGAATGCTACACCTACTGCAAAATCTTGCATAGTGAGTAGATGCCCGATTAAAAAATTCTTACCGAAACAATTTAAATGCTTGTTTGCCTACTAATGTGCTGTAGACCTAGGTTTTGAGGTACAAAATCTTGAGTAAGAAGTTCTCTCGCATTATTCATTAGTCTTTCCAAAGTACTTCTAGGTATCTTAAATAGTGTAGAAAGTCTTTGATCTGAATCACCAGTTCTTAGTTTCGTTAAATAAGCTGCCAGTCCAGTAGGTCCTCTGTGGCTATTCTTTAGCCGAGGAACTTCATCCAATATTCGTCTAAATTGATGTTTAGACATACCAAGCCAATAATAAACTAAGTGATCATCGCTGTCTTCAATATTTTCAAAATCAATATTATTACCTATCTGATTTTTTAGCAATGATAGCAAATCTTCAATGATTGCTGCAGTAAATAGGTGTGGTTTCCATTTTCCACAATTAAACTATCCCATGTAGTTTCTAAGGTGAAAGTTACAAATATGGCAGTTTTGAGGAACATAAAAAGATAAATCACATAACAATCTTATGCGAATTGATGTAGGAATGTGCATTCTTTCAGTTCCGTGGCAGTCTGGAAAAATACAACGTCTTTCTGTATTTGCAGCCCTCGTGTAACTGGGTAGAATTATTTCTGATTCAGTGACCGCAGCTGAAGACGTTGATGCGGATACTTGGCCAAAATGAACAGCAGCCCTGTCAGCTCTCTGCCAGCAAGGATGACAGATGCGACTTGATGATGAAACCTAAAAAGTATATTATATTATTATAAACTGAATAAAAACAACAGTAATAATATACGTATATTTTATCATACATTTCTGAAGTATTTTAAAAACTTGCCTGTCGAGGTTGACTCCATTCCATTTCTGATGAGAGTTTCTCTATCTGTTCTTAATAAGTGACTTATCCATCTAATAGACCGTTCACAATTAATACAGTTGGTTCTTGTCGAGGAGCAAGGCTAGCAGTCACTACTAACCAGCAGTTGTGGCAAACAAGGTTATCTCTTGACACCTAAAACAATATTAATGTCGTATTAGTAAATAATTGGAGGACGATGTAGGCAATAACAAAATCATTTTATTGTTTGTATACAAAGTGGAGCAGAACTCTTGACAATCCTTTAAGCCACGTATAGAGTGTCATGTTCTTTACCCGTATACAAAAAATCAATCAAATCCAATGAATACTTTAGCCACAGGAAATTATTTTTCATTTTCTTATTTTACAACATGATGTAGATCTGAGTCCGTAATAATAGGTTAACATTGTAAGGTCAAGAACCTGTGCAAAAACGTACGATTCTATTCTCTACGTCTCAATATGCTTGAAAGACAGAGAAAGGTGTCATACCATTACACTCTTACGCGCCCCGCTCACTCCCACAAAATACTACAATTAGAAAGAAATATTACTTACGCAAAAAATGCATTAGTGGTGCATAGAAAATTGCGAGTGTGTGTTTGAGCGGAAATTTTTCGGCAAAAAGACCGTTATTGACTCGCACGTCAGTCAGTGCATAGCGGCGCCCTTTGATGAGCCCACACGCATACATTTGTTATCGCAAGACGAGCCGCGCGCCATTGTTGTGATTCTAAGAAAAGTTTTAGTTCTAATTGTGATTAAAGACGATTTATGATAGTTGTTTAGTGTGCGTGTTTGTGAGTCTTTAAGTGTGTGTACGGAGAGAAATAATACTCGGCGGAACTTGTATATAACTTTACTTAAAGACAGATTTACAATGTTACAGCTTAATTTGAGAGCGCGTCTATAGCTATTGGCGGTTACGGGCGAACTGGAGTCGCCGAGCGCTGCGCGTACGACGAATACAAAAATGCTGCGTCAGCGCTCCTACACTATTCCTCCCCTTTTTTAAAAAAACAAGAGGTTTTTTACAAAATAATTCCTATAAACCAATAATAATATGAACAAATACATGTATGTCCAACAGTACTACGAGTTGCAAAGAATTTGCTGATACATCAATTAATTGCAATAAACAGTGTCGTAACCAGATATCTTGCAGGTGCGCGATTGCGCCACTCATAATGTGCGCTTTAAACAAATGTTATGGTTTGCAAGTTTTAAGTTTTAATATCACGCTATTATTACAAAAGGTACAAGCTGTTTGATTTTAACATTACAATCGGTTGTTTTTACAAAATTTACTTTGACAGGATTTAGTGATCGGATACAATGGCAGACTTATAAACTAACCCATCTTCACCTCACATTCTCATAACCAATTACACGACATGGCGACATAACACTTGGCATATGGCCCACGGCGAACATGGCGTGCGGCCCAAAGCGAACATAGCACGTGGCTCACAGCTACATGGCGTGCGGCCCACGGCGAACATAACACGTGGCCCACGGCAACATGGTGTGCAGCCCACGGCGAACATAGTCGAGCCCTTGTCTAAGATTTGGGGGACATTCTGGTGTCCTCAGCAAAAATCTTCGACTGTGTCGGTAATGGAGACTGGTGAGAGGGAGTACTTGTCGGCTGCCATCTTGTCTTCTACTATAGACTGCTACTCACGCTGCTGCTATTTTTCTTGAGCAATTTTGAGAGTTCCGCGCTATAGACCGCTGGTGTTAATGAGTTGCCCGTTCTCAATCACGTACACACAAAAAATCACTGCGCACTTTTAGATCACGTCGGGGTCACCAATTTAGTGTGCGTGTTTGTGAGTCTTTAAGTGTGTGTACGGAGAGAAATAATACTCGGCGGAACTTGTATATAACTTTACTTAAAGACAGATTTACAATGTTACAGCTTAATTTGAGAGCGCGTCTATAGCTATTGGCGGTTACGGGCGAACTGGAGTCGCCGAGTGCTGCGCGTACGACGAATACAAAAATGCTGCGTCAGCGCTCCTACAGTTGGATTAGTGCATAGGTTATTGTGAGATATTGTTAAGTGTTAGTGTAAATATTAGTTAGTTAATTAGGCATTTATTAGTTAGTTTTGTGATTTAGGTTAGGTTTGTGAGTTTTTTAGTTTAATTATGCGCCAAATAAGGTACAAAGCTACCGAGTACACTGACATGGTACTTATGTACGGAAAATGTCACCAAAATGCGGCTTTAGCATTGCGTACATATCGGGAGAGTATGCTCGAGAAGTGAACACTGTGGATGATTTAAAAATAAGAATAATTAATGCCTTCGACAAACTTAAAAGAACAGATCCCCATCTGTTCTTTAACTTGTTAAGACGAGTCCGTGAAAATTTAATAAGACGATGTCGCTTGTGCATAATGAACAATGGTGGACACTTTGATTTAAAAATTTGACTATTGATGATTTACGTCCCGCACCGCCGCCGCCCGCTGCACCCCGCACTACGCCGCGCAAAGGTCAGTGACTTTTCGAAGATAAAGCGTGTTTAGTTTTTATGCAGTCGATTCTGCTATTTATTTTGTTTGAAAATTGCAATTTTTAAATTTTCCATTAACTACTCATTTTCGTGTTTTAAAATGTTTCTATGGACTAGTACTGTGCTCGTTTTAATTTAATGTCGTAAGTCCAGATCCACATTGTATACCTGCTGTGGTGCAACCACAGCTGGGCACCGTTAATCAAATAGTTAACTTCGTTAATCGTTATTCCGCTACAAAAAAAGTTAGCTTCGTTAAACGTTAAAGCGTTACATTTCGGAAGAATTAACGCAAGTTAACGTTAATCGTTAATCCGTTAATATGTGCAAAATTACATTTTTATATTATTAGTGAACTTATAAAACTTGTTGGTTAAGGTTCAAAACAAAATACTTGTATAATTCAAATGTGTAATTTAATCGTCGGGCATAAGGTGCATATTCCCCTTCATGAACATTAACATGTTGAAGTTCTCGTCTGAAAGCGAGGCTCGTTTTGGTGTTAAAATGTCTTTACCCGTGGAAAACAGACGTTCAACTGCAGCACTTGAGGGTATAGCAGTATTGTATTTAATGAATAGATTTATGAATATCTGTTCCCCGAGGAATGCAGCATCGTTGAACGAGTCTTTTGATTTCATGTCCAGCCACATTTTAACGAGACTTTGCGCTTTACTCTTTAAAGAGTTGGAGCTCATTGGTTTTTCTATAGACTGCGTGACAGAATTGAAAAAGTCTTCCTCGTCGTCATCGTTGTTACTCGCATTGCTCCCTCCGCCACTTAAACTATCTCTGTCCGCCCGGCACTTGTCGTTTCATACTAGTCTGAACCTGTTTTTCGGTGCCGTGCGGTAAATAGTAGGCATAGGATTAACGATTAACGGACTTCTGCATATTAACGGAAGTTAACGTGTCCGTTAACATTTTAAAAAGTTAACTTAAAAGTTAAGCCGTTAATCAAAATGTTAACTTCGTTAATTAACGATTAACGGATTAACGAGTTAATGCCCAGCTATGGGTGCAACCCACTGCTGTATTACGCTTATTTCTTCGGGTTCCAAGGTATGATTTTGAATCTCGGTCAGGTTAAAACCACAATTCACACAATGTTCTTCAGACATTGCATAAGACGTTATTGATCGGTATACAAAATCGAATGCAGCCGTGATCCTTGATTCCAGAGCCAAAGTTGTCGTTGAAGGTGATAACAAAATCCATAAAACAAAGCCAAAGTCTTTGGTAAAAATTCGAATCAAGCCCATATAGCAAAGCCAGGTCGCAGTAAAAGAAATCGAATAAAAATCAAAACACTTCAACATGGAGCGTATGCAACAAGCGAAGTGTCAGAATTGTCAGATTGAATTCAGTGTTGTCACTATCAAAAAATAATAACATTAAATCGATAACTTTTTTATAGAACCGATAATCGTTTGTTTTTTTCCTTTTGATTTTTTTTACGAGTACTCATTAGTTTTTATTTTCATACACGTTTTCTCTTTTAGTTAGTTTCTGATTACAATACCAGTAAAGTCCCGTGGGTGTACCGTTGAGGTTATTGTATTTCATTTTAAATCGATTCAAATCGATTAATTTTTAAATAAATAAAGGGATTGTGAATACTTAAATAAATAAATAAATACTTAATAAAATAAAGACGGTCTGGAAAATTACACTAGTTTACAAAAAAAAATGTTTTTGTGTTGCCTTCGATATTTTTGCGGGTTTTTTTTATTTATATCATATTACTTAAGAATAAAGTCAGGGTATTAGGGTGCCAGATCAGCTCTAGTTTTTAAGTTATTAGGGTATGTGTGGGGTATGCTTGGGCTTGTTGGGTATTACAAGTTGAGTGTAAATAAGGAACTAAGGCAGAGGTATTCATTGCCCAGCAGTGGTGGTTGCGCGGATACATAGACAATTAGTTTGTTGATTGGCACAGGCAATCCCCACCTCTAAATCATTCCCGCACAAAACCTCCGTTGTCGATGCCCAACCGCAATGGCTGACTATAATTCATCGCGATAACACACGCTCTCGAAACATTAATAAAAGGTGGTGAAATTGGTGTGATCTTCTCGCTTTCGCTGTCTCCATTTTACGGGCCATGCTCCAGGAAGCTGCTTGGGAAATCGAGGTATGTGCAATCCTTCCTTATAAGCGTACTGCTCGTTTTTTCCACGTGTTCCGTATCAGTACGTAATCCCGCCATTTAGCTGTGCCAATTTATAGTTGTTTAAATTATTAGCAAAAACCAGCGCAAACAAGTGGGGTAATACAGGCTAGATAAATTAGATAAGTTGTACATAGATATTCATGAGAAATAATGAACAAAAATTTTTTTTTTACTTTTCTTAATGCTCCCAATTGATGTAAAATATAAACTCGCGTTTTCATCATTCTTGTACCATTATCATTTTTGTACCAGTAATTTTAATGATTTTGTAGAATACTTAAGTGATTACCATAATTTTTTATAAATAATAAACAAAAATATTTTGTTCGTCCCGAAATAATTGTTCTATTTCATTGAAATTTCAAACCGTAACAAAAAAAAAATTGAGCTAATTTCCAAAAACTGATAATTTTTCGTTATTCTTGGGTACCAGGCGAACCCAAAACCACTCTCATACCAAGAGCAACAAAAACACTGCAAACTAGTGTTATCAATACTGAAACGAATAGAAATAAAAAATATGGTAATGATATTACACTAGAGACCTCGCGTGGTCTTCTGAGTTCTAAAAACGAAGTTGCTCAAGAATTTGTAGTTTTTTTCACTAATATCCCACTTAAAGTTACTGAAACCATAAATTCCTCACCCTTGCGTTCTATTGATTTATTGAAGGCGAACGTTACAGCCTGTCCGGATGAGTTTCAATTTAAGCATATAAACCCCATAGCAGTCATTAAAGCTTTTAAGAAAATCAAAATCAAATTAACCGAAGATCTATGGGGAATGTCGATTAAAGTTTGTCAAGCTATTATTGAGACTATAGCACCATACTTAGCCTTAATATTTAATTTGTGTGTGGACCAAGGAGTCTTCCCGGAACTTATGAAATTCAGCAAGGTAATACCACTTTTCAAATCCGGGGACAGTAAAGACACCAATAACTATAGACCCGTATCCGTGTTGCCGGTTTTTAGCAAGGTGTTTGAAAAGGTAATGCTTAATCAAATGCTCAACCACTTTAACGCCAGTAAAATCTTACATGAGAAACAGTATGGTTTCACTAAAGGACGTTGTACGACTGACGCCGGTGTCACCTTATTAAAACACATATTTACTGCGTGGGAAGAGGCGCAAGATGCCATAGGAATCTTCTGTGACCTCTCGAAGGCATTTGATTGCGTTAACCACGAAACCCTGCTCTTAAAACTTGAACATTACGGTTTAGGGAAACTTGCGCTCAGTTTAGTGAAATCGTATTTAAACGATAGACACCAGCAAGTACAAATAAATGGTGTCAATTCAATGGGTCTAAAAGTAAGTATGGGTGTGCCATAAGGGTCGATATTAGGTCCTTTCCTCTTTTTGGTCTATATTAATGATCTACCCCATTTATTTAAAAACCAACCACAAATGGTGTTGTTTGCTGGCGATACTTCTTTTATATTTAAGGTAAACAGACGTGCCACAAATCTCGACGACGTAAACAACGCCCTACTGCAGGTTCATAATTGGTTCACCGCTAATAATTTAGTATTAAATGGGAAAAAAAACGAAGTGCATAAGATTTGCTCTACCGAATGTCAAAAGTAGTGATAGTGACATAGTATTGAACCAAGAGAAACTAGAATTCGTCGAAAATACTGTTTTCTTGGGGATCACGCTCGACTCAAGGCTACAATAGGGTCCGCATAAAACATCTCTTGCAGGACGGCTGAGTTCAGCAGCATATGCTGATAGAAAAATTCGTCAATTTACTGATGTAGATACCGCGAGGCTAGTCTATTTTAGTTATTTTCATAGTATTATGTCATATGGTATTTTACTATGAGGACGGGCTGCAGACATCGAGTCTATATTTATTCTGCAGAAAAGAGCCATCAGAGCCATATATGATCTTCGTAAGCGCGATTCTCTTAGGGAACTGTTTAAGGAAATTAACATCATGACAGTACCTTGTCAATACATATATGAAAACATCATGTACGTTAGAAAAAATCTGCATTTATTTAGTAAAAGAGGTGACAGACACCACTATAGTACTAGAAACAGGGACCAACTAGTACAGCCAGGTTTCAGGCTAGCTAAAGTAGACTCATCTTTCATGGGGTACTGTTTAAAATGTTACAATAAAATACCTCCCCACATTCTACAACTGAATGAGACGAAATTTAAATCTTTTATTAAACGCACACTATGTGGGCAAGCATATTATAAGTTGGGGGATTACATTAATGATAGAAATGCTTGGCTCAATGCTGGTCCTGCTCCACAACCATAGGGGGCAAACTAATTGATTAACATGTGAAGTTAATGTGGAAGCTGCAGAAGATTGTAAAAATATCCTTGCATTGTATAGATTCAATCTCTTAGTATTATATAATTGCATAGCACATGTGTGAGTACTATGTACTGTAAAGCTACCATTTACATTTAGTTATCATTCATTGACTCGAGTTTGCCCTGGCGGTTGAGAGAATGTCATGCTCACTCAAATGTCTCGCTGATGGTGGCGGGTGTGTCGGATCATTCGGTTCCCTTCAAAATGGTTGAGTTGAATGGTGCTGATCCATGCGTCATGTTCGTGAACGGGCGCCGCCAGTTGGGACTGGTCATCTCTTAGCTGCCATGGTTTATTCTAACTACTTTGTTTTTAAATTGTTGATCTAATCTTTTACTCTGGACGCTCTTAATGTGCACATCTTCCTACATCGTTCTCACATATATGTATTATCTCAACATGAATGATGTAACCAAGATCTTGTAAAAATATTTTTGATTGAAAAGAGTGTCCATGGAGTTTCTTGCCCATTCTTCTCCATAGAGATCTACGATTTGGAATGGGCAACTACAGTACTTTCACAAGTTATTATGCCTTGTGTCTTCGCCTTCTTTGTTTTTCTGGCATTCAAAAGTGCCTGTTATGGTCTAATTGAAATAAATGCTTTGAGTTTGAGTTTTGAGTTTAAAATATTATTTTGAAGCTGACAATATTCGGCCAGCGTCCAAATGAAAAAACTTCTTGTATTTTTTCAATAGAATTACTTTTTTTAATGAATTGTAGTGGCGCTCATTTGGAAGAAAGTAAATAAATACATATTTTTTTATGGCAAAATTAATGCATAAAGTATTTTTTCTGCAGTTGTGTAGCTTGTAATAGATGTTGGGTAGCTGGAGAGGTGCTGGTACGTTTGTGCCAGGGAAGACTCAATAAAATACGGTTATAAAATGTACGTCTGTATTGGACCAGTGTCGCAGATGGAAGGGGCTAGTGTTGCCACTATTTACCTGAGGATTTACATTTAATGTTGGTGTTGCAAAATAAGAATTAAAATCTCCAACATGCTGCGGCCTCTTAGGAATAGCAATGAACTTACAAAAAGTTACATAAAATTTAATTGTTCAAGTTTACATTTGTTTTTTAGACTATTTAAAAACTAGAGCTTAAAATAACATACATAATACAGTACAGTACGTACATACATAGTACAATTTATCATACATAAATTATTTAACCTTAACATAGGTAGTAGACAGATTTTATTGATGGCCCGGGAATGAGTTTTCCCATTTGGGCTCTTAACCTCCACTGCCCTAATTTTGCCATCATTTCCTGGAAACAAATTAACAATTCGTGCCATAGGCCAAGACATAGGAGGAGTATTGTCCTCTTTTAAAATGACTAAATCGCCTAGTTTGACATTACATATATTATCATGCCACTTAGGTCTATTTTGTAACAAATTTAAATAATATTGATGCCACACTTTCCAAAAAGAATGTTTTAGAGAATTACACAGTTGCCAAAACTTAAGTCTATTTTGTGGAATTTTACAGATATTAGTTTCAGGATACATTGACATTGCACTCCCTATAATAAAGTGACCGGGTGTTAGATAACAATAATCATCATTGTTTGAAGATAAAGATAAGAGCGGTCGAGAATTAAGTACTGCTTCTATTTCAATTAATACTGTATTAAGTTGTTCGTAGGTTAAGACAGTTTTTTGCAATATTCTTTTTAAGTGAAACTTTGTACTCTTTACTGCCGCTTCCCAGAGTCCCCCAAATGTAGGCGAGTAACATGGTATAAAGTGAAATTGTATGCCACGCTCGGCGGTAAATCTTTGAACTTGCATTTGGTGGTTCTGAGAAGTTTGCAGTTTGTAGAGTTCGACTAATTGACTCCTTGCACATTTAAATGTGCTTGCATTGTCGCAGTGAATTTTGGTGGGCAACCTTCGTCTAGAGATAAATCTCCTCAAGCACGCAAGAAAAGTTTCTGTGGTCAAATCTGAGGCAAGTTCTGAATGAACGGCCTTTGTCGCGAAACATACGTATACACAGATATAGCCTTTGCCTATTAATTATCTTCTTACGCGAGAGAGTTTTACATCAATTGACCCAGCGAAATCCACGCCAACCTTCTCAAATGGGCGGCTGGTAGCTGTTGCACGTGCAGCCGGCAAGGAGCCCATTAGTTGCTTGGCTACTGAGGCCTTTTGTCTGAAACACACAATATATTTGTGAGTTATTTTCTTAACTTCTAATAATCCATTAACAATCCAAAATCGTTGGTTCAGATGCGAGAGTAAAAGCTTAGGCCCTGCGTGCAGTAGGCTTTCATGTTCACACCTTATAAGCAAACTAGTAATTGAAGAGCCTTTGGGCAGTATGACAGGATGCTTTTGTGAATAAGCAATATCAGCATAATGTAGTCTACCCCCAACGCGCAATAGACCTTGGCTGTCGAGAAAGGGATTCAATTCGGATAAATTTCCTTTCAAATTGTTATTATTGTTTAGTGCTTTGATTTCAGATTTAAAATATATATTTTGTTCATGTTTAATTATTAACATTAATGCACGCTCGAACTCTGAACTTTGCAAGAAGTCCGTATTTATTTTAACTTTATTTTTATTAATATTGTTTAAAAATCGCAATATGTATGCTAATAGCCTTACTATTTTATTTAAATTAGAGTAATTAGAGAAGCGCTTGAACACATAATCAAGCAGATTTTGATTTTGGCATACCAATTGCTGGATAAAGCTAAGCAGGGTTCCACTGAGAGTGAATCAGTAAGAGTGCTTCCAGCACTCTTGCTGATGTTTTGCAGAAACTTTGGGCCATTCCACCAAATATCGCTGCTACTCAGCTCATTCGGGTTGACACCTCGGCTAATGAGTTCAGCAGGATTGTCATTTGTGTTGACATAGTGCCAACTACATCCAGCTGTATTTTGACGAATTACACTTACTCTGTTCGATATGTACGCCTGAAGTTTTGTTAGCTCAGTTTTCAGCCATGCTAGGACAATTTGTGAGTCACTGAATAAACAGACATGCCTTATGTTCATTTTAACTCGTGAGTGTATTATGAGTCCGCAAAATTAATTTCGATAGCAATAGTGCAGCATTCAATTCAAGCCTTGGTACAGTCATGCCTTTCTTTTGAATAGGGTTGATTCGCGATTTAGAACAGAGTAGATGCAATTTTGTTGTACCTGATTGGTTTGTGAGTCGCAGGTACACACAGCATCCGTAGGCTGTCTTACTTGAAGCGTCTGCAAAGCCGATTAACTCTGCTGAGTCTGCTTCTGAAATTCTAATGTTTCTATCTAAAAGGATTGGCTGCATTGCAGCTAAATTATTGGTAAGTTGAAACCATTCTTGCTGAACAATTGCAGGCGGACTGTCATTCCAACCTGTGTTCAGTAGCCATAATTTTTGCATTATGGCCTTTGCAGTGACTACAATTGGGCTCACAAATCCCATTGGGTCATAAAATCTGCCTATGTAACTAAGTATGCTCCTTTTTGTAACATTACTCCTATTGAACGATTCTGGAGTAGAGATTATAAAGTGATCATCTTTTACATTTATTTGTAGCCCTAATCACCCTTTTGTAATTCTAAACTATCAAGGTGACTATCATTTAATGGTATATTGTTCAACACATTCTCATCATTTAATGACCATTTATGAGTATGGAAACTACCAAATTTAAGCAAATCACGAAGTTGGTCTCTGGCAGCTATAGTAGTTTCTAAGTTATTATTACAATAGAGTACGATCATGTACGATCATGTCTCTAATTTTCGCAAAATACTCAAGTGGCTCCCAATTCGACTTCGCAGGAACTCTCGGATATTATGTTTGCTATTTAACATCCTCCATAACCCTTAAACTCCATCCTATCTGCGGGAACGCTTTTCCTACAACCCGTCCCTCCGATGCACCTTGCAGGTCGCATCTTAGGAACCTCCTTAAATCCCCTCCACACTCTACCGACTTCTACTCCTATTCCTTCACTGTTCACGCCGTGCGGCTGTGGAATTCACTTCCGCCTGACATTAGGGACTGCCAAACTGTTGCAGTTTTCAAAAGAAGAGTAAAAGAACATTATCTTTCCATTTCGTCATAGTTGCATAAGTATTTATCATTATTTATTTTATTGTATTCATAGATTATTATTTATTTTGTTGGTTCACTAAAGTTTCACCAAAACTCCATTGACAAATTTTCATTTTACAACCAACGTTTCGTATAATATTTATTTCGAAAACAACTTATTCCAGAAATGTATTATTTTATAAACACTCGTTTTACATACATTTATTTGGCAAACAATTCTTTTTACAAATGCATCCGATGATATTTAATCATCTATACATTTTTCATTTCTCATTTAGATTCATTAGGATAAATCACGTTTCTACTAAATATCATTTAATTACAATACAGTCGACGGAGCCCCGCTGCGCGGGGCTCCTATTTCTGTTTGCAGGGTTTAAAGGAACCTAACTAACCGAACCTCGGGGTGCCCCTGACGTCGACCGTCTAGGGTTAGGGTTTCTGTCAGCATCTGTGTTGCTTTGGGGGGTTTGTGCTTTTAGAAGACAAAATTAATTTATTTTCTCTTTTTTTTTAAAAGTCTTGAGCAATTATGCTAATGTGAGTTTTTTTTAAATTACGTTATATTAAGTCAATTTGTGTAATGTCTTTATTCCAAACGTTATTTATGGAATAAAATTAAAAAATAATGAATTGTTTGTCAAATAATACGTTATTAAATAAAAGTTTATCGGATAATTATTTTGCTAAGTGAAATATTTGGTAAACTTGTTGTTGTAGAATGATGAAATGACAAATAATGTTTTTGCCAACCGTTGCTTGTCAAGTTAAAATTTTTGAATTAATGTTTGGTGAACTGACCGGTCACCTATTTTGTTATATGTTTTGTCTTTGTATTTATAAGTTTGTAAGTTTATTGTTTTAAGAATACCATATAAGGTATATTATTTTTAAAAGTTCTGTTTTATGTATTCAATTTTCTCTTCTTCTTTTACACACTATGTCTACATCTCTTTTTTATTATCTCCTTTCGCAGGTATGCTGGAAGAGATTTCTTTAGAAATAAGCATCACCTTTGTACTATTTTCTGTTCCTTTCTTCTTTTCTGTATTCAGTGTGTACATAAATTGTTAAATAAATAAATATAATAATAAAATAGTTTATTGTCACAAAGAAACATAATTAGTATACACTATTTAACATGATGCTAATTAACGCTGCAGTAGTCTGTATACAAATATTGTGAGCCCTGCCTCTCAAACCAGGATAAACTGTATCTCAAGAGACAGTGTTCAGCTGTGAAGTTACTTAAAAATAGGGATTATACAACTGCGGACTGTGCCATCGTGTTAACAAACATATTACTTTTAAACATAATCATATTATATTTTAAGGAAAAGGAAAAGTAATATAGTATAAAAAATAGTATAAAATAACAATTTACTACTTTAAATGTATGTGGATGGGTGAATGTATGTGAGAATGTGTTTATGATGTATGTATGTAAGTGTGGTGAGTTTTTGTATGGGAGTAGTGAGTGTGAGGTGTTCTATGTGAGGCAATAAAAACAAAAATAAGGCAATATTAGGCAATGCATTTTAGCAGATATTCAGTTTGTGTGTAGTTTGTGTTGAAGTAGCCTTAGTAGCATCACCTTAGCTTTCAATTCAAACTTATTGCAATCCAGTATACAGGGTGTAAACGGACCCTTCACGAAGCCGTCAACCAAGCATTATGTACATCAAACTAAGTCACCCTACGCAAAAATTATTGCTGGGAAACGACTTTTTTTTTTGGGTGAAAAAATACTTTTTACGGTAAAACTCAATGCAACGCACTCAAAACATGGTGCTGATGGATGCTTTGAATAGTAAACGGGTCATGGAGGTAATTAAAGTAAAATGAAAACCTTAAAAGTAGTATTTAAAAAAAAACTTGTGAAAAAATTGGAACTTTGACCTCCAATATCTCCGTAACTAGTAGGTTCCCAGGTATGGTCCAGAACAAAAAAATGATCCCAATGATGGGCAGAATATGTGGTTTTTGTTTTCGTTAACGGTCTTTTTACACCCTTTATTTAGTTCTTTATGAATTTTCTTGTAGATTTGTGAAGTATTGGTGTTTGGCAAAAGCAGTTTTGTGTCGTGTACCTGGGGGAATATTGGTTCGTTTGGTGGGATCAAACGGTGGGACAGTGGAGTGTTTTCTGAGTATGGATTGCAATACGAAGAGCTGTCGAACTGTTAGTACATAGTACATTACAATTTGAGTAGAGTTGAGTTGTTGGATAATGATAAGGTTTCCGTAGCATCACTTTCAGTATTGCTCCCTGAGCTCTCTCCACTCTAAGAAAAGTGGTTTTAGCCACACCACCCCATACATTGATGCAATACCCTAGAACAGACTGACACAGGGCATAGAAAACCATTTTTAAAGTATCAGGGTTTGCGGAAGCTCTAAGTGACTTAAAGATATGTATCAGTCTCAGGGTTCTCGAGGTTAGAGCATCAATGTGTTTATTCCAGCGTAACCCGGCATCTATTTGAACACCCAGGTATTTGACGTGATCTGTACGCGTGAGTGTTGGACATTGGCATGAAGATACCAGTTGTGAGCATGTGTGCGCTATTATAGAAAAAGTGTGGTCGGGTGCGGTGTTCCGACGGATGGCAAAAGGAATATATGATGTCTTGTTACAGTTGAGGGTAAGGAGGTTTAAGTTGAGCCATATTATTATTTCACGTAGTGCCAATTCCGCGTTACTTTTAACACTCTCCCATGTTGACCCGTCAACTATAACCACGGTGTCATCGGCATATACAAAGATCGTCGAGTTGGGCAGGGACATTCTGCATAAGTCATTTACATATATTTGAAATAAAATAGGACCCAAAATGCTACCTTGGGGCACTCCGTAGGATAAGGTTTCATCATCACTGAAGTGATTATCAATTTTGGTTCTTTGGGTACGGTTGTTCAGATAATCTTTGTAGATTTGCAGTGCTATTCCTCTAACACCGAGTCGCTCTAATTTGGCAATAAGTATGGGAACAGAAACTGTGTCGAATGCCTTCGAAAGATCTAGGAATATTCCCAGGCATTTGGTTTTCCTGTCGAGATTCCTGGCAACCAACTGCGTCAAATCAAGTACTGCATCTTCAGTTGAGACACCGGAAAGGAAGCCATACTGATTATCAGCTATGATCTTGTATCTATCCAAGAAGTTCTTAAGCCGGTTACTAAGAATCCTTTCCAGAACCTTGGAAAGAAAAGTCAAAACCGAAATGGGTCTATAGTTGTTGACACAGCTTCTGCTCCCACTCTTGTGGATTGGGTGCACAATTGCTTTTTTAAGTGCGTCCGGAAAAACAACTGCCCGGAGACAGCTATTAAAGATGAACGTCAGAGGTTTTATTAGTGTCAGACGATTCATTTTTAGCACTATAGGCGATATACCATCCCAACCCAGCGCACAGTCATTACGTAGCTGCAAAACAAGAGACTCCACCTCAGATTCGTCTATATCTAGCAGCACGAGGGAGTTAGCGGGAGATAGTGGGGTGTTATCACCGATATTCGGAACCTGACTGCTAATATTAGCGGGACACTGACCCTGAGACAGAATTTTATCCGCTAAGCTTTTCCCTACATTACTGAAGAATTTACCAACTTCATTTATGGATGCTTTAGGACTGTCACATATTTTCAGTAGTTCCACAGGACTGGTTTTTATTTTAGCTGTGTTTGTAACAGTTTTAATAGTGTTCCAAAGGGCTTTGGGTCCCGGGGTGGGGTCGTCTTGGCGGTGTCGCTCGACATCGCCAACGCCTTCAACTCCATGCCCTGGAGCTGCATTAGGGAGGCACTCCGGTATCACCGGGTGCCCACCTACCTCCGTCGTGTAGTCGGGGACTACCTGTCTGACAGGTATGTCATCTACCCTGGTCCCAACGGAGAATGGAACCGGCGAGAGATGTCGTGTGGTGTTCCGCAGGGGTCAGTTCTAGGGCCACCCTTGTGGAACATCGGTTACGACTGGGTGCTGCGCGCCGACCTTCCTAGCGGCGTCAGCGTAGTCTGTTACGCTGACGACACGCTGGTACTGGTACAAGGGAAGTCGCACGAGGCGGCGGCCGAACTGATGACACGCGGGGTTGCGATAGTCGTTGAGAGGATCCGGCAATTGGGTCTCGAGGTGGCCTTGCACAAGTCCGAGGCCATGAGCTTTCATGGGCCTCGGAATGCGCCACCGTCGGGATCCACGCTGACGGTAAGAGGGGTTCCCATCGGCGTCGAGTCGACTTTGAAGTACCTAGGACTCGTCCTCGACAGCCGGTGGAACTTCGTTGAGCATTTCCGACGTTTGGCTCCCAAACTGGAACGGGCCGGGGCTGCCTTCAAGCGGCTCTTGCCCAACCTGAGGGGTCCAAACGCCTCCTGCCGTAGGCTCTACGCGGGGGTCGTGCGGTCCATGGCCCTTTACGGGGCCCCGGTGTGGGCGCGTTCAATTAAGCGGCGTGCCGCGCACTACCTGAACGCGCCCCAAAAGGTCGTAGCCGTAAGGCTGATCCGGGGGTACCGCACGATCTCCCGCGAGGCGGCGAGCCTCCTAGCCGGATTGCCGCCATGGGATCTGGAGGCGATAGTCCTCGCGCGCCTGCATGAATGGCGCGCGGGGGCACTACGTCGGGGGGAAACTCCGCTGCCGCGGCAAATCACCGCTCAGCGGACAGACCTCCGACGCGATCTCATGGCGACATGGAGACAGCGACTGTCGCAACCCAGTGCAGGGCACGCCACAATAGTGGCGATAAGTCCCCTCTTTGAGGAGTGGCTAGAGAGGCGCCACGGCGCCCTCACCTTCCGCCTGACGCAGGTCCTCACCGGACACGGTTGTTTCGGGAGGTTCCTGCACCAAATCGGGCGGGAGGAAACGCCCGGGTGTTATCATTGTGAGGATCGTCCGGAGGACACGGTGGCGCACACCGTGGAGGTCTGCCCCGCTTGGGCGGAGCTCCGCCGTGTCCTCGTAGCGGCGATCGGCGGCGGCGACCTCTCGCTCCCGGCCCTGGTTCAGGCCATGGTCCGGAGCGAGAGGGAATGGGAAGCCGTCACCTCCTTCTGCGAAGCAGTCATGCTAGCGAAGGAGGTGGCGGGACGTGAGAGGGAGAGAATCTCACGTCCCAGCCGCCGCGGGCGACGCAACGGACGTCGGGGGCCACGTGGTGGCTCCCGGCCACCGTAGGCGCAGGCCTGTGGACGGTGAGTAATGGGTTAGCTCACCGTCCGTCCGTCTTATGACGACAGGCCGTGTCGACGGCGCGTTCGTGTTCCACGCGCGCCTCAAAGAGATGTCAGCAACCAGGAAGGGGCCCGCAAGGGCCGATGCCTGCCGGGGCTGCGGGACTGTTCGAAAGAGATACCGTGGCCCTGGAACACAAAGGGCAATGAAGGAACATGGATGGGTTTTAGTCAGTAAGAGTCTGACACTCCCTCCCACTCCACCCAGAGCGGGAGAAGTCATTTGATGATTTCCCATCCGTAAAAAAAAAAAAAAAAGGGCTTTGGGGTTATTTTTTGCTTTTTCAAATTCATTCCTTTCGTGGGCAATTCTTAGTTTTCTAAGCAGGTCATTGCAAAAATTGCGGTAGCGTGTATAAGTTTTTAGCGTAATTCCTATTGTTACTCACATCATAAATTTTTCTCTAAAGGGTGTAAAAAGACCCTTAACGAAGCCGAAAGGTACTTGTTCTCCCCGTCATTGCGATCATTTTTTTGTTCTAGACCATACCTGGGAACCTAATAATTACGGAGATATTAGGGGTCAAAGTTCCAACTTTTTCACAAGTTTTTTTTTTAAATACATGTTTCTAATGTAAGATTTTTACTTTAAACACCTCCACGACCCCCGTACTATTCAATCCATCCATCAGCTCAATGTTTTGAGTGCGTTACATTGAGTTTTACTGTAAAACGTAATTTTTCACCCCAAAAAAAAAGTCGTTTCCCAGTAATAATTTTTGCGTAAAGTTACTTAGTTTGATGTACAGAATGATTGGTTGACGGCTTCGTGAAGGGTCTGTTTACACCCTGTATATACTGGTGTGTTTCCAGCTTTGTAGCTTAAGGCCTACATTATCCCTCTTCCAAAAATTTCCAGTCCCAGTATGGCAATTCACTACAGACCCATATCCATTCTCCCTTTCCTTTCCAAGATCCTTGAAGCAGCTGCTCTTAGGCAAATATCTTCTTACGTTCTCAAGAATAACCTGTTGTCCAAATTCCAATTTGGTTTTCGGCCCGGCCACAGCACAGCCACAGCCCTGCTTAAGGTTACTGAAGACATTAGGGATGGCTTGGAGAATCCGAGGGTCACGGTGTTGGTTTTAATCGATTTTTCCAACGCTTTTAACACCGTGGACCACGATATTCTCTTAGCCATACTGTCTCAAATTGGGCTCTCCTCGTTGCCACGTCATTGGTTTTCATCATATCTTCGTGGTCGCCAGCAGGCGGTGCGTGCTGATCAGGATTACTCCGTTTGATGCGACCTGGCAACTGGTGTTCCACAAGGCGGTATACTCTCTCCTCTCTTATTTTCGTTATTTATTAACTCTATTACTACTATCCTCAAGTGCTCTTACCATCTATACGCTGATGACCTGCAACTTTACGCTCAATCCGACATTGCTAACCTTAATAATTGCATCTCATTACTTAATGCAGATCTTCAAACTATCGGAGAATGGTCTGCTAAATTCGGCGTTGCTGTCAACGTCGGGAAATGCCAGGCCATCCTCATAGGTAGTTCGTACTATCTGAGAAATCTGGATACTAGCCAGCTAATGCCGCTTGTGTTCGACAACTCTGTGATCTCCCTCTCACCACACGTAAAAGACTTGGGCCTGCACATTGACGAGACACTTAGTTGGAATAAGCAGGTGGCTCAGGTTTCCCAGAAAGTCACTTACTCGCTGCGGTCTCTCTATAGATTCAAACATTTTCTCCCATCTAGCACTAAATTAACTTTGGTCCAGTCACTTGTGGTTCCCATTATCGACTATGCTGATGTTTGTTACTCTGATCTATCCCAAGAACTTTTAAACAAATTGGATCGTCTTCTCAATAATTGTATTCGCTTTGTTTTTGGCCTTCGCAAGTACGATCACATCTCTTCATATCGTTCTCAGCCTCTTCATATCGTGCCTATCCGCCTCAGGAGGTCCCTCAGATCTCTCTGTATGCTCTTCACTATTTTGACGGATCCTCGTGCTCCCGATTACCTAAAAGAATATTTCAAAGTGTTGGGCAGTTCACACAATCGTAACCTTCGAGCTTCTAAAAACATACTCCTTGAAATTCCCTCACATCGTACTGGTTTTATGTCCAATTCTTACGTTGTCTCAACTATAAAGCTCTGGAACGCGCTACCCTTTGGCATTAAAAAAGCTGAAAGCAAAATGGCTTTCAAAAGAACAGTACGGAAGTACTATTTGAAATCAGACTAAATTGCTCATAAGCGTGTTATTAGTAGTCATAGTAATTATTCGAATGTTTCTCGTATTTTGGACTATTTGTATGTATTATAATATATATTATTTTATTTCATTTTATTTGTATATATATGTATTAGTATGTGCCTATTTATGTATTTCAATTTATGTTAACAAAATGATATTTTCCTTATTTATTTTTTTGTACTCTATCACTATGCTGTCCTATTTGACCCCAAGGTTGACTGGTAGAGAATGCCTTGTGGCATTAAGTCCGCCTATGTACCACTTTTGTACATGAAGTTTAAATAAATAAATAAAATACTTGGTGTGTTTAGCAATTACCGGTGATAACAAGGTTATAAAAGTATCCATCATTGTGTTTGGGTCGTCCAATTGATAAATAGCCGTAAAATTGAGGTTTTCTAGCTCTAGTTTAATTGACTGTCGACCTCAAGGATCACGCTGACATGGAACGGGAGCGGAGAGCGCTGTCTGTTAGAGCGAACATGATTGCCCGCAGATTTGCGCGGTGCTCTAATGATAATAATAATAATAATAATAATAACTTTATTTTCTCACCACAATATACATTAATTATTTGACATTCTGGTTGGTCAGATTCGACAAATATTCACAATTTATGTAAGACATATATATTGTGGGAGACTGGTGCCTAAGCTAGGCTCGTGGCCTGTATTTCAGGACACCAGGATCCCACCCCTTCATATTTTCATTTCATAAATTATGTACTAGGCGCGCTGACAGAATGTAAGGAATCATACGACATTTTTTATAGTTTATTTAATATACTTAGAAATCTAGGATAAGTATGCAAAACGAATGTTAGTAGATGCGTAGTATGGGTGATTATGTGGGTGTGTGACTGTGTGGATGTGTGAGTGTGTGGGTGTGTGAGAGTATTATTGTGTGTTCAGGTCATTTAAGGATGTCTTCAGTATCATTATAGTTAAATTTTTGCAGCCAGTCAGCTAACTTCTTTTTGCATTTATTTTTTGTGAGGCTAAAGATTTGTAGCATCTTATGAGTTTTATTGTACAAGTACCCACCCAAATAGCAAAAGAAACGCCTTGCAAAAATAGTTTTTCGACGTAGATGATGGCGCTCCACTGGGTCATATCGTCTTTTCCCCCTAGACAGCGTTGGATTATAAACCAGGAGAGAATGCTGTTTTAGCAGAATGTGCAATATAAACAGTTGACGCACTGTCAGGACTTCGTTCTCTTTGTATAACTGTTCAGTGGGGTAGCGATACGGTCGGAAAGACGACACTTTCAGTATAGCTCTTTGGCTTCTTTCGATTTCTATCAGGGTAGTTTTTGGAGCTCCACCCCAAGAAGTGATGCAGTAGCATATTATAGATTAAGCAAGGGTATAGTACACTAATTTCATAACATTTTTATCGAGTACATGTCTCAGCGTCTTGAACACATATATTAGTTTCCGCAATCTGTTACTAAGAGTGGTTATGTGATCTTGGAATCTTAGGTTTTTATCGATTGTTATTCCTAGGTATTTTACATTGTCAGCCCTGGTGAGTGGTTCGCAGTTACAACTACGGGTAAGTGGGTTTGTGCAAGAGTGAGCTACAATAGTATTAGGTAATGTTTGGGAAGATCCACTGTTTTTCATGGAGAACGCTATGTAATTGGTTTTGGTTGTATTAAGGGTCAACAGATTGTCGCGTAACCAGTTAGATACCGTATCAAAGCCTAATTGTGCACGCTCATAGACATCTTCCCACGAGCTCGCGCTGAACAAGAGGGCAGTGTCATCAGCAAAAATAATAATTTTGCCATTGGGGATATTCAGCACCCCAGATCGTTAATATATATGAGGAACAATGAAGGTCCGAGGACACTACCTTGAGGCGTGCCGTAGTTAATTAATTGTTCTTCACTGATGAATTCATCTATCTTTACTCTCTGGGTACGCTCACTCAAATAGTCTTTAAAAAGGTCCAGTGGAAGTCCTCTGATTCCCAAGCTCTCCATCTTACGTACAAGAATTGGGACAGAAACCGTGTCGAAAGCCTTGGCAAGATCTAGGAATATGGCCATAACCTTATCCCCACTATCCATGTTTGTGACCACATAGTCTGTTAGCTCATGGACCGCGTCAGAGGTGGATTTGCCTGAGCGAAACCCAAACTGCGCTGGTGCAATAAACTTGTTGTTTTCCAAGTAGCTCACAAGTCTGCTATTCATTACCCGTTCCAGTATTTTGGAAAAAGCAGTCAGCACAGATATAGGTCTGTAGTTGTCAACACGGCTCCTGTCCCCACTCTTGTAGATTGGGTGAATTATGGCTTTTTTGAACACGTTCGGAAATTTACCTTTGGAAAGAGCAAGGTTACATACGTACGTTAGCGGAGGCACAATCACGGCCGCGTGCTTTTTCAAAAGGTCACCGGATATCCCATCCCATCCCGCGGCACAGTTATTACGGAGCGACATAAATATTCCGGCTACCTCTTCCTCATCTGTTGGGAGCATTGCCATGGATTGCGTTCCGTTAGATAGGTTGCCCTTTGCAACTTTTGTTTGTGTACTCTTTATTTTTTTTGCTAGTTTTTCACCGCACAGAATTTTGTGGTGTACTTGATGAAGCTAATAATTGTGATGGTGTGTTGACTTTCCTTGTCGACCTGTTTGAGATACTATTTATGGCCGACCATAACTGCTTAGTGTTTTTACCTGCTTTAATGATCTCATTTTTTTCAAATTCTATTTTTAATTTCCTTAATATTTTATTACAGTAGTTTCTATACCTAGTAAAAGTAATCTTTAAAATCTCATTATTTGGCGCCTGTTTAAATTTCCTATGCAATGTGTCACGATGCCGCATACAGCGAAGTAAACCAGAAGTAATCCATGGCTTTAATATTTGTTTACGGTTAGGAGTCCTGCCAGATTTGGAGTTTGAGTCTATCACGTGTTTAATTAATCTAGTTATTGTTTCCCCTGCCACATGAGGATCTTGGGTCTTGTATACTTCACTAAAATCTAGTTGTTTTAGGTCTGTGTCTATCTTAACGTAATTAAAACGAATAGAATTTTTTGTTACTATTTTAGGCAATCGTTTTGACAAGAATAACATAACTGTCTCATGATCAGTTAGGGCAGAGTGTGCGACTAAAGTAGAAGCAGGTAGTCTAGTTTTCAGTATAACATGGTCAAGACAAGCTTTTTGTCGCGTAGGTATTGTATGAGCAGGTAAAAGGCCATGGGCAGCTAGTAAGTTTAGGTAGGAATGTTTAGCGGAATCCGTGCAGTGTTCGTGTATATTTATATTTATGTCTCCCGTAATAATTATATTATTGTATTTGGATAACTTAGTAAGGGTAATATTTAGGGAGTTTAGAAAATTATCTAGGTCTTTGTAACCTGGCGGACGATATATCGCTAAGAGAACAGTATTTCTATCGATTTTTACTTGGAGACAGTTAGCATCTACGAATGACGGCTCCTCTGCAACTAGTTGCAGTTTTTTATGCACATACAGGACTACACCCTCATTTTGTGTATGGTTATTGTTGGTAAGGTAATAGTTATAGTTCGGTAAGTCAGGTATATTATGGGTGTTAGGGAGCCAACACTCTGTTAATGCGATAATGTCCCATTCAAGTTTCGTCCGAGCAAGTGTAGTCATAAATCCCGTTATGTTTTTATTTATGCTTCTTATGTTCTGTGTAATGATTTTAAGTGTTTGATTAGGTATGAAATTTGGTGGAGTACATTTTTCCAGGTCACAAGTCGAGGCATCCGACACAGAGACAGCATCTAGGTTTTTTAGGTTGTTTTGTGTGTTATCGAATGATAATTTACAATTTGACATTCATGTTTTGAGCGCTTCTTAATGACGTAACAGTAACGTTCAATATACTGGTACAGAGCAGGTGCGAGAGTATGTACATATGGTTGGCTTTTATTTATACAGAATGTCGGCCGGTTAAGTTTGTGTGCGTTATGGATGTGGCGTGCAGGTAACGTAATTGTATTTATGATGTGTTTAATGTGTTGTGTATGTATAGTTATTGTTAGTAACAAACTTATTTGTATTGAACAGTGTTTTTTTAATCGATTATTTCTGTGGTTTGTTTTGATTATTAATGAAATAGTATAAATTAGGATCAAAGTTAACAAAATTGTAATGAAAAAGGTAGCATGCAGTGGTAGGTACAGGGCTAGTCATCTTTCCTTACGGAGTTTCGCGAGGTCTTCGTCAGTTTTGATGAGGCGGCTTGACATTCCATCTTTTTCACGAATATACACCTTGCCGTTTGCAACCCAACATTGATGGTAACCGAATTCCTTCGTTAGTTCTCTGGCGAGATAATGTAGGCGTCTGGTCATAGCCGTAAGTACTTCATTTACGTATAAGGGTTGCCTAGGTCCATTTTCTACAATATGGGATGTATTCAGGCGATTTTCCTTGTTGTGCTTGTTTAAAGTCTTTAGTCGACTTAAGAAACTGTTCTTTAAGGTTTACCGACGTGAATTCTACTAAGACTGGACCCACAGCGTCAGACTTGCTCTTATAACGGAAGATATTTTTTATTTCTGTTGTACTCACGGGTTGACTGATGATTTGACCCAATTTCTGTACTGTGCCAGTAAGGGAGTCACGAGATTCATGGGTTGACGAAGGTAGATTTTTAATTTCAAGCGAAGCCGCCTTTTGTTGCTTTTCTAAGAAGTCTACCCTGATTTCAAGCGCTTTAATAACCTTTTTGTTACTGCTACATTCCGCCCTTAAGTCGTTAATTTCCACCAGAGCATCATCATATTTCTCTGATAAAAAATCTATTGTCTCTTTGATTTTTTCATTCTGAGTTCGTATTTCGGAGTTTTGCAAGCTGATCGCAGTGTTTTGGGACCGTATATCCTCAAGAGCCAATTGTAACGAATTCATTTTTGCATTTTGTTCATCCTGTTTGGTAACTAATTCAGTAAACATTTCCTTCATATCTTCTATCATTTTCTCCATTCTCGTCATGTCATCTGCACTGCGTATCTTTCTCCTATGGGTTATATTTCTGTTGTTATCGCTGTTAGTATTGGTACTCGATGTCAGGTTTAGTTCAGATGCCGAGTGAGGCGAGGCTGGTGGGGGCGTGCGTCTAACACCGGAGAGCATATTGGAAAGCTTGATGCGCAGGAATGACCGCTATCTGTGTTTTTAAATGTAAACACAGCTCGCCGCAAGATTCGTAGGTCTTCGTGTTCCACAACGCTACGAATATTTCCGAGTATTGCCCGAACGCACCCGACTGCCCGCTGGAGGTGTGTCCTTCGTCACGAAGGTCGCACGCGCACCGCTCGTTTACGATGACTCACACGCTGCTGTTGTTAATTTAAATATTTTTGCGGTTGGATTGAAGAAAAACGATGATAACTTCTTTGTAACTTGATGGATTGAAGAACTGTTTCGTGCACCGCAATACACGTTCAACTGTCTACACACTGATATATTATGACACTTGTATATTGAACATTTTACAGTTGTTATGATTTCTTTAAGTTAGCTCAACTAAGAAGTACGTGTTGTCGCCTTGCGCGCGCGGGGCGAAAAAAATGAGGTTAAGGTTACGCTCTTTAGAGCGTACTGTACATCGCTGTACTCATGCAGTCTGTGGGCTCATTACTCGAATAAAAGTTACAGCGCTATCCGCGTTCAGTACAATAACGCGTTCAGGGCGGTGATGGGGTTGCCCCGATATTGCAGTGCCTCGGGTATGTTCGCAGAGGCTCGCACTGACTGCTTCCACGCGACCATGCGCAAGCGCGCCGCGTCTTTGGTGCGTAAGGTTCGGGTCAGCCCTAACATCGTACTGGTCATGATTGCGGGAAGACTGGACTGCCCTTTCCTTCGACACTGTTGCGACAGGCATATTGCGTTACCAGTGTCGGAGAGAAGGTATTGATTGATTTTTGAATAATTTTAATTTATTTACTTTTTAATTTTAGTTAATTTTTTAATAATTTTGATTGGATATGTACATGATTTTAATTTAATTTAATTTAATTTAATTTAATTTGATTTTAATTTATTTAATTTGATTTTGATTTGTTTTATTTGATTTTAATTTGATTTTAATTTATTTTATTTGATTTTAATTTTTAAATTTGATTGTTTGTGTTTTATTTATATTGTATTAATTCCTGTGTATTCATTTTTGTGTGATTTTGTATTGTATAATTTAAGTTATTTCCTAATATGTGTTATGGTACCTGAAATAAATGAATTTATTATTATTTAATTGCCTCATAATTTACGGAGGTAGAATATTGACATGTTTTACGAGTGGGACTTGCGCTGGCGATGGTAAGGACAAGCCATGCGGAAGTAGGTAGAAGGTGGGATGGTGTCACTCCCTCCCACTCCACCCAGAGCGGGAGAAGTCATTTGATGATTTCCCATCCGTAAAAAAAAAAAAAAAAAAAAGGTGGGATGGTTGCAGGCCATGCGTTGAATTAAGTATGAGGTAATCCAAACTTTGATCATTTCTACTATACTATTTTCTACTATACTATACTATTGTTTAACCTAATTATATGTTCGTATAACATTACTTACGCATAACAGCTTACGCATAATTTTTTTAAGCATAATTTCTCTACTCATAATAATGCTTAAGCATAACATTTTAAAGCATACATTTATTTACGCATAATGATATTAAAACATATTTTTATAGGCATAACAGGACCGTAAAATAATAACTAACTCCTAAAATGTTAGACACTAATACTTATTTTCAGAAAGCAGAACCATATTATCGCAGAAAGTTCACAGTCAGAGTCGTCTTTTGGCATACATTTCGTATCGATAGTCATTAAACGGCAGAAAATCAATCAATCAAAACATTCATCATTATAAAACAGTTGATTGTGAACATTTTATGTGATTTTTATTTCCCTGTAAGAAGCAAGCAAACAAGCATACACCATGCACAGCATGCAAGCAAGCATGCAACATACAAGCGAGCATGTAGCATGAAGCAAGCATGCAGCATGCAAGCAAGTATGCAGCATGCAACATGCAGCAGGCATGCAAGCAAGTATGCAGCATGCAACATGCAGCAGGCATGGTTTCTGTCACAGCTCCGGCGCTGCGGGGCTCCGGCGGTCCCACGCGAGCTTATCGTCGCAGATGTGTTTTAGGCTCATCACCGCAGCTTCGGCTTGCTGGCCGGCAAAGCCGGCCAGCCTCAGCCGCAGCGGCGAGCGTTAAAACCACCTGCTCCTCAGCTCGCGGGCCCCCTCGCCCCTCCGCGCCTACGCGGGCTTAAATTACACTCTAGGGGTAGGGCAGACAAGACTACGTGGAGTCGGTTTTGCAGCGATTCGATTCTGACACTCACTTTTGTAGCACTACATATTGATTTTTTAAGACAATATTTTAATTTTAATTACGCTAATAGTCAGTATGCCTAGTAAAATTTTGCGAATTAAATTTTTTCCAACACAAATTAGTCTACAAGATAAATATGCCAACATAATCTGTATGCCAAAAAAATATATGGCAAAGTATTATTATGCCAAAACAAATTAGTCTCCAAGATAATTATGCCAACATAAACTGTATGCCAGAAAAAAATATGGCTTAGTATTATTATGGCAAAACAAAGTATGCCAAAATTGTTATGCCAAAGAATATTAGGAAAAAGAATATTATGCAAATAGAAGGGATCCCCTTGAAAATAATACAAAAAATCTCAACTTTAGTTACAACTTACAAGCAAGAGCTTTATCGGTTTATGCGAACAAGTTGTCACCTGTATAGACGAAATTAAAGAATTAAGAGTGTAAAAAAATTATTTACTGCACAAAAATAGATTTTGATAAATAAATTCTAAAACTGTTCAGTTTCTGAGATTTTATTATCAGGCATTAAACCACTTGAGAAATACATTCAAAGCGATCGAAAGATACACCACAACTCGAGAAGTTCAAAATTTACTATAAATATTAGAGCCATAATTAACACAAAAATGCCAATTTTACATTTTGGCAAAAAGAACAAAAAAAAAAAAAAAAAAACTAAGATTCACTTGACAGTATGTTGAAAAGAAAAGTGCTGTTGTGAATATTATAAAACTAACTGATTAAATTGGCTACACGAGCACACTGTTTATTCAAAGTGCAACAAAAGTGAACAGATAGAAGATTCACTTGACAGTATGTTGAAAAGGAAAGTGCTGTTGTGAATATTATAAAACTAACTGATTAAATTGGCTACACGAGCACACTGTTTATTCAAAGTGCAACAAAAATGAACAGATAGAATTAAAAGTATAACTGACCACAAACAAACAAGTGGCCATTAATATTTATTGAAATATTCAAGCACACAATGTGGGTTTACGTCTGACAGCAACCCGAACACAACCATAACGCAAACAGAATAAAGATCACTGTTATTGGACAGACTTGTCAGGGGCTGCAACCGAACAGCAACCTTACTCAAATGGCAATAAAGATCATTGTCATTTTAAAAGTGATGCACAATTACAAGTAAACGATCTATGAGAGAACAGTAGTTTGTACTGAACATTGTTGCTCAGGTAACGATTTATACCTCCCGAATTAAATTCATACTTTTGGCTACTATGACCCAAAATATCAAAGCAAGTAAACACGTTCTGTTAGTTAAAGGACTGTACTAATTCAGTTCTTATAACAACAAATATCATCTTCTACGCAAACGAGAGAATCGGTGATAAACGTAAAAAAAAAGTATTACTGACAGACCAAAAAACAATCATTATGTAGTATGAATATATGAACTTTTCACGGATCATAAGCCTTAGCCCTGGTTATATCTCGCACAATATGTAAACTTTGAGAGTGACTGAAGGCTTCCAAAGTCAAAAAATGATGATGATGATGCATATTATCCTTAAAATAATTATTGCAGCATCGAATCATAAGAAAAAAAAACAAAACGCTTCAATATAAATAATTAAACACGAATTTTAGTAACATGAAATTCATGAAAACATTTTAAAGAGCAATCAAACTCTTAATCTCACTCATTTGAAAACAAAATAATACCGGAGGAAGTATTGTCAACTAGGACATCGAAGCCTAGACTAAATACAAAGGCCTGCTGGCCGATACAGGCAAAAACGCTGTAAATAGATTTAGTCTCAAGCCCAAACCCTCTAGTATAGTTAAAGACGTAAACTACCTCCAGAAGCTTGTAGGAATAGGGTTTTGATTTTTGAGTTCACTGCAAAGTGGAGATTAACTATTCGTGATTATCGACTATTACTTGCAGTCGATACAAAGAGTTGGATATGTAAATTATTCATTTTCTCTACAAATACAGGTCACGGTAAAGGTATTGAGAAACCTTTTCTTAAACCGAAATCCTGCAAGTATACAATCTGGGTTTGACAGACAATTTTGTAGTCTCAAGAATTCGAGATATTCTGCATCGAAAAAGGAGTAACGAGATGTTTGTTATGTTAATGCACATAGGTATATCCTCTTATGCAAATTTCGCGATCGAAATTTGGTTTGCTGTAAGAAAACCCAATTCTGGGTTAAGCTCGCCATTGTACATAAGCTATGTTATTGCAATTTGTATATATATTTTTGTTGTTTTTGTGTGCAATAAAGAATAAGAATAAACAAGGTCCTCTACTAGACGAAGAGTACTCCAAAGATGGGGAGATACAACAGGGATCAGGGATATCCTTAAACAATTGATTACCTAAAATGGTGATTTGTTAAAGTACTTAATGATGTATATTAAGTACTCCTCAACTACACACTAATACTACAAAAACAAAAAAAAACTCTATCAGAGCTGTTTTATGGAAGACCGTTCAGAGGTGAAGTGAAGATAAATAACAATAAACAGATCTCGAAGTTGATACAACCACTCAAAAGTTGGAAAGATCTATTAAACGAAGATAGCAGAAAAGTTATACATTGAGAATGGGGATTGGAGAAAAATTTATATGTAGAGAACATGATGAACAAAAATAATATATCTCCGTAATTTAATCCACATCACAGCGTACTGAAACATAAGGTATGACGAAACTGGTCAAGACTACCGACACATAACGAACATCATGTAACACCTAAAGAAGGTATCCTAAATAGGGGTAATGAAAACTGCTCAAGCGAAACTTATCGATCACAAAACGTAAGATCAAAGTTACGAACCATATTTTAAAATAAAGTATAATTCAATTAAGTAAGTTTCATGCTAAATAGTGCAGACACTGAAATATCTAAAATGTAATTAAATTCTAAATGGAAATATTGTCATTGTACTTTAAAAGAATGAATGACTGAATTCTAAATGATGCTAAATATTGTGACTATTGTACTTAAAACTAATTTTATTATAAAATTAAAGAAACAATGTATATGCCTACAATATCTGCACGAATGACTGAATTCTAAATGATGCTAAATATTGTAACTATTGTACTTAAAACTAATTTTATTATAAAATTAAAGAAACAATGTATATGCCTACAATATCTGCACCTGGATTATGTCTAAAAGCATTATTAATTTATCTGACATGGTTAAATTTTAATATTGTGTACCTATGCTAGCATAATTTATATAACATTGTAACATAATTATAAAAGAAATTGTATTCCAGATATGTACCTAATTTAATATTATAACTATTACACCAATAAATATAACCTACACATTTTTGTAAAACAATTTAAAAGAGTAAGTATGGAGTTTCTTCCCCATTCTTCTCCATACAAACTACCTTAGCGAATGGGAAAATGAAATGAACTCATTTCATAAAGTGCCCTCTAAATGGCCTAATTGAAATAAATATTATCATATAAAAAGGAAGAGATGTGATATACTAATAAACGTAGCGACAGCTTTAAGGTGACGTCTCGTTCCGTCCCGAATAGTCCTCACTTATCCCGGGCAGCGAGTGCACGTACCCTTAAAGTAGTTCATCTACTTACTGATAATTTGGTGGTTTTATTCTAAACCCTAACTAGTGTTTCTAGTGAACACCACAAGACCTATAGAAATTTACCATGCCTAAGAAACGGCGGAGTTGCTCTACTGTATCCGGTCGTGGGTAGTCTGTGATGGCCTTAACTTTGTCTGGGATCGGTTTGATTCCATTTCTCGTAACTTCGAATCCTAATAATTCTACTTTTTGTTGACCAAATTCACTTTTACTTAAGTTTATAGTTATACCGACCTCACTGAAGCGTTTAAATAGCTTACGAAGATGTTCCCTATGGATGTTTTCGTTATCGGACGCTAGGATGACGTCATCTATGTAGCAGAAAAGTGCTGACTTACCATTCGCGTTCTCTATGCGTTCTATACCTCTGAGTACCTGTTGGTCCATGAACCTCTGAAAGGTTTGTGCTGCATTCCTTAATCCGAACGTCATGCGTGGGAATTCCCAGAGACCAAAAGGAGTTGCTTTGGCGGTTTTCTCTATATCCTCTGGTGCGACAGCTATGTTATGGTACGCTCTGTTTAAATCAAGTCGCGATAACCAAGTCTTGCCTGCCAAAATATATGTGAAATCACTTACCCTGGGGATGGGATAACGGTCTGGTTTCGTTATCGCGTTTAGTGCTCTATAATCCCCACAAGGGCGTAACTGCCCGTCCTTTTTAGGCACTACTTGCAATGGACTAGACCACTCTCCTTGTGATGGCCTACATATCCCTAACTCATGCATTAGGTGAAATTCTTCCTTAACCTTATTATAACGGTCTGGCGGTAGCGGCCTTGGACGCGCGTGTACCGGAGAACCATTTGTTACTATGCGATGTACTACCGCGTGTGCTGGCGGTTCCCTGAACGACATTGGTTTAGTGATTTCCGGGAATTACTCTAACAATTCCCGATAAGGATTATTATCCTGTATACTTTTAACCGACGCTTCGTCATACCGTATGATTGACCCGTTTGTCCTTAAGTTAGTTACACTATCTATAAGCCTCTTGTTGTGCAAATCTACGATCAATTTGTGCGACTCAATAAAGTCTGCGCCTAGGATTGCTTGCTTAACATCGCTCACAATAAATGACCATTTGAAAACTCTGCGTAACCCTAAATTGAGCTCTAGTACCTTTACACCGTATGTTTTAATCTCCGTGTTGTTCGCAGCGTACAGCTTGTAACCGCTTTCCGCACGCTCACACTTTTTAACACTACGCACTGGTAAAACTGAGACATTCGCACCTGTGTCCACTAGAAAACTGATTTTTGTCTTTCGGTCCACTACGCACAAACGGTGATTTTCCGTTGGTATGACGCTGTCTCCCACCGAACAAGACAGCACCGCCCTTAGTTTTCCGACGCCGAGTGCTTCTTCCAATTGCACGGTTTCGTGCAGCTTCTTGCCTCCTTTCCGTACATGTAGTGATAGCTGCACAATCAATCTGGGCTCTCTGGAGTGCGGCGTTGACCTCTTGACCTTGACTGCGATCTGCGCCAGTTCCCGCGGTTTCCTCGCCCTCTACTGCGTCCATGTATCTCGTTTACTTCTCTCCGCAGCTCCTTCAATTCGGTAGTCATCCCGGAAATTAAAGTTGCTACGTCTGACGCTGCCGATGACGCAGTTGAAGATATTGCGGCTACCTCTCCACTGTTTAAATTTTCCATAATCTTGTCTGCCATTTCCGCAAGTTTGTCTATTTTCTGATCCTGACACACGGAAAGAACGGCCTTTAACGATCCTGGAAGGCGCGCAATCCACAAACGCTGTAAGGCATCTTGAGAAACCTCCGCATTCTGCGCCAGCTCTGTCATACGCCGTAACAGTGTGAAGGGCGTTGAGAGCCTAGGTCCATTTCTCCCACCAATTTTTGGAATTGCCTTTCGGCACTCTCCTTGTAGGCTGTCAACAGCCTATGCCTCAATGTACCGTATTTGTTATTGGTAGGGGGTCTAAAAATTAAATCGCTAACCTGTTGTAACGCGTCTCTGGGCAGCTTGGCTATCACTAAGTGAAATTTTGCTGCATCCCCTTGCTTCTGCGGTTCCATGGCGGATTCGAATTGCGCGAACCACATCCGAGGCATGTCCGTCCAAAACATAGGAATCCTGTCCGTAACGCTGATGCTGGCTACTTGTGCTGCTGGTGGTGGCGTCTGCATCTTGGGGCCCTTGAAGTTCCCTCCGATAGGTCCCACGTCGACGGGGAGTCGTTTGCTGCACGTGCACTACACTTTCTGCTTACTGTTCGTTAGCTTGTCTTTCCACAACCACTTTTACAGATCACGTCGGGGTCACCAATGTTGGGATTGTGGCGAGTGGTCGTAGAAAAAGATATAAATGATATTCCAGAGTCCATAAATAAAGTCTCTTTAATTAGTAACACGATTACAGTACATACGTCTCTTACGTTAGTTATCGTAGCGCGTGTTCTTGCCACGGGGCAGGGCAAACGACTGGCCGCTAAAGGAGGTGCGCAGGGGGCATTGCATTCTGCCTCGCTAGCATTATTGTTACCTGTAGTCCCTACAGATACCAAGGCGAATGATGAGTAAATACTGACTTTATTAAGATGTTGCTACCTGTTTTATACTGTAACACACATATATGTAATTATACTATAAAGGTGCCTACTTACATACACGACAAAACAAAATGAAACCCCATCTGAAGAACCGAAAACAGATTATAAAAAACATCAAATGAACAAGAATATTGCCAGACAGCTAAAGAATAATGATTAGACAGAAGCTGTAGAGTCCAATAGAACGATCTTATGCGCGACGTTCGATTTCCAAAAAGTATTAACTTGTCCACATGGTCAAATGAGCATACTCTATTACAAACGCAAGCTCTCTTGTTATAATTTTACCATTTATAATATGGCTACCAAAGAGAGCTATTGTTACGTGTGGGATGAGAACGTGGTAAAGCGTGGTGCTAATGAGGTTGCTAGTTGCCTTTACGATTTTATTAAAGACTAGCTTCTGCCCGCGACTTCGTACGCGGATCCTGTTGCTTATGCCAGCAACAACGGGGTCGTCAAAATCGAAGATCTGAAACGTCTGATGTCGAATTCTAAGAGCTCGGGGACGGGAAAACAACGGGATGCGCGAGACTATTCGAGACGTTCCATATCTTTCATTTTTGTAAGTCAGAAGTCGATGCGTAGATACGCTTGGAACTCAAGCGTAATTCTCTATCCTTGAACGTCTCCGATTCGCGAGACAATGCATGACTTGCACGATCAGCGGTCAGTCGTGCATCACGTTCCGCACTTGTCTCTAGAGACCTCGAAGTCGATGTGTATACACGCTGAGAACTCAAGCGTAATTTTCTTTCCGTGAACATCTCCGACTCGCTAGACAATGCATGACGTTCACGATCAGCGGTCAGTCGTGCATCATATTCTTCACAGTTCTCTAGAGACCTGGATGTAGATGCGTAAATACGCTGAGAACGCAGGCGTGCTTCGCAATGCGAAGAGGTTTCCACGGAGCGAGTTGCAGCCTGATGTTCTCGAACAGCATCAAGTCTCTCCTGACGTTCTTCGGTAGATTCTTGGGATCTTATGATCCTCAATCTTTTAGCTCCTTTGGAACATTGGGAAAGATTTGATCTCTTTCTAGGCATGGTTATAGTTTTATTGTGAAGATACCTGATCAATTAAAATCTAAGTGACTGTTCCCCTGCGTTACCGGGTAGGCTACCGTGTCACGAAGATAAGTGGAAAAGGAAATTAATCACTCAAATAACATAAGCCCGAATTCATATTTATTCGATAAAATAAAAAAATCAATGTGAGTTTTGTCCAGTAAAGTCAAACTTTCAATGATATACCGTCGTCATCGAAAATCTGTCCTAAACTGTTACCGCCTTCACCGCGTGGAGGTACTCCCAGCTTATGTTATTTCATAATTATACAGTGAAATTAGTGTCAGCTTTGATTTCCACATCACATGTTTCTGATCTTCGATTTTTATAAGTCAACAGGAAATGCCCAGCAGACCGAACAACTTTTGCTAAGACGTCATTCCTATATGTGTTATGGCGTAGCTGGGCTCTTGGAGTTCCACAACAGGTGTTCCAGATCTTCGATTTTTATAAATCAACAGAAAGTGCTCATCAGATTGAACAATTTTTGCTAAGACGTCATTCCTATATGTGTTATGGTGTAGCTGGGCTCTTGGAGTTCCACAATAGGTGTTCCAGAACTTCGATTTTTATAAGTCAACAGAGAGTGCTCATCAGATTGAACAATTTTTGCTAAGACGTCATTCCTATATGTGTTATGGTGTAGCTGGGCTCTTGGAGTTCCACATCAGGTGTTCCAGATCTTCAAATTTATTCTCTCAACAGAAAATGCTCATCACGTGGAACAATTTTTGCTATGGTACCATTTTTGACATTCTCTCAACCGCCCCAGGGCAAATTCGAGCCAATGAATGATAACTAAATGTAAATGGTAGCTTTACAGTACATAGTACTCACACATGCGCTATGCAATTATATAATACTAAGTGATTGAATCTATACAATGCAAGGATATTTTTACAATCTTCTGCAGCTTCCACAATAACTTCACATGGTAATCAATTAGTTTGCACCCTATGGTTGTGGAGCAGGACCAGCATTGAGCCAAGCATTTCTATCATCAATGTAATCCCCTAACTTATAGTATGCTTGCCTACATCGGTGTGCGTTTAATACAAAATTTAAATTTTGTCTCATTCAGTTGTAGAATGTGGGGAGGTGTTTTATTGTAACATTTTAAACAGTACCCCATGAAAGATGAGTCTACTTTAGCTAGCCTGAAACCTGGCTGTACAAGTTGGTCCCTGTTTCTAGTACTATAGTGGTGTCTGTCACCTCTTTTACTAAATAAATGCAGATTTTTTTCTAACGTACATGATGTTTTCATATACAGGGTGTAAACAGACCCTTCACGAAGCCGTTAACCAAGCTTTCTATACATCAAACTAAGTAACTTTACGCAAAAATTATGGCTGGGAAACAACTTTTTTTTTGGGGGTGAAAAATCACGTTTTACGGTAAAACTCAATGTAACGCATTCAAAATACTGTGCTTATGGGTGCAGTGAATAGTAAACGGTTCATGAAGGTATTTAAAGTAGGGGTGCGTTGTCAGAATTCCTCCTCGTGTGCCCAGTGGCTGCTAGTCCTTCTCGATACGTCTGGAGGGAACAGCAGCTGCTGGGCCGGTGCACCCTGGACGCGGGCAGTATCCTTCCCCGAGGAATGGGAAGCGATTCTTATTCTTCGGGGAATGTTACTGTCCGTGGCTAATATTCTGACAGGGAGGGGTCCAATTTGGACCAACTCGGCGTTCTTCCGCGTGACCCTCTGATAAGCAGAGGGCACAGCGGAAGAGCAAGGGCGGGCTCGGTGTGCACTTATCCTGCCTCCGAGCAGACGGTGAAGGACTGCGTCCTTCACTGTCCCCGTCGATCTCGTAACCCCACCGTCGAAGTGTCGTGGATCACGTCTCGCGACTTCGATCGGGACCGAGGGTCTTGGCTTAACCGCCCGGACCGCGAGGTAGAAAACCTCTATAAAAAGTCACCCCGAATCTCAAGTGGCGACGCACCGCGAGGAGATGTATGGCTGACGGGTTCCTATGGAAAATCAGTCGCTAGTGCGTTCCCCGCCAGGGTACCAGCCGACCCTCTGGCGGGTTATAAATGTTAAATGGCTTATCCGGGTACAGGGGGCACTGCCCGGATGGACGTTTTATTTCCCCCACACTCGTGGGAACAAGATGGAAAATTTAAAAAAACAAACACAATCGGATAAGATAGAGGAGAGGAGGGATGCGCGGTCGGAGTCCGACGCTGCATCCGGTGATGTGAGTGCGGGAAGCTCAGGGAGCTCCCGCCGCGGGAGGAAGGAGACCGCTGCGGAGAACGGGAAGTTCTTCCGCAAGCGGTCCAGACCGGAAGGCGACCGGGGGTCGTCTTCCGAAGGCGAGCAGGCCTCGGCCCGCAAGATCCCCACCAGCAAGCGTGGCGGGATCAGGGGCAAGGGCAGGGGTCTGCGCCTTGCCAAGGAGGGGCGCCACCCGGAGGTGGCCGGTCCTGGGGCGGCCCATTCGGGCTCCTCCTCAGGCGACGAGGCGGGCGCAGCTGGCGGCTCCGAAGCGGAGCGTAAGGCCAGCTTCGCAAAAGCGGTGGAGGCGGCTCTTATGGGTATAGCCTATAAGAAGAAGCCGTCCACCAAGCAAGGGGCTGTGCCTGCAGCCTCCGCCTCCATCTTGGCTGCAGCGGAGGCCACATATGCGGGGCCTCCGCCAGGCGAAGTGGCCAAACTGCGGGCGGAGGTCGCTCGCCTGACGGCCGCTACGGAGCTTCTCCAAAAGGAGAATGAGAAGCTCCGAGCAGACCTGGCCGGTCTGCGTAAGTCTGCCCCCCCCCGAGGTGGTAAATGGGGGCCAGCAGCAGCAGGAGCGACCCAGCCAGCCCGCGCCGGTGGAGAACCAGGTCCTGAACCTGGTTCGTCAGGAGTTGACCGCCTTCCAGGCACGGTTCTCCGTCCTGGAGGGCATAGTCCTGCGCCCCCCCCTGGCGGCAAACAAGGCGCCCCCGGCGCCGAGGGTGGTCACATATGCGGCTGCTGCGGCAGCCGCGTCCGGACCAGGGCAGTCCAGCCGGCCTTCCGGCAGGGCTGCGTCAGCCCCCCCAAAGCCAGCTCCGGCGAAACCGGAGCCGGCTAAGAAGGCGGCGGCCCAGAAGATGGGCAAGGCGGCGGCCCAAAAGAAGGGCAAGGCTGCTGCACCGGTGGCGACTGTGCCAGCGCCAGCGGCTAGTCGGCCGTCGCCGCCGCCCCCTCCGGCCCCTCAGCCTCCCGCGGCTGTAGTGATCACACTGCAGCCGGACGCGGAAAAACGGGGCGTGTCATACCGCGACGTGCTCGCCAAGGCGAAGGCGACGGTGAACCTCGGGGAGCTGGGGATCACCGGGGGCGTCCGGCTTAAAGTCACTAAGACGGGCGCCCGCGTGCTGGAAATCCCCGGAGGATCCAGTGGCCCGTCCGCTGACGCTCTGGCTGAAAAGCTCAGAGCGTCCCTAAATGCGGACGAGGCCTGAGTGTCAGGCCCGTCAGATGCGCTGACCTACGCATCCTGGGGCTGGACGACTCGGTAACCGAGGAGGAGGTGGTGGCCGCCGTCACCAGGACCGGAGGGTGCCCTGCCGAGCAGGTCAAGGCAAGCACCCTACGTCCGGACCGAACGGGTATGCGAACCACTACGGTGAGCTGCCCTGTGACGGCGGCGAGCAAAATAGTGGAGGGCCGAAGGCTCCTGGTGGGCTGGGTGTCAGCGCAGGTGAAGCTGCTGGAGCCCAGACCTCTGAGGTGCTATCGCTGTCACGTGGGTCACCACGTGATCGGCCGGCTTGCCAGCTGCCGCACATGCCGTGCAGTGCGGTGCAGCGAAGCAAGCCGCGGCCTTATGACCGGGCAGGGAGGAATGCCTGTGGGGCACCCGCCAAGGCCAGGGGCAAGGGAAGGCCCTCCGCCACCACCCCCACCGTTGCCACCGCCGCTGCCGCCGCCACTGTCGCTGCCGCTACCGCCGCCACAGCAGTTGCTGCAACATCCGCAGCGGGGCCCTCGCAGGGGGCCCGGGAGGGGGCTGAAATGGACTGCCAATAACGGCTCCATTAAGCTTCCTCCAGGCGAACATCAACCACTGCGCCTGCGCTCAGGATCTGTTGCTCCAGAGCATGGCGCAGTGGTCGATCAACGTCGCCGTCGGTCGCTGAGCCGTACTTCGTCCCGCCCAGGGATAACTGGGTGGAGGACCTTAGTGGCTCAGTGGCCATAATTTCGTCGGCCGCCGTCGGTACCCCGACCCATGAGAGTGTCAGGAAGGGTCAGGGGTGCGTAGCAGCACGGTTCGGGGAGATTGTCGTAGCGGGTGTCTACTTCTCCCCGAGCCGAACTCTCGCCGAGTTCCACAACTCCCTCACGGAGTTGAGCGTCGTCATCGGAAGCCATTCCCTCCCCGTGCTTGTGCTCGGGGACTTCAATGCCAAGAACTTGGCTTGGGGTTCTCGTTACACAGACGTGCGGGGAAGGATGGTGGAGAACTGGGCTCTGGAGACAGGCCTAGTCGTCGTTAATCGGGGTTCTGTCCCCACGTGTGTGCGGATGCGGGGCGACTCGGTGGTGGACATCTCGTTCGCCAGCCCCGTTCTATCACCGCGTGTCGTTGACTGGCGCGTCATGGAGGGGGTGGAGACCTATTCCGACCACCGGTATATCCGGTTCGACGTCTCCGCCCAGACCCCAAGCGCGCCGGTCCTACAGGCCCCGAGTGGTCCGCGATGGGCGCTGAAGCAGCTGGACCGGGAGCTCCTCCTGGAAGCCGCGATCGTGCAGGCCTGGGTGACATCACCGGACAGGCCTGCCGACGTAAACAACGAGGCGGGTTGGTTCCAGGAGGCCATGTCCGACATATGCGACGTGGCAATGCCCCGAGTCCGGCCAGGAAGCGCCCGGCGTCAGGTGTACTGGTGGTCGCGAGAGCTTACGACTCTGCGCGAGGCGTGCGTCGCCGCGCGCCACCTGTACACCAGGCATCGCAGGCTCCGCATCCGCCCTCCGGATGCGGCAGCCATCGAGGCGGAGCTGTACGAGGGTTACAGAGCAGCGAAGACCGCCCTCCAAGAGGCTGTCCAGCGGGCCAAGGATCTGGCCCGCGAGGAGATGCTGGGGACTCTCGACGGAGATCCGTGGGGGCGCCCTTATAAGATGGTGCGGGACAAACTCCGCACCTGGGCCGAGCGCTCTGTTCCCTTCGCGAGGGGAGCATACTCCCCCGCCTATGGCTCCGCCGCTTGCGGTGCCGGAAGCGGACCACAGCGACGACGATGACGACGTTCCGGAGGTGACTGGGGTAGACCTGAGAGTGGCGGTAGGCAGGTTTAAGGCCAAAACTGCCGCCCCGGGACCCGATGGCTTACCTGGCAAAGCCTGGGTCCTGGCCTCTGAGGCTCTCGGGCCCCGACTGGAAGGGCTCCTAAGCGCATGCTTGGAGAGAGGCCAGTTCCCGCTTCATTGGAAGACGGGCAAGCTGGTCCTCATACGGAAGCCAGGGCGCCCTGCGGACTCTCCGTCCGCATACCGGCCCATTGTGTTGCTCGACGAGGTGGGCAAGCTCTTTGAAAGAGTCATTGCAAACCGCCTCGCCGGGCACCTTGCGGGAATGGGGCCGGATCTTGCGGAACACCAGTTTGGTTTCCGCAAGGGGCGCTCGACGGTGGACGCCATCATGCGCGTGAGAGCCCTCACGACGGGGGACGCGGTGTCCCGGGGTGGGGTTGTCTTGGCGGTGTCTCTCGACATCGCCAACGCCTTCAACTCCATGCCCTGGAGCTGCATTGGGGAGGCACTCCGGTATCACCGGGTGCCGACCTACCTCCGTCGTGTGGTCGGGGACTACCTGTCCGACAGGTACGTCATCTACCCTGGTCCCAACGGAGAATGGAACCGGCGAGAGATGTCGTGCGGTGTTCCGCAGGGGTCGGTTCTAGGGCCGCCCTTGTGGAACATCGGTTACGACTGGGTGCTGCGCGCCGACCTCCCTAGCGGCGTCAGCGTAGTCTGTTACGCTGACGACACGCTGGTACTGGCACAAGGGAGGTCGCACGAGGCGGCGGCCGAACTTATGACACGCGGGGTTGCTATAGTCGTTGAGAGAATCCGGCAATTGGGTCTCGAGGTGGCCTTGCACAAGTCCGAGGCCATGAGCTTTCATGGGCCTCGGAATGCGCCACCGTCGGGTCGCCACGCTGACGGTAGGAGGGGTTTCCATCGGCGTCGAGTCGACTTTGAAGTACCTAGGACTCGTCCTCGACAGCCGGTGGAACTTCGTTGAGCACTTCCGACGTTTGGCTCCCAAACTGGAACGGGCCGGGGCTGCCTTCAAGCGGCTCTTGCCCAACCTGAGGGGTCCAAACGCCTCCTGCCGTAGGCTCTACGCGGGGGTTGTGCGGTCCATGGCCCTTTACGGGGCCCCGGTGTGGGCGCGTTCAATTAAGCGGCGTGCCGCCGACTACCTGAACGCGCCCCAAAAGGTCGTAGCCGTAAGGCTAATCTGGGGGTACCGCACGATATCCCGCGAGGCGGCGAGCCTCCTAGCCGGATTGCAGCCATGGGATCTGGAGGCGATAGTCCTCGCGCGCCTGCATGAATGGCGCGCGGAGGCACTACGTCGGGGGGAAACTCCGCTGCCGCGGCAAATCACCGCTCAGCGGACAGACCTCCGACGCGATCTCATGGCGACATGGAGACAGCGACTGTCGCAACCCAGTGCAGGGCACGCCACAATAGTGGCGATAAGTCCCCTCTTTGAGGAGTGGCTAGAGAGGCGCCACGGCGCCCTCACCTTCCGCCTGACGCAGGTCCTCACCGGACACGGTTGTTTCGGGAGGTTCCTGCACCGAATCGGGCGGGAGGAAACGCCCGGGTGCTATCACTGTGAGGATCGTCCGGAGGACACGGTGGCGCACACCGTGGAGGTCTGCCCCGCTTGGGCGGAGCTCCGCCGTGTCCTCGTAGCGGCGATCGGCGGCAGCGACCTCTCGCGCCCGGCCCTGGTTCAGGCCATGGTCCGGAGCGAGAGGGAATGGGAAGCCGTCACCTCCTTCTGCGAAGCAGTCATGCTAGCGAAGGAGGTGGCGGGACGTGAGAGGGAGAGAATCTCACGTCCCAGCCGCCGCGGGCGACGCACCGGGCGTCGGGGGCCACGTGGTGGCTCCTGGCCACCGTAGGCGCGGGCCTGTGGACGGTGAGTAATGGGTTAGCTCACCGTCCGTCCGTCTTATGACGACAGGCCGTGTCGACGGCGCGTTCGTGTTCGACGCGCGCCTCAAAGAGATGTCAGCAACCAGGAAGGGGCCCGCAAGGGCCGATGCCTGCCGGGGCTGCGGAACTGTTCGAAAGAGATACCGTGGCCCTGGAACACAAAGGGCAATGAAGGAACATGGATGGGTTTTAGTCAGTAAGAGTCTGACACTCCACCCAGAGCGGGAGAAGTCATTTGATGATTTCCCATCCGAAAAAAAAAAAGTCTCTAGAGTGATATCATTATTACATTTTTTATTTCTATTAGTTTCACAATTGATAATTTTCCAGACCGTCTTTATTTTATTATCGGCGGATTTAATCTTGTTGCTAATAAATAAGGCTTTAGCTACCTTACAAGTGTTTATAAAAAAAATTGAGTAAGTTGCAACATATTTATTAAAAGCTTCTGAGTTGATGTAAGGCTTAAGGCCGTACAACTCAAACAATCGTTCCCTACTTTTCCTAATACCTTTAGTTGCCCAGTCACTGAATATAAACTTAGGGCAAATAGATTTAGTTTTCATTTTTAATGTATTATTGAACTCTATGTTAACTACCGAAAAGAATTCCTCATAAAATTAATTTACGTTTTCGATAATATGACCCGGAATGCCTTAATTACTAATTAAGTTATTATTAAATTTATTCAAATTGCTGGGTGTTATTTGTCTAGATTTTATCTGCATTTTTTGTAATTGTTTGTAGGACTCAAAAACAACGGTTTGACCGCTGTGATCAGAAGGAAGGTAATTTACAATGGATTTATCTAAGTAGTCGCAACAAAAAACATTATCGATACATGTAGCAGTATTTGTAGTAATTCGGGTTGGTTCCGAAAACACGTTGTTTGCGCTGGTTTTTTTGCTAATAATTTTAACAATTATAAATTGGCACAGATCAAGATGGCGGGATTACGTACTGATACGGAACACGTGGAAAACGAGCAGTACGCCTATAAGGAAGGATTGAACATACCTCGATTTCCCGGAGCAGCTTCCAGACCCGTAGCACATCTCACGGAGAAGACGAAAGCGAGAAGATCGCACCAATTTCACCAACTTTATCAATGTTTCGAGAGCGCGTGTTATCGCGATGAATTGTAGCCAGCCATTGACCGTTGGCATAGACAACGGAGGTTTTGTGCGGGAATGATTTAGAGGTGGGGATTACCTGTGCCAATCAACAAACTAATTGTCTATGTATCCGCGCAACCACACGTTAAACAAATTAAATGATTTAAAAAGATGTAATAGTCTACTGCTATTTGAATTTTTTTCTAATATATTTAATTAAAGTCACCACAGATAACAAGTGATTTATTACAAGTTGCAAGTTTTGCTAAAGCATCCTCCATTACTGACTCAAATATAGAGTAGTTTTCATAATTTGGGGGTCTGTAAACGCACACTATTACATGCTTATTCAGCTCAACACAAGACAGCTCAATATTATGTTCAACCAATAGATCAACAATATCATTACGAGTCTTAAATTTAATACAATTTTAACTAAGATTAATGAACCCCCACGAATCTTAGATTTCCGGTTAAAGCAACTGCCCACACTGTTATTTGCGTAATTTATTAACATTTCATAGTCTTTTAACCAATGTTCAGTGAAACAAACAACTTCAAACTTTGTTTTTCCTAAAAACAATTCAATTTCTAGTTGCTTTGCAGAGAAACCTTGAATGTTTTGATGAAATAATTGCAAGATGTTCAGCTTAGCCCCTTTTTTTACATTTAGCTATTTAAGAGCAAGAAGGTACATTGTTGTTTGGTGTAACAGAAATGTTACTGGTAACTTCTGTTGTCTTACAACTAGTTTAACTGAGCATCCGGAGTAAGCCCCAAGACTCCCACGCTAGTACAAGGCAATGAAATCCTACTACTAGTGGACCCCACTTGAGAATGTTCTATAGTTACACATGGGTCCTCCCCGTAATTGTAAAATGAACTATTAGTATTATTATTAATGGTGGCAGTGTTAATTATATAACTAAACATCGACATACTACTTATGTCTGAGTGAATATTAAAAGCTAATAGCCTAGCTATTTTGTGTCTACAACTAATAGGTAGATACACTTTACCCCGTGTCGACTTAAGTTTACCAACAAAACTGTTGATATCCAGATATATAAGCCTGTCACTATAGTGACCTACTAGGAAATGAACATGCTTATTCAGCATGTGAATATAATTGTTTTTTCTGGTTGACAAATTTTCAAAATATGGGAAAGCACACAATATTATTTTACGACACTTCAACTTTAACAACTCAGTGACGCAGTCTGTGTCCTGAGCAGTAGCCTTACAGGTCATCACAGGCATGGTTTCTGGATAGGTTACTGAAAATTACAAGTAAAGAAACGGTGAGAACTAATAGATTTGACCAATAAAGAAAAGTTAGCGATGAAAGGGGAAAAAAAGAGAAAAATAAACAGAAAAGCCTTCAGTTATGAAATGAGGTAGGCTACTATACAGGGTGTAAACGGACCCTTCACGAGGCCGTCAACCAAGCGTTCTGTACATCAAACTAAGTAACTTTACGCAAAAATTTTTGCTGGGAAACGACTTTTTTTTTGGGGTGAAAAATCACGTTTTACGGTATGACTCAATGTAACGCATTCAGAACATTGTGCTGATGGTTGGATTGAATAGTACGGGGGTCGTGGAGGTGTTTAAAGTAAAAATCTTACTTTAATAACATGTATTTAAAAAAACTTGTGAAAAAATTGGAACTTTGACCCCCAATATCTCCGTAACTAGAAGGTTCCCAGGCATGGTCTAGAACAAAAAAATGATCGCATTGACGAGGAGAATAAGTGCCTTTCGGCTTCGTTAAGGGTCTTTTTACACCCTTTATTATTATTGAATTTACAAACATGGGCGGCCTAAAAACTCTGACACCAGGTTACGAACTAACCACACGATAAAGAAAGAGAGGGTTTTTTTATTCTTCTTTTCCTTAAGTGGGTAGCTTGCTTAGAAAAGTAAAATTTTAAACTTGCTTATTAAGATATTTCTTCAAGACAATAATGATCATAAACGTTATATCTATGAATTAATATTAAAAAGATCAAAAAGCTATGCAATTACTCTTTGTTTTGTTTTGTTTTTTACGACCGGTTGTCAAGCGATTTATGACCAGTGCAGGGTAAAAAATCAGCAAAAAATAATACTAAAAATTGGTATGGGTGTGTTTAGTGATGTGCCTGGTGGCAATATTGCCACTATCGGCAATATTCCCAATGTTGCCACTGCCGGTAAAATACCAATATTGCCAGCAGCATTGGCAATATTGCCAATGTTGCCTGTCAAATAATACCAATATATTTTATTATTACTGCAGGTGTAATCATCGTTTAGTTATATTTGTTTAATATAATATCGATCATAAATATTAGAAATACGCACACGCGTGTCGTGCAAAAAGATTGAAGGACACAATTAAATGAATAAACATCAATATATGTTCTATCTCTTTCGCGGTGCACATGCACGTCACGGGGTTGGGAGAACAGTATCTGGACAGCTCTCGGAGAATACGTACACCACTTTAACATCCGTTCCTAACCGACAGAATGAGACCGCGGAGCAAGATTATGTCACACTTTATTACCAGTACAGAAAATAATAAAGATAAATGGGTGTTTCTCTGCTATTTGGAAAGTCGTCCATACAAGACTGTCCTAAGCAAATTTGATTAAATTTTGAGAATGTTTGTTAATAAAATGGAGGGCAATAGTAAATTAAATATATATCTTAAAAAAGCCCACACATTTTCCTCTTGGATTTTTGAGTTATGGACGATTTTATGCAAAACCGTGACAGGGGACTGTTCTAACCATCCAGGGGACTGTTTTTGTGGACAAAAACAAGTATTTTTGTTTATTAAAGTAATAAAAGTCTTTGTTTTTCTTTGTCATTCTTAAACTATGTAATTTTTGGAATTAATCAACAGTATTAAAACAAATTTTACTTACTATAGTAACTTTTCTTAAGGCTAATAACATTTGTGTTCATCATCATCATCATTTCAGCCGAAAGTCGTCCACTGCTGGACATAGGCCTCCCCCAAGTTTCACCACATTGACCGGTCCCGTGCCTCTCGCATCCAGCTGATCCCTGCAACCTTCACCAAGTCATCGGTCCACCTAATAGGAGGCGGTCGTCACTTCAGAACTTTTCGGCCCTATCAGCCATCCGTTCTGGGAGCAATGTGCCCTGCCCAATGCCACTTAACACGTTCAAGGCCATGTCGGACAATGTTGGGCGACACCAGTACGTTCCGTTTTCCGTATTTTATTCCGTGGCGTTGAACGTGTTAAGTTTGGTGATTCTTGGGCTACGTCGGTAACTTTGGTTCTCTTACAAGAAAACTTCGAGCATAGCTCTCTCCGAGCATTCCCCTTTGGCTTTAAGCCTTCTGATGAGACTCATTGTGGGCGACCACGTTTCGGTCCCCTATGTAATCACTGGCAACACACACTGGTCATAGACCTAGTAGTAGATAGTCTTGAGACACTGCGATAAGTTGGTCGAGAAGATACCGCGCAGCTTCCCGAACGCTGCCCAGCCAATTCCGATCGGATTCGACGATTGGCCTCTTTCTTGAAGTTAGACCTACCTAACTGAGCTCGGGATCACCGGAGGCGTTCGGCTTAAAGTCACCGCGACGAGCGCTCGCGTGCTGGAAATCCCCGGTGAATCCAGTGGCTCGTCCGCTGACGCTCTGGCTGAAAAGCTCAGAGCGTCCCTAAATGCGGACGAGGCCCGAGTGTCCAGGCCCGTCAGATGCGCAGGCCGTGTCGACGGCGCGTTCGTGTTCCACGCGCGCCTCAAAGAGATGTCAGCAACCAGGAAGGGGCCCGCAAGGGCCGATGCCTGCCGGGGCTGCGGGACTGTTCGAAAGAGATACCGTGGCCCTGGAACACAAAGGGCAATGAAGGAACATGGATGGGTTTTAGTCAGTAAGAGTCTGACACTCCCTCCCGATCTACCCAGAGCGGGAGAAGTCATTTGATCATTTCCCATCCGGAAAAAAAAAAGAAAAAAAAAAGACCTACCTAACTGGACCGTTTGTCCCAGGTAGACATAATCATCTACAACTTCGAGTGTAGTCTCCGATCTTGATATGAGTGAGTGTTACATGGACATTCAACATGACCTTGGTTTTGTCCATATTCATTTTAAGACCTAGTCTTTCGAAAGCTCTACTGAGGTCATCGGGCATTGTTGGTCTTGAAGTCGGAGGTTACCGGTTGTTAATTTGGCACCATTGGAGAAACTACAGTACAGTCCAAGTCTCGATCGAATCGAAGGCTTCCTCGTAGTCCACGAACGCTAAACAGAGGTAGTTATACTCTTCGGTCTTCTGTATAACCTGCCGTAACGTATGTATGTGGTATACGGCGTTAAAGCCTTTTTGGAATCCGGCTTGTTTGGAAGGCTGAAAATCGACAAACCTGCGCGCGAGACGATTCGTGATGACTCTTGAAAACAACTTGGAAGTGAGATGGGCCTATAATTCTTCAGCCGGGCATTGTCGCTCTTCTTGAAGAAGAGTACCACCACATCCCTGCACAATGCCTGTGGCGTTTTCCCATCGAGTATAATGGAATCAAACTTCTGAAGGGCCTCAAGTACTGGTTTTCCACCCGCCATCAGGAGTTCGGCCGTAACTTCGTCATCACCCGGTGCCTTGTTGTTTTTAAACTGTTTCAGAGCCATCCTAATCTCGTACAGGCTGACGTCCGGGATGTCTTCCGTATAGTTGGGTCAGTCTAGCTCTTGGGTCGTTTGCTAGATCTACAACGGGTTTGCTAGTTGACGTGTACAACTGCCCATAGAATCTCGCGATTTCCCTCAGAAACTCCGGTTTGGCGCATACGATCCTGCCATCGTCGGTCTTCAGTTTCGTGAGCTGGCTCTGTCCAATAGCCAGATCTCTTGCAAATACTTTGGAGCCTTTATTACGCTCAATTGCGTCTTTTATACGCTCGGTTTTAAAGCGGCGGAGGTCGGTTTTCAAGGATTTAAAGTCCTGTCTATTGAGCTATCGATATTTCCACGCCTCGACTGAAGACTGCAGGATCATCTCACGCCGCTCCTTTTTAAGCTACCTACAAAAGAGACGATACTGTTAATGGTCATAGATGCGCAGTCTGGCATGTCAGACTTGACAAAACCCAAGCAAACAGTCCCCTGTGCTATGAAATGACAGGGGACTGTCATTTTTACATGAATACTTAATAAAACAAAATCATTTAAACATATCAGATCAACCAAACAGATGTGGCTACATACTAGATAATCAATTATTTTAAACAAATTGTCGTAATTAAAATTCTTAAAATAGTAAAAAAAAAGGCTTACCAGGGGACTGTTTCTACTAACGCCGGGACGCGTGATTCACCTGCAGACGCAATCGTAGTAAGTATAAAAAATAATGGCGGTTGCCCGCTTAGCTCCACAGCCGAACGAACTTCACACCGACTGCTTCCGTTTTACGATCTAAATGTTTTGCACCAAAACAAAATTTGGCTTCAGCGCGGTTTTCAAATTTTGACAGGGGACTGTTTTAAAAATTTGAGGACAGCATTCGCACATAGATATTTTGATTAAATTTCTATTGTAAAAATATGATTGTGATGTATAAAGATGCTTTCTGTTTCTATTTATGTATTTGGATATTTTTGTTATTCAGTTATCAACGGCAACAAAAATATTGGCTGTAAGATTTGTAATTCTGGAAAAGGGACATACCAGGGGACTGTTTTTTGAGGTGTTTGAGGTTAATTTATTCAAATATTACATTATTAAATGAATAAATAAGCTGTGGCGTGCCAAGAATACCTAAAACTATATCGATATTGATACAAAAAACTGAGAAATATTAAGATTTATTACATAAAATTAGCTTGGGACAGCGATTTTCCATTTAGTGGAGAATTGCCCAAATATACTTGTAAATATTGTGATACAGTGTATACAAATAAACATGCAACAAAATTTGCACGTCATATAACTAAGTGCAATAAAGCACCGGTCGAAATTAAAAAGGAATTCGATAAAAAAAACAGTGGACTCTGTATCTTCTACCTCCAGTGCTTCTTTAAGTGCGAGTGTGGTGACACAATTGCCATCGGTGACTGATAGTACCAGAACATTATTGGACAATACAGAGGTGCATCGTATTTTGTCACGAGCCATTTATGTTACTGGCCAACCTCTGTCACTATTGGAATATCCACTCTGGAAAGAAGCTTTGCAAGCACTGCGACCTGACTATAAAGCTCCATCGAGAAAAATGTTATCAACGTCACTCCTTAATGAAGAGTATACAAAAGTCAAGAACGAAATAAATGAAAAAATACAGCAAGCTAAAATATTACACATTGCTGTTGATGGCTGGTCTAATTCAAGAAACGACTCAATTACAAATATTGTTATATTCGCAACCAAACCCTATTTTATATTTTTTTGGAAACTAAGAATAACAGGCACACTTCTGAATATCTTGCTGAAGAAATAACCGAAGTGATTGAAGAACTTGGCCCAAATAAATTCTTAGCATTTATTACTGACAATGCAGCTAATATGGTCAAATGTCGCTTATAAAAATATAATGTGGTTCGGATGTATCGCCCACACCTTGCACCTATTGATAGGCGACATGCTTCAAATACCCTGTGTACAAAATGTTTTTAAGTTTGTGGTAGCTGTTATAAAGTGTATATAACACATTCACATATTCTCAGCGCAGAATATAGAAAACTAGCGTTAGAGAAGTCGATAGCAGCTTCACTCTTGTTATCGGTGAAAACCAGATGGGGCAGTTATTTAAATTGCTTATGCAATTTCAACAAACTAAAAATCGTTTTTAAATCGTTTTTTTACTTGAAAAATATAAAGCAAAAATACTAAACGAAGATATATGGTCGGATATAAGCGGACATATTGAATTAATAAAGCCTGTTGTTGACTGGATAACCAAATTAGAAGGTGACTATGGAACAATCCATTTAGTGAATCGAGCTCTAACTGACATCAACGCTGTACTGAATAACAACGCTACTGAAACTTTGTTAGGGGAGCAATGTGAAAATATTCGAATTAAATTTACACAAAGAAATTTTAACAGTTTGAAGCCTGTACATTATGCTGCAATCATCAAGGCGTAAATTTAACTGAGGATGCAAATTTGGATGGTTGTCAATTTATTATGGACCATTCGCAATCAGATGGACAAAGAGGAGTGGCTGTGTTCGAAGAATTGGCACATTATAAATCAAGAACCAACATTTATGAAAGAGATTTTATTTGGGCATCATCTTCGGTTGGAGATATTTCACCATTATCTTGGTGGCAGCTATTTTTTCCTAACACGAGTTTAGGGAAAACTGCGGTGAAAATTTTATCTATTCCTTCGACTTCTGCTTCTGTGGAAAGGAGTTTTTCCACATTTTCGAATATTCACACGCCTAAAAGAAATAAACTCACAACGGAAAGGGCCGGCAAAATATGTTTCATAGCACATAATTGGAAACTCCTAAACCAAAACACGCATCTAAGTCAACAGACAACGCCTGAAGATTTACCCGATGAAGAATGTGCCGACGATGTGGAATTCGATTTTGTCAACGAAACATGTGATGAACCACTGAGCTATTTCAGACCAGAATTAGACGAAGATCCATTGTCTGTGGATTAATTAAGAATTTAATTAGTTAATTTTACTTAATGTATAAATTATAAACAAAACGCTGTGATTACCAATGACTGATTATTATTAAGATTTAGAAATATAAGTATTAACAAGAGCTGTGATTTTAAAATGATTATAAAAACTACTAAGTCGTTACTCGGTGATTTACTGATTATGTAAGGATTACTGAAACAAGTGCTTTAAAGAATTAAAATAATGTTATTTTTGTTGATTATTTGTAGTTTTGATAGAGATTTACACTTTGTTATTTCCGTATTATATACTTATACTCGTTGTTTTTGTTTTGTGATTTTGCATGAAAAACAAGTACAACATTAAAATAAATTATTCGAATTTATGCCTTTTATTCAATACACATCGATCATCAATTCTTATCTTAATATTAATGTGTTATTTCTTATATTCACTATCGTGTGCGGCAACATGGGCAATATTGCCGGTAAAATACCGGGAATATAGCCAAAATGCTGGCATTATTGGCAATTTTACCCAAAACAATATTTTATTGGATATAATGTAGATTATGGCCCGTAAATGCTAATTTTAAGTGTTGTACATAGTTTCCATACTTAATTTGACTTATAATTAAGCAATATTCCCAAATATTCCCACTTTGAGCAATATTGCCGGCAACGGCACATCTCTAGGTGTATTATACAGTTAAAGTGACGTTGGTGTGCTGTTATTAAATAAAAGTAAACAATACTTCCCCTGAATTATCCGTATAAATCCGTAGTTACAACGTCAGCTGTTGTTTTTAGGTTACCGGTAACGTTAGATTACCGAAAACTTTATTAATTATCAGGATAACAATATTCCTGACTATGTACGCATTTATATTTTTATAATACGTTTACACAAATAATTACACCATAATATAACTCATTTACTAATTAAATTAATTTTTAAAATACGGAACAAAATTTTGACATGTCAAAATTTTGTTCTTTTAAAAAGACAAAATCAACTAGGCATGTTGATTTGAAATCGATTAATCAAAAAATCGATTATTTAGAGTAATATAATCGATTTTTCAGATCGATTTTGAACCCTACATCGATTCAATGAATCGATTCATAAACCTCCCGAATCGGACCGATTAATTCAAAGAACTAGCGATAATATTCCTCAACTGGCTGCGGTATTTACTTTTTTAATTTTTTGCTGTTGTCGGACGCAAAAGCAACTAGTAGTACATGGTCAATAATTTGAACCTATCATAGAGTAAATATTTATGAACGCTTCCAAGGTGGCGTTACTTGCGTTAAAAAAAAATCATTTTATTTTTCTATCAGGGTGTCTCGTGTTCTTGTGAGTGAGTTTATTTATCAAAAATATACTGCGGATAAATATTGTTTTTACTGTAAAAAATTATAGTAATAAAGTAAATAGTATCGTGTTCATATAGCATTGACTTTAATTTGAAAAATAGTAAGTGATTAGATTGATTGGAACCGATTTATAGAGAAATGTGTGTTTGCGTTGCAGTTTGCATTTTTGTCAAAGTATTGTTATTCTTTTTAGCCTAAAATGTCAACTAAAAGTGATACATGTTATCACTTTGTAAAAAAAGGATCAAGTGGCGTATGCAAGTATTGTCACGTCGAAGTCAAAACATGCGGAAATACAACAAACTTACGCAACCATTTATTACGAAGACATCCATCTATTAAGTCCGTAAGTCAACGAAAACTGGTGGTGGCAAGTGATGGTATTGGTAACGACAAAAAGAAAACTGGAGTGTGTACCCTTACCTTTTCCTTACAATATAACATTATGCCTTTTTTATTAATGCATGCTTGTTTGAAAATGGTGTATTCTTGCATTTTTTATCATTTCATTGTATTTATTTTGTAATTTGAAATAATAATAGAATACAAAAATATAATCCTTTTCAGACAAATGACGATATTGCTACTACGTCGACATCAAAGGAAAAAATTGGCATAAATGATGCTTTGAGTTTGACCAGCTCAAAAGAGTACTATGATTCCGACTTAGAAAGTATAGCGTCATCATCAGTATCACTGAAAAAATCAAAACTTAATCAGCTAACTATGGATTCATGTGTTGATAATATTAAAGCATTTAGTGGTGAGATTTTTCATTATCTACGTAATGAATTACTTACTTATTTGATTATGGTCATGGTATATTTATGAGCAGTGATAATGTATAGCTTTAATTTTTTTCCCCCCAGTAAACGGAAAGAAGTATGGACAACTAAGTAATGCTATCATGTTAATAATTTGCAAGGATACGTTGCCATTAAATACAGTTGAAAAAGAAGGTTTCAAATACTTAATGAAAACAGCAGTGCCTTTATATAAGCTTCCTTCACGGCAGACAATTACACAAATGATAGATGACAAATATGATGTTCTTTCTTTGCAATTCAGAGAAAAGCTTTCAGAAGTAGAGTCAATATGTTTAACTACGGATATCTGGACAGATACACAATACTAGAAGCTACATGGGTTTAACTGGACATTTTATACATGAATGTGAACTAATTAGTATAAATTTTGGTGTGTCCCATTTAACTGAGCCCCATAATTCTGATTATTTATGTCAAATATTACTAACAATGACTGAAAAATAGGGTATAACTCCAGAAAAAGTTGCAGCAGTTGTTACTGATAATGGTGCGAATATCGTCAAGGCCGTAATAATTGCATTTGGCAAACAAAAACACTTTTGGTGTTTCGCCCACACTTTGAATTTAGTAGCTCATAAACCTTTTGAAGAAAAAGCTGGTATTGAAAGTGCCAAACAGTTACTAAATACTGTAAAGGATATAACTAGATACTGTAAACAAAATGTAAATGTAGCTGATGCTCTTCGTAAAGCGCAAAATGATATAACAGTACCACTCAAATTGATTCAGCCAGTTTGCACGCGATGGAATTCAATTTACTATCAGCTAGTTCGGTTTGTAAAGTTATCGGAGCTACTTGCCCCGATATTACTCAATTACCCGAAAGCTCCACCTATGTTAACAGCTAGTCAACTAGATGGTATCAGAGATCTTATAAATATTTTAAAACCTATGGAAGCTGTGACAAAAGAAATATCCGTATAGAAAGTAACGTCAAGCAAAATTATACCAATAGTTTCCTGTCTTTTGAAAACATGTAGTACAATGAAGACGGAAACAGATGTCGGTGCTGCAACCAAAAATTTAATATTGGAAGAATTTGAACAGAGATTTGGTACAGTGGAACAAGTACATATGTTAGCTATCACCACACTACTGGATCCAAGATTCAAGAAAATTCATTTTTCTGACAGAATAGCATGCTCTAGAGCTATTGATAAAATTAATAGTGATTGTAGCTTAAAAAAAACAATTGGAGAATAAATTAAGTAATGAAGATACAGAAAATAACTTGGGATGCCAGCTGAAGGATGCAAAAGAATCTAATATTTGGGAATTCCATAACATACCTAGACCTAGGCAACCCGCGGATCGCTCGCTTCTACGCACACACGCACGACGCTTACATGCACGTGATAGCATACCCTTATGTATTAAATATGACGATATCTGACTGTTTAATAACTATTGACCAAATTAATAACGATATAATGTAGCAACGTCTGCTGTCAAATGTGGAATAACATTGACGTATGGCGACGTTGCATTTCAATGATAGCATACCCTTAAGTATCAAATATAACAATATCTGACTGTTTAATAACTATTGACCAAATTAATAACGATATAATGTAGCAACGTCGGCTGTCAAATGTGAAATAACATTGACGTATGGCGACGTTGCATTTCAAGAATATTGCTAAATTAATAATCATCGTAAATTAATATCTTGAGAACAGAAAGGTTCTAATTTCAAATAAACCTAATATACATTTTCCTAGAGATATTTCATAGCCCGATGTATTTAAAAGAAATAGATTTCATTGTGGCCTAAAAGGCTTGGTTTCCGAACGAAAGATAGTTGTTATATTTGAATAATCAAGTTAAATGTTTATTTACTATAATATATTGCTAATAAATTAATTAGTAATAATTAAGTGATATTTATAATGTTTGCTAGATTTTATCTTGCAATTTCAATATATCAAGTTGTTTCAATCAATTCTCTGAACTATCAGTTGATGTTCATATTTTATCCGATTAAACACAAAGATTTCAAATAAATACATATTATATTAGTAAATTATCTAATTAAGTTTTAAAATAAGTCCCTTGCATAAGATTTGTTAATTATTATATATGTTATTAGATATTAAGCTATAATGTATGACCATTTGCCATTGGCGGCCATCTTTGATGTACTGAGTGTGATTTCACTTGTATAAAAATAGATGTTGCCGCCAATTTGGGGGCTTTATGCTGCAAGTGTTCTAAGGGTTAAGACATACCCTGAGTGGTATATTGTGTGTGCCATGTGTATAGTATTACGTTTGTAAGTGACATAGTAATGGAAATACCAAATGTGTGAAGCTGGAACCTTTTTGGATTACCCTAAGGTCCTACAATGTTAATGTAAGTTATTTGATATTACACTATGAATATTACTGATAACTATGTGCTAGAACTATGTTTTATAATATGGCTTATATTGCTTATTGTTTATCTAAACTGATAAATTGCTATAACTTGAGAATGGTTCAGGACAACGTATAATTGTCCTGGCATAATACTTTAAAGATGTTACCGTGGAGTTTCTTGTCTTAAAATAATAATGGAACCAAACCTAAATATTTGCGCTGGGTGTCGGAAGGAAATAAAAAATCTGGAATTTTTGGATTGTTGCGGATGCAAGTCGAGATTTGACATTTTTTGTGTGAACATACCAAATAGTAAATTCAACTAATGGACCTTGATTCCAAACAGCTAAAGACCGACAATACTGAAACACCTGCGCGCCCGGCTAATAATACTGGGAACCTCCGTCGCTCACCCGGTCGGAAACAAACATCAAGCCCCAAAACTATACCTATAACTCTTGGCTCTCAAAACACTCCACCTGATGAGATGAATGTGACCTTAAGGAAGAAAAGTAGTCAGTCTATGTCTACCTCAAATATTCAGAAACAATGCTTAAACGAAAATAATCTTAGAGATATAATTAAGGAAGAATTGGCCGCAGCTTTAAAGTCATCTTTTAACCCGGCGTCATGGGGGCTGGGTCAAAATTACCCGCGCTTTTGTAGTTCACTTATAATTTTAAAACGACGCACCCGACATTGACGCTCTTCTCAGTAGCTGGAGTCATTGAGTCCCTCTACACGTTTTTGCCGCGAAATCAGTCTGGCGGGGACCGCGTTGGGAGTTACAAGTGTTGTCTTGGAAAAAAGGTAAATATGACCCATGCCTGTATTCAGTGTAACTATTTTATGCCATTTTATCAATCAATGTTTAAATGATTTATTGTTGTTTACGATGCTTTTTATTTGTGTTACTACATCGTTTTGTGGTTTTGACGTTTTTTTTTATTTTTTCGCTAGGTAGTACGATTATAAATGGACCGCGAAGAACTGAAAAGATGTCGTGTTACATATTACAACATAACAAATTGTGGAGTTGATGTTGCTGATGAGTTGTGCGCTTCGTATGACGTATGTCGTAACTCAAAGAAGTGGCCACTGACAATTTTTTATGCCGTGTTGAACATGGCGGCAATTAACGGACTTATAATACATCGCATAAATAATGAGTCAAACCTAAAGCGACGCCGTTATTTGAAAAATCTTGGCCTTGCTCTTGTCAGTGAGCACTTGAAAGTCCGCCGGAATGTTCTAAGTTTGCCACGAGAACTTGGCCAATTTTCAGGCGAACCTATAGAGGAGCCCCCAACAAAAAAAACAAATGCTCGTAAGAGGTGTCAGGTGTGTCCTGCAAGCATAGATCGCAAAACTACACACGTATGTGAGGGATGCAACAAGCATATTTGTCCGCAACATATTAGTGCCTTTCTGCGCCAATTGTATTAATAATGATGAGTCTAATTAGCTTTTTTTATTTTTTTATATAAGAACATTTATAAAAGTGCCATTAGAAAACCAAAAACTGGTTAATATTCACTTTATGTTAAGTTTAGCTAAAGGAAGCCAAATTTGTTGATTTTTAGTGCATAGTTTTTAAAACGTTGTTCTAATAATAAAGTTTTCTATTTTCATTATATTTATAGTTTTTTATTATCCTTATAACAGTAAATTATTGAAGGCAACAAAAAATATTAATTTTCTCAAATACATACAGAAATATTCACATTCATTATCCGGGTAATGATGACCCAGCCCCCACGTCCATGTAACAATTTTCCACCCCCATGACGCCGGGTTAAATAATTACTTACTGAGCAATTGAAAAATATACAGGGAGAAATATCTGAGTTCAAAGTCTCGCTTGGGTTTTTCAATGAGCACTTCGAAGAATTCAAGAAACGCTTTGATGAAAAGGACACCCTAATAAACCAACTGCGCAACGATAATGAAACCCTCCAGCAGAATGTTAGTGAACTTACTACACGACTATGTATCGTTGAACAAAACATGCGCGAAAACAACGTGGAAATTAATGGTCTGCCTGAGGATAAGTCTGAAAACCTAGTGAAAACGCTGCAAACGATCGCGAAGGTGACTAGCTGTGACATTAGCGACAGTGACGTTATGCAAATTACAAGAGTAGCCAAACTAAATAAGGAAAGTAACCGTCCACGCACTGTGATCGCTAAGCTCCGCTCCCCTCGCCAGCGTGACAATCTTCTGGCTGCTGTAGGAGACTTCAACAAAAAACAACCCTCCGACAAATTGAGCTCGCATCACTTAGGCATAGCTGGTAACCGAGTGCCTATCTTTGTTAGCGAGCATTTATGCCCTACCGGCAAACAACTGCATGCGGCAACACGGAAATTGGCTAAGGAGTTGTCATACAATGTGGATCTGGACTTACGACAATAAATTAAAACGAGCACAGTACTAGTCCATAGAAACATTTTAAAACACGAAAATTTGTAGTTAATGGAAAATTTAAAAATTGCAATTTTCAAACAAAATAAATAGCAGAATCGACTGCATAAAAACTTAACACGCTTTATCTTCGAAAAGTCACTGACCTTTGCGCGGCGTAGTGGAGGGGTGCAGCGGGCGGCGGCGGTGCGGGACGTAAATCATCAATAGTCAAATTTTTAAATCAAAGTGTCCACCATTGTTCATTATGCACAAGCGACATCGTCTTATTAATTTTTCACGGACTCGTCTTAACAAGTTAAAGAACAGATGGGATCTGTTCTTTTAAGTTTGTCGAAGGCATTAATTATTCTTATTTTTAAATCATCCACAGTGTTCACTTCTCGAGCATACTCTCCCGATATGTACGCAATGCCAAAGCCGCATTTTGGTGACATTCTCCGTACATAAGTACAATGTCAGTGTACTCGGTAGCTTTGTACCTTATTTGAGGCATAATTAAACTAAAAAACTCACAAACCTAACCTAAATCACAAAACTAACTAATAATTAATGCCTAATTAACTAACTAATATTACACTAACACTTAACAATATCTCACAATAACCTATGCACTAATCCAACTATCATAAATCGTCTTTAATCACAATTAGAACTAAAATCTTTCTTAGAATCACAACAATGGCGCGCGGCTCGTCTTGCGATAACAAATGTATGCGTGTGCGCTCACCAAAGGGCGCCGCTATGCACTGATTGACGTGCGAGTCAATAACGGTCTTTTTGCCGAAAAATTTCCGCTCAAACACACACTCGCAATTTTCTATGCACCACAATGCATTTTTTGCGTAAGTAATATTTCTTTTTCTTTCTAATTGTAGTATTTTGTGGGAGTGGGCGGGGCGCGTAAGAGTGTAATGGTATGACACCTTTCTCTGTCTTTCAAGCATATTGAGACGTAGAGAATAGAATCGTACGTTTTTGCACAGGTTCTTGACCTTACAATGTTTACCTATTATTACGGACTCAGATCTACATCATGTTGTAAAATAAGAAAATGAAAAATAATTTCCTGTGGCTAAAGTATTCATTGGATTTGATTGATTTTTTGTATACGGGTAAAGAACATGACACTCTTTACGTGGGTTAAAGAAATGTCAATCGTCCTGCTCCACTTTGTATAACTTTGTCTGGATACGTAATGGACGAATTCTTGTACGGAAAGATATTTATTTGTTCTTCGCGTTATTTGTATTCGCAATGCTTGATATTTACTATCAAAATGTTCGTGGAATGAGAACTAAAACTGAAGATATCTATAAAAATATGTTGCTTACTAGCTATGATGTAATAGCATTTACTGAATTTGGCTAAACCCTAATGTAACTAATGGAGAGTTCATTGACCCGCGGTACGTAGTATATCGTAGAGATAGATTAAGTTCTAAGGTATCCAAAAAAGATGGGGGAGGGGTTATGGTTGCTGTTACTAATAAAATTAAATCTGTACGAATGAAAAACTGGGAAAGTGATTTGGAAGATTTATGGCTGTCTGTTGAGTTAACTGTTAACAATAATGCTAAAAAAATTGCAATATGTGTCATCTATATGCCCCCATCAGTAAAACTGGACTCTCTACAGTGCTTCCTAAATAATGTGAATAACGTGCTCAATAATGTTGATGATGTTGTGATTCTTGGGGATTTTAACTTGGGTTATATCGAGTGGAACAGGAGAGATGATGACCTACATCTTTCACCATCAAATTATGAAAACGCACTGGGTTACTCATTTGTAGACTTTTTGTCAGTTAATGAACTCCACCAATTTAATACCATCCATAATGCAGACACCAGATTTTTAGATCTAGTACTAAGTAATATATCAGATGCTACAGTCACTGAGCCTAATGACCTGCTTAGTAAACTGGACTCCCATCATCTAAACTTGCTTATCTCAATTCCTCTGTCAAACTTAGAACTTTTTTAAAGCAGACTATGAAAAAATCAAAATTTACCTTAGAAGTATACCTTAGAATTGGCACGATGCCTTCCATAACCGTGTTGATGTGAATGAGAGGGTTGACGCCTTCTACAGTGTGCTACAGAGCACTATTGATAATTTTGTACCCACATATACTAAGAAAAAGTCTAAATATCCGTCTTGGTATACTGCCTCACTTATTATTATAAAAACCCTAAAGCTTTCTGGCGATTCATAAAAGATAAACGTCCTGGGGAATCTTGCATACCTGCTGACATGTATATGAATGATAGGGTCGCTAGTAGTGGTCCTGAAATTGCTAACCTTTTTGCAGATCAATTTGTGTCTGTTTTCAGTCATAATCCAGTTACTACTAACAATATTTCCAATGGATTTTCAGGTATTGACTCTGTCATAAGTACTATTAAGTTTACGGAAATGCAAATTTTTAACAAGCTCAAACACATAGATGCTTCCAAAGGGCCTGGGCCTGATTCCATACCACCTTTGTTTAAAAAACGCTGCGACAATGAACTTGCTCTACCGTTGCGGTTAATTTTTAATTCTTCTCTTGCCGAAGGAATCTTCCCTGAAGTATGGAAAAGCGCAAGAATCGTCCCGATTTTCAAGAAAGGAGATCCTGCCAATGTTAAAAATTACCGCCCTATTTCAATATTATCATGTTTTTCAAAGATCTTTGAGTCTCTTGTCTGTCCAACAATTACTCACCACATTGATAAAATTATTTCACAAAGTCAGCATGGTTTTAAAGCTGGTCGCAGCGTAGAAACAAACCTTGTCGAGTTTGTTTCTGATGTAACCCTAGCTCTTGACAAAAGATTAGAAGTAGATGCCGTGTACACGGACTTCAGCAGTACGTTTGATAAAGTTGACCATTCTCTGCTACTGTCAAAGTTAGAATATAATGGTATACATGGCTCTTTATTAAACTGGTTTTCATCTTATTTATCCCGTAGATCACAAATTCTTGTCGTTAATGGTTATGAATCTTACCCTTACTATGCTGACTCAGGAGTTCCTCAGGGTTCTCACCTTGCACCAGTTTTATTCTCACTATTAATTAATGAGATAACTGATCAAATCCTCTACTGTAAATACCTAATGTTTGCCGATGATCTTAAAATTTATAAAATTATCACGTCAGATGAAGATGCTTCCCTAATTCAGGAGGATTTGGATAGAATTGAGCACTGGTGCAACCTGAATCACATGAAGCTTAACGTACAAAAATGTAGCCACATACGATTTTCTAGGAAAAAGCAATCCAATGCTGTCTCATTCAAAATAAAAGGAGAATTATTAGAAACCGTTAATGAGGTCCGCGGTCTTGGCGTCATCATGGACAGTAAACTTAATTTCAGAAACCATATCGATAACATTGTTATGAAATCAGCGCGGTTGCTAGGATTTCTTAAGAGAAGTACTAAAGGATTTAAGCTGGTAAGAACTAAACCTGTACTTTTTAACGCCTTAGTTCGTAGCCACCTAGAACTTGCCAGCGTGGTATGGAACCCCCACTATGCAGTACATTCACAGAGAGTCGAAAGCATCCAGAGGGCCTTTACAAAACATCTAGCGTATACTTTCAGTGAAATATCTCCCCGGTGTCCATATAAACAACGTCTTCAATCGTTTAAAATGAATAGTCTGCACGACCGTCGACTGATGCAAGATCTCATGTTCTTGTACAAATTAGTAAATAATAAATTGGACTGCAGTAAGCTAGTTGAGCGTATTGGTCTAAAAGTACCTTACAATATGCCTAGATATACTATGACCAACCTGTTCAATACTCAAGGATCTAACACAAATATTGGGGTAAACTCGCCACTTAACAGACTCTGTAGACAGATGAATTCTTTTATTAAATCCTCACCTGATGTTGACATTTACCATGACTCCACAAGAATCTTTAAAACCCAATTATTGGATTCCTGAAAATCGCAACACGATGTTTTATTATGTTAGTAAGAATGATTCCTTTGTTTGGTTTTATTTTAATTTTACGACGAGAGATTTAAAAAAATCGAAAATAGCAACATAAATGCTACCTCTAAAACCCAAAAATGAATACTACTCTTAAACTTATGGCGTGGAACTCAAATGGGTTACAAAAACATCGGAATGAGTTGCAAGTTGTACTAGAAATTGAAAAAATTGATGTTTGTCTTATATCAGAAACACACTTCACAAAACAATGTCACATTAAATTCAAAGGATACAAAGTATTCCATGCGCTACACCCAGACAATACTGCAAGAGGAGGAAGTGCCGTTATTGTTAAAGATAACTTGCAACACTATGAAATATTAAAATGTGAAGAGAAAGACATCCAAGCAGTGGCAATTTGTCTTCAAGCCAAAAAATACCCCTTAACCGTGTGTGCCATCTACTGTCCACCACGGTACATGATAAAAAAAGATCGGTATTCGTCTTTTCTAGCCCGCCTTGGTAATAGATTTATCTTAGGAGGTGACTTCAATGCTAAAAATACGTATTGGGGTTCCAGACTAACTACTACTAAAGGCAAAGAACTACTGAGTGCCATAAAAGAGCTAAAATGTGACGTGATATCAACTGGAAAGCCCACTTATTGGCCAACACATCCAAATAAAATCCCAGACTTAATAGATTTTTTCGTAACCAAAGACCTATCAAATAACTATATAGAAACGGAACAAAGCTATGACTTGAACTCGGATCACTCTGCAATTTACTTAAAAATTAGCGAGAGTATTCTGTATAAAGAAAATAGTCTCACTCTTGTTAATAAGTTTACGGACTGGGAGAGCTTTAAGGCCAGATTGAATGATCAAATAGACCTTAAAGTTCCATTAAAAACTCCAGAACATCTAAACATCGAAGTTGAGAAGTTTATTATTCACATCCAACAAGCAGCGTGGGAAAATACACCTGACTTCAACAAAAGAACGAAGGGAAACGTCTTCCCTTTCAGAATCAAGCAGCTGATTATGGAAAAAAGAAGGCAAAGAAAAATGTGGCATCAATCTAGGTGTCCTGATGACAAAAGAGTACTAAACAAACTTACAAAAAAACTAAGAAGACTAATCCAGGACTACAAAGACGACTCAACCAAAACCTACCTGCAGAAACTAAGTAACGACCAAAGGACCAACTACTCCCTTTGGAAGGCTACTAAGCATCTAAAGAGGCCGATAGCCCAAATCCCTCCCATCAAGTGTGAAAACGGACAACGGGCACGAACAAATGAGCAAAAAGCTATGAGGTTTGCAGAGCACCTAGAAAACATCTTTCAACCTAACGAGGGGGAAACCATTGAAGACCACACTCTGGTTAATATAGTGATGCCAGATCAAATAGATGTCATAAAACTAGTAACACCGAGAGAAGTTGCAAGAGAAATAAAGCAGAAAATAAGCACAAGGAAAGCCCCAGGTTACGATTTAATAACAGGGGAAATCCTTCATAACTTACCAAGAAAGGGTCTGGTTAAGTTAACGACCCTTATTAATGCCGCTTTGAGGCTTAAATATGTACCAGAGTTATGGAAAGTTGCCGAAGTAATAATGATAGCAAAGCCTGGGAAACCGGCTCACGAAACAACATCATACAGACCGATTTCCCTGCTACCAATGATGTCAAAGCTGTTTGAAAAGCTACTACTCAAACGCCTTAAACCTATCATCGATAACAGGAACATTATACCTGTACCTCTACCATGAGTTTACGCAGCCAAAAATCGCTAGCGTCTCCGTAAATTATTTGTATGAAATATTGTACAGCGCCCCTAGCGGTCACAGAAAGAATTAAAATTGGTACCATGAGCACTATAGAGTTCGATAGGTTAAAAACCTCACGTAATCTATGCGATAGTCACTAACGTATTTCAGCTGTCGCCATATAAAACGGTACCATGAGTCACTTATTCGACAGAAGCTATCGAACAGTACGCTTACGATAGTAGTTACGTAGCTCACTATCATTTTGACGTGTGAAACATATGTTTACATTAAAATTATATACGTTTTTGAGTCTAATAAAGTCAAAATAATGTCTGCAAGAGCTTATTTAGCATGGAATATGTTAGTGGCCGCTGAATTTGAAGACCAACGACGTGAACAACGTGAATTTCAAGCAAAAATGAGAATTCAAGTTGGATACCAGTTGGAAAATATAAGTGAAAGAAAGTTTGTTAAACTTTACAGACTCTCTAAAGAAGCGTTTGAAGACTTGTGCTTATTATTGAATAATGTTACCGATTTGAAGTCAACACAACGAGTTTCATTAGAACAAAAGGTAAGTTCTTATGGTATGCAGCTATCTCAAAACAAAACACTATAATTTTAATTTTGTGTGAATTTTCGTACTTACAGGTTTTATGTGCTTTGTTATTTTTTGCCAATGGTGACTATCAAAGAGTTGTTGGAGAAGCAAATCATTTATCTCAAGAAGCAACTAGTGTATACATAGAAGAAGTCACTACAGCACTGAATCATCCTACAGTTTTGAACAAATATATAAAGTTTCCAACAACAAGACAAGAAAGGAATATTATAAAGCAAAGGTAATGTTTAAAGATATTATTCGTAATAATTAATGAATTATTAGAAGTAACTTCAACTTATATATTTACCATTTTTTTTCAGATTTTACAGTAAATACAAAATCCCTGGGATTATAGGATGTGTAGATGGTAGCCACTTTAAAATATTTACTCCAATCAAAGAGGACGAACACCTATATTTCTGCAGAAAACATTATCACTCATTGAATGTTCAAATGGTAAATATATTATAATGACTATTTGTTTTGATAACAATTGTAAATAAGTATTCCTAGGTACATAAAAATATTTTTTATTGTAGATATGCGACTCTGACTGTAAAATTTTGTCCTTAAATCCAAAATTTGGAGGAGCGGCCCATGATGCATTTATTTGGCAAAACAGTAATGTTAATGACTTCATGCAGCATTTACATAGAAATAATGAGATTGTGTGGCTTTTGGGTAAGTTGATATATCTATTTATGTAATAGAACATTTATATGATAATGGGTAATTGATTTTCCTACTTTAAGGTGATTCCGGTTACCCTCAGAGGCCATGGTTGATGACACCATACTCAGATCCAGTGCCCAATTCTGTAGAGGATAATTTCAATAAAGCTCATATATCAGCCCGTGTCGTTATTGAGAATACTTTCGGCAGGCTAAAAAATCGTTGGCGTTGTTTAAGTAAAGACAGGACATTGCATTACAGGCCAGAGAAATGTGCACAAATTATTACAGCATGTTGTGTCTTGCATAACATTGCTATAAAATATAGTGTTCCTGACCCAGATGGGGTTTCCCTTGAAACTGGAGGTAATTTCTCAAATATATCTTAAAAGTTTTCAAATAATTAATTCTGTGTACCTTCATAATTATGTTGTATAGACATTATCATAACCCTCCTTTTTGTAAAATTTTTTTGTAAATAAGACTGTTCCTGAAACTGATTCAAAATTATTTTCTTTACAGCTCACGAGCAAATGGAAGTATTGCAGGAAAATGAAACTTCTAGCGATTTACTAATGGGCAGGGCATTACGTGATCAGCTAGCTAGGAGGCTTTCTGTGATGAATATTAACTTAAATTCTAATTAAAGATGTTTTAGTAACCAACCTTTTGATTTATTTCGTTGCTTTAATCTTTTAACAAATAAAATACACTTTTAAATATTTCTTAAAAAATATATTGAAATTACAGGTAGAATTTAAATTATTAACGATAAAAATAAAAATTATAACTAATCAGTCAGCATTTTAAATTTAATAACTAAAATATTATAAAATAAGGCACATAACAACTATACACAGTTGACATAAAAACAAATAACTAACTAACTAGCTAGTACACTAACTTTCAATTTTTCTATAAACATTGCATCTGGCTCAGACTGCACCAATTGTGTAGTCTAATTATTTTTGAAATATATCAACTATTCTATTTCCCAAACCGATAAATTGAGAAAATAGATCCAACCACCGCTCTTGTTGGTGCAGTTCTCTCTCCCTTAATCTCAACCGTTCCTCCTCACATTTCTGTTGGAAAATCCGCCACTCACTGTCAGATTTAACAAACGCCTGTCTTGCCAATTCTGACTGCGTCTGAGTCCGAGTTCTCCTGCGGCTAGGCGATGGCATGGTTTGAAGCAAACGGCGCCTTCGCCGTGGAGTTGCAGGCAGAGGCATCGGTATTTGAGGCGCTTCTTGGATGGGCGGCGTATCTTCGACATTAGAAACCTGAACTTCAATCATTTGTGATGACTGCGCACTTCTGGTACTACTGGGCATGGGTGGTGGCGGCTCTATCTCATCCTCAGGCAGTTGGGCCTGTTGAGCACTGGCACTGGTCCCTGCTAGACTCCACATAGCAAAAGCTGAAATGAAACAGAATACTACAGGAACACTGTTTACAATTTAAAAAAAACTGACTACTTTGTTGGTGGTTGCGAATTCGACTGTCAAGTGTCAATCATGAGATATCGGGTTCAATTCCCAGGGCAGTGTTGTTAGGATTTCTATAACTCCCGTTTGCATTTCAGTTTTTGATGCTTTCTCAGTAAATATCAATATGATCGCCCCCGTGGCATCTATTAACATGTTGATATGTGGGTGGAACACACCTTGGCCTAGCTCTTCATGGAAATATGGCCCTTGTGTTAATATATTTTTAAAGTGTTATGTGGAGTAAATAATTCTTGAAACTTACTGTTATCTGTAGCTTCTACAACTTCAGAGTGCACCTGTATTGATGCTGAAATTGGCTGAATGTCCTCCTGTAATTTTTATAATGTAATAATTATAATTATTAACAATGATTTTATTCATGTGAGTAGCTGGACCTACTAAATGAAGATGTAAATACACATACATATTGTATTATTCAGGTTTTAATAATTCTAACATAGTATCAAAACAAAATATAATAACTACTAGCTGTGCCCTGCGGTTCCACCCGCATAAGTCTCGGTTCCTTGGGAATATCGGAATAAAAGGTATCCCATTTCCTTCTCCAAGCCATGGTCTACGATGGATAACTCACTTTGGCATTTATAATATTAGTTAGGATTAGGATAATGCAGATCAATAAATTAATATAAAATTTAAATTTAAGAAAATAGATAACCTGAGACAAGCCAACTTCATAAATTTCAGGTATTCCAGTAGCTGCTTGAGAGCCTATAATATTGAGTACTCTTTCCTCCAAATCAGTTAATTTAACTCTACTAGCAGGACCACCACCAGTTCCAGTAGCATCTCTGTGTATGCGAGCGGATTTCTTTTTCGTATTATTTTTCATATCACTCCACACCTGCACACCAAGCATAGACCATCACCAAAGTTGCATATGCCAATTGAATTGCATGAAATAAAAAAAAATAGAATATAAACACTACAAAACAAAAATAAAATTATGGTGAGAAAGAATACCAAGCCTCATCATTATATTGGCGATACCTTTGCGTTATACACACCTTTCTCCATTTTTCAGATGATTTTGTATCGCCCGTTGAATCGGCATTTAACATTTCTGTTAATTGAGCCCAACGTTGAATATTGATCATTCTTCCTTGCGGACCTTCTGTAGGTTTGCTAAGATCACCATTCCTGAAAAATATGCATTTTTTACCTACTTTAAGATATGTTTTAGACATTTTACCTATACTATATTATAATATTATTTCTATTTTAAGTACTAGCAAGATGTGCCTTTAACCCTTTCGCTGCCCAGCACCCAGCATAATACAATTTAGTCAAATTATATTCATAATCTCTTTTTTGTTTATAAGTTGCATTCCTCACGTCTTTAGTATTTTTAGACACTTGAACTTGCCTGATTTATTACACTTTCAAAGTTTCAAGTGGCTTGGCATAGCTGCATATCTGCGTTGAGGGGCAACTATTTGGGAATTTTGTAACTTTACGTTTTAAAATAATTTAATAAAAAGTAGAAACATACCTTTCCATGAACTCCACCAACAATTGAAACTGTGACACACTGGTCCTCATTGTATTAAATAATTTGTATTTAGTAATCTATTGTTGTAAACTTTCAAAACAAACCGCACAACGCACACGCAGCTCTGTGACACAACGTCAACAAACAAAATTACAAATTGAATACACGACAGTGACATATTATAAGGAACAAAAATTTAAAAACCACTTAATACCATAAGTAGTCCTCTAACCGTCATATTTTCTATTTAGTCGGTTTATTTTGTGATATTGACTGCCTTTACATTTTTAGCATAGCGATAACACTTCATTTTGAGCTTACGAGCCGTTCTCTCTTCTTATAAGTGAGAAAGAAAGAAACAAAACATAAGTAGTGAAGCATAGACGAAAGTATTCTAAAGAGTAGAGTGAAGTTAGCTAGACGACACTATCTATCGAGCTTACCTTAGCGCCGGTGTAAGACTCCGTAGATCTCATGGTGCAAGCATTATCGAAATCTATTTGATCCACGTTAGCACGCTAGCGAGCTCAACGCTAGCGAGTAATTTGACGATGACATCTCATGGTAAATGCTACCTCTAAAACCCAAAAATGAATACTACTCTTAAACTTATGGCGTGGAACTCAAATGGGTTACAAAAACATCGGAATGAGTTGCAAGTTGTACTAGAAATTGAAAAAATTGATGTTTGTCTTATATCAGAAACACACTTCACAAAACAATGTCACATTAAATTCAAAGGATACAAAGTATTCCATGCGCTACACCCAGACAATACTGCAAGAGGAGGAAGTGCCGTTATTGTTAAAGATAACTTGCAACACTATGAAATATTAAAATGTGAAGAGAAAGACATCCAAGCAGTGGCAATTTGTCTTCAAGCCAAAAAATACCCCTTAACCGTGTGTGCCATCTACTGTCCACCACGGTACATGATAAAAAAAGATCGGTATTCGTCTTTTCTAGCCCGCCTTGGTAATAGATTTATCTTAGGAGGTGACTTCAATGCTAAAAATACGTATTGGGGTTCCAGACTAACTACTACTAAAGGCAAAGAACTACTGAGTGCCATAAAAGAGCTAAAATGTGACGTGATATCAACTGGAAAGCCCACTTATTGGCCAACAGATCCAAATAAAATCCCAGACTTAATAGATTTTTTCGTAACCAAAGACCTATCAAATAACTATATAGAAACGGAACAAAGCTATGACTTGAACTCGGATCACTCTGCAATTTACTTAAAAATTAGCGAGAGTATTCTGTATAAAGAAAATAGTCTCACTCTTGTTAATAAGTTTACGGACTGGGAGAGCTTTAAGGCCAGATTGAATGATCAAATAGACCTTAAAGTTCCATTAAAAACTCCAGAACATCTAAACATCGAAGTTGAGAAGTTTATTATTCACATCCAACAAGCAGCGTGGGAAAATACACCTGACTTCAACAAAAGAACGAAGGGAAACGTCTTCCCTTTCAGAATCAAGCAGCTGATTATGGAAAAAAGAAGGCAAAGAAAAATGTGGCATCAATCTAGGTGTCCTGATGACAAAAGAGTACTAAACAAACTTACAAAAAAACTAAGAAGACTAATCCAGGACTACAAAGACGACTCAACCAAAACCTACCTGCAGAAACTAAGTAACGACCAAAGGACCAACTACTCCCTTTGGAAGGCTACTAAGCATCTAAAGAGGCCGATAGCCCAAATCCCTCCCATCAAGTGTGAAAACGGACAACGGGCACGAACAAATGAGCAAAAAGCTATGAGGTTTGCAGAGCACCTAGAAAACATCTTTCAACCTAACGAGGGGGAAACCATTGAAGACCACACTCTGGTTAATATAGTGATGCCAGATCAAATAGATGTCATAAAACTAGTAACACCGAGAGAAGTTGCAAGAGAAATAAAGCAGAAAATAAGCACAAGGAAAGCCCCAGGTTACGATTTAATAACAGGGGAAATCCTTCATAACTTACCAAGAAAGGGTCTGGTTAAGTTAACGACCCTTATTAATGCCGCTTTGAGGCTTAAATATGTACCAGAGTTATGGAAAGTTGCCGAAGTAATAATGATAGCAAAGCCTGGGAAACCGGCTCACGAAACAACATCATACAGACCGATTTCCCTGCTACCAATGATGTCAAAGCTGTTTGAAAAGCTACTACTCAAACGCCTTAAACCTATCATCGATAACAGGAACATTATACCTGAGCACCAGTTTGGTTTTCGAGAAAAACACTCAACAATCGATCAAGTGCACAGAATCACAAACGTAATAGAAAACGCGTTAGAAAACCAGCAAGTTTGTTCTACTGTTTTTCTAGACGTAGCCCAAGCATTTGATAAAGTTTGGCATGAAGGCCTTATCCATAAACTAAAGAGGCTGCTACCGAAACCGTTTGCAGACATATTGGAAACTTACATTTCAAACAGAGTCTTTAGAATAAGACAAGAAGACACTTATTCAGAATTCAAACCAATAAAAGCTGGCGTACCGCAAGGAAGTGTGTTAGGTCCGGTCCTGTACCTACTATACACTTGCGATATACCCGAATTCGAAAACAATACCATTGGAACCTTTGCTGATGATACAGCCATAATGGCCGTTGGAAACAGCCACGAAGAAGCAGTAGAAAAGGTTCAAATGGCTGTTTATCAGGTTTATGACTGGACCAAAAAATGGAGGATTAAATTAAACGAATCCAAATCCGTACACATAGATTTTACTAACAAAAAGCAACAGTATTTTCCAGTTTATATTAATAACAACCAAATACCTTATGAGAATACAGCCAAGTATCTCGGTATGACCCTTGATGCAAAGCTACGCTGGAAAACACACGTGAAGAAGAAAAAAGATGAACTCGACCTACGGTTCAAAAGAATGTATTGGCTGCTTGGAAGAAACTCCGTGCTGTCCGTGCAGAACAAACTGTTACTATACAGACAAGTCCTGATGCCAGTTTGGACTTATGGTATTCAGCTGTGGGGCTGCACCAAACAGACAAATGCATTAATCATTCAACGATTTCAGAATAAAGTACTGCGGGAAATTGTAAATGCACCCTGGTACGTACGAAATGATGACCTCCATCGGGACCTAAATGTTGAGTTCATCGATAAAGTGATACAAAAATCTGCAGAAGCTCACGACAAGAGACTTCATCAGCATGTGAACGTCGAGGCGATCCAGCTTCTCGATCACACGGACATAGTTAGAAGACTAAAAAGAACAAAACCGTTCGAGTTAGTGTTTAGTGCTAGTGTTAGTGATTAGTGAAATGTAGCACAAGTGTTACCAAAAAAACACAAGAAAAAGTGTATTCGCCTTAATAGAGACAATAAGAAAAGTGCCAATGGACACATTCTTAGTACGTAAAGACAATATTTTTAACAGTTTAAGTTATAATTAAATTACTTATTAGTCTATATACAAGGCTAGATTGTAATAAGATTAGGGTCCATCATTTTGATGAACACTAGGATAAGGGAAAAAAAAAAAAAATAATAATAATAATTTTAATTTATTTTATTACTTTTTCTTTATTTTTATTAATAGTTGTGATCTCAGATATGATCTCAGTTTTGATCTCATTTTTTTATTTTGTTTTAGCACTAATTTTTTTTTTTTTTTTTTTTAAATTTTTAGTAGTAATTGGTTAATAAAATAATAGTGATACCGTTTTTCATTATATTATATTTCGTAAGTTAAATAAATCCTTAAATGTAAGGAGGTTACTGTTAAATTTGTTATCTAGAGTCACTCGTTAAATTTCTGTTTTATTTTTTTCTTTCTTATGTTATCACTTACTTTTGTGAATGCTGGTTAACCTATAATTGGCGACTGTGTAAGTCTAAGACTAAAACCTATGTATAATTCTGATATGTTGTACACACAAACTGTTGGTGAACCTATATTAATAAATAAATAAACATTAGTAAAAAAACAGCTACAATTATTTCAAGCAGAAACTGAAGGACAAGGTTTACAAGACGAATTGAAACATTATTTAACACAGCCTGTCGTCGACTTTAAAACAACGGCTCCTATTACATATTGGTATCACCAAAGAAATTCCTTGTACAGCTCAATAACGCCGATTGCCAACAAATACTTTTGCATAGTTGGAACATCTGTTCCATGTGTAAGGCTTTTTTCTGTTGCGGGAAATATTGCTACTGACGAAAGGAGTCGTTTAGATCCTGAGCGATTAGATAAGTTAATTTTTTTAAAGTCACTCGACTTAAAATACTGGGAAATATAATTTCTTGTTAAATTTGTAAACTTTAACTTTAATAAAATTTTATAAACTTAAAATTTGATTAATTTATTGACTGACTTACGAGTGCTTAGGCGAGACTAGGAATTTAAACTGCCACATTAGTTTTGTGGTCGCAAGTACTACTGCTGAGCAAAAGATCCTGGGTTCGATCCCCACCTCTACCTATTCTTTCGAAGGAATATAGGCGTGATATTATGTTTATTAATTTAATAATACTTCTATCCAATTACTTGTATTTGCGTTAAATGGTCATCAATAATGTCCTGTATCTATATTAAGCAATTAGGCATGTTTGAAATTGGCGCGATTAATCGAAGATCGATCTTTTAATGCTCGATTTAAACAAGAATCGATTCTAGTATGTTCAATTTGAATCGAATCGGAGGTCGATATTTTTCAAAGTGAATCGACATGCCTAAAATCAACAATTCAAAAATAAAATTAAGCCAACAGATGACTAGTTCCATACTGACGGCGCCGGTTCACGAACATGACGCATGGATCAGCATCATTCAGCTCAATCATTTTGAAGGGAACTAAATGATCCGACACACTCACCAAGAATTTAAATGACCATGACATTCCCTCAACCGCCAGAGCAAATTCGAGTCAATGAAAGTTGTAGGTACTAGACCTGTGTCGATCGATCATTTGTCGTAACCCGAGTCGATCATGACTAGTGTTGCCAGGTGTCCCGATATGCGCGGGACGTCCCGATTTGTACCTGATCGGGACGCTAAATGTCCCGATTAATCAAAAAATGAAAAAAAAAAATCATAAAAAAATGTATATTTACGCTACGTAATTTTTTTAACACGGAACGCCATCTATTGGCTTTGGATATATTCAAATACATGGGGGCCGTAAACTCGATTCGCTGCTACGAGATGGCGTTGCATACTTATACTTCTTATTCTTTATCCGATTCATTGTAGAAACACCCTGACAGTTTTGTTTTCCGGCGGGCCGGTGCGCTGTTATATTATAAATATAAATAATTTTATCTTGGAGATTCTTTGCTGGTAACAACTAAGTGAATTGTGAATGTTTACGCAACAGCTTTTAACAATTATCTCGCATTTTGTTTTTCATATTGTTGTAGGCTTTAGGGTTCAATTTAGGTTGTGCAGGCGGACCAACGAAACAAACGTGTGTCTTTTAACAAGTTTATTTTGCTACTACTCTAACGAAGTACAAACACCATATTAAATAGGAAGGCGGCTATGTTATGAATGAAATAATTAAGTTGACGTAAGTGGACTGTAATCTACTAAAATCATATAAAATCAAAATACATAATCCAACACATATTATAATTTGCGTTTAGGGATTTTAGGTTATGTTTTTGTTGTTGTACCTAGCTGGTTTTTGCTGTTGGTTTATTGACATAAATGTGAGTGCACGGCGTAAATATGTTACGGGCAATTTGATAAGTCCGGGCACTATTCATAATGGCCGGTCTGTATTCATAATGCCCGACTCAATTGGGCAATGTGATTAAAATAGCGTGATTAATCACTTTTCCCGACCATTATGAATAATGCCCACCCTATCTTGGTCAAAGTAATAAAATAGGTGAACTATTAGGATATATCACGTTTCTACTAAATATCACTTAATTACAATACAGTCGACGAAGCCCCGCTGCGCGGGGCTCCTATTTCTGTCTGCAGGGTTTAAAGGAACCTAACTAACCGAACCTCGGGGTGCCCCTGACGTCGACCGTCTAGGGTTAGGGTTTCTGTCAGCATCTGTGTTTGTTTGGGGGGTTTATGCTTATAGAAAACAAAATTCATTTATTTTCTCTTTTTTTAGAGAAGTCCAGAGCAATTATGCTAAAAATTATGAATTTTTTGTCAAATAATACGTTATTAAATAAAAGTTTATCGGATAATTCCGCCTATGTACCACTTTTGTACATGAAGTTTAAATAAATAAATAAATAAATAATTATTTTGCTAAGTGAAATATTTGGTAAACTTGTTGTTGTAGAATGATGAAATGACAATGTTTTTGCCAGTCGTTGCTTGTAAAGTAAAAAAAATTGAATTAATGTTTGGTGAACTGACTGGTCACCAGGGAATTATTCATACTGCCCGGTCCAAGTGATAAATTCAAGCTATCTCAAACACTGACTTATTACATGGACCACGGGCCGTCGGGTATTATTAATAATGGCCGGTCAAAGTGATAAATTAATCACTTTGCCCGACGTTCTTGGGCATTATTAATAATGGTCGGTCCTTATTAATAATGCCCAGTTAATCACGTTGCCCGTAACAAATACATATATCAATTTTAATGTTTTTTTGCTTCATAAACAAACTCATTAATCTACGCGGGCGAAAGAGTTAATGTAATAAGTAAATATTATTTACGCATGGGTGTGTGTGTTCATGTGGTGGTGTTGGTTTCTTTTATTTTCAGATTTTCTTATAATGAGTGATCCGGAAACTGATTCGGTGGAAGCAAAAACCGATGCTTCAACTTCGACTCCGAAAAAGAAACAAAGAAGAATGTGTTCTTTTCTTGATGTTTTCAAACTCAAACTCAAACTCAAAGCATTTATTTCAATTAGACCATAACAGGCACTTTTGAATGTCAGAAAAACAAAGAAGGCGAAGCTACAGTCCCAGACACAAGGCATAATAACTTGTGAAAGTACTGTAGTTGCCCATTCCAAAGCGTAGATCTCTATGGAGAAGAATGGGCAAGAAACTCCATGGACACTCTTTTCAATCAAAATATTTTTACAAGGTCTTGGTTACATCATTCATGTTGAGATAATACATATATGTGAGAACAATGTAGAAAGATGTGCACATTAAGAGCGTCCAGAGTAAAAGATTAGATCAACACTTTAAAAACAAAGAAGTTAGAATAAACCATGGCAGCTAAGAGATGACCAGTCCCAACTGACAGCGCCCGTTCACGAACATGACGCATGGATCAGCACCATTCAACTCAACCATTTTGAAGGGAACTAAATGATCCGACACACCCGCCACCATCAGCGAGACATTTGAGTGAGCATGACATTCTCTCAACCGCCAGGGCAAACTCGAGTCAAAGAATGATAACTAAATGTAAATGGTAGCTTTACAGTACATAGTACTCACACATGTGCTATGCAATTATATAATACTAAGAGATTGAATCTATACAATGCAAGGATATTTTTACAATCTTCTGCAGCTTCAACATTAACTTCACATGTTAATCAATTAGTTTGCCCCTATGGTTGTGGAGCAGGACCAGCATTGAGCCAAGCATTTCTATCATCAATGTAATCCCCCAATTTATAATATGCTTGCCCACATAGTGTGCGTTTAATACAAGATTTAAATTTCGTCTCATTCAGTTGTAGAATGTGGGGAGGTATTTTATTGTAACATTTTAAACAGTACCCCATGAAAGATGAGTCTACTTTAGCTAGCCTGAAACCTGGCTGTACTAGTTGGTCCCTGTTTCTAGTACTATAGTGGTGTCTGTCACCTCTTTTACTAAATAAATGCAGATTTTTTCTAACGTACATGATGTTTTCATATATGTATTGACAAGGTACTGTCATGATGTTAATTTCCTTAAACAGTTCCCTAAGAGAATCGCGCTTACGAAGATCATATATGGCTCTGATGGCTCTTTTCTGCAGAATAAATATAGACTCGATGTCTGCAGCCCGTCCCCATAGTAAGATACCGTATGACATAATACTATGAAAATAACTAAAATAGACTAGCCTCGCGGTATCTACATCAGTAAATTGACGGATTTTTCTAACAGCATATGCTGCTGAACTCAGCCGTCCTGCAAGAGATGTTATATGCGGACCCCATTGTAGCCTTGAGTCGAGCGCGATCCCTAAGAAAACAGTATTTTCGACGAATTCCAGTTTCTCTTGGTTCAATACTATGTCACTATCACTACTTTTGACATTCGGTAGAGAAAATCTTATGCACTTCGTTTTTTTCCCATTTAATACTAAATTATTAGCGGTGAACCAATTATGAACCTGCAGTAGGGCGTTATTTACGACGTCGAGATTTGTGGCACGTCTGTTTACCTTAAATATTAAAGAAGTATCGTCAGCAAACAACACCATTTGTGGTTGGTTTTTAAATAAATGGGGTAGATCATTAATATAGACCAAAAAGAGGAAAGGACCTAATATCGACCCTTGTGGCACACCCATGCTTACTTTTAGACCCATTGAATTGACACCATTTATTTGTACTTGCTGATGTCTATCGGTTAAATACGATTTCACTAAACTGAGCGCAAGTTTCCCTAAACCGTAATGTTCAAGTTTTAAGAGCAGGGTTTCGTGGTTAACGTTTGGATGAAAAGTTATTCGTTCATCAAACCCGTTCCAAATAATAAGTGTAGGGCGCTTTGTACATTGTGCCAAAAAGAGTTTAGCATATCTCATGGTGGCAAGAATGATATAGAAAAGCACCAAAAATGTAATGAACACCAAAAAAAAGAAAGAAATGCTAGTTTATCTACATCGCTGAAATTATTTTTGAAAACAGATCAAATGACTACTCAAGAAGAAAAAGTGATTGCCGCTGAAGTTACTAAAACTTACCACTCTGTCAAACATTGTTTATCATTCAATTCATTAGATGGTGATACAAAACTCGACCATATTTTGTATGATGATTCTACAATGGGATCCCTTCTATTTGCATAATATTCTTTTTCCTAATATACTTTGGCATATCAATTTTGGCATACTTTGTTTTGCCATAATAATACTTTGCCATATATTTTTTTGGCATACAGTTTGTTGGCATAATTATCTTGGAGACTAATTTGTTTTGGCATAATAATACTTTGCCATATTTTTTTTTGGCAAACAGTTTATGTTGGCATAATTATCTTGTAGACTAATTTGTGTTGGCAAAAATTGAATTCGCAAAATGTTACTAGGCATACTAACTATTAGCGTAATTAAAATTAAAATATTGTCTTAAAAATTCAATATGTTGTGCTACAAAAGTGAGTGCAGAATGGAATCGCTGCAAAACCGACTCCACGTAGTCTTGTCTGCCCTACCCCTAGAGTGTAATTTAAGCCCGCGTAGGCGCGGAGGGGCCAGGGGGCCCGCGAGCTGAGGAGCAGGTGGTTTTAACGCTCGCTGCCGCGGCTGAGGCTGGCCGGCGTAGCCGGCCAGCAAGCCGAAGCTGCATGCTGCATGCTTGCTTGCATGCTGTGCATGGTGTATGCTTGTTTGCTTGCTTCTTACAGGGAAATAAAAATCACATAAAATGTTCACAATCAACTGTTTTATAATGATGAATGTTTTGATTCCTGCTCCTCAGCTCGCGGTCCCCCTGGCCCCTCCGCGCCTACGCGGGCTTAAATTACACTCTAGGGGTAGGGCAGAAAAGACTACGTGGAGTCGGTTTTGCAGCGATTCCATTCTGCACTCACTTTTGTAGCACAACATATTGAATTTTTAAGACAATATTTTAATTTTAATTACGCTAATAGTTAGTATGCCTAGTAACATTTTGCGAATTCAATTTTTGCCAACACAAATTAGTCTACAAGATAATTATGCCAACATAAACTGTATGCCAAAAAAAAATATGGCAAAGTATTATTATGCCAAAACAAATTAGTCTCCAAGATAATTATGCCAACATAAACTGTATGCCAAAAAAATATATGGCAAAGTATTATTATCGCAAAACAAAGTATGCCAAAATTGTTATGCCAAAGTATATTAGGAAAAAGAATATTATGCAAATAGAAGGGATCCCTCCGACCAGATCTGTCATACTTGCTGGCAACGAGTAGATCGAGCTGCTGTACGTTCCACTGAGGCTGAAAGACATGGATTGGATGGTACAACTATCAACTTACCTTTGTATACCAGAGCATCAGGTACTCAAAACTGCTGTTTTTATCCTGATTGCCATTCGAACCAAAGGCTAGCTGTCCCTAAATGGCTAAGGGTGAAGTTATTTGTAGATTACAAATTCTATGTGCCGCAGAGCTGTAGGATTTGCTCAATACATTTGTGCAGCAATAATTGGGAAGTTCTATCTGATATCCAGTCACCCATTCATAGTTTTAATGCAGAGCACATCCAGGATTTTGCAACTTTTGCAAATGAGCGGCAGCTAATCCTGGATTTTTCTAATATGGAAACGATGTCAGAAGAACTTTGCCATTATTGGATTGGGTTGAACAAAGAGCAATTTGGACAACTCTTTAGAAGTACCAGAAATACAAAATATTCGCCAAAATAAATTGGCACTTGCTGCCTATCTAATCAAATTGCGAACGGGTGATAGTGACCAAAGAATCTCAACACTTTTAAATGTACCTCGCACTACATTAATGAGGTTAATGGGTCAAGCTCGAGATTTATTAGAGCGTGTATTTATTCCTAACAATCGGGAATCGATCATATCGCACGCTTAATCATATACTGACATAGCTCAAAAAAGACGTTTTTCGAGAAATCGCTGAAAAAGAATTAGCAAACCTGACTTACCTTACAAAATGGTTTATTACTCAAAGAAAATAGCTTTATATAATGAAATAATGTATTGTAGGGATAGTTGATAAAGTGAGTATTGTATAAATTGAATATAATTTTAAAGAAATTTAGATTTTTTACTATAAATTAATCGGTTAAAAAAATTGTTCCTCAAGATGCGTCACTTTAATATCTATACTATCTATACTAATAATATTATAAAGCTGCAGTGTTTGTTTGTTTGTTTGTTTGTTTGTTTGTTTGAATGCGCTAATCTCTGGAACTACTGGTCCGATTTGAATGATTCTTTCAGTGTTGGGTAGTCCATTTATCGAGGAAGGCTATAGGCTATATATCATCACGCTACGACCAATAGGAGCGTAGCAGCAATGAAAAATGTTGCAAAAACGGGGAAAATTGTATTTTTAATAACTTTACGCGGACGAAGGTCGCGGGGAACAGCTAGTAATAGTAGATTATACAACAAGTAAAAAAAAAGGGAATTTAATTCGAGGGACTAAATTGGATCCCGAGAGCAGCGAAGGATTCTAGAGTAGAATCCCGAGCGTAGCAAGGGATTCTAGAGTAGAATCCTGAGCGAAGCGAGGGATACAAGAACCGAGATCAATTTTTTTTTCACGAGTTGTGTACTCTGCTTTTTACCATTGACTGCGAGAAAATAAATAGAAGTATAGTATTTATATTTCTCGTGGGTTAATAATAATAACAGCCACTCGGGTCGATCTTTAAGGTTAAGCCGCGCTTACTAAGGTCGGTCTGTGGATGGGTGACCACTAATTCATTGCATACCGAGTTTCCTCCGTGCCTCGGAAAGTACGTAAAGCCGTTGGTCCCGGCTGTCATTTACATTTCCTTGACAGTCGTTACAGGAAGTCAGTGACCCGAAAGTCTGACTACCAGTCTTACCAAGGGATACCGTATAGCCCACTCAGTACTAACTGGGTTGTGAAGGTCAGATAGGAAGTCGCTCCAAGTAAAATACTGATATTCAGCTGCATCTGATTAGACTGGAAGCCGACCCCAATAAAGTTGGGATAAGTCTAGGCAGATGAGTATTTACCACATTTTATTATATTATCGGTAATAAGATAACAAAGGAATATAAACATTAATTTTTTTTTAGTGAAATTAGAACAATTTTCGAAATTTTGTGATGCCTATATTCTTGTTGGCACGTTTCACTTATTTTTTGTTCATAATTTGTGCTTGTTCCAAATTCAAAAAGTCTTTATTCACTCAGTGAGTAAAAGAACGTTTTATTCACTGTTATCGATGAATAAAATGCCCTTTTTCGAGTGGCAATGGTAAAAAATATAAAGTTACATTGATTTAATACTGGTGACACATTTTGAAATGAGTCCGTGTTTTATTTAATATATAACTAAAGAATACTCATTATTAAGGTACGGGTCCTTATACTATGAAGTGAGATTTTAATACTGGTGACATATTTTTAAATGACACGTATTTTTTTCAATGTATGTTCTTATTGTTATGATTACGATCTTAGTCCTTGACGCATACTGATATCTGTCTCTGTCTCGTAAAAACGTTTGCCGAAACGTTTGCGTGTGAAAGAGACAGATATAGGTTTAACTCCGCCTAGAAACAAGATATCAAAAAAATTCCGAGATCGGCCGAAAGAAGGCGTTAAAATAAACTTCTTGGTATACTTAATTAAACTTTGACCGAAACACTAATCGGTCAGTATATTATTAAGCGTGCGATATATCTAGAACACAAATATCAGAAAGGAATTTGTTAATACCTAATGGTTTATTTGGGGGTGAAAATAGGCAACCTATTGTTATAAGTCATCATTTATAACAATAGGTAACTATATGTACCAAAAAGATACATATTCTTTGCACAAGTATAGGAACTTGATGAAGCCTTTACTTATGGTTTGTTGTGATGGATATATTATAGATGTATTGGGCCCCTATCCAGCTACAACATCAGATGCGAATATAATAATAAATGAATTTAATGAAGAAACAAAACCATTTAGAAGATATTTCCAAGCAGGTGATGTATTTATTCTGGATAGGGGTTTTAGAGATTCTGTGCCGGTACTCTACTCATATGCCAGCATCCCTACAATAAGGTGAAACCCAATTGTCAACCCTTGCTGCTAATAGTCGAGAGCTGTCACGGTTTGCAGGTGGGTAGTTGAAGCTGTAAATGGCATATTTAAACAATCATTTAAATTGCTTAGGCACGAATTTTTTAATAGAGCATCAAAACATGCAATGACAGACTTTCGCATTGCAGCAGCTCTGATAAACAGGTTTCACCAAAGAATTAGAGACAGGGAGGATGCAGGGCAAATACTAGAGATAATAAATGAAAATGTGTACAGAAATAATTCTCTTGCTGATTTTGTTAATCAAAATAATTTAAATAGACGGCGAACAGATTTCCTCTCAATAAATGTAAACATACATAACATATCCTTTCCGAGGCTGGAATACAATGATTTAATATTAATTGCATGTGGAACGTATCAATTAAAACAAACACGTTCCTACTATGGAGAACACATAAGAGGCGATAGTTCCTATACGATTGAGTTGTGCAGAAATACTGCCAGCAACCTACTGGAAGGTTTCCCGCTCCCTTCAGCCAACTGTAGTTTATTGCGTGGGAAAATACAGAGCAGACACATCAGCAGAAAAACATATTTTGTTTATGTAGTATATGAGAATAACACTGAAGGGAGGGCAGCCATAAAACAATATTGCTGCAACTGCATGGTGGGCCGTAGAACAGTAGGTTGCTGTGCACATATAATGACAATTATTTGGTTTTTAAGTTGGGCAAGGTATCAGGAACATATTAATCCACCTGCCCAGTTCCTTGACCATATTTTAATCACATACGAATCAGATTAATAAATATATGCATAACCTATTCAATTAAATGTTAAAAATTATTTAAATATAGAGTCTTGATACAAAACAAAGTTTATATCCTCATTCTTACTGCTATGAGCTATTAAATGAATCATATATTATTAACTGAACTGTTTGTTCATGAGTGGCCAGAGTCTCAAAGAAATTGGTCAATCCCCTTTTATTGGTGTTGAGCATTCACTCCAAATTGTCGTTCAAAAATAAAATTTGAGAGGCTTTTTTCGGCTTTAATGAGCTTCTTTTATTAGTTATAGTCATTCCGGCCTTTGAAAATATCCTCTCACATGGTACTGATGTAGCTTGCAAATATAATCGACGCTTCATTAAAATATATAAATGTGGATAAAGGAGACGACGCTCATTCCAACACTTAAGCGGATCATCCGTTCTTTTTATAAGTGGTTCGTTGATATATTTGTCTTGTTCCACTATGCTTGCAGTTGTAGGGTTTTTATGATCTCATTTTATTTATTTATTTAAACTTCATGTACAAAAGTGGTACATAGGCGGACTTAATGCTACAAGGCATTCTCTAACAGTCAACCTTGGGGTCAAATAGGACAGCATAGTGATAGAGTACAAAAAAATAAATAAGAAAAATATCATTTTGTTAACATAAATTGAATTACATAAATAGGCACATACATAGGCTCATTTTCCACTTCTTTATCAAATGACGCCCAGATGTTGCCAGAAGTAGAAGGTTGCGGCGGCAGGCTATCTTGTACTAGTAAAGGTGTCGCATCTTCTCGTACACACAACCCACGAAGTTTTCCTTTTATAGATTTCATGCAGTTAGCATATTTTACTTTGTTAGTAAATGCATGCTTTTTAAAGCAGGGGTCGAGAAATGATGCTTCTGCAGCCAAAACGTTACCCTCTACATCAACAAAGCGATCGTTAAGCTGTTTATTAAGAGACCGAAGTAATTGATCATATTCGTCAGGTTGTGCAGAAGGAGCATTTTTGGCAATGCAATTTTCGACATGTTTTCATAATTTTTACCAGCACCGACACTTTCGACATAAAGAGCGACTTTTCAGCGCTCATTTCTTCCGTCACATCATAAAATATTTTTAAAACTTTAACACATTTTTCTATGAGCAGCCTATCATCCGTCGTCAAGGTATTAAGACGGGGTTGTTCGATAGCTAGCGTACTTATGACAGCATCTTTAATTTTAAGCAATCTTTGAAGCATGTCATACGTGAAATTCCACCTAGTTACAACGCTCTGTTTGAGTTTGAGGGGAGGTAATTCTATTTGGTTTTGCATAGCCGTCAGTTTGCTCTCAGCTTATGAGCTATGTTTGAAATATTGTACAATTGCTTTAACCCGATCTAATTGTCTTTTAATATTATTTAAGCTATGTTGAACTACGAGGTTTACTGTCTGAGCGAAACAAGGGAAATGGGGCCAACTTGTTAAGTGAACGGCTGCCACAATATTTGCTGCATTATCTGTTATTATTCCTGTAATTTTATTTGATATGCCCCATGTTTCAACTTCATTTATCAAAAAATTATATAAGTTTTCTGCCGTGTGCCGTTCGTCAAATTCAATGTAGCCTAATAAAACTGACTTAAGCAACGAATTCTGGTCAATATAGTGAGCTGTCAGCACAACAAAACTCGTGTTACTTGTAGATGTCCAGCCATCGGTGGTAAGGCATATCGCATCAGCTTCTGGTTTTAACTGTAGTAGAACTTTATTCTTATTCTTTATTGCACACAAAACAACAAAAATATACATACAAATTGCAATAACATAGCTTATGTACAATGGCGAGCTTAACCCAGAATTGGATTTTCTTACAGCAAACCAAATTTCGATAGCGAAACTTGCATAAGAGGATATATACCTATGTGCATTAACATAACATCTCATTACTTAAATTAATTTTATAAACTAAACTACATACATACAGTATAATACACGTAATACATAAAATATATATACAATACAATGCCTATAGAATCCTATTTGCTTACATATTGATCATTTCGACAGGAAATGTTCCCTTATTCCTTTCCTGAACACTTCTAACGAAGGGCTATCCCGCAAGGAGTGTGGAAGTGAATTCCAAAGGCGCACAGCACGAACAGTAAATGATCCATCATACCGACTTGAGGAGTGAGCAGGGAAACGAAGGAGAAGAGATGATGATGAGCGACAAGGTTTACCTTTAGCTTTAGAATTGTGAAGAATGGAAAAGAGAAAAGAAAGAGTGTGACAATCACGACGCTGCCGAATAGGTAACCACTTCAGCTGCTTCCGAAATTCCGACACATGGTCGTACTTACGAAGCCCGAAAATGAAGCGGATACACAAATTCTGCAGACGTTCGAGTTTATTAAAAAGTTCCTCAGTCGCATCAAGAAAACAGACATCAGCATAGTCTAGAAGGGGAAGAAGAAGAGATTGAGCAAGAGTACTTTATCTTTGGTCGTTTGATAAAGTTAAGGTATTAAGCTGGAAGATATAGATTTGCGAGTAGGTAATGTGTATGTGGGCAATATAGATTTAAAAATATTTTAAAATTCTTCCTCTTCAACTATTGCAAACGCCTTTGACTATAAATTTTACAATTTGTTCATCAAGCTTCTTTGATTTGCTAATTGGTAATGGTCTCGTAGACACAGCGAAATTATTGATTTTTGACTGAACTTGCAATTGCATGGTTTGGCGAACAAATGGGGCTGCCGCCGCCGGTGCAGTATTTATTTATTTATTTATTTATTTAAACTTCATGTACAAAAGTGGTACATAGGCGGACTTAATGCCACAAGGCATTCTCTACCAGTCAACCTTGGGGTCAAATAGGACAGCATAGTGATAGAGTACAAAAAAATAAATTAGAAAAATATCATTTTGTTAACATAAATTGAAATACATAAATAGGCACATACTAATACATATATATATTTATCACATAGAGAAGGTACTAACTCACTTAGTGTAGAAGCAGAAGGCACACTATCTGTTCCTAACTTCCTATAGCGTTTGATTCTGTACATCTCGGTAGGCCAATCTGTGCTTGGGGATGTTCACTTATAGGTTGCTCAATAGATTCAGCCCCATGTAGTTTTTTCATATGCCTAGTTAAGGCCAGGTTAACCCGAGCGCCGTATGCATTAATCGCATACCCCAGCCCCCGGACGGAGAGGCGATACGTAACAAATTACGATAGAGTTGCGATAGTCGTTGAGAGGATCCGGCAATTGGGTCTCGAGGTGGCCTTGCACAAGTCCGAGGCCATGAGCTTTCATGGGCCTCGGAATGCGCCACCGTCCGGATCCACGCTGACGGTAGGAGGGGTTCCCATCGGCGTCGAGTCGACTTTGAAGTACCTAGGACTCGTCCTCGACAGCCGGTGGAACTTCGTTGAGCATTTCCGACGTTTGGCTCCCAAACTGGAACGGGCCGGGGCTGCCTTCAAGCGGCTCTTGCCCAACCTGAGGGGTCCAAACGCCTCCTGCCGTAGGCTCTACGCGGGGGTCGTGCGGTCCATGGCCCTTTACGGGGCCCCGGTGTGGGCGCGTTCAATTAAGCGGCGTGCCGCCCACTACCTGAACGCGCCCCAAAAGGTCGTAGCCGTAAGGCTGATCCGGGGGTACCGCACGATCTCCCGCGAGGCGAGCCTCCTAGCCGGATTACCGCCATGGGATCTGGAGGCGATAGTCCTCGCGCGCCTGCATAAATGGCGCGCGGAGGCACTACGTCGGGGGGAAACTCCGCTGCCGCGGCAAATCACCGCTCAGCGGACAGACCTCCGACGCGATCTCATGGCGACATGGAGACAGCGACTGTCGCAACCCAGTGCAGGGCACGCCACAATAGTGGCGATAAGTCCCCTCTTTGAGGAGTGGCTAGAGAGGCGCCACGGCGCCCTCACCTTCCGCCTGACGCAGGTCCTCACCGGACACGGTTGTTTCGGGAGGTTCCTGCACCGAATCGGGTGGGAGGAAACGCCCGGGTGCTATCACTGTGAGGATCGTCCGGAGGACACGGTGGCGCACACCGTGGAGGTCTGCCCCGCTTGGGCGGAGCTCCGCCGTGTCCTCGTAGCGGCGATCGGCGGCAGCGACCTCTCGCGCCCGGCCCTGGTTCAGACCATGGTCCGGAGCGAGAGGGAATGGGAAGCCGTCACCTCCTTCTGCGAAGCAGTCATGCTAGCGAAGGAGGTGGCGGGACGTGAGAGGGAGAGAATCTCACGTCCCAGCCGCCGCGGGCGACGCACCGGGCGTCGGGGGCCACGTGGTGGCTCCCGGCCACCGTAGGCGCGGGCCTGTGGACGGTGAGTAATGGGTTAGCTCACCGTCCGTCCGTCTTATGACGACAGGCCGTGTCCGCGCGCCTCAAAGAGATGTCAGCAACCAGGAAGGGGCCCGCAAGGGCCGATGCCTGCCGGGGCTGCGGGACTGTTTGAAAGAGATACCGTGGCCCTGGAACACAAAGGGCAATGAAGGAACATGGATGGGTTTTAGTCAGTAAGAGTCTCACTCCCTCCCACTCCACCCAGAGCGGGAGAAGTCATTCGATGATTTCCCATCCGGAAAAAAAAAAAAAAAAGCTTCCTGGAGCGTGGCACATAACACGGAGACAAACGAAAATGAGAAGATCACACCAATTTCACCACTTTTTATTAATATGTCGAGAGCGTGTGTTAACGCGGTGGTAAAAGGTCAGCCATTGCGGTTTTTCATAGACAAACGGAGGTTCTGTGCAGGAATGATTAAGAGGTGGGGATTACCCGTGCCAGTCAACAAACTAATACTAGTCTATGTGTCCGCGCAACCACCATTAATTACCAGAAAGACACTAATGGGGATATAATAAAACTGACTGTTAACAATGATTAAATTTACTAAAAATAGTGACTTCTATGAATTTAAAACGTCTTTTGAAGGAGAATGGGTCCAGGCTAAGCTTAAATTGGTACGACGAAAAAGAAAGCAACCATCAAAAATTAATTTAAAAGCAGCTTATGATTCAAAAATGAATATTTCTGATTCAAAGAAAAACGATTTGTTACAATTACTTCGTTCTAACATAGTGCCTAGCTATTATGAAGGATTTTATAATAATCTTTGAATAAGTATAAAAAATACCTACCTTTTCTTTTTAATTAAATTCATACTCTTATTATATTCATTCTTATTAACCCTTAATAAAACCGTGGGAGTATAGCTCCCACATACATTTTAATTTTTTAACCAGGCCGTGACTGCGATAATCCCACATCTTGTCATAGACTATTTCCGAACGAATTAAAGAATAAACCGGTGACAGAAGACAATTGTCTAGTTGACAGTTGAACATAGTTTATTTGCAACGGTGTTTTTTTTGCGAATGTGGCGTAAATTGTTTTAAAATAATATCTTCTCCGTCGTAAACTAAAGGTATGTCGTGCAATTTTTATATATGTTGTAGTTTTTGAGTGTAATTATGCGTTTGTGTATAAAATTCAATTTAGAATCGTAAGTTCAAATGACACTGGCTCTCTAAACAATGTGGGAGATATCCGCCGACGGTCCGATTATGTGTCGCTATTTTGTTACGAGCCCTATAAAAAAATTGTCTCCTTTGTATTATTTTTCCTTTTCAGATTGTAAAACGTCAAAAAAATTGATCGATGACGAAATTGCAAAGGCCCTGCAAGCGTTTGAGTCTTCAGAAGATGAAGAGGAAATTGAAAATTTCAGTTTCAATGACTCTAATCTGAACTTGGATATTGATTCTGCCTTAGATAGAATTCAAGGTACCTCATATGAAGAGCTGTTAGAGACCTTGGAATCTTCGGTCGAAGCCAACCAACCAGAATTTGAAGAAGTTTTGAATGCTCTTCCATCCCCTCAAGCTCATCCAACGAATGATGTGCCTATGAATGAACCGTCTTGTTCTATGGATTCTGAAAGGAATTTTGATGAAATGCCTCAAACAGATACAACTTATGTATCTCGGGAAAATGTGGAGAATGATGAAGAGTATTACTGACAGTTATCACATATTTACAACAGATTACAAAATAAGCAACATCAATGGACAACAAATGTTTCCACTTTCACAGAACACATATTTGAAAAGAATCTGAAATCTCTTATTGCTGTGAGCCGAGCTACACCTATTCATTATTTTTCTAAGTTTTTTCCAGATGAGTTGGTAGAATTATTAGTGACAAATACCAATACATATGCTTGTCACAAAAAGTCTAAGTTTTGGAAGGACACAAATAAAGATGAACTAACTGCTTTTCTTGGAATATTTATACTTGTGGGTTTGAACCCGTTGTCAGATTTTGAATTGTATTGGTCGTCAGAAAGATTTTACAACAACCCAGAAATAAGCTGCATCATGCCATTGAAAAGGTTTAAAAAAATATTGGAAAACTACCATGTGAGTGACATTAGCAAAGAACTACCAAGGGATCACCTACAACATGATAAGCTGGGAAAACTAAGACCAGCCATATCAATTTTAAACCAAACCTTTCAAGAATGTGCAGAAAATTCTGAACACCAGTCAATTGATGAAAGTATGGTGAAATTCAAAGGCCGGGATGTCAAAAAGCAATACATGCCTTTGAAACCCATCAAACGTGGGTACAAAGTTTGGTGCCGGTGTGACTCACAATCTGGATATTTATATCAATTTGATATTTATACAGGTATAAATTTATATTACATTCTGTATAATTTGTTAAAAAAATTACTGTCAGAACTTTTTTCTTTATTACATTCTATCTATTATCTTTATATATAATACTTTACATTTATTTTCAGGAAAAGACAAATCAAGAGCTCCTAGTGAAGAAGGACTGGGATATAAAGTGGTTGTAAAATTGACTACAAATGTACCGTCTGGGTCATTAGTTGTATTTGACAACTTCTTCACTAGCATTCCCCTACTGGAAGTTCTATATGATCGCAATATTTACTGCATCGGCACAGTGAGATTGACATGGAAAGGAATCCCTGAGGACTTTACCCCAAAAAAAAATCACTGACAATGCTGAATTGAAAACAATAAAAAAAGAACTGTCTTTCTCCAGGTGAATTCACTTTTAGGTATGATAGTCCTGTGGGATGCATCAAATGGCGTGATACTAAAGATGTTAATCCATCAAAAGTGTCTGTAATCAAAAGAAGGCAAAAAAATGGCACACTAAAGGATATGTTCTGTCCGACTGCAATAGCAAAGTATACTGAACACATGGGAGGAGTTGATAAATTCGATCATTTTAGGAGCTCTTATCCAATAGGGAGAAAATCGCGGAAAACATGGCTACGTTTGTTTTGGTTTATGTTTGAAAGCTCAATTATAAATGCTTACATACTACATATATTGTGAAGATAAGAAGAAAGAAAATATTCATCGTGATTTTAGACTTCGTTTAGCAAGGGCTCTAGTAAATGGGTTGGTTAATTTTGTTTATCTATGTTGCAATTTGAACAATACTAATTATTATACTGTCACAGTTTTAGAATAGTGTTGTTTACCATTTCAGATACACGGAAAGAACACATACACCCGGAAAATTTATAAAAAAGAAAGGTGGTCTAGGAGTGCCTGACGAAATCCGTCTATCAAGGCCTAGTGAACATTATGGTAAAAAAGGGAGTTATAGAAGGTGTAAATATTGTAGCACAAGAGCAAAAGAAGTCAGGACCTATTTTGAGTGCAAAATATGTGAGGTGCCTTTATGTTTTGTCCCATGTTGGGAACAATTTCATAAAATTAATGAGCAATAAATTTTTTAAACATACTGTTATTTATTTTACCTGGATTATACTAGCCTATTTATGAAAAAACAGAGAGATTTGCTCTATTTGTGAATTTTAGTTTATCAAAATTAGTGTTGTTCTAATTGGGCAATGGCTCCCACATAAATTTAAATTAAAAAAACCAAGAGTATAAAATTAAAAAATATTTTAATCAATTTCTGAATATATTATAATCAGTACACAACACTTTTCCAACCCCTCTTTCAAACCAATTCACGGTGCCCGATTAAGGGTTAAGTAGGTAATGAAAGAAGATAGGTACCTGGTTTAAATCTTCGTAACTAAGTATACCTACGTAACTATTCGCCAAGGATCTTTGTCTCTCTGTAGTTAGCTGTGAGTTAGATTTGCGCATGGAATACTCGCGTTTAAAAGCTTTTCGTAGGTATTTAAACAGAGCCAAAAAGGCGAAGTTATGCATCACAAGCGTTACAAGCGTGAGTTTTTCATGCACAAATTCATCCAGCTGTTAACTTCACAAAGAAAAAGGTCCGTGTCGAATAGTAAAGGTCAAAATCACGAACAAGAACTGTGCAAGTTCCTAATATTGCCTAATATGCTTATAGTTTTGTTTACTGCTTAGTCAATTAATAAAGATACTTAAAGATAAAGAAAAGTAAACTAAAAAAGATAAGTAAACTTCCTTAAAATTTCGGAGTGATAAGGTAAAACTTGATTTGAATCTGGATTTCATTATCGTACCTTTATCTAAACTTAAACTGCCAAGCTTTTAAGTGCTTTTGTTTTTAGAACGGAGAGTAACTATCTCACCATAATTTTAAAAATGTTTGATGATTACCTACCTTTACAATTAAGGGCTATATTTCACCGGGATACCATGGCGGCGCAACCAGTCGCCGCTACCAACAAAATGTATACAGCTCTATGGCGAATGCTACACGCGCAATATTTATCGTGATATTTGGATCGTAATCCAGGATCACGATATTTATCGAGTCTGTAGATAGCGTATCACATATCGTGATACGGATTTGTATTAAGTATCGTTGATAAATATCGAGCGTCTAGTCTCTAATCGATATTTATCGCGTCAGTATTAGTTCTGTCAGCGATGGAAGAAGACGCGCATATTGAGGCGGCGGCGCCCGCCGTACCTACAACGAACGACCAAAAGCACTTGAAAGAATTCATACAAGTGTTAGAAACACTACCAGAAGTATGGGACAGCTCAAGTGCCAACAGTTTAAATAAAGTGAAAAGGGCGAATGCCTATGAGCAACTACTTGAAATTTTAAAAAAAATTAAACCTGGCGCGACTACCAAAGACCTCATTGCGAAGATAAACTCATTAAAATCGAATTATAGGAAAGAATTAAAAAAAATAACCGATTCGAAGCGATCTGGTGCTGCAGCGGAACATGTGTACAATCCAAAGTCTTGGGTATTTCATATGCTGAAATTGAATAAAAATGAAAAGCCCATTGATATGGTAAATTTTTTATTTTATCTACATAAACTTAAATATTAGCGTTATAATAGTTACAGAATCTGTCTCTCAGCAGCTTAGCACTGTTTAATGTATTTCTGTATGTCGTACGTTGCACTCCTACTAATACATTATTATTTTGGTTATCTCCACTTGACGAAAGATAAAAGTGTGGTTCTGTTTTAAGTAAATAATTATGTAAATAACAACATGCAGTAGTCACTTTTGTAGACTTTGCAGGTGTTAGCCATATAGCTTTTTGAAAAATACCGAACTTAGCAGCTAACATGCCAAATGCACACTCAACCACACCTCTAGGTTTTGATAAACGGTAATTAAATCTTAGTTCCTCTTTTGTGGCACTTTTTAACGCATATGGTTTCATCAAATTAGGCCCAAGGGCGAAAGCCTCGTCTGCTGTAAATACAAATGGAAATGTTTCTGTAGTATTTGGCAGTGGGGCCGCCTCTGGCAAATTCAATTGTCCTTTTTGATAAGAATCCCAAAATTTGGTATAAAAAAGTACACCACCATCGGAAACTCGTCCATTGCAGCCAAAATCAATCATAATAAATTCTTTCTTCGCATTTACCAGTGCCATAAGAACAATACTATAGTGACCTTTATAGTTGTAATAAAGAGATCCAGAATTCGGCGGATGTTGAATTTTTATATGCTTTCCATCAAGCGCGCCAAGACAGTTGTAAAAACCATGCAATATTTCAAAGTCCTTTGCGATGTCCATTCATTCTTCTTTTGTTGTTGGCACCTGAAAAGTACGTAGATTATAATAATAATAATAAATAATAAATAAATCTTTATTCAGAATCCTAGAAGGTAAATACAATATAAGTCTAAAACTAACAATCTAGGTATAAAATGTATGATGCCTGTACTAGGATAATCCTGTATCACAGGCTGCAGGAGCTCTAACAATATTAGTAGGACAGTAGTTTTTTTGTTTAATATTCAAAATTACATAATACAAACTTATTTTGTTTAACTTAAACTCTATTAACTTAGAACTAAACACATAATTACTACACGAAAATATTTGCGTCAGCAGAAATATAAACTAGGTTGCAAAACACATTCGAGGCGCTCTTGTTTAAATTCGACATTTGCACCTAGCGACTAATGTGCTTAGACCATCAATAAAATCAATGGTAAGTATGTCAGCGCAGTGGTTTGTTATTGCCATGTTGTGTCAGCAACATGCGTCCAACGCGGAAGTATAAATTAGAGCATGACGCTCTACGCGCCCTCGTAGTCGATGGAGTTGATGTACCTATATTCGGCTATTTTCTTAGCTGGGCACTCAACATCTCCCGTTTTGTGGTTGTTGGGCTTTTTAAACCGCGAGCACGTTGCACATTTAGGTTTCTCCGCTTTCTTCGCGCACTCAGACATCGAATGTCCTGCTTCTCCGCAGTGACCACACGTAGAGTTTTCCTCTCTGCATGATTTTGCTGCATGACCAAATTGTTGGCATTTGTAGCATCTGGTAACCAAGGTGAAGTCTCTAACAGGACAGGAAGTCCAATTTATAAAAAGCCTTGCCTGAGATATTAAAGCTCTACGTATCTTGGCTGGAACTTCGATAACAAAGTTACAGGTCGATGCATCTTTCTTCCCAGATTTGTGGCTAAATTTAACTTCGGCCAAAAAGATCTCCAATGACATCGATGGGAACTTATCGGCGATGTTCTGCTCGTACATGAACCTGAAGACGTCAGCATCAGCCAAAGAAGTCGGCAACCCCACAATCGTGATCCGTGGTTTGCGCTTGATGGGCTCGTCGGCGGTGAGTCCTGATGTAGACATCTGGACTGCGTGCTTGAGTTTATCAGCATCCTGTTTGGTCTCAGTGCTGATAATGACACCTCCATTTATGGTTTTCCGCACACCACGTACATGGAGCTTCATTTTGTCAGGGCGTATGATGTTTTGCACGAGGTTTTTTGTCTCGTCACTCGACTTCAATTTATCGTTGGGATAAACTGCTACGGATCTTAAATTGTTTGGTCGAACGAAATCACTGGATCCCTTCTTCACCATATCGGCAAACGAAGGGGTGCCCACAGCACCAGAGCAGTCCTTTATCGTCTGTTTGAGCTCCGAAATTTGTTCTGTGAGGCTGCGTTTTTCTTTCAGCTCATCGATTATGTTGAGGGCTTGATGGGATTTCTGCTTCAGAGCCTGATACAGCACTGCCATTTGACAAGTCTCAGATTCTACTTTACGGCATAGGTTGGTAACCTTCAATTTCTGCTCCGAGTTGAGTTTGCCATCTGTGGCAATAGAGCAAACCTCATTTAACTTCAGCTGAATGGATGACATCCATTTTTGGATGTCGGGCGTGGATACAAATTCGATGCTGAAGTTAGACTGGTGGCTTTTTGCTGGCCAGACATTGGGTTGCACTCGACTACTTGAATTACCGGGGCTGTTATCCATTTTTCTACCGGTTCACTATTTTTATGTTTCCATTATTTAATAAACTACACACTTAGCAAAATACTAAAGAAGGTCACTATTATTGCTTATTATAAGTAATAAGTATTTTTTTTTTCAGAACGCGTTCTCTGAATTGGATAAGTCCGAAAACGAAGAAGAACAAAGTGAACCTTCCTTTTCTTCTATGGGTGAACCTGCTCCGCCGTCAAAAAAACTTAAGAAGAAGGGGCTAGTAGCAACACAGAATGATCTTCTCGAAAAAGCTTGTAATTATTTGTCGCAATCATCGCATCAACCTATGTCTCCAACAGTGTTATTCCCAAATAATAGATCCTACTGCTCTTTATTGGACTCAGAAGCTAAATAAATTGAATTCAACTCAAAGACTGCTCGCCGAAAAGGCAATCATCGAAATTCTTTTCGAGGCTGAACTTGGGACACTAAACAAGGACTCAGTACAAATTAACACTGGTTCTCCAGTATTTAACCGGTTTGTATCTCCGTCATCGAATAGTCGTCTATCGCCACCACCGAATAGTGTACATCCGCCGACGCCGTTACAGATTTACTCGAATTCAGTATCTTTACAATCACCACAGTCTGTTACATCTCCGGAAAATTGTGCTGCAAATGACGTTACAAGTTTTACACAAATGTATGACAGCAATGTAATCACTACTGGCGTGCCTTCTAATTTGATCATAACAAATACGAAGAATATACCTACGTAAGTAAGTAAGTAAGTAAGTAAATCATTTATTTGCGTAAAACATGGCATACATTGATGTTAATATTATTACAGTAGCTCAACATGTTTCGCTAAGATAACATAGCATGCAAAAATTTATATTTTGACAAAAGGAATCAACATCTCACATCCATAAAATCTTTTAAACTGTAGAAATTACATTCAATAAGCCACTTGTGTAATTCTGTCTTAAATTTTCTCGAGTTCAATATTTTAAGGCGACTTAGTATTTTGTTATAAATACGTACGCACATTGCAAGGCAGTTTTTGTTGTATTTCGCAAGTCTTGGCAAATCACTTAATACCAGTTTATGAGGATCTCGTCTGTTTCTGGGATTTACATCATTTGCTGATTTAAATAAATGTTTGTTGTTAACTACAAATACACATACCTCATATATATACAGACATGGTAGAGGTAGCAGACCAAACCTCTTGAACATTGGTCTACATGAGTCATCGGGTTTAATACCACTTATTGCTCTGATGCACTTTTTTTGTGCGATAAATGCTCTATCCATATTGGTACCATTACCCCACTAGACTCAGTGAGGCAAGTTATACGTTGCAAATTCCGTCTACATCAAACACACACTCGGATTATAATGTAGGGACCCTTTTCTCGTCTTACCAAGGTGAATAAGTCTTAAATTAGTTGTCATCCATTTCTTGGTATTCCCGAATCTGATTTAATAAATTCAATAATACTATAGCGCTGTATGGTGTCTCACTCACTCGGCCGCCAGTCTGGCCGCCAGTGACGCCCCCACCTCATTGCATGCAACACGTGTGCACTGTTATGTTTTGTTTTTTAACCCTTTCCCTGCTGTCACCGTAATATTCCGTGTTTTGATGCTGATGCCCGTGGCGCTAATCCCGTAATATTACGTTCTATTTTTTGTCTATGTCCAATTCTTAACTACATTAAAAAAACTGAAGAAATTTGATATTATTTATAATACTTCAGGATGTGTACTTTACAACAATAAAACTTTTAAAACCCAGGCTCATCATTTTGATACATAACAATGAAATCTAAATGCAGTAATCAAATGAGGTGCTTCTACAACCCTGACACACTGCGCCGAACCCGTAATTTTACGTGGGCTAGTGATGCGCTAGTAAAATCTAAATAATAAAAAAGCAATAGTTTAAAATTATTAATTATCTTGTTAATCCATGTCTAGACTATAAATTAAAACTTTAATGTTTTTTTTTTTTAAATTGTCATTTGAATAATGGACAACAATTGAAGAGAATCTGTAGAAAATTACGAAATCAAAAAAAAAAATTCTTGGTGTCGATATTATTTTGGGGCGTCACTAATGCAGTTACAGCCTGACGGACACTGGCCGCCATCACTGTGATTTTCCGTGCGGCGCAAGCGACACGGACGCCATATTTGTTGGTAAACATCAGTAGCCGCAGCGCCGTCCCCGTGATAACACGTACGCTTCGGATGCCTAGTGTTGAGAAACATTATGTTGGAAGACGACGAATTATTGAATATTTTAGAAGGAGATATCAACATTGACAGTTCCAGTTCGAGTAATACAAGCGATGAAGTATCGGTAAGTTAGTGTTCCCATAATTTTAGACTTGATAAAATATAATAAAATGAAAGCAAAGCTGGACAACATAAAGTTGACAATTTTACATACCAAACGATATTCAAAATATAAAATACACTCGGCGCGGCGTCACAAAAATCGCACCTCTTCGAAAATAAGTTTTAAGCATGTCCCGCCAATTAATATTGGTATCAATTGAAAGTATGTTTAACGACCTTTAAATTAACTTTGTACCGTGACACGTGCGTGAACAGTGAGTGTCTTGTCAGGCACCGCAGAGATGCCGAAGCCCGGCGCCCGTGGCTCGCTCGGCCGCGGTGACGCCGGCACCAACGAGCCTCGTCCGGGGTTGGACCGGACGACGTCGATGCCGAATATCGGCGTGGCGACGTCCGGTGCGACGCCGTCTGGACCCACCTCTCCTCGTAGCGAGGAGAAGCAGGCGTCCAGGAAGGCGGGGCAGCACCACCCCACAACGAGGAGGGACGAGGAAGCGGGACGGAGCAGGGCGGCAGCTGCGCTCGGCGCGTCGACGACATCGGCGCCTGCGCGCGTTGCGCCGGTGCCTCCGCCGAGCCGACCGCAGGCCGTAGCCGTGCGACCGTCCGCCTTCCGCCCGGTGCCGATCCAGGCCCCGGGACCCGCAGCTGCGCACCCGACGCGCGCGTCCAGCGCGCGCGCCGCTGCGCCCACTGCGCGCGTGACGGTGCGTGATCCCGCGCCACCGGCGCGTGCACCCGCACCCCAGCCGCGCACCCCCGCGGCTATCTTCCGCGCCCAGGCGCCACCACCACCAGCGACACCTGCGCGCTCCGCACAACCGGCAGCGCGCCCTGCCGCCGCTTCGCGTCACGCCGCGTCGAACGCGCCCATCCGGGCTGCGTCCGCGGCGGTCGCCACCAGTGGCGCAGCCTCAACTTCGCGCACCGCCACTGCCGGCCCTCGGCACAGCCTGCTGTCCGGACCGGCGTTGCCGGTGCTGGGTGCCCGCTTGGCGCCCTCGGCACCCCAGGCGCCTGACTCGCCGGCGCCCCCCCGCGCCTCGGCCTACGATTCGCCGGCAGGACTGTCGGCATGCTCGTCGCGAGCCGGCTCGAGCATGTCGATGGTGTCTGCGAGCTCGGCCGACTCTGGGCCGAGTGCGCAGTAGAGGCGCACCCCACCTGCATCACCGACGCCGTCGCAGGGACCCGACTACGGGCCCAAGGACCCAAGACCTCAGCGACGGCGGCGAAGCACCGAGTCGGAGGAGGAGGAGGCGAAGCGCTACTGCCTCGACCCGCCGCGACCGCAGCGCAAACACGCGCCACCGCGGGGTCGGGGGCAGGGCGCGACCAACTCGCCCACCTTCGCCGAGGCGGCCAGGCGTACGCCGCCCGCATCGCCGTCACCGACGCAAGGCGGCCACCAGGAGGCGCAAGGGGTGAGTGTTAGTGCCTACACTGCCCTTACAGCTCCACTGGCGGCCCTAGGGGACGAAGAAGGAGAGGCCACCAGCCAGCCTAAGCCGAAGCCGCAGAAGCGGCCTAGGTATCCTCCGCTGGTGGTGGAGAAGCTGCCAGGATGGGCCGCTCACTTCAGGGCCATCAGGGACAAGCTGGGCCACCCCCCCAACGCTCGCCCATACGGCGCTGGGGTTCGCTTCTCGCCCGAAAGCGAGGAGGAATATAGGGTGGTCCAGCGCTACCTGACCGGCCTGGAGAAGGAGTCCGGCATCTCTTGGTTCGCCTACTCGCTGCCAGCGGAGCGCAGCTTGAAGGTGGCCATCACAGGGCTGCCGGTCGACACCCCGGCCGAGGAAATAGAGGAGGAGCTCCGGGCGTTGGGGCACGAGCCGGAGTACGTGCGCCATATCAAGGCGCGCCAAGGACGACCCGGCTGCGTGTTCCACGCTGTCCTAAAGAGGACACCGGAGGCCAGGTCGATCTTTGATACCACCGTGTTCATGTGCATGCGTGGTGTCAAGATTGAAGCTTGGCGGGGCAAAAGAGGGCCCGCCGGCCTTCGGCCACACAAGGCCCATCACAGAAAAAGAAAGAATTCACAGCCTGCGCGATCCAGTTGCTGATGGACCTGATAAAGGCCATCAGCCAAGGACAGGACGCGGAGCTCGTCATCCTTGACGGCCTGGCCTCGCTCCTAAAATTATACCATGGCTAGGCCGTTAAGGGTGATCCATTGGAACGCCCGCGGCCTTCGAGGTAAGGTCGCCCCCCTCCGCCGCCTCCTGTACGAGCAGGACATCGACGTGGCGCTAATAAGCGAAACGCACCTGGGACAGGAGGACAAGCTCAGAGTCTCAGGTTACCTCGCTTATAGGAAGGATGAAAGGTCGGCTACCAACACCCCCTACCGTGGTCTGGCGGTACTGGTGAGGCGTAGAGTCGTCCATCAAGCGCTCCCCGTGTCGTCACCTGGCTCGTTCTACGCGCTGGGTGTGCAGCTGCACGTTGCCGGCGAGGATCTCGCCATTTACGCCTGCTACAAGGCGCCCTCGGCCAAACTGGACCCATCGGAGCTGAGGGCCCTTCTCGAGGCCAGCGGCGGCGCGACGATCCTCGCTGGTGACTTAAATTGTAAGCACCCAGCGTGGAACTCGGCCGTGACCAACACGGCGGGCAGACGACTCTATGCGGACGCGGAAGCCTTCGGCTACACAGTGTCCGGCCCAGAGACGCCCACCCACTACCCGGACGCCTACATCTATATGCCGGACGTGCTGGACATCGTGGCCTACCGAGAGCTGCATTGCCAGATCACCCAGCAGGTGTTAGACGACGAGATGCAGTCAGACCATCATCCTGTACTCGTCGTCCTGTCAGGTATGCCGGACCCGACAGATGCCCGCAGCGCCACGTCGACGAACGGATTGGGAAATATTCCAGGGAAAGATTGAGGCCACCACACCGACTCGGCCCGTGATTACCTCCGCAGACGTTAACCAGACAGCGGACGACGTCACTGCTTGTATCAAGAGCGCCTTGGAAGCGGCGACTACGGTAGAGCCGCAGAGGAGAGTGCTTCAGCCGCCTCTGCCGGCCTACCTACAGAAGATGATCGCCGACAAGAGGCGCCTTCGCAAGCAGTGGCAGCAACTGAGGTGTCCGTCCCTGAAACGGAAACTCAACCGTCTTGCGGAGACGATTAAGGCCGAGTTGAGGAGCAGGGAAGCCGAGAGCTGGGAGGACCGCATCCAGGAGGCGGCAGGCAGCTGGCCATCCGCCCACCGGCTTTGCCGCCAACTGACGAACACCCCAGCCCCGGTGCGCCCACTGCTGGACAGCGGCGGGGCGCTCAAATACATGGCAGAGGACCGCGCGGAGGTCTTCGCCGAGCACCTGGAGCGTCAGTTCCGACCGAACCCGACCAGCGACGCCGAACATGTCGCAACAGTCGAGAAACACCTTGGGGACTACTTCGCCACGCCGATAGCTCCCGAGGAAGACGCCGTATTTTTCTCGCCTGGGGCAGTCAGACGCGCCATCCTGAGGACGAAGCCCAGGAAGGCCCCCGGTGCGGACGGTATCACCAACACAGTGCTGCGCCACCTGCCGTACCGAATGGTCGCGGCGCTGGCGCGCCTGTTCACGGCGATACTGCGCACCGGGACGTTCCCTACCTCGTGGAAGGAAGGGCGCGTCATTATGCTGCCTAAGGCGGGGAAAAATATCCTGAAGCCGGAGAGCTATCGGCCTATCTGCGGCGCTGCTGGCTACAATCTCCAAGGTGTTCGAACAACTCCTGTTGCGACATCTCCAGCCTCACATCGCTCCACGGCCTGAGCAGTTTGGGTTCAGGTCGGAACACAGCACGACGCTTCAGCTGTCGAGGGTACTGCACCACCTGACGCAAGCGCTGAACAAGAAGGAGTATTCGGTTGCAGTACTCCTCGACATGGAGAAGGCCTTCGACCGCGTGTGGCACGACGGCCTAGTGTACAAGCTGGCCACGTCGGACGCGCCCCGCCGCGTCGTTAAAGTGGTCCAATCTTTCCTTGTAGGTAGGGTTTTCCGTGTGGTGGTCGAGGGAGCACTCTCCAGCGCCCGCCCGGTGCTGGCCGGCGTGCCGCAGGGCAGCTGCGTTTCGCCGGCGTGTTACTCACGTTACACCGACGACATCCCCACGACGCCAGAGGCGATGCTCGCGCTGTATGCCGACGACGCCGCGTACATCACCACCTCGCTCAACGCAAAGTACGCGGCGGTCAAAATGCAGCGCGCGCTTGATCTGCTGCCAGACTGGCTGTCCAAGTGGCGGCTGTCGGTTAACGTGGGTAAGACGCAGGCGATGATCACCGGGTCAGCGCCCCTCCCACCACGCCTGACTCTACAAGGCGCCGACGTCGAGTGGTCGCCCCGGGTGAAATACCTGGGTGTCACCATCGACCGTCGGCTCACCATGGGTCAACATGTCCGCCAGGTCGCGGCTAGAGTTAAAGTTGCCCGCAACCAGCTCAAGCCAGTGCTCTCGTCCCGACTGCCGGCGCGCGTCAAGTTGGGCGTGTATAAAACTTATATACGCTCGATTCTGACGTACGCCGCCCCCGCATGGTACGTCCTCGCGTGCGAGGGACACAAGCAGCTTCTCCGCACGCAGCAGAACCTTGCGTTGCGGACCATCGTCGACGCCCCTCGCTACGTGAGGAATGACGTCATCCATCGGGACCTCGGGATCGAGAGCCTGGACGCCTTCATCCGGCGCCTTGCGACGGGCATGTTCGCGCGTGCCGACGCATCTGCCTGGCCGCACGTCAAGCACATTGCGCCCTGGCACGCGCGCCCCCCTGACGCGAGGCGCCCCCTCCCCCGCGACCTGGTAGCGGACGTTGACCCCTCTCCACCGGACTTGACTCCCGGGTAAGCTGTACCAGGCTACACGCAGCTTACCTGCACAAGATGACTCTACAACCCACTCGCACCCCGGCTGCACAGCGTGTTCTAAGTTAATATAGACATGCTGTGCAGCTAAAACCACACAAGCACCACTCTACACACATGTAAACCCACGCGTAGAGGCGCGGCGCGGGCTCGCGACTCACGCTAACACTGGGCGGTGTTACACAATACAATACCACCCACACACACATAACGGTTCCTTAGTCCGGACCGCGACCGGCTAGCTCTGGAAGCGGGACGGGCGGGAGCCATACATCCTTCGTAGGTGCGTCGGAGTCGGCACCTCTGTCGCTGGTCGTCACCCGCCGGGCCTCCCCTGGGTAAATGGGGGTCTCACCTGGCGGTGACAGACCGCCGAGGTGTCGTGAAGAAAGCAGCGCTGAATCAACAGCGCTGTCGATGCGCCTACCGAAAAATTCACTGCAATCACACACATAGGCGCGCGTTGCTAATCGCGCGCCACTAGGCCCGGCCTATACGGCCACACAACGACGGGCCCGTATTCACGGGCCAAGGTATGGCCTCCGCGGCCAGGGGGCAAAGCCCCGTGACCGCCTGCCGCGCCCCCTAGCGGGGGCGCAGCGCAAACATTCTTCTTCTGAATGTGGGTCGGATTCGCCAGTGATCCGCACAACGTCCACGTCGCCACCGTCTTCATCTAGGCCTCCACTGACCGGCAGTGGCGCCGCTGCGCCTCTGGCGCAATTTATTTTCGTCTACCGCCCGAACCGTTTAATAAAGGGAACTCACTGTGACCGTATGGGTGCCTAGCGCCTGTGCGTTCACAGCTGAGTCCCTCTGTGCCGCCCGGTGCTGAGCACCGTAGCGGTTGCGGTGGATCACTCCACGAGGAGCCACCAACATCAAGAGAAAGAATGAAGAAAACTCCGCCCGCGGCCCGGTCGATGGGGGGCCGGACGGCGTCGCTCCCGATCATCGGGGACTCGCCGCCCGGCGCTCCGCCGGCCACCGCCGAGCCAACAGAAACACCCACCGCCTGCGACATCCAGGCCGTCGCCGACGTCATCGAGAGCCGGGACCTCGGCCGACTCGCCGGCTTCACCATCGCCATCGCCACCCAGGAGCCAGCCCGCGGTGCCAATCCGCCCGCGTTCCGACCCGTGCCGACCCAGGCACCGGGGCCCGCCGGTACCTGCAACCGCGCACCCGCTCTGCGCGCTACTGCGCCGCACCCGCGCCCTGCGACGCAGGCGATGCGAGCGACTGCGCCGCCCGCGCCCCACGCGCCAACCGCGCACCCCGCGGCCGCGCGCCCTGCGCCTGCGCCCGCTCACACCGCGCCGGCACCCGCGCGCTCCACCGCGCGCTCCACCGCGCGCCAGCCCGCGCACTCTCGCTCCACCGCTACGGTGACCCGTACAGTGCGCACGGCGTCGCCCGCTCCTCACCGCTTGCTGGTAGGCTCAGCCGCCGCAGCTCACCAAGACGCAGCAATGTCGCCGCCGCCTCCGAGATCCTCGGCTCAGGATTCACCAGCAGCCATGTCGACGTGTTCATCGAGGGAGGGGAGCGACCTGCCCATCTACACGGCGAACACTACGAGGACCCGGAGGTTAGTGTTAACAACTACCCACATAAATGTCTAAGTGAAAGTGACACGCGCACCGAGGGCTCGCTGGCCTTCGGCTTCGAGTTCCAGCTCGGGGCCAAGGCCCAGCGACGTCCTAGAAGCTCGGACGGCGAGGCCGCAGAAGAGGCTAAGCGGGTCTGCACCGACTCCCCGCTACCGCAGCGCGATGCGCGCGGCCGCGCCGGTGTCGGCTCGCCGACGTTCGCCGAAGCTACCCGCCGTCCGTCACGACCGGAAGCTACATACCCCTGAACGAAGACGCCCCCACCGGCAGCCCCCGCACAAGGCGCGAGCCAGGACGCGGCCGCAGCTGCCGCAAAGGCTAAAGAGAAGAGGCCACGCTACCCTCCGTTGGTGGTGGAAAGGCTTCCCAACTGGGCCTTCCATTTTAGGGCCGTGAGGGACAAGCTGGGCCACCCACCCAATGCTCGACCTTACCAGGGCGGAATCCGTTTCGTCCCTGAGAGTGAGGTAGAGTATCGGGTGGTCCAGCGGTACCTCACCGACCTGGAGAGATCGGAGGGCCTTAGTTGGTTCTCCTACTCGCTACCAGCGGAGCGTAGCCTAAAGGTGGCCATTCGTGGGCTGCCGGCGGACACCGATCCCGGAGAGATCGAAGAGGAGCTCATGCTGCTGGGATACCAGCCGGAGTACGTGCGCAACATCAACGCACGTGGAGGACGACCCGGCTGCATATTTCACGCAGTACTGAGGAGGCAGCCGGCATCCGCCGCATCTACGACACCACCGTGCTGCTGTGCATGCGTGGTGTCCGCGTGGAAGCTTGGCGGAGCAAGCGTGGGCCCGCCCAATGCCACCGGTGCCAGAAGTTCCGGCACAGCTCGCACCAGTGCCACCGCCCGCTCGCCTGCGTGAGATGCGGGGAAGAGCACGCCGCCCGTGACTGCCCGCGCCCAAGAACTGAGCCGGCCACCTTTTTTTTTTTTTTTTTTTTTTTTGGTCTCGATGTGGAAATCCTCATGGATGTCCTCCGCCCTGGGGGAGAGCGGAGGGGTCTGTCAGACTCTTACTGACTAAAACCACACCGGTGTTCCCTCGCACACTTGCGTCGGGGGGCAGCGGGATCTAATGCGACTTCCGCTGCCCCGGACTAGTGCCGGCCCGCTTGACCTGCGGGCCACGTCCCGGGGGGGAGTGAGGTGTAAAACTCCCCCCGCTACGTCTAAGAGAGGCGCGCGTGGAACACTACGCGCCGCCGTCTCGGGTCCAGTGTGATGGAGGGCGACGGATGTCCCCGAATCCGCCGCCCCTGGACCTATTTAGGGGGGCCGGAAGAGGGCGTTGTCCGCCCTCTGCCGACGCCCGGTGCGTCTGCTGCGGGATGGGCGAGAGGTCGTTATCTCCCTCTCCCTTTCCGCAGCTTCCTTCTGCGACATGACGGTTTCGCAGAAGGACATCACTGCGTCCCAGGACTCTGCGCTGCCGACCATCGAACGAACGACGGCCGGCAGCGACAGGTCTCCTCCAACCTCTGTTACGAGCGCACGGCGCGGCTCATCTCACGCGCCGCACTCGGCCAGCGTATGCCGCGCCGTGTCCTCCAGACAGTGGACGCAGTGATGACACCGGGCGTCCGGCTCCCTGCTTATGCGACACAGGTACTTCCCGAAGCAGCCGTGCCCCGAGAGCACCTGCGTCGCCCGAAACGACAGGGAGCCGTGCTTCCTCCCAAGCCAGTCGTCGAGTACTGGCCGGATCGCCTCGATTGTGTCGAGGCCGGCGGTAGGCAGCTCTAGCCTGCCCCGCCATTCCGCCACCATGACCTGTCGCTGCACCAGCCTCTCGCCCCGATCCTTGGCCTCCTCGCGCCACTGGTGCAGTGTCGCGAGGGCCTTCGCCTCCAGGTCCCACGGCGGGGATCCGGCCAGTACGCAAGCCGCCTCGTAGGAGATCGTGCGATAGCCCCGTATGGCTCTGACGGCCATCGCTCTCTGCGGTCTGCGCAGAACAGCGATAGTGCGGGCCGTCAGGTCTGTTGCCCATATCGGGGCCCCATACAGGGCCATCGATCGCACGATCCCCACGTACAACCGCCTACCGGCCACCTGCGCCAACTGCGCGGGAGATCACCCGGCGTGCAGTAACGAATGCCCTGTCAAAAGGAAAGAAGCCAGCAACAGGCGAGCGGGCGCTGTCGCCATCACGTCCCGCCAGCGCCGGTCCAAAGAGGGACCAAACACCATCTCCACCGACACCGCCGCCAACGACCACGAGGCCCCCAGCGCTACATTGATGGTGGCAGCGAACGGGCCCACTCCTAGGGACGCTGCCTCGGGGCGGAGGAAAAAGGGACGCGAGGGAAGGAAGAGGGGGAAGAAACCCCAGCCACCCGCTATCCACACAGAACGGGGCCTTGTCCCTGCCGTGGCGCAGGCCCTTGCCACCACCACCACCTCGGACGTCAAATCGACCGACGCCGCTGCTGGCGCCAACACACAAAGGAAGGGGAAGCGGGCGGGTAAACCCCCCCCCACCCACAGACGCGGCCCCAGCCGCCGCACTAACCGCGGTGACTGGCCCGCAACCACCGGCGTCTATCGCCTCAGCCGGCGCCCGCGAACAGCAGCGACGCCACACCAACCACTGGCGCTCCTCAGAGCGCCAGCAAAAGGATTTCACGGCCTGCGCCATCAAACTTCTTATGGACCTTATTAGGGCCATAAGACAGGGGCAAGACGCGGGCATAGTAATCCTCGACGGACTGGCAGAACTCCTCGCCCTCTACCATGGCTAGTTCGTTGAGGATACTACACTGGAATGCCCGCGGCCTTAGGATAAAGGTCGCCCCACTCCGCCTCCTCCTAAAGGAACAGCGAGTCGACGTGGCGCTCATCTCGGAGACACTCCTGGGACCTGCGGACCAAACCAGGTTCCCGGGATACATAGTCTACAGGAGGGATGAGAAGTCCCCGCTCGGCATCTCCTACCGCGGACTGGCAGTGTTGGTGAACCGAAGAGTCGTCCATCAACCACTCCCAGAGGCCCAAACTACGACTTTCCAGGCGCTGGGCATCCAGCTGCATGTCGCCGGCGAGGATATTAATATCTACGCCGCATACCACCCGCCTAGCTCCACACTCAACTTAGCGGAGCTGCACTCAATTCTTCTGTCGCCGCAGCCGACTCTCCTTGCCGGCGACATGAACCTTAAGCATCCCGCCTGGAACAGCAACACCATGAACACCTGGGGTAGACGGCTCTTCGCGGACGCGGAGGCCCTCGGGTATACGGTGTCCGGCCCAGACACACCGACCCACTACCCAGACTACCAGGCGCACGCACCGGACGTGCTGGACATCGTAGTCCACAGGGGCCTAAACTGCCAAATCACCCAGCAGGTGATCGACGACGCGCTACAGTCGGACCACCATCCTGTACTCGCCGTCCTATCAGAGATGCCGACCAGACTCTCGCCTCCAGCGCCACGTCGATCAACGGATTGGACAGCTTTCAAGGAAGCGATGGAGACCACCACTCCTTCTTGGCCCGTCGTGACCGCCGCAGACGTGGACGAACTAGCGGGAGAGGTCACCGCTTGCATTCAGCGCGCCCTCGCAGAGGCGACTACCACCATGCCGACGCCGCCGGGGGGGTCTGTGTACAGGCCCCTATCCACCCACCTCAAGCTGATGATGCACAAGTTATGTAGAGCACTCTCAAGTACCCCGGCCCCGGTGCGTCCACTTCGCCACAGCGACGGGACGCCCAGATATGTAGCGGCAGACCGGTCGGAGATCTTCGCCGAACATCTGGAACGCCAATTCCGACCGAACCCAACCGACAACTTCGAGCACATCGCAGCAGTCGAGAGGCACCTTGGAGAGTACTTCGCTACGCCGATAGCCTCCGATGAAGCCCCCATACATTTCTCGCCTTGCGCAGTCAGACGCGCCATTCTGAAGACGAAGCCGAGAAAGGCCCCAGGAGCGGACGGGGTCACCAACATGGCGCTGTGCCACCTGCCATTCAGAACGGTGGCGGCGCTAGCGCGCCTATTCACGGGGATCCTGCGCACTGGGGTTTTCCCCGCAACGTGGAAGGAAGGGCGCATCATAATGCTGCCCAAGGCCCACAAGGACGTCCTGAAGCCGGAGAGCTATCGGCCCATCACCCTCCTCTCTGCCATCTCCAAGGTGTTTGAACAGCTCCTGCTGCGACACCTGAACATGTACTTCACATCACGTCCGGAACAGTTCGGGTTTCGGTCGGAACACTCCACGACACTCCAGTTGTCGAGGGTACTGCACCTGCTCACAGCGGCGCTGAACAAGAAGGAGCGAGCAGTTGCAGTATTCCTCGACATGGAAAAGGCTTTCGACAGAGTATGGCACGCCGGTCTGCTGTACAAGCTGTCAACGACAGAGGCGCCCCGCCGCCTTGTCCAGGTGGTCTCCTCCTTTCTTTCCAACAGGACCTTCAGGGTGGTGGTTGACGGCGCGTTATCCAGCGCCCGACCCGTCGCCGCCGGAGTGCCGCAAGGCAGCTGCCTCTCACCAGCCTGCTACTCCTGCTACACCGATAACATCCCCACTACCGCCGACACCACGCTCGCGCTGTACGCCGACGTCGCCGCGTATATCGCCACCTCGCTCAACGTGCATCACGCGGCCATCAAAATGCAGCGCGTGCTCGACCTGCTGCCTGACTGGCTGTCGAAATGGAGGTTGTCGGTGAACGTAGGTAAGACGCAGGCCATCACCGTGGGAGGTTACAAACAGCCACCACCCTTGAAATTTCAGGACGTCGACGTCGCATGGTCACTCCAGGCTAAATACCTAGGGGTCACCATCGACGCTCGACTCACCATGGCACCGCACGTCCGCACGATCGTCGCCAAATGCAGGAGCGCCCGCTTCCTGCTGCACCCAGTGCTCAAGAGTCGCCTCCCGCTGCGTGCCAAGCTGGGCGTGTACAAAACGTACATTCGCCCACTGCTCACGTACGCCGCCCCGGCCTGGTACGCCCTCACGAGCGCCACCACCAGGAAGACCCTCGACGCGCAGCAGAACATCTCGCTGCGCCAAATTGTTGCTGCCCCCCGCTACGTGAGGAATGCCACCGTCCAGCGGGACCTCGGCATCGAGAGCCTGGAGGACTTCATCCGCCGCCTTGCGTCCACCATGTTCGCGCGTGCCGACGCTTCTGCCTGGCCCCACGTCATGCACTTGGCGCCATGGCACGCGCGGCCACCTGACGCAAGGCGCCTACCACGCGACCTCGTGGCGGACGTGCGCGACGCCACCCCACCGGACTGACGCATCCGGGTAAGTCGCTCCCCTGTCCCAACACGCGACTTACTCAAACACTGATACTCTACACTCACGACACTCACTCGACAAGCGTTGTGTTCTAAGTTAATATAGGCACGACGCGCGTCGCTCCATCCACACACGACTCTACAAGCGAGTATACTCACGCGATGAATGTGCGGCGCGGGCACGCAATTCTCTCGCAGACATGAGCGGTGTCACACAGACACATTACCGCTCACACACACACCGACGGCCTCTAGTCTGGAACGTGCTCGGCTAGATCTGAAATCGCCTCCAGACTGAGGTCTACACCCTCGGTAGAGAGCGCCTAAGCCACCTCTGTCGCTGGTTGTCACCCGCCGGGCCTCCTTCGGGTAACCGGAGGTCTCGCCTGGCGGTGACGGACCGCCGAGGTGGCGTGAAGAAACAGCGCTGCTGTACAGCGCCGTGGCGCCCCTACCGACACAAATAGGCAACTACACATAGGCAAGTCGCGTGCGCGCGCTTGCCACCCGCCAGGCCTATATCGGCCGCCCAGCGAAGGTGCCTGCGTCTTAGCAGGCACAAAGGTGATCCCGCGGGACCAAGGGCGATGCCCGAAACCCGCCCGCCGCACCCCCTTGCGGGGATGCAGCGAAGTCTACGAGTGGATGTGGGTCATTCGCTATTCAACCTTTGAAGTGAACACACGTGAACAGTTACAGCAAGAAAAATACCCCAGAAGATGGATACCATTGCAGATGAAGCCGCTCAAGTCATCGCACTACTGCAATCAGGGATGCGGCAATGTGATGTTGCTCGGCAACTGAACTTGAGTCGTTTTTCCGTCCGACGAGTGTTCCAACGCTTCCAAGAGACTGGTGGCTATATCCGAAGACGTGGATCTGGAAGACAACGGTGCACATCCGAAAGAGACGATCGCTTCATTGTTTCGACGTCTTTGCGTAATCGGTTCTCCAATGCTGTTGAGCTGCAACAACAACTGCGATCAGCTCGCAGAACTTTTGTAAGTGTCTCCACGATTAGAAGAAGAATGCGGGAGAAGAAAATTGCAGCTCACAGGGCTGCTACAGGGCCAAAATTGACTGCACAGCATAGGAGAGACCGGTTTCAATTTGCCCGTGACCATGTGGATTGGACAATAGACCAGTGGAGGGCTGTGCTCTTCTCGGATGAGACGAGGGTGTGTCTTTTCTGCAACGACAGGCGTCGAAGAGTGTACAGGAGGCAAGGGGAACGATTCGCACAAGCCTGTATTCAAGAGACAGTGGAATACGGGGGTGGCTCGTGCATGTTCTGGGGCGGCATGTCAATCGACGACAAAACGAACCTTGTGTGTGTTTCTCGGACTGGAAGTGCTCCTCGGTACATAACAGAGATCTTAGAGGAGCAGGTTATCCCTTATGCGGGTTTTGTTGGCAGTGGGTTCACGTTAATGCACGATAACGCCCGCTGTCACACCGCTTTAATTGTAAGAGACTACCTGCAAGAAGTTGGGATCCCTGTTATGCGCTGGCCGGCGCGAAGTCCAGACCTGAACCCTATTGAGCACCTTTGGGATGAACTGAAACGGCGAGTACGGGCACGTGATCCTGCCCCTACCACTCTCCAAGACCTCCAAGATGCCGTCATTGCAGAATGGGACAACATTCCTCAAGAGATTGTTGTCACATTAATTAGGTCCATGAGAGAACGCATGGAAGCAGTCATCAGGGCTAGGGGGGGTAGCACTAGGTTTTAAGTTGTTTTTAAGGACTTTGTTGTAATTTTTGCTGATAAAATAAAATTTAACTTTTTAATCATTTGCATTAGCTTGCTTTTTTATTCTCTGGTAAGCAAAAAACCAAATCTATTGATTTATTCTGTAAATAAATTGCCTTTCCAATGATACCTTATAGTCATATGTCTACTATTGATTAATGGGATATTATAAATTGCATATCAAATAAATAATCGCCTATCAATACATACTCATCATTTAAATTCTTTTTTACATCAAATAACTTACTTCACTACAAATAAACTAAATGTTTAACAAAACTTAAACTGCAGATAATTCGAAATTTTACATCAATATGACATTACTTTTTTCCTCATAATGCAATACAGTTAAATTTATTTTTGTACAAAAATACTACATACATAGCATAAATACTGACTGCACAGCAAATTTTCCATATTTCATAGCAAAATAACTATCCCAGTCGCATATTAACCAGTAAGTACAACAAAACCTGTTCATCATATTTGTCTTAATTTTCAAGAAGCCATGCTCGGCAAAGGACATGGACAAAAAAGTACATTCAATATACACTTACATAGTCAATATATTATAATAAGAAAAATAGAGATGTGAATTGTTGCGTAGTTTTTAACCTCTCTGAACTCGTCAGTATTGATTACAATATAATAAGTAATGCAAGTTGAATTCAAAGTCTCATTTGTCAACTTTAGCCATTATGGACCATAAATAGAATAATAGACGTTCTACACCACGCATACTACTTGTAGATTTGAATGTGAAATGAACGACAACTGCTCTTACCTGGAACATTTTATGGAATTTTTTTTTTTTGGAAAATGTGATTAAATTATATTTTGAAGTGTTGATACGTAAGACATATTTATTTCAATTTTAAATAACGTAACCGTACCTTAAAACGGAACGCGTTTTACAATGTCTCATTGTCTATGTCAAATTGGCGGTACGTACTGCGCTTGACACTTGACAGATCCTCCGTTGCGTACGAACTGTTTGTGTTTTTGCGATTATCTTCTAATATTTTTGACTCCTGCTTATCTCTACGGACTGATACCTTCTACTACCTGATACCTGGCTATTAACACTGGACTCGGATTTTCATTGCGTTTCGGAATTTGTTTTGTGAATCAATATGAGGTGCATCAACTGTGGAATAGCCTTGCAAAGGTTACAGAGGCATACTATATCTTCGCTTTCTGCACACTATCAAACAAGACTTTCGCGTTGGATAACCCTTGCTCAAACCCAGGTATGATGTTGGAGTAGAAAAACATCATCAGATTTATTTTTTTGAACGGTATGTTTTATGGTTTACGATATTAACTTACAGTGCATCTTATTTTCAGTTGCCTCTGGATACATTTATTTGTCATCCATGCTTCCTATTATTAAATACCGAAGCTGGTGAACATGATAGACTACTGGGGCATAACATGGTTTGCATTGGTTGTGGAAAATCTGTGAGGAAAATAAGACACCATGAAGTCAGTATGGAGTCTCCATTGCTGTCTATCCTATCGGAAAATACTAATTATGTGGTAAGCATTTTGTTTTTAATTATTTTTAAATACATAGTTTTTATAAATTATAAAAAAAACTCATTTTCATTTTGGGAAGGTTGTACCTAATGTGTCTTTATGCTACAAGCGTGATGTTCATTATGGCAGTATACTTCCCATCTATACTTAATATCATAAAGCTGAAGAATTAGTTAGGTCAAATGTTTTCAATTAATGTTCAATTCGAAATCCGATTGCGGCTATAAATAACATCAAGCTATGACTTTTAGGAGCTGAGCGGGGGCTCAGCTTCATAACATACTCGAAAACAAATAAAAGATTAAAATATGTTTAAAAAATACCCTTGTTTCGGAATATTATATAACTGTACTTTGTTTTCAGCCCTCAAGAAACAACTATGTCTGTCATGTGTGTTGGATGCGAGCAGATAGACAGGCATCGCACGACTCATCACGACCTTTGGACAACAATGCAGCAGTCCCGAATATTCAAGTGGTTAGCCCACCAGAGCCACCTCCTTTACCGCCTGTTCAAAGTGGGCCACTTCGAAGGGAAAATAGTAACATATTATTGCCTAATTATAAGCGAGCTTCAATTACGTCTACGCACTGTATATTTCAACAATGCAGAAATAGAACATTACATTTGGTCCCACATTTCCTCAAAAGAATATTATTGCAAGAACACAGTTTCTATGTTCCTCGTAGCTGTAGTGTGTGAAGTACATTTGTACAGTGATCAGTGGCATTTATTACCTCAAATGAATGACACATATTCTACATTTAGTGCTGTCCATATTTATTATTTATTTATTTATTTACAACTAATTATAGCAACATTACAGACCAAGTCCAATACGATGCTATAAGACATATTAAAATAAAACAATATAGAAAAAAAAAAGTAAAATCACACCCAGTAAAATATTAATAGCTATAGTTAAACATGACCAAGTTTATAGTTGCATACCTTTGCATATAGAAGACATAATAAACATTATGAAGTCAAAAGCTAATTTTTTGAACTTTGAAAATGTCTTGGAAATGCCAAACCATTTTTGCCATTATTGGACGGGTCCACGGTGGTTCACGCGCCCTACAAGCGCGGTCATAAATACCTTACTTTATTTAATTTGTTAAATGGGTTTTTTTCTGAAGGGTAAATAATAAAAAATACTTCACTAATGTACATTAATGCTTTATTTACATAATTTAATACATTATATACAATAAACTGTACAATATGTACTGTTTAATATAAATTTAAATCGTCAATATTTGAGATTTATTCTCACTCGTTCGGAAATACATCTGAATATGATATTAACGCTGCTCATGAAGGGGTTATCATTAAATATGTATTATTTTATATATTATACATATTATGTACAACAAAAGGCAAGAAAACTAAAACTACAATTTATTTACAAACGTCATCATAACCACAAATAAGTTAAATAACTACAACAACCAATCTAATTTCAATTTAAACTAAATTCTTAATAAATCTAAAACCTGCCTCGACATAACGCTCCGCGTTCGCAAGATGGTCTGGGCTGGTTCGCGATTTCTTGAATGCACTTCTCATTACCCCTTACTAATTCGACACATTCAATTTCATTTAACCAATCTGAGTACTTATGCAAAAATTTTGATTTACTTCTAGAGACAATTTTCCAAAATCTATCAAGACTTTTACATAAATTGAGTATCTTACTATCTAAGTTCCTAATGTCTACATTTTCGACCTCATCCAGTGAAGCTAGAATAGTTTCCAACACGTGTTGATGTTTCAGAGGAACAGTTCCATTTATGGCAGACCAAATCTCAAAGAAATGCGTCCTTGAGAAAGAACATTTAATCAAAGTATCTGATTTTTTTAAATTAATATTTTACGTATGTTTCGTAGACCGTGCTACGCCAGAGCCTACGCAGTCGTAGAGGCTATATAGCAACTAAATGAGCAAAAGGGCGCAAAACAACCATTTATATTTTCAAAATAGATAGTGCAATCTTTAATATAAGATATGTGAGAGTATTTGATTATGGTTGCAATTTTTTGTAGGTCTATGTGAAGTCAACTATAAGATACATATTTGGTAGAAATACTGTGTGGCGTAGCACGTAAAAATACGTCATAATAAGTAAAATAAAACTTAAAAATATAACTAATTAGTATTAACATACCTTGATCTTGGAAATCCATGTCACAAACACCACTCTAAAACAATGCAATTCTGAGAATTCACAGTTACACAAATAGTAGTGCTAATGAGTTACTGATAAAGCGAGCGCAACGTAAAGATGTGTTCACTTCGGAGGTAGAAAAATAAGTGATAATTAGGTAAAATGGGTGACATTTTCATACTTTAGGGTAGCTTGTTTATCGGTAAATCTTTATAGATAATTAAATTGGGGGTAATTGATGATGAAACTTTTGCATTTATGACCTAAGGCGGAACCACCGTGGGGTCTTACAGTACCTCAGTTTTTAATTCTTCATAATCTTTTACCTGCTTTAAATGTGAAACAATCTAAACGAACTTTAGCAATATATTTAATCAAATTAAGAACAGGCGAGAGTAATAGACGCATGGCAACTCTTTTTGATTTACCTAGGTCGACATTGGAATTGATTATGAAAAAAGTTAGGTTGTGTCTCAATGAACATTTTGTTCCTTATAATATTGGTGTGAACCATATCACTCACAGGGAAATATCTGAAAGGAACGTTCCTCAAGCACTATTGGGTAATCCTCAGGAGTCTTTAATTAGAGATAGGTCAGGTCATAATCGCAATATTTGATGGGACTTATATATACTTGCAGAAAAGTGCAAACTATATGTTTCAAAAGAAGACATATAGTTTGCACAAGTATGATAATTTGGTGAAACCTTTTATGATCATCTCTTGTGATGGTCACATAATCGACGCTGTAGGGCCCTATGCTGCTACCCAGACCGATGCTGAAATTATGACGCACTTGTTTGAAAATGATAATGGACCTTTCCGAACACTTTTTAGGGAAAACGATATTTTCGTTTTAGATAGAGGCTTTAGGGATGCAATACCGTTGCTTGAAAATTGTTATTATAGAGTATACAAACCTGAATCATTAGAAGAAGGAGCAACTCAACTCACATTTTCACAAGCTAATAAAAGCCGTAAAGTGACACTTTGTAGATGGGTTGTGGAAGTTGTGAACGGGAGATTTAAGAGGGACTTCAAACTGTTTAGGCCAAGATATTTTAATAATGCCTCGACCCATTAATGGTTGATTTTAGAATTGCTGGTTGTTGTAATAATAAAATTCTACTTTACCGATTATCTATGTATACTATCAGGTTTAGTGACAACACTAACCTTCTCTAGTAAGTCTATGGTTTTGTATTACTCTGTGGAATCTCTTAAATAAAACTACGCTGTGTTTAATTTACTTTTGCCGTTATTAATTAATATCAACAGGTTATGGGCCCAGGCCACCTGATTTCGGTTTGAATACAACGAAAATACAAGTAATAATTAAAATACAAAGTAAATTCAGTGAAAAAACAGTAGTTCCGTATAAACATAACCTAAGTCAACACGAGGTGCTTCGAGACGTGACACAATTTTTCTTCATCAGCAAAATGTCTTCTACAAATAATATGGCACTGATTGAAAAGCTGACAGGAAGGGAAAACTATCCAACGTGGAGATTTGCCGTCCAAACATATCTTGAACACGAGGATTTATGGCATTGTATCACAGAAGATGGCGTCGATGTCAAACAAGATTTGAAAGCTAAGTCCAAAATTGTTTTATTAGTACATCCCATCAACTATGTACACATCCAAGAGGCCAAAACTGCCAAAGAAGTGTGGACTAACCTATCTAAAGCTTTCGATGACAAAGGGCTGACACGTAGAGTTGGCTTATTAAGAGATCTGATTACCACAACGCTAGAAACATGTCAAGGCATCGAAGACTATGTTAGCAAAATAATGTCGACCGCACACAAACTACGAAACATTGGGTTTAATGTGAATGATGAATGGTTGGGAACCTTGCTACTGGCTGGTTTACCCGAGGTCTATCAGCCGTTGATTATGGCTCTTGAAAGCTCCGGTGTGGCAATAACAGCGGATTCTGTAAAAACTAAACTGCTCCAAGATGTGAGAGGCACTGAAACAAATGCTTTATATGTTAATAAAAACAAGGGAAATCGGTCGCAGTCTGCCAAACAAGCTTCAGAGAAAACCAGCACCGGCAAAGGTCCTAGATGTTTCGTGTGCAATAAATATGGGCACATAAGTAAAAATTGTCGAAATAAGAAGTCGAAGGAAAAGTCCGAACAAAGTACCAACTATGTTGCTGTATTTTCTGCAACTACATGCAATGAGAAAGGTTGGTACATAGACTCTGGAGCGTCAATGCATATGACCATGCACAGTGACTGGCTATATGATAAAATCCCACCTCCGATTAGTACTATAAAGGTGGCGAATGATGAGAAACTTTTGGTAGAAGCTTGCGGAAAGATAAATTTAAATGTTGCTGATAGCAATGGGAAGATAAATACAATCCAAGTGCAGAATGTTCTTTATGTTCCTGGTCTGGCCACTAATCTTCTCTCGGTTACTCAGATGATCAAAAATGGATGTCATATACAGTTTAATGAGAAAGGTTGCAAGATATTAAACAGAAATAAAGAACAAGTGGCTACTGCAAAGATGATGAATAATATGTACCGGCTTAATACTCACAGTACTCCAGCATACATATCTGCATCAAAAGACAATGACTGTTATCTGTGGCATCAAAGAATGGCTCATTTAAATTTTGAAGATTTGAGTAAACTAACAGAATCTGCAGGAATTAAGTTAGAAAATAAAGAAAAGGTCTTATGTATTTCATGTCAAGAGGGGAAACAATCAAGAAAACCTTTTCCCTCTCAAGGATCTCGAGCACAAGCAAAGCTAGAGGTCATTCACTCTGATATTTGTGGGCCTATGGAGGTACTATCCCTTGGAGGAGCTCGCTACTATGTCACCTTCATTGATGATTTTACCAGGAAGGTATTTGTATACATATTAAATAAGAAATCTGATGTGTTTCAAAAATTTAAAGAATTTAAAGCATTGGTGGAGAACCAACTGGATTTAAAAATAAAGACTCTCCGTACAGATAATGGCAGTGAATACTTGAGCAATGAATTTCGCAATTTTCTCAAGAAGTCTGGAATTTCACATCAAACTACTACTCCCTACACTCCACAACAAAACGGTCTAGCGGAGCGTATGAATAGAACTCTTTTAGAACGAGCAAGATGCATGCTACTGAATGCTCAATTACAAAAACAGTATTGGGCAGAAGCAATTTCGACTGCTGCCTATATCACAAATAGATGTCCAACACGAGTGATAGAATTTTCAACACCTGAAGAGAAGTGGAGTGGTAGAAGGCCGGACATCACTAATTTGAAAGTCTTTGGTTGTGAAGCCATGGTGCATGTGCCAAAAGAAAAATCCAAAAAATGGGATTCGAAGGCAAACAAGATGATTTTTATTGGCTATAATGAACAGACGAAGGGATATAGGCTTTTAGATCCAAAGACAAAGAAAGTGTTAATTAGCAGAGATGTCATCTTCATTGAAAGTTCAGTTAAAAGGAACTATGCATTACTGCCATTATCAGAGTCGGTCTCAGAACCCAAGACCAATGATGATAGTTCTACCAATAATGAGTCTAAGTTAGAAAATACATCTGAAGATAGTGAATTGCAATCTGAAACCAGTGATGAATCTTTTCACTCAGATGAAGGATCAATTTATGAACCAGACCAAACAATTGATCCAACAGAACTTACACGAAATGTAACAACAAGATCTAAACAAAGAACGTGTAAAATGGATGCTAAAACATATTCATGTGTTAATGAAGTTTCAGAACAGGATGATGTTCCAGAAAGTTACTCAGAGGCGATATCCTCACACAATGTGAATGCTAAACGTTGGAAACAGTCAATTCAAGATGAGTTAAAAGCACATGAAGAAAACAAAACTTGGAACCTTATTGAAAAACCGGAAGGAGTGCGATTAATTGATTGTAAATGGGTATTTAGAATAAAAGACGATCCATCTGGTCCAATCTTTAAATCAAGACTGTGTGCTAAAGGATGTGGACAAAAACAAGGCATTGATTACACTGAAGTTTACTCTCCTACGGTGAGATATGATTCAATCAGAGTTGTACTGTCAGAAGCTGTCCAAAATGAGTTAAAAATTATCCAATTTGATGTAAAAACTGCATTCTTATATGGAGATGTAAAGGAAGTTATTTACATGAAGCCACCAGAAGGTTTGGAGGTCCAGTCAAATTTGTTATGTAAACTTAATCGTTCACTCTATGGTTTGAAGCAAGCACCAAGGTGCTGGAACCAGAAATTTGATCATTTACTAAAGAAATTTGGGTTTACTAATAGTCATAGCGATAAATGTGTCTATATTGGAAATGTAAACAAAAATAAAATTTACTTGTTGTTGTATGTTGATGATGGGCTTCTAATATCTAAGTCAGAAGACTCACTAAACAAAGTGATGAGTGACTTAAAGGATAATTTTGAAATTAAACAGTGTGATCCAAAGAACTTTGTAGGATTACAAATAGAAAGATTTGAAAAGTGTATGTTTATTCACCAATCAAAATATATTGAACGGTTATTATGTAGATTTAATATGCAAAATGCAAACTGTAACAATGTTCCAGTTGATCCTCACACCACTCTGGAGAAAGCAACTGAAGCCCCAGACAAAACTATTCCCTACAGAGAGGCTGTGGGCTCACTCATGCACCTGGCTGTGGTAAGCCGTCCAGATATCATGTATGGAGTCAGTCTGGTGAGTAGATATTTGAACTGTTATGATCAGACCCATTGGAATGTTGTCAAGAAAATATTAAGATATCTGAAAGGAACAAAGGACTATGGTTTATGTTACACACCTTCAAAGTCTAACCTAGAAGGTTATAGTGATGCAGACTATGCCAAAGACACAAGCACACGCAGGTCTTTAACTGGCTATGTATTTATGAAAAATGGAGCTGCAGTAACATGGGCAACACAACGCCAACAAAGTGTAGCCTTGTCTACAACGGAAGCAGAGTTCATGGCTGCTTGTTCTGCAACGAAAGAGGCTATATGGTTAAAGGGATTGTTAATGGACATAAACGAATTTAATCAGAACTCTATCTGTCTAAATATTGATAATCAAAGTGCAATTTGTTTAATTAAGAATGTAGATTATCACAAGCGATGTAAGCATATAGATATAAGGTATAATTTTATCAAAGAAAAGTATTCAGAGAAACAAATAGATCTCAAATATGTGAATACCAAAGAGCAATATGCAGACATATTTACTAAAGCTTTACCTAAAGAACAATTTCAATGTCTTAGAAATAAAATTGGTGTTAAGCAAGTATCTTTCAAGTAAATTTTTTTATGTTATTAATTGCTATTCTTAGCTAAAGGTTGTCTGTTAGTCTCTATATTTTTCTCATATAAGATGTATGTAAAGTTAAAATTTGGTGAGAGTGTTGTAATAATAAAATTCTACTTTACCGATTATCTATGTATACTATCAGGTTTAGTGACAACACTAACCTTCTCTAGTAAGTCTATGGTTTTGTATTACTCTGTGGAATCTCTTAAATAAAACTACGCTGTGTTTAATTTACTTTTGCCGTTTTTAATTAATATCAACACTGGGGCTCTATTAAATAAATTCCATCCTGTATTAAGGGATAGTCCTAATGCTGAAAATATCATACAAAGAGCATTGCGATATATGGATGAACCTAATCATCTTGGACAATTTATTAATGATTTTAATATAAACAGAAGACGAGTTATGTTTACTCGTATTGATGGTAACTTGCCTCAACTAAATAATTTAACAGTTTTCACCTTCAATGATCTAATATTGTTTGCATTAGGTCCTTATCAGGTCAGACAAGCGCGTTCGTACTATGGTGAACATATTAGGGACAATGGCATATATGTTGTTGAAGTGTGTCCGGAACTGGAACACTCCCAAGAAATGATTATTCGGGTTGGTGGGAATAATCCTTATTTATTAAGAGGACGTATTAAGTCTCGTCATGTCTCCCAGAGAATTTACTTTGCATATATTTTATTTGACACTGAACATAATAGTGATTCTGTCTTGGAAGCTATTTTAGGTTACTACTGTAATTGCCTCGTAGGGAACAGGACCGTTGGTTGTTGTTGTCACGTTATGACATTAATCTGGTACCTTGGTTGGGCAAGACACCAAAACAATTTACAAGCTCCAGCAGGATTTTTAGACAACATATTATTAAGTGTTCAAGAATATTAAAATAATCTAACAAAAGGCCTTCTTGAAAACCTAACACAATTGTAAAGTAATATTAGACAATCAATCCACTTGTGTTGTGGTCTGTACTTGTTTTAAAAGTGTGTCGAGTATCTAGGCAAGCTTTTAAGAGATGTATAAACCTAACAAAATATTTTTACTTATTTTTACCAATAATTGAGTAATTGTTTATAATCTTTTGTTTTATTTCGTGTTTACCTTGTCAATTAGTAGTAAAACTGTTGAAGAAAAACGTCACTTTCGGAGTCTCAATAAATGTGACAATAATAACATATACTTTGTCTCAGTTTTCTGTCAGACTTTCTCAGTTCAGTAAATGTTAATCAATATATGGTTAAAAATCCTTAGTTCAGGTAGAATGACCACCTGAAATAAGGATTTTGGATCTTGTTGAAATGCCTAATAATATAACTAATATTAAATTAACTAATATAACTATAACTAATAATTCACACGCTATTTTAAAAAGCATTGAGGTTTTTAATAGCAAAATAATTATTCATACACATATTGCCAGCAATCTGATAGAAGGTAACATGAAACTGTTTACGTCTAGTTATTTGTAATGTCAAGTTCTTTGAGCTTTTTGTTTTTTGCAATTTAATATGGCAATATTCACGAATACGAAACACCAAAAATTATCGTTGTACACTAAATTTGATAACTATGCAAACGCCCATACAGAAATTGGCCATGTCCTTTAATGATTATTATAACAAATGCTTTGAGTTTGATTTTACAGGTTGGAGTTTACACGCATGGAATTTGGTAAAAGATTTGAGGGTTGGCTTGTAGCCTTAGGGGCGCTATGGAGCGAGGACTTAGAAAAATTTTTGGTTGGACTGTACGTAACGGGGCATTGGGGAAACGTCCCCCTTGGGGCACCCCGACGTTAGGTTACGTTAGGTTACTTTAAACCCTGCAGGCAGAAATAGGAGCCCCGCGTAGCGGGGCTACGTCGACTTCTTCATAGTGCCCCGTTTCGTATCCACTGACCAAATTTTTTAAGTACGAAATTTTTTCTAAGTCCCAAAAAAATTTTTTTCAATCAAACATTTTTTTTGTCTTCTTTGCTGCTCATAGTGCCCCTACGCATATACTCCAACTCCTACAAATCCGCCCCTAAGACGACCCACTGACCAATTTGAGGATAAAATTATTAAAAAACCACAATTTGAAATCATATCATCGGATTTGCGATCCCAGTCAAGTACGTGGCGCCACCTGCAGAAGCTAAAAATGTGCCTATTGGGCAAAAAAGGAAGCGTGGACGCCCCGCGAAAGCAAGACCCGCTTTAATAATTCAATAAATTCACACATACATACATTCATTCATACATTTTCTCCCATCTAGCACTAAATTAACTTTGGTCCAGTCACTTGTGGTTCCCATTATCGACTATGCTGATGTTTGTTACTCTGATCTATCCCAAGAACTTTTAAGCAAATTGGATCGTCTTCTCAATAATTGTATTCGCTTTGTTTTTGGCCTTCGCAAGTACGATCACATCTCTTCATATCGTTCTCAGCTTAAGTGGCTGCCTATCCGACTCAGGAGGTCCCTCAGATCTCTCTGTATGCTCTTCACTATTTTGACGGATCCTCGTGCTCCCGATTACCTAAAAGAATATTTCAAAGTGTTGGGCAGTTCACACAATCGTAACCTTCGAGCTTCTAAAAACATACTCCTTGAAATTCCCTCACATCGTACTGGTTTAATGTCCAATTCTTACGCTGTCTCAACTATAAAGCTCTGGAACGCGCTACCCCTTGGCATTAAAAAAGCTGAAAGCAAAATGGCTTTCAAAAGAACAGTACGGAAGTACTATTTGAAATCAGACTAAATTGCTCATAAATGTTTAATGTAAAAAAAAATCATTAGAAACGTGTATTTAAAAAAAAACTTGTGAAAAAGTTGGAACTTTGACCCCCAATATCTCCGTAACTAGAAGGTTCCCAGGTATGGTCTAGAACAAAAAAATGATCGCAATAACCGGGAGAACAAGTACCTTTCGGCTTCGTTAAGGGTATTTTTACACCCTTTATGTATTAGTATGTGCCTATTCAATTTATGTTAACAAAATGATATTTTTCTTATTTTTTTTTTTTTGTACTCTATCACTATGCTGTCCTATTTGACCCCAAGGTTGACTGGTAGAGAATGCCTTGTGGCATTAAGTCCGCCTATGTACCACTTTTGTACATGAAGTTTAAATAAATAAATAAATTACAATTTCGTATCTAATTTTACATTTTTTTTGCTGATCTCATTATGTGGTAATTAATAAATAATAAGACGACTGTGACTAATAAAATGCTGTTTTATTTAGAAAAATTGCTGTAAATAATATAAAAATAGAAGCTATATTTAAAAGAAAAAGAGTTAACATGTATAATGTGCATTAAGATTATTAGCTGTGCATTAATAATAATAATAATAATAATTTATTTAATTCAGACCATTGATCCATATAGTGTTAGTAAAATCTTAACCTATTGTTAGTACATAAAAAGCTTAAATTAATTGGCGACATGTACGCCAGTACGCACATGCCTAGCTGCCCAGTGCCTAATGAAAGGCCCATCAATTTTGTCCGCCAGTGTAGCCAGTATGTTGTTGGGGCTACCCCTGAATCGCTTCAGCATACTCGCACAACGCTTGCGCATAACGGCATAAAAATCATCTAATCTCGCTTCAGCGAACATGCCAGACGCGCTACAAAACCGAGGTAGCCCCAACAATATCCTCAACGCATTGTTATACTGAACGCGCAGAGCGTTGTAAGCCTTCTGCGTATACCTTACCCACAGGCTGCTCGCGTAAAACGATTGACAAAACGCTCGAAAAAGAGTCAGTTTCACCTCCTTAGTACAACGTGCAAACCTGCGAGCCAGCATATTGCATCTGGCTGCCAACGCTCTGCGCTCCCTATCTAAATCTTGGTCATCCATGAGAAAGTCCGTGACAACATGACCTAGGTATTTAAACTGCGTAACAAACTCCAACGGAGTTCCTCGTAAGTTAATAGATGGAATATTAACAGGTGTATTGTTGCGCACTCTAAAAACAATTACCTTGCTCTTGGAGGCATTATACCTCAAGCCATGAGCCTCCGCGTACCTCTCACAGATGGCCAACAATTTCCTCAGACCACAGATTGATGGACTGAGCAGCACCATATCATCAGCGTAACTTATGTTGTTGATCATAGTTCCATCAACAGAGCATCCGATCTTGGTGCCGCTCAGCTCACCAATCAGCCGATCCATATACACATTAAAAAGACTCGGTGAAGTCAATCCCCCCTGCCTTACCCCACAATCTAATCCATATGACTCAGATTGAGCATCCGCCCACCTAACATAATTATTCTGATGCTTATACCAATATTTAAATAAATCTATGAATTCAGTAGGTAGTTCAGTATCATCCGACAGTTTTTGCCACAAAACATCATAATCTACTAAGTCAAAAGCTTTTGACAGGTCAAGGAAACATCCATACACTGGTGTTCTCCTGTCTGTGTAGTACTGCACAGTCTGCTTGAGACACAGGATTGCACTTTCAGTGGACAAACCGGCTCTAAAGCCAAACTGCGCATCGTGCAATTTAATGTGTTTATTCAACTGCCTCTCAAGCAGACTGTCCAACACCTTGCCAATGACTGTTGCTAATGATATAGGTCTATAATTAGATTTGTCGGATGAGTCACCTGTCTTACTTTTAATTATGGGAACTACAACTTACGGTTTTTACCAGATTCTCAGGCAGGTAGGAATGATTCACACAAAAATTAAACATCATGGTAAGCAATCTGGTCAAGTGTACACCGGCGAATCTTAAGTGCTCAACACTCAGACCATCATGCCCCGGTGACTTACCCCGCTTCATACTCTTTAATGCCATTTTAATTTCCTTATTTGAGAATCTTACATAAAAATCACCTACACACAAGGTCCGAGTGTCGCATTGATGAAAAAGCTCTTGCTTTAGGAAAAATCGCTGTACGCTGCGAAAATAAATTGTAGTGTGTTTAGTGATATTTTGAGTTGAATACTTTGCTGTGCAATCATTAATTTTGATGGGAATTCGGAATCTTATTGCATAGAAAAAGGATATTTTTTGATTTGCGTTTAAATACTACCCATTAAAAATTGGTATTTAAAATGCCTCCAAACAAAAAAAGTGTGGTGTGGGAGTTTTTCAAAAAAAGTAACGACGACGACGGTAATAAAGTAATTTGTGTTCCGCTCAATATAAAAATACAGGAAGCAGCACGACAAATTTAATTAATCATTTGAAAAAAAAACATATAGTTCAGTATGCTGAAGCGACCGGCATGAATCGCTATAGTGGTGAAGAAAACTATGCCCGGAGCAAGCTCTGAAAGTGCACTAGTTGAACCAGAACAAGTTCGAATTAACTTAATTCGATCGTGTCCACCAACAAATGTGTTATCGTCAAATGTGGCAGGCTCAGACGGGGAGCAGCTCTTACCGCCACCATCAAAGCCTCCGCGCCAAATGCGTTTGACGGCGCCGACAAAAATCAACCAGAAAGCTGGTGATGAGGCTTTATTAGACCTGATAGTCTTGGACATGCAACCACTACAGATTGTAGAGAACGAAGGATTTATTGCATACTCAAAAAAATTAAATCCCGATTACGTGTTGCCGTCACGTCAGAAGTTAACTAGAATGTTAGAAGATAGGTACAACGTTTGCAGTGCGGAAGTAAAAGAAAAGTTACAAAGTATACAGGATATCGCTCTGACGACAGACATATGGAGTTCAGATGGCCAAAAGAGCTTTATTAGTGCAACTGTGCATTTTATCAAAAATTGTACTTTGCAATCTTTGGTAATATCTACATCGGAGTTATCGGAACAGCACACATTGTTGATCATTGCCAATGCTTTACGCGCTATAATGACAGAATGGGAAATATACGATAAAGTTGTGACAATAGTAACTGATAACGCATCAAATATGAAGAAAGCCGTTCAAGATCACCTCAGCAAAAGAAATCATTTTTGTATTGCACATACATTGAACCTTGCCGTGAAAGATTGTATCAGTAACGACCAACCACAAAACGCACATTTAAAAAATGAGGAAGTACTTCAGGTTATTTCAAAAAGTCGCGCCATTGTGACACATTTTAAGCAGAGCATAAAATCATCTAATATACTTAGGGACATGCAGAGCCAGATGAACGTGGACGTTCTAAAACTAAAGCAAGATGTCCAAACACGATGGAATTCGACTTTCTTCATGTTTGAGAGACTTTTGCGAGTAAAAATACCTTTGTCCGCAACATTATCCATGCTGGATTCGCCGCCACCCAACTTGGACGCAGCAGATTGGCCAATATTGGAGGACTGCGTTACTATTCTGAAGCCTTTCGAAAAAATTACGACCATACTGTCTGCGGAGTCGTACCCAACGCTGTCGTCCGTAATACCAATAGTCCGTGGGTTGCAAAGCTCTCTAATGAAGAAGGCTCCAAATACTGAAGCAGAGAGACACTTACAACATGCATTGCTGGAAGTTGTAGACAGGCGACTAAGCGTGTATGAGACTAACCGGACTGCGGCAAAGGCAACTATATTAGACCCGCGCTTCAAGAAGAAGGCGTTTGGCATCGAGAGCACAGCAGAAAATGCTGTCAAATATGTTCTTGAAGAATTGGCTTATAACTACCACATGCAACTGCAACCAATAAACCAAGAAGAACATAATTATCAGCAGCAGCCACCACCAACAACCACCACGCATGAAGCCACTTCAAGTGCATCTACAAGGAACGACGATGACATCTGGGAGCACTTTGATAAAAAAGTGAATGAAAGTGTAGTGCATCAAACGCCAATATCTTCCGCATCAGTTCTTTTAAAACAATATTTAGATCTACCATATTTAGATCGGAAACAAGATCCCTTGCAATTTTGGGAAAACCGGAAACAAGTATTTCCTGGTCTATGCCAAATGGCATACAAATATTTGTGTATACCCGCGTCCTCTGTGCCTTCGGAACGACTTTTTTCAAAAGCTGGGTTCGTGAACAATCAACGAAGAAACCGACTTAAGCCAAAAAATTATTAAATATTATAAGTTGGGGGATTACATTGATGATAGAAATGCTTGGCTCAATGCTGGTCCTGCTCCACAACCATAGGGGCAAACTAATTGATTAACATGTGAAGTTAATGTGGAAGCTGCGGAAGATTGTAAAAATATCCTTGCATTGTATAGAGTCAATCTCTTAGTTTTATATAATTGCATAGCACATGTGTGAGTACTATGTACTGTAAAGCTACCATTTACATTTAGTTATCATTCATTGACTCGAATTTGCCCTGGCGGTTGAGAGAATATCATGCTCACTCAAATGTCTCGCTGATGGTGGCGGGTGTGTCGGATCATTCGGTTCCCTTCAAAATGGTTGAGTTGAATGGTGCTGATCCATGCGTCATGTTCGTGAACGGGCGCTGTTAGTTGGGACTGGTCATCTCTTAGCTGCCATGGTTTACTCTAACTACTTTGTTTTTAAATTGTTGATCTAATCTTTTACTCTGGACGCTCTTAATGTGCATATCTTTCTACATCGTTCTCACATATATGTATTATCTCAACATGAATGATGTAACCAAGATCTTGTAAAAATATTTTGATTGAAAAGAGTGTCCATGGAGTTTCTTGCCCATTCTTCTCCATAGAGATCTACGCTTTGGAATGGGCAACTACAGTACTTTCACAAGTTATTATGCCTTGTGTCTGGGACTGTAGCTTCGCCTTCTTTGTTTTTCTGACATTCAAAAGTGTGTTTGAAAAAGTAGACCAAATTTTATTTTTGAACTCCTACTGTAAAAAGAGGAAGTACAAGTAGGTAGTAATAAAAAAACGACTTTTGTTTTATCTTGCAACCGTTTTTGTTGATTTTATGTATTGATGTAGGTATGTACGTACTGTAGTTTTAATCGATGACGATATAAATATTTTGTTTTGTTGCTTACGTATTTTTTAGAAGAAGAAGTGAAAGCCAGATAGGGCTTGCTGAGATGTAAAAAAGTTATTTTGTATTTATTTGTTGCTTAATATACGCGTTATTGTTTGGCGATTTATGGGGTTGGGGCTTTAATTGCGTGCAGGCGGTGCCAGGCAAGCAGCCAGATGTAGTCAGTTGTCAAAGGTCTTTTGTTCTGTTTGAAAATATTTCTTTTTGTCTTTAGGTAGTGTACGCAAGAATAACGCTACGGTTGTTATTTTAAGTTTCACAATCTAAGTATGAGATGGATTTGATTTGAGCCAATATATTAAAATAATATGTACTTAGCGTTAAGGTAAATCGTGTGCCAAACCTAACATAATATTTTTAAGGTCTTATTGTTGAGATACCGTGGCCCGTGGGTTTTAGTCAGTAAGAGTCTGACACTCCCTCCCACTCCACCCAGAGCGGGAGAAGTCATTTGATGATTTCCCATCCGTAAAAAAAAAAAAAAAGGTCTTATTGTTACTAACCTAATAACCTAGGTACTATAGCTTGACTAAGTCTGAATAAGACGATTTTTATTTAATTATACTTAGAATTTAAAGACTGCCAAACAAGTTCCAAAACGAAATATATATTTTTTCAATAGTTTCCCAAATTGCCTTGTTTTATTTTTATTAACCGACTTCTTAAATTTCATATTAAATACCATTAAATACCACCTACTATAATATTCGCCATAACATCTTTTCTGTATCTACACTGGTCAGCAAATAAACCGAGCCACTCTGATTCGATTTTCTCAAAAAGTATAAAACTTACAACTATCAAAGTTATACCTACAAAAAGTGCGTTTCATGGTGATTAAAATGACTACTAATAATTCGAAAGTAGCGTCAACTCACATTGTAATCAAGCAACAAACACAATGCTAACGATTTGCTCTGTTTTCACCAGAGTTTGAAATTAGCGTTCTTTTTCTCTACAGTGAGGGTAGTCGGATATTTCTTATCATTTCTTTAGTTTTTGTCCATCGTTTGCTCAGACGCGTGTGTTTTTGCTACTTTTTTCGATTAATAACGGATACAACACCTCAGGAAGCAGCTCAAGTTGTAGCATTACTTCAAGCAGGCATTGCGCAACGTGAAGTCGCTCGAAGGCTTCGAATCACCAGATCTTCGGTGCAACGAGTTTACAGACGATACCTAGAGACTGGAGCATTCGATCGCCGTCCAGGTACGGGCAGACCTAGGGCTACATCAGCAGCAGATGATCGTTATATCCACCTTACTGTTCTGCGAAATCGCCACCTCAACGCAGTTCAAGTCCAACAAAGTCTGCGTGACGAACGCCAAGTGGTCATAAGTTCAGATACCGACAGAAAGAGACTTATAGAACACTTATGGGATGAGCTGAAACGTCGGGTTCGAGTCCGGGTACCTGCTCCAACAAGGCTTCCAGAGCTGCGAATCGCAATTGAAGAGGAGTGGAATACAATTCCTCAAGATTTTATCGTCAGGCTCGTAAGGTCGATGAATACAAGGATGCTGGCAGTTATCCGAGCAAGGGGAGGGAATACGGAATATTGATCAAAAACTTTTTTTTGATTTTATCTTTGTTTTTGGCTTTATTTTTTTTTTTCACTTTATCATTACTAACGATTGTCACGACTGGAAAACGACTCTTCTTTGTAAAATCCTTAATAAACACTGAAATATTGATTAAACCCAATGAGTTTCCTTTCATTTTAATTACCATGAAACGCACTTTCTGTAGGTACAACTTTGATAATTGTAGGTTTTTTAGTTTTTGAGAAAATCGAATTAGAGTGCCTAGGTAGCGGGTGGCTCGGTTTATTCGCTGTCCAGTGTAGTATCACTAGATAACAGGTGAGACGGTGAGTTAAGTCAATGCAACGCACATTACATACAAACGCCAAAACGGGTGACTGACCATTCGTGACCCTTATTACAATGCATATAAAGTGCACGAATAGTCAGTTAACTGTGTTGGCGTGACGCGCTCGGCAAGGCAAGTGTTAAGTAAACTCGAATCAAGATTACGAATTGGTGAACTCGACTCGACTCGCCGATCCGTTTGGCTGCAGGCTGCCGCCGCGAACCGCGAAGCGCATCCTATCCGGTTGATACGAGTCGAGTCAACTCGAGTTGCGATTCGAGTTAGCGGTCGAGTCAACTCGAGTTATCCGAGTTGGAAAAAATTCGATTCGTAACATCGCTTATCTGTCAAACGCAGGTGGTACCGTATCGCCAATTTGACATAGACAATGAGACATTGTAAAACGCGTTCCGTTTTAGGTACGGTTACGTTATTACTATAATTGTGTGAAATAAATATATCTTACGTATCAACACTTCAAAATATAATTTAATCACATTTTATTTAAACAAAACTGTTTTCATTGGTATTTCAATGAAAACAGTTTTGTTTAAGTAAAATGTTCCAGGTAAGAGCAGTTGTCGTTCATTTCACATTCAAATCTACAAGTAGTATGCGTGGTGTAGAACGTCTATTATTCTTGATGATTGTGTTAAGGTTCACTATTGCCTGTTCTGGATTCGGATAAATAAAATACGTGGTGTCTGTATGCAAGTATATTTGCGACTAGTTTAATTCTAATTTAAGTAATGGTTTTAAAGGCGGCACGTAGTAAACATATAGCTAGGTATGTGGATATGTGACTTGCGTAGCTACGAAGACAATTTTCAATCTAACATACCGCCCACCAAAAGGACTTAAGTACTTTTACAATCACAATTAAGTTCTAACAAATTAACATCTAAACAATCAAGTACCAACTCTAAATTGACAGTCTAAACCCAAAATATAACAATTGTAAATTTATTATAAATGAAAATCTAATTATGCTAAGTATAATCCACCGGTAATGCACATAACTTAGTGTTGGTTCTTCTTGTTATAATACCTCCACTCCTCACACCATACACCCTCGTGTTACCATCCATGCCTGGATATTTATCTGTAATTCGTCCTAAGGACCATTTGCTGGGTGGTTGATTTTCAGTCTTGATCAACACAATATCCCCTATTGCAAATTCCTTCTGTTTCTTCATCCATTTAGGACGCTGCTGAAGCCTGGTCAAATATTCCTCTTGCCAGCGTCGCCAAAAGTCTTGAAGAACCTTTTGTGTATGTTGCCAGGCAGCGTGACAAATTATGAACCTTCACAGCTTGCAGATCAGGCGAGGGTACCACAATCGGTGGTTCTCCAATTAAAAAAATGGCCAGGAGTTAATGGATCTAAGTTTTCTATGTCAGTGGTATCTATTGGGCATAACGGGCGTGAATTCAGACAAGCTTCTATCTGGCATAATATTGTGGTCATTTCCTCGAACGTCAGGTGAGTTGTAATGATACGTTTTAGGTGGTACTTAATCGACTTCACGCCTGCTTCCCACAATCCTCCAAAGTTTGGACTATATGCTGGGATAAAGTGAAATTGTGTTCCATCAGTTGCTAGCGTGGATGTGATTTCGCCTGTCATCTGTGCTTCACTCCACAATTTATGAAGTTCTCTGTTTGCACCCACGAAGTTTTTCCCATTATCACACCACAGGTGGCTACATTTACCCCTTCTGACAACAAAACGTCGAAAGGCTGCTATAAATGCTTCTGAAGTGAGGTCTCCAACTAATTCTATATGGATTGCTTTAGTGGACATGCATATGAAAATTGCCACATATGTATTTTTAGTTTTGTTGCCTCTTCCTTTGGACATCAGTGTTTGAAACGGTCCTGCGAAATCTACACCGCTATGCAGAAACGGTCTCGTCGGTGTTACTCTTTCCACCGGTAAGTCTCCCATTATTTGTTCTTTCGTTGTGGCATTCATTCGAGCACACTTCATGCATTTGTGAATATGTTTCTTCACCAGTGATTTAGCTCTTATAACCCAGTATTTAAAACGTAAATGACATAACATTAACTGTACTCCTCCATGAAGTGTTTTCTCATGTGCATCAGCAATGATTAACTGTATCAGTGCGTTTCTATTTCCCAAGATCACAGGATTCTTCTTATCATCAGGTAAGTTAGCATGTCTTAAGCGACCGCCCACCCTGAGTACATTTTTCTCGTCTAAGTATGGATTTAGGCATCGTAGCTGACTTTTTTTCTTAACTTGTTTCCCTATTTTTATTCTATCTATCTCTTCCTTAAATTCTTCCTCTTGAGCCTTTTTAATGCAGATCCGTAGAGTATCTTCTAATTCTTGCGTTGTTAAACTCTGATTTTCATTGGTTATATTCCTTTTATAGTTCAGAAATCTTCTACAGTAAGTAATCGTTTTTATTAAATCTGTTAATTTTTCAAAATTTTCAAATTGTGATATTAATGTTGTTTCAGGTTCTATAATCCGCTCTGCGTGCAGGTAAGTATTGATTTTAGTTTTCTTCATTTCCAAGTCTGTTTCTGTTATTTCATGTTTAATATTTATTTTTGTTTCAGATAGCCAGCCCGGTCCGTGCCACCATAAGTTACATTTCTTCAAGTCGGATAACAACATTCCTCTAGATGCCACATCAGCAGGATTTTCGTGTGACTGGACATGGAACCAGTGCTTGTTATTTATGTTCTCAACAATTTCGACCACACGGTTTGCAACGAAGGGTTTCCACCTGTTAGGTTCACCACTAAGCCATGCGATAACAATTGAAGAGTCAGTCCATGCGTACATTCGTGTTGTCGGTATCCTCATTGATTGTCCAACTTGTTTCATTAATTTTGAAAGAAGTAGGGCACCACAAAGTTCTAGACGAAGTAACGAAATGGTCTTCAGTGGTGCTACTCTGGTTCTGGCAGCTATCAGTTTTGTTTCAATCTTGCTATCTGGAGTTTCAATTCTAATATAGACTGCCGCTGCATATGCACGCATTGAAGCATCGCTGAATCCGTGAATTTGTATTTTGTCGTTGTTAACAGTCATCGTACCAAGCCATCTTTCTATTTGTATTTCAGTTATGTTAACGAGGTCTGATCTTATTTCTCTCCATTCTTGTTCTAATGTGTTACTAACTTGTTCATCCCAGTTAACCTTTTCAAGCCAGAGCTTTTGTATTAATATTTTAGCCATAACAGCACTCGGTGCTATCCAACCAAGGGGATCAAACACTCTTTGTATATCAGACAATATGTTTCGCTTTGTTATGGACTCGGTTATGGGTGTAAATCTAAGATTGTATTGAAACTGGTCTGTTTTTAAATTCCATTCAATTCCTAATGCTTTGAGAGTACCATCGAGGTTTAAATCAATATGTGCCTTGGCAGATCTTTTATCCTCTTCTATATACTTCATTAAATCGATACTATTGGATGCCCATTTCGTAAGTTGAAAACCGCCTCTTTCTAGTGTGTCTGATAATTCTTTAGAAAGTGTCATAGCTTATAAAAAATCTATAAATTTAAGAGTCTTATACTTAAGGAGCTTTCTTGAATATTTATACACCATTTTATACAGATTTTTTGTATTTTGTACTTGTTACCTAGCGATTATTTTCACTGTTTCGTATCCTATTGTTAAGCTGTGAACAGCGTTGTGGGCTGCAATATTGTCTATAAGTTTTGTGTATTTCTTATTTCTATGTTTTATATTGCAGCTGTTTGTTGTTCCTTTTTGAATAAAATAAAATAAAATAAAATAAAATAGCTTCAGCTACTGAGTCTGTGCCAGATAAAAGATCATCCATGTAAAAATCCTCGTTTATAGTTTGTGCAACAAGAATATTATTCTTTGCTTCATCTTAGCTACCTGTTGGAGCGTTCTAACGGCCAAATATGGTGCAGACGCTGTACCAAAGGTGACTCTGAGCAAGCGGTATTCCTCCAAGGTATCAGATTCCTGCTGCCTCCACAGGATTCGCTGAAATTCTGCGTCTTCTTTGGTCACTAATACTTGGAGGAACATCTGTTTTATATCTGCCATAAAACAGACTTGTTTCATGCGCCATCTCATCAAAATGTTTCTCAAGTCTTCTTGCAGCCGAGGACCCACACGTAACTCATCGTTCAACGAAACGTTATTTGATCCTCTACACGACGCATCAAATACAACGCGTGTTCGCGTGGACTCTTTGTCAGATCGGACAACAGCGTGGTGAGGTAAGTAGACAGCTCTTTTATCCTTTTCCTTATCAGATACCTTTTCGAGGTATCCTTGTTCTATATACTCATTAATAACTTTACTATATTCTTTTTGCAGGTCTGGCGATTTCCTGAACTTCTTTTCTAATTGTGTAAATCTATATGTTGCTATCGATTTTGTATTACCATCTGGTGTTTGTGGACTGTATGTATTAAATGGTAATTTAACAATGTACCTTCCTTCTTCATTTCTAGTAGTTGTCTTTTCGTATACTTCTTCACACAGTTGTTCTTCCTTTGTTAAGTGTCTTTTAGTGTCTACGTCAATTTCCCATATTGATTTTAACATGTCTTCTACGTCAACTGAATGATGCATGACAACATACTGGGTTTGTTGTGTTGTATTCACTTCTCCAAAAAGAATCCAACCCAGGCTGGTTTCCTGAGCGCTTGGTGTGCCTGGTGGACCTTTGATTAGGTTGTTTTGTAGAATTTCGGCATATTCTTTCACACCCAAGAGCAGATCTATAGACCCTGGCTTGAAGTAAGTTGGATCAGCCAGGTTGAGGTCTTGAATGTGTGCCCATTCTTGTTTATTGATTGTTTTGGTGGGTATCTTTGTGGTCAGTTGCTTGGACATTACATATGCCTTGATCGGTAAACAATAGTTTCGGTCCAATCGTGATCGTATTTGAAGCTGTACCACGTGTTTTATATCAGTCTTCTGAGATCCCACCCCTATAATGCTTGCTTTTACAGGTTGTCGTTCGAGCTTCAACAATTGAGTCGCCTTTTCGCTAGTAAAAGCTGCCTCGGAACCTTGATCTATCATCGCCCGCAGTAAAATGGTGTTACCTTGCTCGCTTGTTGCTTCCACTACAGCCGTTGCTAAAAGTGCTGCTACTCTCTTCTTAGTACTGAAATGCGACGCTATCATTGTATTGACTTGTAATGCTTGCTCTTCTTCTGCATGTGTTACAGCCGGAGGTGAGGTGACCGATGATTCTCCATGCTGCTTGGTCTTGTTTTCATGCAAAAGGGAATGATGGAGCCTCTTACAAATACGACAAGATACTGGCACTTTACACTTAAATGCCGAGTGTCCTGGTACTAAGCAGTTAAAACATAATTGTTTGTCTTTCACAAATTCTCTTCTTTCAGTAGGTTCCTTCTTGCCAAATTCCTTGCAATGACTTAAACTGTGACTTTCTTTACACATCACACAAACTTTCTCCGTAACTGGTGCGGCAACGTGACATGAACGCTCCTTTATTGTTTTATTGTCTTTTGATGTACTATTCTGATTTGTTAATTCCAGGGTACGGAACTTCGATTCTAAAAACTTCTTCAAATCACTCCAGGTAGGTAAGTTTTCGGATTCTTCTTTATATGCATGTTCTTCCCAGTTCTTGTGTGTCTCTGGGTCCATCTTCTGCACTAGAAGATATATAAGAAATGGATCCCAAGAGCCGACATCTATATTTAAATTATTAAAGTTGTTTAGGCACTCTGTGGTTGTATCTAACAACCCCTTTAACTGAGAAGCTGATTGGGAAGTGATCTTCTTTTGGTTGAATAACCTTCTCATAGAATGATTCAAAAGTAAGCGTTTGTTGCCGTATCTCTTTTTCAGAATATCCCATGCATTTAAATAATTATTATCGGTTACCTGTATATGCTTCAATAGTGATTCGGCTTCTTGAGTAACACTAGTCTTCAAATAATGAAGCTTCTGTACATCGCGAAGCGAAGTGTTATTGTGCACCAACGAGATAAACAAATCTTGAAAAGTTTGCCACGATTCATAATTACCGGAAAACTTTGGTATCTCGATCCTCGGCAGGTGCACAAGGCTATTTTGTGGACTCGTGCAGTCGAAACTACTATTTGGTGATCTTGATTCCACCACGGATGGTTCAGATAACGAAATAACCATATCCTTTAAGTCACCTTGAAGCACGTTAAACAAATCTTCGTAAATAAAAAATTCCTCATGCAAAAAATATGGCAATGTTCCTTTTTGTTCTTTTGGCGTTATTTTTACCAAGTCTTTATGCGCACATTTGAACGTATTCCAATAATCTTCGATGATTTTCATACGTGCCTCAATATATCCTCTTGTTAAGCGTGCTTTAGGACATTTCTTTAGGTTAGATTGTGTTTTCCGTAGCAGGTTTGCAGTATCTTCTAACACGGAGAGAAGTTTCTGTTGTTCTTCAGTCGTATTCATTTTTCACATAAATAAACAAGCTTGAATGCTGCTGATACCCGATGTATAAAGTCGTCACGTAATTATTACTACAAGTCTTCGTAGTAAACAACTTGCTAATTCTCGGAATCCGATGAGCACAAAAAAAAACGTCGGCTTATCGCTACTGTGGAATGTGGGCCTTTTGTTCTCTCGACGAACGTCCGTACTGGATGGATCCGGCTCGATTGCGACCATATGATGATTGTGTTAAGGTTCACTATTGCCTGTTCTGGATTCGGATAAATAAAATACGTGGTGTCTGTATGCAAGTATATTTGCGACTAGTTTAATTCTAATTTAAGTAATGGTTTTAAAGACGGCACGTAGTAAACATATAGCTAGGTATGTGGATATGTGACTTGCGTAGCTACGAAGACAATTTTCAATCTAACAATTCTATTTATCTTTCTCTATGGTCCATAATGGCTAAAGTTGACAAATGAGACTTTGAATTCAACTTGCATTACTCATTATATTGTAATCAATACTGACGAGTTCAGAGAGGTTAAAAACTACGCAACAATTCACATCTCTATTTTTCTTAATATAATATATTGACCATGTAAGTGTATATTGAATGTACTTTTTTGTCCATGTCCTTTTAACGAGTTCAATTTTGACAAGTTATTAGAACCTACTAAACCATATAGCCAGCAGAGTCTCCCCATTGAATATTTCAGTAACTTATTTCCGGATATATCCGTATTTTCCACCGTTTCAATGGCGCGGCCATGTGGTTTTAGTTTTATAGCTCCTAAAATATAAACCTAGGATTTTTTTCTATATTTTTACAAATTTTTTACATATTCAATCTGTTATTTACCTAAATTTCAGGTCTCTGCAACGCTTAGTTTTAAAGATCTCCGTGGCCGCGCGGTTCTCCGCGTTTCAATGGCGCGGCCACGTTCAAACCCTTCTAACTTTTTAAGCATAACTTTGACAAAGGAGAATGCCCACGGCGCTATGGACAAATGTACTCAATTCAACATTGTTGTCTTCATCGAATCATCTTTAAAATACTCGATGGCATGTCTGTCTAAATTAGGGCGTGCAAACCCGGCTTTACTGAAAACCGGAAACCGGTCAAAATTTACCGAGTTTTGAAAACCGGAGTTGAGAGACAAAACCGGAGCTAACTCCGGTTTTGTCTGTTACATACTTATACTGCAGTAGTCTGTTACATATTTATATTTTGGTTTAAACAACTTTTTTCGAACACGCTCAAGAAATATTAAATTTTGAGACATCAAATATATCCGAACGCAACCTATACCCACTTACACTCCTACCCCCGCACCCGCGACGCGACTCGTGCGACTCGCGTCCCGCCTGCCTGCGTTGTTGCCCAAATACATTTACCGGGAGTGCACGTGCGTGCCCGCTGTTCACGCGTGTGATATATACATGTAATTATTATGATGTGTCTAATATTTAAAAATAAATACTTGATATACCTATAAATGTTATTATTATCTGTTTAATATTTTATAGAAATAGTTTTAATTATGGCCTAAAAGGCTTGGTTTCCGAACGAAAGATAATTGTTATATTTGAATAATCAATAAATGTTTATTTACCTTATATTGCTAATAAATTAATTAGTAATAATTAAGTGATATTTATAATGTTTCCTAGATTTTATCTTGCAATTTCAATATATCAAGTTGTTTCAATCAATTCTCTAAACTATCAGTTGCTGTTCATATTTTATCCGATTAAACTTAAAGATTACAAATAAATACATATTATATTGGTAAATTATCTAATTAAGTTTTAAAATAGTTCCCTTTCACAAGATTTGTTAATTATTCTATATCTTATTAGTTATTAAGCTATAATGTATGACCATTTGATATTGGTGGCCATCTTTGATGTACTGAGTATGATTTGACGGGTATAAAAATAGATGTTGCCGCCAATTCGGGGGCTTTATGCAGTTATGCTGCAAGTGTTCTAAGGGTTAAGACATACCCAGAGTGGTGTATTGTGTGTGCCATGTGTATAGTATTACGTTTGTAAGTGACATAGTAATGGAGATACCAAATGTGTGAAGCTATAACCTATTTGGATTACCCTAAGGTTCTACAAAAAGGTTAAAGCTGAAAGCAAAATGGCTTTCAAAAGAACAGTACGGAAGTACTATTTGAAATCAGACTAAATTGCTCATAAGTTTGTCATTAGTAGTCATAGTAATTATTAGAATGTTTCTCGTATTTTGGACTATTTGTATGTATTATAATATATATTAGTTTATTTCATTTTATTTGTATATATATGTATTAGTATGTGCCTATTTATGTATTTCAATTTATGTTAACATAATGATATTTTTCTTATTTATTTTTTTGTACTCTATCACTATGCTGTCCTATTTGACCCCAAGGTTGACTGGTAGAGAATGCCTTGTGGCATTAAGTCCGCCTATGTACCACTTTTGTACATGAAGTTTAAATAAATAAATAAGTAAATAAATACAATGTTAATGTAAGTTATTTGATATTATACTATGAATATTACTGATAACTATGTGCTAGACTATGTTTTATAATATGGCTTATATTGCTTATTGTTTATCTAAACTGATAAATTGCTATAACTTGAGAATGGTTCAGGACAACATATAATTGTCCTGGCATAATACTTTAAAAGATGTTACCGTGGAGTTTCTTGTCCATTCTTCTCCACGAAGACCTAGGTTTGTGAATGGACGTAGCTTGATAGGTAATTTGATGTTACCTATAAATATTATTTATTTATTTATTTATTAAAACTTTATGCACTTAATGTACAAAGGCGGACTTAATGCCTTTGGCATTTTCTACCAGTCTACCTTAGGGTGATGCAGAGACAAAAACAGTAGGTGCAATAGTACTGAACATTTCCAAAAATAAAATATAATAATAAATATCTGACAAGCCTAATTTAAATAAATGAATAGTCTTGTCTTTCTGTGCTTTTCTTGATAGAAACCCTTTTCCCTACACACCTTTTAGAGATGCTATACAACAAGTAACCATTCTGACACTCAAAGCTTGATAATCGATGGAGATAAATACATAAAGGGTGTAAAAAGACCCTTAACGAAGCCGAAAGGTACTTGTTCTCCCCGTCATTGCGATCATTTTTTTGTTCTAGACCATACCTGGGAACCTTCTAGTTTTATATTATATATTGATATTGGGGGTCAAAGTTCCAACTTTTTCACAAGTTGTTTTTTAAATACATGTTTCTAATGTAAGATTTTTACTTTAAACACCTTCACGACCCTCTTACTATTCAATCCATCCATCAGCACAATGTTTTGAGTACGTTACATTGAGTTTTACCGTAAAACGTGATTTTTCACCCTAAAAAAAAAGTTGTTTCCCAGCAATATTTTTTGTGTAAAGTTACTTAGTTTGATGTACAGAATGCCTGGTTGACGGCTTGGTGAAGGGTCTGTTTACACCCCGTATATAGGGTCTAACTTTTTAAACACGAAATATTTCAAGAGTAACTTCTACAAGTCGTAAAGTCGTCATAGCAACGAAAAAAAAAATATTTTCTGAATGTTTTTATTTTTACGAAATTATTATAGTTCTAAATATTCTTGCGACATTTTGCATAAAACCTTTACTCCCTATTCTATGAATGAGACGCGCCCCGCGCACGCCGCGGCGACGGGCGAAGCGCGGCGTCTTGTTTTAAACAAGTTGTTTATTCTATGCTAGGCAGGCAGCGCGCGTGTGAGGTTGTGTTCGCACGTCATGGTAGCGTGCGACCGGACAAGAATGGTAATAATTTCGCGTCCTGACTGTTACCGCACTTCAACTCCACCCACAGAGTCTATGTGAATCTGGAAGCAAACACCTGCCCTGACCTGCTATTACATGGGGCGTAACAATATCTCTAGTGAATTAATGTAGGTAGTGGACATTCGAAAATACACCTCTGCCTATCTCTTTGGGGAATGCAGGCGTGATGATATTAAAAATAGACCAACGTATGAACGTAGGTAGACTTCATAATTCGATCTAGTCTTACAATAATAATAAATGTGAATTCAAATAACAATAGGTACCATCTTAACCTAAGAAGATTTACGTTAAATAAATTCCCTCCGTAAACTTTACGAAAAGGAACTTAGGTGCGATCAAAACAAATCATAATGTCCAGCATCTACCTACCTACACATCTGTAAACTAATAAACAGCTGTTTACAATTCAAATTTAAAATTTTTGTAAAAATCTCGAAACATTTCGTAACTCATATCGACTATGAGCGAGCGTCGAACTTCGAATATTCGTCAGCTGATTTTTGGTTGTAGGTAAATTGTTAGTAGATCTGTAGTTGAATGATGGCTTTTAAACTCAATGCGATTGGTAGTGTAGTGTTTATCCTAATTTATGAATACCTAACCTAGTATCTACTAGGCAAAATTTGACGGACTATCTACAGTCTAGGTAATAATGCGTGGTCTAGGTACAAATCTACACTACACTTGACTAGCAAGACGCGTAGGGACGGTCTCAATGATCTAGTGATTTGTTTATTTAGTGTTTGATTCCGCATGGAACAAATCATCTACAGATATTTGATTCTGGTCTCGGTGTTCGTGCATACTAAATTTGTGTTTGTAGACATATCCACTACACACAAAAAATCTTCCGTGTACGGCAATGTTTTATAAAAAGAAAAACATAGGTTATTGATTCTAATTCCCCATCATACTTCATCGGGCTTTGGACTGGCGAATTATTGATACAATAATTTGATTAGGTAGGTACCTACCTGTTACCGTATGTTAAAGCAGTATTACCATAAAAATAATGAATAATACTTACTATTGTTATGGTTCGTACGTCAACGTAAGTAGTAAGTTGGAAACATGTCTATTTTACACTAAATTCAGTTACGTTACCCTATTTTCTTTTCTTTTATCGTGTGGTTAGTTCGTAACCTGGTGTCAGAGTTTTTATGCCGCCCATGGGCCTCTGACTTGGCTTTACATGCCGTCAAGAAATATCTCTCATGCATGCTGGTTTCCTCACGATGTTTTCCTTCACCGAAAAGCAAGTGATAATTATACTATACGCACATGAATCCGAAAAATCAGAGGTGCGTGCCTTGGGTTCGAACTCGAGACCTATGACTTGGCAGTCCGACGGTCACACCACTAGGCTAGGCTATCGCTGCTACGTTACCCTATAATACCTTACGTTACCTTTTACGAATTACTGTACAACAATTTGGCGTGTTTAAAAATTAGAATCAACTTAACAATAAATTAAAATGTACATACTTACCTAATACCTACGTAGTTATTATTTAAACACTATTTACACTAATTGTTGCACATATCCGCCCTGCTGTTGGACGCAGACGGATAATAAGAATAAGTGGAATATCTTCCAGCATGGTTGCTTGTACACCTGTCAAAAACTCCATATTGTACGTTTGACCATTAAGCCGATCCAGGAAAACAGGTCCCCAACAGTCTATCACCTAGTAACCCAGCCCACACATTAACACTGAACCGGGTCTGGCGAGCGGCGTCTGCTGTGCTGGCCATTGGATGTCGCAAAAAAAAATCGAGGATGTCATCCTCGATTCTTGCTGACACTCGTTGCCTGCCTACGTCTGCAGCTGGTGGTATGTAGACCCCATAGTCCTGGTGCCGCTGTACAGCACCTAGGATCGTCTGCAGAGATGGTCTTCTCCCATAACGCTCCAGGAAGAGGGCTTGTGCTCTGAGCAAAACATTTCCACATTCCCTGTAGCACTCCACCATGTTCTGGTACTCCTGGTTCGTGTACCTGTATTTCGGCATTTTTGCGATTGTTGCGCGACCGGCTGTTTGTGTTTTGACAGCGCGTGCGGCGCGTCACGCGTTCCGAGCGGGACTGAAGAGGCGCGCGCGCAGGGGGTGGAGCGCGGCTCTATTGTATGAGTACAAGTCGCGCGCGCTTTGACCGCACCGCCGCGCCGGCGGCGTGTCATTGAAGCCGGCGGCGCGCCACCCGCTTCAATGACAGTAGGCAAATACGACGTAGTAGTAAGCTAGCGTAATGGATGTTGAAAAATAAGGAGCCAGTATTTATTTTGTGGGTCAATGTGGGTGGGTTTTATTTCATGGGTGGTTTTTATAAAAATAATTTTTTTTTTTCGTTGCTATGGTGACTTTAGGACCTATAGAAGTTACTCTTGAAGTATTTCGTGTTTAAAAAGTTAGACCTTATATACATGTAAGCTTATATACATTTTTCTAACACGTGCGACGCTAGGACAAAATGTGAGTAACCTATTTATTAATTGTAATATATTTTGTGTATTCTTATGTAAGTAGGTACCTATAGATTTTTGTTGAGCCCATGGGTAAAACGACACGACGTAGTCAGTCAATCTTAATTCTTAAACTTATTTTACCTACACGCACAATGGTCCACTTGAAGTACTAAGTGCGGAAATTAAACCCATAACTTAAAACAAAGAACTTTTTTTTACCTTATTTACGGCCATCATTTTTTTATTCCATAAATAAACAGGGTTTATCATTCCTACCTAACGTAAGAGTAGAACACCCGTGTGCCAATTCTCCCTAGTTTCAGAGATATTAATTTTAAAGATTTAACTTCAAAAATATTGTAATTTTTATTGCAAACAGAATCTATCCAGTGTTGTCAACTTGTCACGTATAACTATTACCTCCATGGTTGCGCAGATGTGTACAGTACATCCCCATTTCGACAGTTAGGTATGTTAATGGGTATAGCGTATTACCATGAAAGCAAATATTTGTATAGAATCACAACTAAAAACGGAAAAATAAAAACCTTTTTTTCACTTTTTTTGTTTTTGAAGTCGGTTTTATTTTATGCATTAAGTTTTTTCTAGTAATAGATCCTAAGGGTTAACCATCTTTTACACTTCACCAGATTCTAATTCTTATTTTTTCTTTTAGGTCAACTCCAAAAAATGTTCAATACACTGAATTCCACAAGAGCAAGACACCAAATAATATATGGAAACATTTTCTTCGAGCAACTGATGGACAGTCCGCAAAGTGCAAAACATGTGACAAAATCATAAAAACTGGTGGTGGTTCCACTTCCGCTTTACACACGCATTTTCGGTCAGTACACTGAAATATAGCTTCAACTGATTCTACACCATCAACATCCAGCGCGGCTGACATTCCAGGAACTTTGAAAGAAAATCAACCGGCAACAGAAACAAAGAAACGAAAACTGATGACAGACTTTTTCAAGTCAAACGAATCTATGGAGGTGGTCGTTTCCCGAATGACAGCATTAGACGGCTGTACCTTCAGATTGTTTATAGAAAGCCAAGATCTACGACACGTCTTCAAAAAAAGTGGCTTGGAACTACCGAAATCACCAAACACTATCGCAAAAATAGTCCTGAACTCCTGACTCAAACCGATGAATTAAAAGCAGAGATAAAAAACAAAATATCGGTCCTAAAACAAGCTGGACATAGATACTCAATAACGTTAGATGAATGGACTTCATTGAGGAACAAAAGATACGTGAACATAAATCTACATTCCATTGCTTTTGGAGGATTTAATTATAAAAATCTGGGGATCGTGAAAATCACCGGCTCGATGTCAGCATTGGGAGCTCTAAACATACTGCGAGCCCACCTTGCAAAATTCAACGTATCTTTAGATGAAGACATCGTGTCAGTAACAACCGACGGTGCGAGTGTGATGGTGAAGATGGGAAGATACATTAAAGGCCATCACCAGGTTTGTCTCGCCCACGGCATCCAGCTGGCGGTGATCGATACCCTGTATAAAACAAGTAAGGAACCCGAACCCGAACAGTATGCAGTAGCGTCTATTCAGGCATCCCCTACACATCCACAGGACAACTCTGAATCAGAAAGTGATAGTGACGACGATCGAGCAGAAGAAGATCTCAGTGGAAGTCTAGAAATCGAGACCCCAGCCGTTCCAGCAAATCCAGAATTATACAGGGAGACAATTACAAAAGTTCGAAAATTGGTAAAATCTATAAGGAAATCTCCTCTAAAAGCTGATGCATTGCGGGACTATGTCTTGCAGGAACACAAAAAAGACATACAATTGCAACTAGATTGTCGCACGCGATGGTCCAGCATGTCCGATATGATCGGAGTGTTTTTAAAAATAAAAAACTCAATCCTTAAAGCCTTGATAGATTGGAAATCCGATATATCTTTTTCCGAAGACGAAATTCGAACTCTGTCTGAAATTCACAACAGCTTGAATGTTGTCAAACTCGCTGTTCTGTCCTTGTGCCAGCTGACACAACATTAAAATTCATGATCAAGAAACTTGATGAACAAAACAGTGTTTTGAGCTTCAAACTAGCGATGAACTTGAGAAGTCGTATCAAGCAAAGGCGTCTCCTGTTAGCAGGTGTCTTGCACTATTTGCACGATTGGGAAGACTTCTCTACACAAGATGACGATGATACGTTTCCCAAACCAAATGGTGCTGAAATATCTGATACTATTACAAACTTATTGCAGAAGCTAAAATATAAGCCCAAGGACTCTGATACCATCCCCCTAGTTCTCTCCGAGCGGTCCGTGCCAACGTTATCGTCATCATCTGACGCTGAAGTTGTAGCTGATAAGCTAACTCTTCAAGAGCAGCTTGATAAGGAATTGGATAAATGCAGGAAAACCCACAAGAATCGGTCTGATTTCGACCTTGCAGGGTTTATCAAGGTAGAGCAAGCCATGTATGAAAGCGGAGGGCATCGGGGTATGTATCTCACAGAAGCTTACGACTATTTAATGTGTGTACTACCAACAAGTGTTAAGAGTGAGAGGGCCTTTTCGAGTGCTGGGTACTTTTGCAACAAAATAAGAAATACGCTATCTGATAAAATGTTAGATGCACTTCTATTCTTAAGAACACATTATCAAGAACAGCGGTCTCTTGGAAAAAAATGATTATTGTTTATTTTAATTAGTATACGGTACACAGTTGATTTGATCTCGTTTTATAGTCAAATATGAATCCTTTAATAATGTTGTTAGTAGTTATTAATTAAAGAGCTCAAGATTAAAGAAATTGAGACGTATAGTAATTGTGGTTGTGTTTAGTGTCTTAAGATGATGAATGTGTTTTGTATGTTTAAAAAAATATTATTTTATACTTAACAGAATTTTTAGATACCTACTAAAGGTACCACAAACTTACTTGTTGTTGATTTGATCTCAGTCAGTTAATTTTTATATTATTTTAAGTTCCTGTTATCCAAACTATTAATGTGATTTACTTGGTATTGGTAGGCATAAATGGTTGATTAAAAAGAGGTATATCAAACAATTTGTTTTATTGTGGGTGTACATTGGTACACCTCTGCCTAACCCTTCGGGGAATACAGGCGTGATGGTATATTATATTATTTTTTATTTTTGTTTTATTTGTAGAGTTTGTGGGTATCTAGGAATATTGTTTTCTTGTTTTCTATTCTACTATAAAAACAATATAAAAATTGTTGCCGAAACCGGGGCTAACACCGGTTTCCGGTTTTGGGGCCTCAAAACCGGAATTCAAAACCGGTTTTGAAGACCTTCCGGTTTTGCACGCCCTAGTCTAAATACTACCTCAAAAGATTTAACACAAACCACAATGGCATTTATATATTTACAAAAATGAAATCACTATTTTGAGGTTATGTTCGACCAAAAATTAGTTGGAAAAAGCTATTTGAAAGGGTCTGAATTGGTTTACGGGTGAGCTTTGTGCCTTTGAAGCACATTTGTGTAAAATCTGTAACGGTTTAGCTATGTCAGGAGGCCAGTTACTGGTGACCACCTGTGACTACCTCACTAAGTCGAGCGTGGAACCTAAGACAGAAACACGCTTGTACGATATGGCTACACACAGAAAGCAAAGCTAATAGAAATCTCTATTCCTCGATAGCACGTTTCGCCGAAAACCCTGTTGATAGAAAACACTGTTCGTAGACATCTCGGTACATAGGAAGTACTGTTGATAGAGATCACTGTCCTTAAATAGTACTTTTGCCGCCGTAAACTTTCTTCATAGAAACCACTGTTTCCAGATACCTCGGTTCACAGAAAGCGCCTCTGGAGAAGAAACTATTAATATATATGTATATATTTTTTTTTAAAGAAAAAATACTTAAATGAATTTTGTTTTCTATAAACATAAACCCCCCAAACAAACACAGATGCTGACAGAAACCCTAACCCTAGACGGTCAACGTCAGGAGCACCCCGAGGTTCGGTTAGTTAGGTTCCTTTAAACTCTGCAGACAGAAATAGGAGCTCCGCGCAGCGGGGCTCCGTCGACTGTATATTAATTAAATGATATTTAGTAGAAACGTGATTTATCCTATGGATCTAAACGAGAAATGAAAAATGTTTAGATGATTAAATATCATCTGATGCATTTGTAAAAAGAATTGTTTGCCAAATAAATGTATGTAAAACGAGTGTTAATAAAATAATACATTTGCGGAATAAGTTGTTTTCGAAATAAATAGTATCGAAACGTTGGTTGTAAAATGAAAATTTGTCAATGGAGTTTTAGTAAAACTTTAGTGAACCGCGTCAGAGCCCATACCAAAGCATCGTCGATCTTCACAAATTGATTATGAAAACAGAATGCAAAAGCACTTGTCTCAAAGGAGTGAGATGGACTTATTAGCCTTTCTAGGTGGATTAGCCCAAATTTTGCATATGAAAAATAACTAATAATGACATTTAGTGTATAAACAATATTTTTAAAATTATATCGAGTACTTTTTTGTTTTTGTTTAATATCTCATCTACACAATTATTATAAAGCTGAAGAGTTGTGTTTTGTTTTTCGTTTTGCTTAATTTTTGATTAAAATGGCATTTTTGTATGAAATAAACGTCTTTTTATTATGGATATCTGTCAGTGTCAGAAAACCGAAATTTAGTAATATAATAAATATTAATAGTTTCTTCTCCAGAGGCTCTTTCTGTGAACCGAGGTATCTGGAAACAGTGGTCTATGAACAAAGTTTACGGCAAAAAGTGCTATTTAAGGACAGTGATCTCTGTCAACAGTGCTTCCTATGTACCGAGATGTCTACGAACAGTGTTTTCTATCAACAGGGTTTTCGGCGAAACGTGCTGTCGAGGAATAGAGATTTCTATTAGCTTTGCTTTCTGTGTGTAGCCATATCGTACAAGCGTGTTTCTGTCTTAGGTTCCACACTCCACTAAGTCTTACTGATTTAGATTTTGAGCATCTTCGTGCTTTAAAATCTTATTCACACGTTTCATGAAATTGCAAAGCATGAAAGAAATCATTACTAAGATAGTTAATCGCTCAGTGTTATATCTAGATCCTACTCAAATCATAGATTGTGTAATTCATTACATATTTAAATAATTATAATTCTGTGCAACTCTAGTCTTAAATGAAACAACATACAATTAATCTTGTGAGGTATTTCAGAATACACTTAACTGATTGAAATCAACCATCCTAGTTTATCATTTGTTTATTACCAACACATAAGTAGGAGGTTCCTACCTATACAACGTTTAACGTTAAATGCGCAAAACCTGAAAATAGTTTGATCAGAATAACGAGCAGAATCAATTGAACCACTTTTCAATATAGGTCACATTTTTCAAAAAATCTTCTTTAAAAATGTTGCCCTGTCTATTTATTAATAGGTTTAGCCATCACGTGCGCAAACCCACCAAAGTAGGTAAACGAACACAAAAGGTTGTCGTCCAATTTAAATTTTCTCATACGCGGGATAATAATAGTTCTTATGTCAATGCCAATACGAACCTTGCATCCAGTACCATGAATAAGACAATTTGAAGTAAACAAATAAATTCTATCTATCTTTTTTAACTTAAACGTAACTAACCTATGAGTTAGAAAGAGAAAGAGAAATGGAGGCGGGGCGTGCGAAATTCGTGACAGTGGCCATGACCTATTTACTCCAGTCTGTGCGGCGCCGGCGCATGCGTCACAGGTGCAATTTGATTAATTATCCCGTAACCCGCGGCGCGTGCGCTCGAAAATCGCGACTATAGCGTTTTTGTACACAAACATTCAATATTGTTAAATGGTGAGAATGTTAGCGCGTTGTAATGACAACGTTAACGGTTTCGAGAAGAGTTTGGAGTATCTGTATCTAACAGGACAATGCTAGCAGTGCAATGGCCAGCAAGATCGCTCGATTTAACACCATTGGATTTTTTTTTGTGGGGTCGTGTAAAAGCACTAGTGTATGACGATGGAAATGGACCATAATGTGACGGAACTGCGTAATAAAGTTGAATAAGCGTTTCAACAAGTGAAAAATGACACTCAAATGCTCGATTCGCTGAAAAATAATTTAAGAAAGCGGGCTGTGTTGTGAATTCAACAAAGTGGTAGACATTTTGAATCTTTGCTACCGAAACGAGAGGACCTGTAAGTAGAGATACCAAATTATTTACTTAATTAATTGTAAATAAGCTGATTACGCGCCAATTATTTGTAAATACAGTGATTTAAACCTTTTAGGCTGCCTGTCCACCGGAGCGGAGCTAGGCTGCAGAGTGGAGAAACTGAGAAATATTAACCAATAGGATTGCACAAAATCTACGCTCCTCTTCAGTGGACAGGGAGTTACAAACTATGTAGTTTAAAAATTCATACAAAACCGGGAAGCGGAGCAGGGCAGCGGAGCGGGGAAACGGAGCGGGGCAGCGGAGCGGGGAAACGGAGCGGGGAAGTGTAGCGGAGAAACGAGTGCGAGCGCGGACGCGGGTTGCCGCCGCAGTGTGCCGCCGTAGACCGACCAGTGCATACGTGACCGACGCAGTGAAGACAATGGATGAAATAGATGAAAAACTTATCGAAAGTGTGAAAAAGTTTCCGTGCATTTGGGACACATCTTCAGAATTTTACAAATGCAACGAAACAAAAGATGCGGCGTGGGACCAAATAATCATTGAAATAAACATATCGGATGGTAAATATATAATTATGTATCTTTATTCTATAATACCCTCGATTACATATTGATATCTTTGTATATTTTTATTTGGATTTAGCAAAAGAATACCTAAATAATGTCCGCGGCTGGCCAATCTATCTAAATCTGTCAAAGTACCTCATTCTAAAATATTGACTTAACATCAATGTTCTAAAATGAACCACACATCACTGACGATAGATTCTTTCCAAAATCCGAGTATCTTGCCAAGGAACCTTCCCCTGATTATTGAAGTATGCACAATACATTTCGCGAACTTGATAACCATCATTACTATGTGTATGTGTACTATGTGTTTCTGTAATATTACCAACTGATAATAATGTTTGCTCCATGTTATTTTCATTATTGTTAATATAATCAGGTTGTCTTTGAATTAAATAATTGTGCAACACACATGTTGCTTTTATTACCTTGTCAACTGTTTCTATTTTGCATTCGAAATCTTTGTGATACACGTACCACTTTCTCGTCAATTCACCGAAAGTTGCCTCAACAATGCGACGTGCTCGTGACAATCGGTAATTAAATATTTTTCTTTCTGCATTTAGTCCATCACCTGGGTATGGTCTCATAAAATTTTCCATTAGTGGAAAAGCTTCATCTCCTATAAATACGAACGGCATTTTTGCTCCACCTTGATACAGTGGTACTGGCTCAGGTAAATTCAATCTCTTCTCTTTTAGACTCTTTCCGAAAATGCTGTTATCAAAAATTCCTGCATCAGAAAATCTTCCCATAGATCCGACATCAACCATTATGATTTTCCTTCTGGCATCAGCTAAACACATCAATACTACAGAAAATCTCTTTTTGTAGTTGAAAAACGAGGACCCAGTTTTCGAGGGAGCCTTGATATATACGTGCTTCCCATCAAGAGCACCTGTACAATTTTTAAATTGCCATAGTTCATCAAAATCTTTTGCGATTTCTTTCCAGTCGTTTTCTGTTGGTTGCGGCATAACAAGAGGTTGCAATACATTCCATAAAGCATCACAAACTTCATCAACAATTCTTGATACACTTTTCAATCCAATTCTAAAATTCTCTCCCATCGTTGTAAATGACTGGCCGGTTGCTAAATACCTAAAAAATTAAAAAAGCTATATTTAAGGTGGTTGCAAGGTAGCCCGCGAAATTCAAATGTTCGCAATCTTTTTCAATTTGCAGCTCAGTATTGGATAGTATGATACTGAAAGTTTTATTCGCGGTAATGGCATGTCTACTACTGGAATGGTACTATCCAATACTGAGTTGCAAAATGCAAAAAAACGTGCGAAAATTTGAATTTCGCGGGCTACCTTGAAGCAACCAACTTAATTGTATTATTTACCTTCGCGTAAGTACATGCAATATTTTTTTCATAAATAGACCGTCCTGTATAATTGTATGGAATACATTTTCGTTCGTTTTGTTTCAGTTAAAAAAGCAAAGTCGCGATGGAAACAACTGAGAGACAACCATCAAGATGCATTAAAAAGACAAAATGCAACAAGGAGTGGACAGGCTAGAAAACAACGAATGGAAATATCAGAAAGCCATGTCATTTTTATTGCCTTACATGTGTAACAGAGAACGTTCATCAAATTTTGCGCCCTTGGACGACTCAACAAGCGAAACTTCAAATCCACCAAATATCATTGATGAGAGTGAGATGAGTTCAAGGGAATCATGCAATTTGTTGCCATCAAATTCAAATAATCTTCCTTCTCTCAATGTTTCTAATGATTCAACAGCATCTGGGCCTCTCCCATCGACATCCAAAAAAAAAAAGAACGATGAAATTCTCGATTTTTTAAAAAAAAATCAAGAACGCCGCGAACTTTTGGAACGAGAACGGATAGAAGTTAAAAACATGATGTCAGCCAGTAATAAGTACGATGATATATATATATTTTTTTTTAATTTGGCTGCATCTACGAAAAAGCTGCCGTATTATTTACAACTTCAAATTAAAAAAGCCTGCTTTAATGCGGTATTGTCAGCTGAAGAAAGTAATCTTCAACAGTGTTGGTATTCTCCGAATAATTATGGTTATTCTACAGGGTCAACACCTACACCAGATAATATCAACACTAGTATCAATTTTCCTAGTGCTTCAGATGATATCAACACTAGCATCAATACTCGTAGTGCTCCAGATAATATCAACATTAGTATTAATACTTCTAGCGCTTCACACATTCAAGCAACCCAGGATATTGAAACATCTGCAGCAGAGCAAACAGGACCGAATGAAAATGTGAACAACTTTGAGACAGATTATAATTTTTAAATTAAACTAACATGGCGTCGACTATATGCAAAAATAAAAGTTACTTTGATTTCAAAATGTGTACTTACTTTAAACACACTGCTAATCTTTCACAGCTACTGATAGAATTTCTGTAATTTGTGTCTTGTTTCCGAATATATGGTTGAATCAGAGAGTGAAGTTCATAAAAAGTATATCTTGAAACTCTATAAGAATTTTCGAAAGTTTCTTCGTCAGCAGTTTGGAAAAAAGTAAAATATTCACTGTGTTCTGAACGATGTTTGATATGATTTCTTAACCAAAATCTGTGTTTCCTTATAGAATTATTCAAATGGTATATGGTAAGTAATTCGGTTTCTTCTGACTCCAACTCTTCTTCCTCGAGCAATGTGAGGTAATAACGTATTAACTTTTTCGATAACATGTCTGCTGTCAGTGAAATTTAGCGTAGAACTAAACAAATCGCCCGCCACCGTAAGCTCGAATGACTCGTCGCGTGCTCGCGGTCTAGCTCCGTATAATGAAAAACACAGTCTGCATCTCCGCTCCGCATTACTTTCTCGCTCCACTCCGCTGCCTCGCTCCGCTCCGGTGGACAGACACAGTACGCAACTCCGCTCCACATTACTCCGTCGCTCCGCTCCGCTGCCTCGCTCCGCTCCGGTGGACAGGCAGCCTTAAACACGCTAACATTACCTACTTACGTAGTACCTACCTAATAATTAGATCAGCACGTCATAATTACTGTAGGTAAAGTCTGAAAATGTGGGTTACCTATGTTGCCAGTCCAAACCTGGAAAAGTGTGATGGAAACATTTAAAACACTGTTAAAAGATAACCTAAGTTCTTTACGAGCGTAGATAGTAATAACAATAATGTCAGCGCGGCGCAGCGGCCCAGTGAAATGCCTACCGACTCCTCCCTCTACAGAGCGTCGACGCAGACGCAAGAAACGATCAGAATTGGCAGTAAAACTAAAACAGCTCATAAAACCTTTAAATTTTTTTAAATATTTTTTTTTCTCTCAGTATTAGGTCAATTGAATTAAAAATCATTTGGGGTGTCTGAGGTTTTGCGCATTTAACGTTACACGTTGTATAAGTAATTATTTTAAAATCTGGTAACCCAACTGGTGAGGTGAGGAACTAACACACAGACGTGGATTGTACTTTTGTCATCTAAGATTTGTTAATGGTACACAAACATAAAAGCGCAATTCCTAAGTAAAAAAATCATACTACCTACATTAAAACAACAACGAGACAATGTTTATTCTTACGGCGTTGGTGAGATCCAGACTCGTAAAATGTTCATGATATTATTGGGAATCTCCGACAACATGAGTCTGCGCACAAGTGGCGTTAATCTCAAAGAGTAGTTGAGACATCGCACCACAGTCACACTCGCCATGATCACAACACAAAAAGTCCTGTCTTTAGTAACAAACAATACCACTTGGCGCCCATGCCGCCGTTGACAACCACTGGTATTAGAAATACCAGCAAGTACATGTGATTTAGAACTCTGTTATTACTTTACAATAATAGATTGAACAATCAATACAAAATCGTTATCATTTTATTTAATGTGGGTAGGTAGGCACTTTACCCGTAATAGAATAAATTGACATCCCTAGAATGACAGGTGATAGTAAAAAATGGCGTACTTTGTAGTCTGAAACTTAAAAGTACTAATTATTGTTCAAAAAACTATCCCATTATAAATAATCATTAAGTCTTATTTAAAAAAAATATTTTAATTTAGATATTTCATGCCGTTTAAGGTTTTGAGACACAAGTCATTTATCAAGAGTACTGTCCATGGGCAATCTTTTTTATGGTTTTGGGAATCAACTTTTACAAATTTTTACAAAATCTTGGCATGGTTTTTTTAAAAAAAAAACGTCGTGGCCGCGCAGTTGAAACGCACACATGCGAAAGTAAGGTAACATTATGCATCACCCCTTGCATGAAATTGTACCACCAAAATCAAAATCCAGAAATTCTCAATTAATTCTTTGAGAATTTCTGGATTTTGATGGCTTTCTTTCTTTCTTTTCTTTTTTCTTTTTAATTGTTTCTTTTTTTCTTGAATTGTAATCAAAATCCAGAAAAAGAATAAAAAACTTTTTAGTTCATTCTCAATCCTTTTCAATTGTTTATTGTGTATTTATGTTTTTTTTTTTTTTTAAATAAAGAATAAGTGCTTGTTAAATACGGATCCCTAATGGATATCGCCGACCTCGCACATTCCTGCGTGTGTACGCCAACCGCACGAAAACTGCAGCGTCGACATCCGTCCAGCCACGAGCCGCCGACGCAGCGAAATTCACCATAGCAATTAATTAATTTTAAGTGTTTTTCTGTCATTCCACATTCTAGCATCGAATAGGCTTCACCATATTAATTGTAGTAATTTCTTTTAAATTAAATTAGTTATATATCTTTGGTTTTTTTTCGATCCACCGTCTGCAGTTTACGTAATTGGCGCAGTCGGTAGGATACTCGCGGGCCGGTTCGCGAATCGCGTTAGAGTCATCTCATATAGACCACCATTATCGCGAGTCACCCGGGCGGCTATCAAGTCATGTCACGAGTATCCAGAATCTACGGTATAGCTGCGGCGCCGCGTGAAGAATCCAGACATCGATTCACGGCGAAGAACCAGAGATGAAATATATGTGAGTACACCAGAATCTTTCTCGTGTTGCTTCCTCTCTATTCCTAGTTACTTTTATGTCCAAGATTTTTCATCACGGAAGATCTAATCGTCAGGAACCTGCATCGCGACAGGCACGCCGACATATAGTAGATATTAGCAGAGATTTAGATAGTGAATTAGATTTTAATTTAAATAGTTTATTTGAACGTATAATAATGCCTTACGATCCCGACGTAATTTCAAGGCCTTACGCCTTGTGCCCGATTTTGACGGAAACCCCAATGTACTGACGAGGTTTATTAACATCTGTGACCGGATAGTATCTCAGTATGCAAGTGCCGAGCCAGGCAATGAGCTAGGGAACCTGTGTCTTTTAAATGGCATCTTAAACAAGATAACAGGGCCTGCCGCATCCACCATCAACTCAAATGGCATTCCTGAAACTTGGGCAGGTATTAGATCAGCTCTAATTATTAACTTCTCGGACCAGAGGGACGAGACGGCTTTGTACAATGACCTCTCGTTGGCTACGCAAGGTAATAGGACCCCGCAGGATTTTTATGATCTATGTCAGACTTTGTTTAGCACAATTATGACTTTTTTTTATTTTTTTTTTACCGATGGGAAATCATCAAATGACTTCTCCCGCTCTGGGTGGAGTGGGAGGGAGTGTCAGACTCTTACTGACTAAAACCCATCCATGTTCCTTCATTGCCCTTTGTGTTCCAGGGCCACGGTATCTCTTTTGAACAGTCCCGCAGCCCCGGCAGAGCACAATTATGACTTACGTGACGTTACATGAGACCTTACAAACGACTATTGAAGCAAAACGGACACTTTATAAGAAAGTGACAATGCAGGCTTTCGTACGTGGACTAATTCGCTCCACCCACTGCACCGCGCCCCGTCGCGTTGCGCGGGATGGCAGATTTTACCATTGTATGCAAGTATCTCAATTTATATAGAAATCACGCTTAGCACAACACACTGCCGACGCGGAAATGCGCGGGAAGGCGCCCCGCGCGCAGTTTCTGCCAATCTGCGCGGGAGCGCGGGGCGTGCCGCGGGACACACCGGCTCCGCAGTCCCGGGCGTGATTTGATACTATAAAGACGTTTGCACGATGGATCTCGACGTAGACAAAGGATCATGACCACGACAATATGGACCACGGTACAGATTTGCGTCAATTCCAAAGTTGTTTTAGATGGTTTATAAATTAACCAAATAACCATCTACAATTGCCATTTTGGAATCAAAACCCGCATTTCCAAGTTTTTTTAGAAAACGTAACTTAACCTCAAAATAGAAATATCCGTCGTGTATAGAGAGGTAAGTAAGGTCGTAGTTTGGAGAGCAGATTAATTAGCATATCTGATGGGATAGAGACTTAAATAAATCAGTACCTTGCCTTTATATTTCCTGTTAAAACAGTTACAAATACAAAAAAAAAGAGAGCTGTAAAAAAAAAAACAATAGAATTCAAAGAGATCTTTAATTTGATCCAGTGACACTGGTAGCACTTTAAATATGTAGGTAGGTATATAATCAATCATAGTATATCTAACCCTTACAGTAAGTAGGTAGGTACCTATTCATATAGGAACAGCGAATGACTTCATTCATCATTTTCATTAAAAAAATCATCTAAATAAGATGCTGGAGCAGTGATATCATTGTATCGAGCCCAACTCAAAAACCACACCACTGTCATTATGTGAGCACAGCAGCCAACAGTTCGCTTACCAACAAGGCAGTTGCAACAATAACCTACTATGGCTTGCAATGTATTTGCTACAGCATCGTCTCTGCTTATTAATAAATACGTGTAATATGTACGACTGTTCACATGCCTGGATTTAATCCTACCTCTTAACAAATAATTATTTAGGCCTAAAATCAGAGGAATATCCTCATCAATTTCAGTATTCACTTCCACTGAATATATTCCAGACTGACGAACATGTTCCCCGAAGTAAGATCTGGCCTGTTTTAATTGATATGTACCTAGAGCAAACCGCTTAAGGTCAGTAATTGTGAGTCGTGGGAATCTATCCAAATGAGGATGATTGCCATCAATTGTTTGGAAGCTAGCTCTCCTTCTGTTAAGATTTTCTTGCTCTACATATGTTGCCAGATAGTTTACTAGAAAAAGTCTACTTTTAGCTATTGTAACATATTCCAAAGCCTCCGGTGGGTCATCTATGGCAACATGAAACTTATTTAATAAGGCACAACAAATCCTAAAATCATCACTGAGGTGCATAGCAGCTCTATTATTGAATACATGACGGAATAGTCTATAGTCTCTTTTTATCCTACCATTGACTACTTCTACAACCCAGCGACACATGGTTACTAGACGAGACCGATTTGCCTGCTGGGTTGTTAATTGGTGTTCATTTTCGAGGAGAGACTCTGGCATGTGGGTGACAAAACCGTGTTCTTGGAGTTCATTTATAACATCTCGAAATCCTCTATCAAGAAGAAAAATATCACCTCTTCTAAAAAATGAACTTATACAAGATCCCTCATTATTTAAGTTTAAACTTGTGATTGTAGCATCATTAAGAGTGGCTTTGTATGGACCAAGACATTCCACAATGTGGCCATCGCAACAAACAATCAAAAATGGTTTAACTAGGTTGTCTAGTTTTTGCAAACTGTAGGTTTGTTTCTGAAACAAATAATTTGAACTACTTTGCACAAAAATATAGGTAGCATCACATATAACTATTGCAGGTTTAACATCTGTTGGCAAATCAGGATTACTAAACAGTCCTTCTGGTATAATCTTATTTCGAGAAGCAACATCTTGTACAGTAAGATGATTAAATCCTAAGTGCAAGGGGACAAAATCACTCATTAAACTATTTCTTGCTTTTGACATCCACCGTTCTAAAGTGGTTCGAGGTTTATTAAAAAGAGTAGCCAACCTTTCATTACTGTCACCAGTTCTTACCTTAACTAAATATATGCACAAGGCTATAGAAGCATTTGGTACCTGTTCTGCTAGATTTGGGATACTGTTAAGTAAATCATAAAACTGGTCAGCATTGAATCCAAGCCAATAATGACATAAATATGGAGGCATCATCCTAATATTAGAAAAATCAAATCTGTTATTAGCTGCTCGCTGCATCATAGTCATAATATTATCAAATTGACTACCAGTAAAATCCCTCAATTGGGAGGTTAATTCATTCCAAGAACCGTGATCCAAGTGGTGACGACAAACACGTGCACCAGATGGTACATAGAATTTATAATGATACAATAATAAATCTTTTATAGCACATGGTACAAGTAGACGTTCATTTTCAAAACAATTAACGAATATGCAGTGGCCAGATGTGTTTGCAGCACGTCTATATAAAGATGATGTGATTTTTGGTGCCGCTAATTGAACTGCTATTGGTCTTGAAGATGGAAGTGGAGGTGGCTCAGGAATATTGAAATCATCACTTGACACAGCATGTGCTACAGTAGGACGATTTGAATCATGCTGCTGTTGCCTCTGTACTTCTCTCATAGCTGATCTCCAACATGCAGCACATACACGTTCCATTCTGGAAACCTAAAAAAAATGAGATGCTTAAATATTTTTTCTGTTAGCCCAAGTAGACAGATTCTGTATTAGACACTCCATATTTTCAATAAGATACTAATAAATATTTACCAAGTGCAGTGGAACCAGTCTCATTAAAATGTTTCTTTCTTGTCGATCATGTCGCACAGGGTATGTTCTTGGTGCTCGTAAGATAGAATTTCCACAAGGAAAGCAGATTCTTCTATGTCCAAGAGCAGGCAAAGGCATAGCACTTCCTTCGCTCATTGTGTTAACTCGATTTTGAAGCAGTCCAAAACACTCGGAACAAATTATACTTCCTGGAGACAGCTACAATCAAAAAAATATATTTGAAAAGAAATATAAAAAAAGGTCATTAGAATATAGTATAATAGAATGAGCAAAGGAATGTCACAATCACCGCCTTCAAGTCTAACTGAATGGGCCGCACATCATAATTATATTTTGTGCTTAAAGCATGGAGTGCTTCCAACGTCAGAATTGTGACATTGATTTTATGCTTTCATTTGTCTATGTTTTTAATATGTGATTTATAAAAAGCAAAAATTAAAATATAAAATCGAGAGAATGACTGGGTAGGTTTAAACTGTCTGAGAAATCAAGAAATAGACTGATAGGTATGAAAACGTCAAAAGAATGTGCTTACCTGAGTAGGAGTTATCCATGACTGTAACACATTGATCATCTGAGTAGTAGCTTGTTCCAAAGAATACCTGCGTTGGTTTCTTAGGATTGCAAAAGAACAGTTGATACACCGGTTTCGCCGGCCGATTGTTCTTGTTGTCGGTACCTCACGCGAAGTGGTCGACATTTTCAGTAGTCGCTAAGTAGTACAGTACAGTACAACAAAATACGAATCACACACAAACTTCAAACAAAGTGAAAACTTCCTGGCGTAAAACGTCCTGGCGTAAGATTCACAATTTCACATTAAAGTTAGCGATAGTGATTGAAAACAAGAAATAAACAAATAGTTACAATGAATATCACAATTACTGTGGAGAGTAGGACTCGATCAACACAAAACAACTGTAATACTTAAATCGCAATGAACAAACTTAGCATGCAGTATGCACCACGCGCAATTGACATTGGACTTTTTGACAATGACAATTCGATTTGAGACACCAACACCAATGTTGCCACTTTAGATTTTAAATGAAAATCGATTACTCGAATAAATACACTCGACACATAATTATTTCAAATGACTGATTTAGTTCTATAATCATTAATTTATTAAAAAGGTTCGATTTATATCAAACCGAAGCAAGATAATTAAAAAAAATCTATGCAATCATTCATATATTATGTATCGTTAGCCAACAAAGTGAAATTGCTTTAAAAAGTTTTGAAAGCAAAATAATAAGACTACTGTGAGACTGTGTGTGTGAAATACTAATTATTTCACACCACAGTAGTATCATCTCGCTTTATTATGTATAAAAACCCCGCGATTTACCTTTCCAATGACTTTACATTTATATTAATTTGTAATCGTATGCAAAAAAAATCGATTAGAGTTGTCAATATATTTACTTATTTTGATTTTGGCAACACTTTAACGTAAGAATAGCCGGCAGTAGGTAATTCATTTTATCAAAACAATTTCATAACTTATTAAGTTTACAAAATAAACCCCTATACAAAATTGACATTCTAATTGCAGAATGACTTCAAAAATAAAGAAAATAATTGTAATATAATTTTTATCTTGATGCATGAGAAAAACCAGTACCGTTGATGGTCATGATCCTTTATATATGAAATTGAGCAACGCCCTGCAATTTGGGATATCGTCAGTGAAGTTCTAACAGTGCGTAAGTCATTTTGTGAGTGTTTTGAGATTTGAATGTCATTGGATAAAGCATTGTGGCGCGCATCGTGTCGACTAATCAAAACACGATTCCTGACCAATACCAACGCCTTATTTGAAAAATAGTTACATTGCGTATCTCAGTTGGTGGTGCCAACATTGCGTATGTCAGCTATTCACGTACAAACTCGTAGTGCATCAAGTGCTCCGATGTTGTGATTCCGATTTAAGGTATTATTTGCAATTTATCTTGATGTTTTATTCCTAATAATATCGATTTAATGTTATATGGTCACGGTTTAACTGTTAAAACAAGTGTGTTTATTTATTATTACGATTATTAGTCGCCTAAACTTTAATCGAAAAGTAGTCGTGACTTACGCAGTGTTTACTGTGATATTTTTTATGAGTTACGTTGTGTTTCCATTATATTTACCTACTTTCTTTCTCTTTTTTCAAGGTGATTGCATAGAAATACAAGATGGATTTTCTATTAAGTGATAGCGAAGAACTTGATGATGACATGTTGATTCTTTGCAGCGACTTAAAGATACAAGTACCAACAAAAAAACAGAAGATATTACCGGTAACATTGACTGACTTAGAAAATATCGATATTGATAACTTACCAATAGAAATAGTTTCCGAGCCTCCATCTCCGCCTTTGCTGGGTCTATTGAGCCCTCGAAACATTCAGGATACCATACCTCTTTCGTCATCTGAACAAGTTACCATAGTACATTTGCGGCCAAGAGAAGAATTGCAGCCTTTGTCCTCGTCTGTTGAGATTTCACCGCCATTAGAAGCGACACAACCACCTGAAAATGACATTGAAGAGACATTCTTACCTTCAGCTCCATCTACCTGTTTAAATGAAGAAGTACAGCCGCTTTCCACGACTGCCGGAAATTCACCGTCGCTATTGGAGCAGCTACCATCTGACAGTGAGATCGAAGATATAAATTCTAATAGAAAAAGGAAATCGAAGGGATTCGCACTACCTAAAAAATGGAATAAAAACACAACAAAACTGAAGCGTATGCAAGGTGAAGAATATGTGGGGTACCGTAGGGACAGGAAAGTTTCAGGGCAAGAGAAATTTAATGTACTTCATGATGTGCCACGTCCAGCACGTTCAATTGGTTCACGTTGCACTTCCACATTTTGCTCGAAGTCTAAGTTACGTGGCTGTTTTAGCTTGTCTGACATCGAAAGAGAGAACATTTTTGGCAAGTTCTGGAAAAGCATGACTTGGGAGCAACGGAAACAGTACGTTGTATCTCACGTCTCCGTTTGTGAAAAAAAGCAAGTAAAAGTAAAATCTAATTCTCATAGAAGTGAGAGTAAACAGTACTTTCTCAGTACATCAGAGGGACGTACCCAAGTTTGTCTGAAAACTTTTTTGAACACTCTGGGTTTGAAAGAGTCGACTATAAGATGCTGGATCGATAGATCTGAACATGGCATTGCTAAAACAACACCACGACCAAACGACGACAATGATGAACGCGTTATTAAGAAAGAAGACATGATATTCCTCAAACAGTTCTTCGCTTCGTTACCAAAAATGCCCTCGCACTATTGCAGGGCATCTACATCGGAACAGTATTTAGAGCCGATTGTTGAAAACAAGAACTGTCTTTTTAGGTTGTACATCCAAGAGTGCGAAAAAGAGTCGAAAAGTCCACTTAGTCGCTGGACTATGTGCAGAGTTTTTGACGAGTTGAATCTAAGCCTGTTCTCGCCTAAAAAAGATCAGTGCGATACTTGCTGTTCGTACAAGGTAGGCAACATAGCAGAGGAAGAATATCGATCACATATTAAGAAAAAAGACATGGCAAGAAGCGAGAAAGTGAAAGATAAAGAGAGGGCTCGTCAATTGGATGACGTACATGTTTTTACACAAGATTTACAGGCCGTAAAGTTATGTCCACAACTTCAAGCCAGTGCTTTATATTTTAAAACTAAACTATGTGTGCATAATTTTACGATGTATAATCTTGCCAACAAAGAAGTTACCTGCTATTGGTTTGACGAGAGTAACGCTGGTTTGACTGCTTCTGTGTTTATATCATGCATCTAGACTGATTTAAAAAAACACTACTGAAGAAATGCATGCCAATCATTTTATATTCTGATGGTTGTACGGCGCAGAATCGGAATGTTTATCTATCGAATGCTCTGCTACAACTATCAATGGAAAAAAACATCGTTATAGAACAAAAATTTTTGGAGAAAGGTCACACACAGATGGAGTGTGATGCAGTTCACAGTTCCATCGAGCAAAAATTAAAAAACCAGGAGATCTTTCTACCAAGTCAATTTGCGACGTTATCAAAACAAGCTCGACCGCAAAAACCTTATTTGGTTGAATATTTAGACTACAGTTTTTTCGACGACTTCTCAGACAAGAATTCGTTTATGTATGACTCCATACGGCCTGGTCGCTCCGTCAATGATCCTACAGTAACGGACATACGAGCACTGCAGTATAATCCAAGTGGAGTCATCAAATATAAATTGAACTTTGAGGAGGATTATCAAGATCTGCCACGCAGAATTCGACGAAGAGTAGTAATGCCCGAAACTTTACCCCCTAGACCAAAACTACCAAAGTCGCATCAAAATATCAGTAACTAAATGGAAACATTTACAGGAGTTAAAGACTGTTATTCCTTCTGACTGTCACGGGTACTATGATTCCCTACCCTATTGATCTCATAAAAGTCTGATTATAGATAAGAAGTTGATTCGTTTTAAGCAAAACATTTTTTATAATACAAATTATATTTTTTTCTTTTTTATAAAATAAACTTTTAACACCATTTTGTTAAACAATTTTATCATTTCCCTTCTCCATTTTATCTCCTTTACCTATATTAATTAGATGAAACATGACGTAAGTCAGTGACAACAACTGGCAACACTGCGGAATTCACCAAATTACTTCAATGGAAAAGATTCTCGCGATTTTCACGAGTTCAAATCATCACAGAGTTCATTTGTATTAATAATTAAACACAATACGGCCTTATGCGTAAGTTACATTCATTTCATACAGTTTTTTCACTCTCCTGTAAAGTAGCCATTTTTGACTTTTGTACTGTTAGAACTTCACTGACGAATTACTCAATTATTGGTAAAAATAAGGAAAAATATTTTGTTAGGTTTTTTTTTTACACACTTTTAAAACAAGTACACAACACAACACAAGTGGATTGATTGTCTAATATTACTTTACAATTGTGTTAGGTTTTCAAGAAGGCCTTTTGTTAGATTATTTTAATATTCTTGAATACTTAATAATATGTGGTCTAAAAATCCTGCTGGAGCTTGTAAATTGTTTTGGTGTCTTGCCCAACCAAGGTACCAGATTAATGTCATAACGTGACAACAACAACCAACGGTCCTGTTCCCTACGAGGCAATTACAGTAGTAACCTAAAATAGCTTCCAAGACAGAATCACAGTTATGTTCAGTGTCAAATAAAATATATGCAAAGTAAATTCTCTGGGAGACATGACGAGACTTAATACGTCCTCTTAATAAATAAGGATTATTCCCACCAACCCGAATAATCATTTCTTGGGAGTGTTCCAGTTCCGGACACACTTCAACAACATATATGCCATTGTCCCTAATATGTTAGGAATAGACATAGACACACACATAAATTGGAAGTCGCATATTCAAAAATTACAAGCAAAATTATCAAAATTTTCATACGCCCTTCGCGAAATTAAAAAAACTACAGACATAAATACTGCCTTGGTAACATATTACGCATATGCCTATGCATGGCTTAAATACGGCGTCATATTATGGGGAGATAGTACAGACTCACCCACACTATTCACCCTACAAAAAAAACTTATTAGGATTCTAGTAAATATTGAACAAACGGATAGCTGTAAGCCTCACTTCCAAGAACAAAAAATTTTAACCCTACCTTGCCTCTACATCTTTGAGATCTGTAAATTTGTGCGTAAATATCCGAATTTCTACACAAAAAGAGAAGACATACAAACTGAAATTTCTTTAAGACACAAGAATAGATTGAATATACCTACATCCCGATTAAAAATGCACTCTTCAAGAACCTACGTTATGTCGATAAAAATATATAATAAGTTACCGGAAGAAATAAGAAATATAAATAAATACAACATTTTTACTAATAAATTAAAATTATTCCTATTAATCAAAAGCTGCTAATGTGAACGAATATTTGAATGAAAGATTATAATTTTTGAATTGAAAGTAATAAGAAAATGGCTACCTCCTTACCAAATACCAGAATTATATGTTTTATTTGCTTGTTAATTTTATATTATTATTGTGTTTTGTGAATTGTATGTAACAATTTTGTTTTTCCTGTATAATTTTATTTTAATTTTTAGCTCTGAACGACTGACATTTTAAGTTTTAAGTATATTGACTCATTTTGATTTATTTTGAAAGATTATTGTTATGACTGACATTTTAAGTATTAAGTATATAGAGTATAGAGAGTAATTTTGATTTATTTTGAAGGATTATTGTTATTTTTGCGAATTTAATTATTTGATTTCCATGTATATTTTATTTTAAATTTTAGATTTCACGAATTAGATTTTTTATGTGCTGCTGTGCCCCGACGGGATCTACAACGGCTCGTAGCTCTAAGCATTTTGTTAACACCATGTTTTTACCTTGTGGAACGCAAATAAACGAATATGAATATATGAATATGTTCACCATAGTACGAACGCGCTTGTCAAACTTGTTGACCTGATAAGGACCTAATGCAAACAATATTTGATCATTGAAGGTGAAAACTGGGAAATTATTTAGTTGAGGCAAGTTACCATCAATACGAGTAAACATAACTCGTCTTCTGTTTATATTAAAATCATTAATAAATTGTCCAAGAGAGCATTAGGACTATCCCTTAATACAGGATGGAATTTATTTAATAGAGCCCCAACAATTCTAAAATCAACCATTAAATGGGTTGAGGCATTATTAAAATATCTTTGCCTAAACAGTTTGAAGTCCCTCTTAAATCTCCCGTTCACAACTTCCACAACCCATCTACAAAGTGTCACTTTACGGATTGTATTAGCTTGTGAAAATGTGAGTTGAGTTGCTCCTTCTTCTAATGATTCAGGTTTGTATACTCTATAATAACAATTTTCAAGCAACGGTATTGCATCCCTAAAGCCTCTATCTAAAACGAAAATATCGTTTTCCCTAAAAAGTGTTCGGAAAGGTCCATTATCATTTTCAAACAAGTGCGTCATAATTTCAGCATCGGTCTGGGTAGCAGCATAGGGCCCTACAGCGTCGATTATGTGACCATCACAAGAGACGATCATAAAAGGTTTCACCAAATTATCATACTTGTGCAAACTATATGTCTTCTTTTGAAACATATAAGTTTGCACTTTTCTGCAAGTATATATAAGTCCCATGAAATATTGCGATTACTGACCTATCTCTCATTAAAGACTCCTGAGGATCACCCAATAGTGCTTGAGGAACTCTCAAGTTCCTTTCAGATATTTCCCTGTGAGTGATATGGTTCACACCAATATTATAAGGAACAAAATGTTCATTGAGACACAACCTAACTTTTTTCATAATCAATTCCAATGTCGACCTAGGTAAATCAAAAAGAGTTGCCATGCGTGTATTACTCTCGCCTGTTCTTAATTTGATTAAATATATTGCTAAAGCTCGTTTAGATTGTTTCACATTTAAAGCAGGTAAAAGATTATGAAGAAATAAAAACTGAGGTACTGTAAGACCCGTCCAATAATGGCAAAGATGGTTTGGCATTTCCAAGACATTTTCAAAGTTCAAAAAATTAGCTTTTGACTTCATAATGTTTATTATGTCTTCTATATGGACAGCACTAAATGTAGAATATGTCTCATTCATTTGAGGTAATAAATGCCACTGATCACTGTACAAATGTACTTCACACACTCTACAGGGGTCAGAGCCCATTCGTCCCATAAGATTCGCACCCTGTGCCCACTCGTCCCCTGGAACTTTTGAGGGGCCCATTCGTCCCCTGAAGAATATTTATTTTTATTCATTCTTCTAATATAAGTACATGTATATGTGTATACTGCAGCTTGGTAGTCCTGGTACAGTCGCGCAGAAAAGGCTAAAATAAAAAATATAGTAATTCGGTAGATATCATGTTCATTTCAAATAAGATTAACACATACAAAATCACAATGTCCTAGAAACTAACAAAATACAAGTCTTTTACAAAAATCAGCCTTGATTGACCATCATATAAATCAACATTAAATATAAAATTTGCAAAAAAAATAGAACACATCAACAGTAAATAATCACTTCTTATTTTTTTGTATATTTACCAGCTACATACATGCAAAATCATAATAACTTAAATCTAAAAAATTATAACAGTACAAAAAAAAATACTAAAATCACAGTAATTATTGAAGACTAGATAAATCAACATATATTTTTTTTGTATATTAACCAACTACATGCAAAACCGTAATAACTTAAATCTAATAAATTGTAACTAGAAGTACCTACATAAAAATTGGCTAAAATCACCGTATTTTTTGTATAATTACCAACTACATGCAAAATCATAATAACTTAAATCTAACAAACTATAACTACAATAACAAAAAATCACTAAAATCACAATAATTATTGAAGATTAAACAAATCAACATTATTTTAGTATAAAACTAATCTTATATTTGTTTTTTCATTTTAAATCTATACATATAATAAGACAGTAAAAAAACTGTGTCTGTACATTGAATATATTTAAAAAAAAAAAATTGTGAGGTGTTTAGAAACAGTAATAGAGCACGAATCCAAAAAAAAAAATCTGTCTGTTTGTCTGTTTATCTGTTTGTCTGTTTATCTGTTTGTCTGTTTGTCTGTTTGTCTGTTTGTCTGTTTGTTTGTACACGCTAATCTTCGGAACTACTAGACGGATTTGAAAGTTTTTTTTTTTGTTGTATAGGTATTAAGTCTGGGCAACATATAGGCTATAATTTATCTTGGAAACTTGAACACCTGATGCAGAACCGCAATAGAATAGCTAAACTATAAGAGATACAAAAATGGTACCATAGCATAAATTGTTTCACGTGATGAGCATTTTCTGCTGAGAGAATAAATTTGAAGATCTGGAACACCTGATGTGGAACTCCAAGAGTCCAGCTACACTATAACATATATAGGAATGACGTCTTAGCAAAAATTGTTCAATCTGATGAGCACTCTCTGTTGTCTTATAAAATCGAAGATCTGGAACACCTGTTGTGGAACTCCAAGAGCCCAGCTACACCATAACACTAAAGGAATGACGTCTTAGCAAACATTGTTCAATCTGATGAGCACTCTCTGTTGTCTTATAAAATCGAAGATCTGGAACACCTGTTGTGGAACTCCAAGAGCCCAGCTACACCATAACACATATGGGAATGACGTCTCAGCAAACATTGTTCAATCTAATGAGCACTCTCTGTTGATTTATAAAAATCTAAGTTCTGGAACACCTATTGTGGAACTCCAAGAGCCCAGCTACAGCATAACACATATAGGAATTAGGAATGAAGTCTTAGCAAAAATTGTTCAATCTGATGAGCACTCTCTGTTGACTTATAAAAATCGAAGATCTGGAACACCTGTTGTGGAACTCCAAGAGCCCAGCTACACCATAACACATACAGGAATGACGTCTTAGTAAAAGTTGTTCGGTCTGATGGGCATTTCCTGTTGACTTATAAAAATCGAAGATCAGAAACATCTGATGTGGAAATCAAAGCTATCACTAATTTAACTGTATAATTATAAAATAACATAAGCTGGGAGTACCTCCATGCGGTGAAGGCGGTAACAGTTTAGGACTGATATTCGATGACGACGGTATATCATTGAAAATTTGACTCTACTGGACAAAACTCCCATTTATTTTTTTATTTTATCGAATAAATATGCCTTCGGGCTTATGCTATTTGAGTGTTTTAGACTTTTTCCACTTATCTTCGTGACACGGTAGCCTACCCGGTAACGCAGGGGAGCAGTCACTTAGATTTTAATTGATCAGGTATCTTCACAATAAAACTATAACCATGCCTAGAAAGAGGTCAAATCTTTCCCAATGTTCCAAAGGAGCTAAAAGATTGAGGATCATAAGATCCCAAGAATCTACCGAAGAACGTCAGGAGAGACTTGATGCTGTTCGAGAACATCAGGCTGCAACTCGCTCCGTGGAAACCTCTTCCTCTCTTCTCTTCTCTTCCTCTTGGATAACGAAGCACGCCTGCGTTCTCAGCGTATTTACGCATCTACATCCAGGTCTCTAGAGAACTGTGAAGAATATGATGCGCGACTGACCGCTGATCGTGAACGTCATGCATTGTCTCGCGAATCGGAGACGTTCACGGATAGAGAATTACGCTTGAGTTCCAAGCGTATCTACGCATCGACTTCTAGGTCTCTAGAGACAAGTGGGGAACGTGATGCGCGACTGACCGCTGATCGTGAACGTCACGCATTGTCTCGCGAGTCGGAGACGTTCACGGATAGAGAATTACGCTTGAGTTCCAAGCGTATCCACGCATCGACTTCTGACTTACAAAAATGAAAGATATGGAACGTCTCGAATCGTCTCGCGCATCCCGTTGTTTTCCCGTCCCCGGGCTCTTAGGATTCGACATCAGACGTTTCAGATCTTCGATTTTGACGACCCCGTTGTCGCTGGCATAAGCAACAGGATCCGCGTACGAAGTCGCGGGCAGAAGCTAGTACCTAATAAAGTTCGACATAAAACACCATGGAGAGAGGCCTTTGCCCAGCAGTGGGATGACACAGGCTAACAGTATCAGTACAGTACCATTAAATAAAATTGAGGTCATAGAACTGAAGAACACGTTTTTCTTCAAATCAAAAGACTTTATATAACTGAAAACAACGTAATAATATTACTAATTCCCCTTGATATTAAAAGTCGTACGTGCAGGAATGATACGGGACGCTGCCGGGACCATATGGAAGGAATCTAGATAAGCTTTAAAATAATAGCTGTTTGCGCGGGATTGCTTTTATCTTGTTTCGCAGAAAATATTTCTTTGTGTCTAGAATAACTAGCAGTTATAAGATAAATATCAATTATAGTAATGTGTTGAATGTTGCTAATAACTGTTGGTCTGAACTATGCTGTAAATAGAAACTAAGAAATGCGATCTGAGGGAGATGATCGTCGGGCTAGCTCACCGTCCGTCCGTCTTATGACGACAGGCCGTGTCGACGGCGCGTTCGTGTTTCACGCGCACCTCAAAGAGATGTCAGCAACCAGGAAGGGGTCCGCAAGGGCCGACGCCTGCCGGGGCTGCGGGACTGTCCGAAAGAGATATCGCGGCCCTGGAACACAAAGGGCAAAGAAGGAACATGGATGGGTTTTAGTCAATAAAAGTCTGACACTCCCTTCCACTCCGCCCAGAGCAGGCCCCTCATTTGATGATTTCATATCCAAAAAAAAGGGAGATGATCGCGATCAATGGATTTCGTATTTCTACAACGATAATTGATCTAGGTAAGCTTTTCGGTAATACATATTTACGTCATGATTTCCTTTCTGCGTATACGGCACACACTGGTCAAAATATGTAAGTACATAGGTAGGCAGGTGGGTACAGTTATTTTGGCTCCTGACACTAATTATTAAGGTAATTATTGTTGTTTTAAACACTGTTTTAAGCTTTCACAGTTTACAACTAAACTTATACTGTCACTTACGGGATAACTTCCGTGGTTGTTCATTATTTTGAGCTCCCAAAAATAAATAAATAAATAAAATATGAATAAATGAAATATCGGGAGCTCAAAATAATGAACAATCACGGAAGATATCCCGTAAGTGACAGTATAAGTTTTATTGTTGTTTTCTTCAAAAACCTTCTTGTTGATTTAAATAAAATATATTGCTTTCCTATCAATGGTTGATTTATAATTTTAGTTTTTTTATTTTAAGAAATTAAATATTAGGGTAGGGTATTTATTAGGATATATTTTATACTTTTTCTGGATCTATTGTTATTTGGTAAACCCATCTTAACTCATCCTCAAAGAAGCTGTTTTTATATTCCTGTCTCTAAGCATACAAAATAGTTGCTTTAGTAAAGAAAACCCCACAAAAAAATCTTCAAAGGATTTCGAACAATACGATATTGTCTCAAACAGATACAATTACAAACGATTACACGAGACAACCGTAAGACACATATGCTGATGGTCCATCAAATCTATTCAGTTGGCGTGTGCTGTACAACAGAGGTCTGACAGACTCCTCGACGCAATCAGGTGGAGATCTAATACGTGGGGACTTTGATGGACGGAGGCGCAAGGAATAAGCGAAGAGCGAGTTGAGCTTAGTGAGGAGCTCGTGGCTAAATGATAACAGCTGCACGGGTTGATTTTAAAGGTTATCAGGGTCGGTCACTGTGGATGGGTGACCACTCATTACATACAGAGTTGTGCCTCGGAAACCACGTTAAGCCGTTGGTCCCGTGTCATCTTTACATCATCATCATCCACAGTCTGAATTCAGCCACTGGTGGGTATACGCCTCTCTTTTCTGTGCCCGTCTCATCCAGGTTTTTCCCCCGATGGCAACTATTTCGTCTGCTCATCTCGCCGCCGGACGACCCACATCCCCATTTTTCATCAAATTTTTTTCCCATCTATACATATAATAAGACAGTAAAAAAACTGTGTCTGTACATTGAATATATTTAAAAAAAAAAAATTGAGGGGGGTTTAGGAACAGTAATAGAGCACGAATCCAAAAAAAAAATTCTGTCTGTTTGTCTGTTTGTCTGTTTGTCTGTTTGTCTGTTTGTCTGTTTGTCTGTTTGTTTGTACACGCTAATCTTCGGAACTACTGGACGGATTTGAAAGATTTTTTTTTTGTTGTATAGGTATTAAGTCTGGGCAACATATAGGCTATAATTTATCTTGGAAACTTGAACACCTGATGCAGAACCGCAATAGAATAGCTAAACTATAAGAGATATAAAAATGGTACTATAGCAAAAATTGTTCCGCGTGATGAGCATTTTCTGCTGAGAGAATAAATTTGAAGATCTGGAACACCTGATGTGGAACTCCAAGAGTCCAGCTACACTATAACATATATAGGAATGACGCCTTAGCAAAAATTGTTCAATCTGATGACCACTCTCTGTTGATTTATAAAAATCGAAGATCTGGAACACCTGTGGTGGAACTCCAAGAGCCCAGCTACACCATAACACATATAGGCATGACGTCTTAGCAAACATTGTTCAATCTGATGAGCACTCTCTGTTGACTTATAAAATCGAAGATCTGGAACACCTGTTGTGGAACTCCAAGAGCCCAGCTACACCATAACACATATAGGAATGACGTCTTAGCAAAAATTATTCAATCTGATGAGCACTCTCTGTTGACTTATAAAATCGAAGATCTGGAACACCTGTTGTGGAACTCCAAGAGCCCAGCTACACCATAACACATATAGGAATGACGTCTTAGCAAATATTGTTCAATATGATGAGCACTCTCTGTTGATTTATAAAAATCGAAGATCTGGAACACCTATTGTGGAACTCCAAGAGCCCAGCTACACCATAACACATAGGAATGAAGTCTTAGCAAAAATTGTTCAATCTGATGAGCACTCTCTGTTGACTTATAAAAATCGTAGATCTGGAACACCTGTTGTGGAACTCCAAGAGCCCAGCTACACCATAACACATATAGGAATGACGTCTTAGCAAAAGTTGTTCGGTCTGATGGGAATTTCCTGTTGACTTATAAAAATCGAAGATCAGAAACATTTGATGTGGAAATCAAAGCTATCACTAATTTCACTGTATAATTATAAAATAACATAAGCTGGGAGTACCTCCACGCGGTGAAGGCGGTAACAGTTTAGGACTGATATTCGATGACGACGGTATATCATTGAAAATTAATATAAATAAATAATAAATATGCCTTCGGGCTTATGTTATTTGAGTGTTTAATTTCCTTTTCCACTTATCTTCGTGACACGGTAGCCTACCCGGTAACGCAGCGGAATAGTCACTTAGATTTTAATTGATCAGCTATCTTCACAATAAAACTATAACCATGCCTAGAAAGAGGTCAAATCTTTCCCAATGTTCCAAAGGAGCTAAAAGATTGAGGATCATAAGATCCCAAGAATCTACCGAAGAACGTCAGGAGAGACTTGATGCTGTTGGAGATCATCAGGCTGCAACTCGCTCCGTGGATACCTCTTCCTCTCTTCTCTTCTCTTCCTCTTGGATAACGAAGCACGCCTGCGTTCTCAGCGTATTTACGCATCTACATCCAGGTCTCTAGAGAACTGTGAAGAATATGATGCGCGACTGACCGCTGATTGTGAACGTCATGCATTGTCTCGCGAATCGGAGACGTTCACGGATAGAGAATTACGCTTGAGTTCCAAGCGTATCTACGCATCGACTTCTAGGTCTCTAGAGACAAGTGACGAACGTGATACGCGCTGACCGCTGATTGTGAACGTCATGCATTGTCTCGCGAGTCGGAGACGTTCACGGATAGAGAATTACGCTTGAGTTCCAAGCGTATCTACGCATCGACTTCTGACTTACAAAAATGAAAGATATGGAACGTCTCGAATCGTCTCGCGCATCCCGTTGTTTTCCCGTCCCCAGGCTCTTAGAATTCGACATCAGACGTTTCAGGTCTTCGATTTTGAGGACCCCGTTGTCGCTGGCATAAGCAACAGGATCCGCGTACGAAGTCGCGGGCAGAAGCTAGTTAATAATATATGCATAGCTTTTCCATGCAGCGGCCTAGTGAAATCTGATTTTCAAAAAATTGGCTTATTATGCGATTTATTCTCGCTTCATTTTCAATCGATTCAGGAGTCCGATTATTTGTTTGGACACCCCTTTGCACCTGATCCATTTTATTTTTTGATAAATTCGCTTCTTTATGTAGAGTGTCTAAACATTGCAAAATATTTGGTTTATTTCTACCATTAATTTTACGATTAATTTTGGAATGCCAACTTTCTACAAGGTTAGTCGTCCGATGACGTTGTCCATATACATTCCAATTTCTGGCTATAGTTTTATTGTCGAGCCAGTTCTCGACAAAATAATCATTAAAAGCTGAAATTAGATTATTTTGAGGGCAGTCCTCCATGATATAAAGCCAACCGTCATCTATATATTGTTCTGGTATTAAAGCTAGTGAGGCGCAAAGGGCAACGTGTCGCTTATGTAGTCTAGATTTGAGTTCCAAGTGTTTTGCTTTCTTCCACAGGGATTTCAAAAAATGGAAATAACATCCAGAAATTAGCGTATTTGGGAAAACTTTTTGTGCCGCGTTTTGTATTGCTATCTCAAAATCCATGGTAAACTGACGTGGACACCAATTGGGAAAACGGGCCTTAAGCATATGAAATAGAATTTCGTAAGTAGCTTGCTTTTTATTTAAAAGCAGCGCAAATACTAACGGTACAACATTTGTACTGGTGGTAGAACTTCCAATATCAGCGTGAATACTAAATAGCTGAACAAATGGATGAATTACAAATTTAAAGGTTCCATCTAGTTTAAAAGTTTTTGATCAATATTCCGTATTACCTCCCCTTGCTCGGATAACTGCCAGCATCCTTGTATTCATCGACCTTACGAGCCTGACGATAAAATCTTGAGGAATTGTATTCCACTCCTCTTCAATTGCGATTCGCAGCTCTGGAAGCCTTGTTGGAGCAGGTACCCGGGCTCGAACCCGACGTTTCAGCTCATCCCATAATTGTTCTATCGGATTCAAGTCCGGGCTTTGAGCTGGCCAGTCCATCGTACGAATGCTGACGTCGCGTAGATACTGGGTCACCACATGAGCAATATGAGGCCGTGCACTATCATGCATCAATTGCATATCCTGTCCGATATATCCTGCGTAAGGTACCACATGGTCTGCGAGGATTTCAGTAATGTAGCGATGAGAAGTCAGTCCACGTGTACGGCCCGTCGGTTCGATGAAAACTAACGCTGTATGTGCTGTTAACGAGATGCCGCCCCAGACCATTACAGATCCTCCTCCATAAGCAACAGTTTCCTCGATGCAACACTGAGAATAACGTTCTCCAGGGCGACGATATACTCTCTGACGTCGATCACTTCCATGTAGACTCACCCTGGTCTCATCAGTGAAGAGTACATTACTCCACTGCTCTTATGTCCAATCCCTATGCTCTCGAGCAAATTCAAGTCGTGCTCGACGGTGTGCTACCGTTAATGCTGGGCCTGTTGCAGCTCTTTTTGGGGTCAGGTTCCGTTCAGCGAGTCGTCTGACGGTATCTGAACTTATGACCACTTGGCGTTCGTCACGCAGACTTTGTTGGACTTGAACTGCGTTGAGGTGGCGATTTCGCAGAACAGTAAGGTGGATATAACGATCATCTGCTGCTGATGTAGCCCTAGGTCTGCCCGTACCTGGACGGCGATCGAATGCTCCAGTCTCTAGGTATCGTCTGTAAACTCGTTGCACCGAAGATCTGCTGATTCGAAGCCTTCGAGCGACTTCACGTTGCGCAATGCCTGCTTGAAGTAATGCTACAACTTGAGCTGCTTCCTGAGGTGTTGTATCCATTATTAATCGAAAAAAGTAGAAAAAACACACGCGTCTGAGCAAACGATGGACAAAAACTAAAGAAATGATAAGAAATATCCGACTACCCTCATTGTAGAGAAAAAGAACGCTAATTTCAAACTCTGGTGAAAACAGAGCAAATCGTTAGCATTGTGTTTGTTGCTTGATTACAATGTGAGTTGACGGTACTTTCGAATTAATTTGTAGTCATTTTAATCACCATGAAACGCACTTTTTGTAGGTATAACTTTGATAGTTGTAAGTTTTATACTTTTTGAGAAAATCGAATCAGAGTTCCTAGGTAGCGGGTGGCTCGGTTTATTTGCTGACCAGTGTATATTCAAACAAGAGTTTTAAGATGTTGTATTCACAGCACATTTATGTCAAATCGTATGTCCCTTGCTTTCCAAACATCCAAACGAATTAATGCAAAATAAATCAAAGCAATATAATATCAAAACATGCTGTTTTTATATATGATGATGTGATTGAATCGATTAATAAACAAACTATTTATCTACTCTATACAGGGAAAGTTTTTAACCACTGCGTAAATTTTTTTTGGTGGCTCAGTGTTAGTAATAGAACACATTTCCATTTTTAGTTTATAACTTTTTTTTTCTCATTTTTCCATCTTGTCCCATTTTGAAATAAGCATAACATGGACATAATTTAATTGTAATACTGAATGAAAACGCGCTGGCTGCTGACGTACGAGACGGCCCGCACATCAAACGCCGCCGCCACCGCCGCCGGCGGCGGCGTTTGACGTGCGGGCCCGCAGTACGTCACTTGCGGAAGCGGGGTCCGGACGTCCGCTCGAATTCACCCCTGCGCGCGTGTTTGCCGCGTACTCGCGTAGTCACGATGTCAAACTTCACTAACCGTGAATATTACGAAATGGTGCGAGTGTATTTACATAGCCAGGAAAATCTACGAGCAGCACGTAGAATGTATGCGAGGGAGAGCGTACCTCGTATGCGAGCCCAGGGGATCCATAATCCCACGGTCCCTAATGAAAAGACAATTCTTGCAGCGAATCAAAGGCTGCTTCAATTTAAATTGTATCATGTCATTGTGTAAGTATCATACCTAAATGTTTTAATTTGAATGTAAAAATGATTACTTATTAAGTATGATTTATTTTCTGCATTTTGATGGTCCTAAGCCCATGAAAGTATGAAGGAAAATTGGAATTACGTTTACAAATAACTTTATTCACAGCCTAAACTTAAAAAAGTAGCGCGAAACTGCGGTCAGTAACCGCACCGCGTAGGTACTTACGTCGGCGCCGTCGCATCGAGCGAGCGCACCTACAAAACTCAGCTGATCTCAGCTTGCCGGTCGGGCGACCGGTCGACGCGTGAGTCGGTCGACCGGGCGCCCGACTGGCAAGCGACCATAAAATAAGTTTCTAAGTAAATAAGTCTCGTAAGCGATAACTTTGTTTTTTACTATTAACACATATCAAAATAAAAAATACGTGTCTATTAAAATATATTCAAGTTTATCATGTCAAAATTTGCGCACTGGTTAAAAACTTTTCCTGTATAGATATGAAAATCACTGAAAAAGTAGAAAAAGTAATATTTTATCATACAAAATAGAAAATTATGTGAGTGCATACACTAGATTTTTAGTAGCATACTAAAAATCTATGTTTTACCTTAAAATAAAATAAAGTATTTAATAGTAACTATGAAAAAGTAGCAGCAGTTGAATTTTTTTTTTTCTGTGTCATCGTTCCAATTATACAGGGTTATTGGTAAAACACCGACAACCTTGCAGGCCTGTATTACTATCATCATAAACAACAACTTTTGTTCTATGAATTTTTACAAAATTCTATACATTTACCAAAACAAATCTTCAAGATTTCGTTGTCCTATCTAACACATTTCAACTCTGTATTTTGCTATACCTACATACCTATGCCAGCCGCGCACTGTCCTCGTAGTAATACTTTTGGGTTAATGACTCGCTTCGCTACGATTGCCGCCTTTTTACGCAAAAGCCAAACGATACCTGCAATCGGACATTTGACATGGAAATAACCTTGATATTTCAGGGCACCTACGTACTAAACACCTTAATAAAAACAAACTAATAATGACTTCTCACATTTTCTGTAAAGTTACAACGGTATAGCACTTGATAAAAGTATTTTGTTCGTAGATAGACTGAATCCACTCTCCCTTCATACTTAACCAGGCTTAGGACTGGCTACATTAAATAATAAATTAAAATTAAATCACATGTAGGTAGGTACTTAAATTACCTACCTACGTAATGTGACGAAAGTTACGTTAACAGGTTCCGGCACGGCGAAATTGTTTCAAGGACGCGTTTACAAAACTGACGTTAATAAGCTGGTTTTTGGTACATTTTGCGAACAAACGAAAACCATTTCGAATTTCATACTTGCCGACCCGCAGGAGTTGATATTTTTATTTTTGCAAGTGAAGGAGCGGTACAAACACTGTTCGGGGCGGCCGGCGCGCGGCGTCCCTTTGAATCTATTGTTGTTGCTACTTGTAATGAAATGCCGCACATGTTTTATTGGATGTTTGTTTACTTTTAGTTCCGCGTTGCAATATCTCAGGGAAGCAAACATAAAACCCTCAAAATGGTAGTAAAAATACTAACGAAAATATTACAAATTAATAGCCTCAGAAAAAATAAGTTCCCGTTTAGTTTTTTCTCATATTTTGCAATAAGACATGAACCTTAATAGGTGGCATTAAGGTTTATTTTATTTGGTCACTGTCTAATTTATTGCACAGAAAATGTTTAATGAAATGTTAGTCCGTGCGTCAAAGTTTATTTCCTCCTAATGCCCGCACAGGTATCCATCCGTGAGTATGTGTTAGAGCCGTTTCAATGTAGTGTTGCGATTACGATACCTATCATATTTTGTAAACGCGTTCTTAAAATAACTTGCAAACACGGAATGTACATTGTATGGATAACAATGTCGCGCAAAACTAGGTACGATACCCATTTTTATTTTTTAATGCAGGCGTATTTAAAAAGTGGAATCAGCATATTTACAACAATTGGATGAATAAGTATTAAAATCAGTATTTACAAATGATTACCTCTCAAGTTCAAGTCTCGTGGATGTCGGTGAGTATCGCGCACATAGCGTTCAAAATAATCACCTTCACAACCAACACAAAGTCCACACCTAAAAAGTAACTGTTCATTCACTCGCGAAAGCACAGCAGAGTTTGTTTTTATTTGATTAAACGCCCAATTAATCTTTTCAATCAACATTTCGCGGCTTGTGATTACGCGACCCGTGTACACCAATGTCTTTACATGTCCCCACAAATAAAAATCTAAAGGCGTGATATCTGGCGATCTAGGAGGCCAAGCACGAGGTCCACCACGTCCTATCCATCGACCAGGGTATTTATTATCTAATAAGTCTCTGACTCGGCGAGCATAATGCGCCGGCGCCCCGTCTTGTTGGAAGTACATACCCCGTAAATCGGCGAGTGGTATTTCTTCTTCTAATGACGGTAGCGTTTCAGTGAGAAATTCTTCGTAACTCTCACCGTTCAGTCTATCCAAAAAGATAGGGCCCAGTAATGTGGAATTCACAATTCCCGCCCACACATTCACACTAAACCTGTGTTGATAATTATGTGGTCTAGGTTCGTGCGGGTTCTCATAACACCATAGGTGATCATTTCTGGTATTAAATAAACCCATTCTGCCAAATGTAGCCTCGTCAGTCCATAAAATTGTAGGCCGTTCAGCTAAGTACCAGTTACAAAAAGCGACTCGTGCTGGTTTGTCCGGTTCAGTCAGCTCCTGCGCACGATGAAGGTGGAAAGGATATTTTCCTTCAGCGTGAATGACGCTCCACGCGAAGTATTGACTGACATTGAACCACCGAGCTGCGTCGTTGGTACTTACTGCTGGATTTGCTTCGAAGAATTCGACGATATCTTCTTCTTCTCGTACCGTGTGCCTCGGTGGACGACCACTATCCCTGATGGGATTCCGAAATTGACCGTGATCTCGTAACCGCTGTGTGGCGGCTAGCATTGTTTTTCGGCTAGGTATACGTACGTTCGGGAATCGTATGGCGTATTGGCGACAGGCTTCCGAAACATTGTCATCACACCTAGCTAGCATTCGCACCATTTCCGTGTACTCGACATTGGAATATCGATATGCCAACATGTAAAGATAATTACGCCGCACTACCGAATTTCACTACAAGGACACACGTGACGCGGCGACGCAAGCGCATCGAAGCGATCGACCAACTGAAGGATGCCCGTAAATAGGTCAAGTACAAGCACCCCCGCCGCCCAACCCCCGCTCCTCTCGCCATTTTACTATCGCTTTCGTTTGCTTCGCATAGACTTCGTAACATTTAGAGCGTTCAATTTGAATATTTTTATTTTTGTATGAAAATTTGATGAACTAAAATATGATAAATTTTTAAATGTCATAGAACAAAAGTTGTTGATTATGATGTTAGTAACATAGACCTGAAAGGTTGTCGGTGTTTTACCAATAACCCTGTATACATGTAAGTCTTTTGAAATAGGGATGTATAGGTAAATAGTAGAACTTACGTATTTTTCCTTCACGTACATGCACTGATCACTTCACTCACTAATTAAATTTAATAAGTAATCCTACAGGATACGCTAATGAGTAAACTTTCACTCGAGGCAGTATAAAAATCAGTACGCTTGGATTTTGCAACTGTAAGTAAACTAAATGTAGTAACACATTCCTGGGCCTGCAGTCTCGACATGCGTAACGACGCTGACGCAAACTAGCGATCGCTAAATATTAACGAAAAAAATCGGTTGCCACAACGAGGCTTTCGAGAAACGCAAGTCTCTACATCCAAGATAACGAGCAAAGTCGTACATTTTCTTGACATAACAATGTCGGTACGCTAACGAAAAACGTATTCATAGTGCGGCTTTTTCAAAGACAATTTTTAACCTTTACAATATCTCCCTGAATATGGGGAAAAATGGAGAACATGGTTCAATGAAAATAATTGGTTTTCTTGTAACTTAAACTGAGACTATATAAACGTTATTTTGAAGGCACCATTTTTCATGAAAACTCGTAAGTAGAGCTAAAAACTTTTTTTTTTAAATAAATTATTAAATATTTAAGGAAATTAGAATTTGCCTCCTTGCAACACTACGTCAGTGTCAAAGTATTTTTTTTTTTGACATGTAAACAAATCGGAGCACGGAACGGTTTGGTTTTCAAGTGAATTTACAAGTTAAAATGATTGAAGGTAATGAAGCAAGTGCAGCTACAGGCCCGGGTCCGAGCTGGGTCAAGTAAGTACCTATAACATCTTTTTTCCAATCTAATTTGTCAATTTCATACTGTTGTAATGAAATAAGTTTTGAATACATTCTAGTATTTACTTAAATATTTCAGGCGAAAGCGTACTGCGCGTGTAACGAGTGGCCAAGTAGATGTCCTCTTGGCCAAATTAGAAGCCCGCCCACATCTATTTACCCGCAAATTTACCGGCCTTCAGGGCCGGGAAAATTTTGACGAGGGTTGGAAGGAGGTAACTGCGGAATTGAACCAGCTGCCAAATGGTTCAATTAAATCAGCAGAGCAGTGGATGACGGTTAATTTTACACCCATTAGCAACATACAGCTCCAGTTTTACTCATATTATTTATTTGGAATTGTTTATCTTCTCTGTAAGTTTGGCGAGACTTTAAGAGCCGGGCCTGCAGTAAAGCAGCCCGGCTGAGAAAAGAAAGACTAAGTACTGGCAACCGAGCCATCACCTCTGCACCGCTGACTGCGGTTGAATTAAGAATTGTGTCGCTAGTCGGTGGAGAATACACTCTAGGCACCGAGTGTCCAGACTCTATGCCGGAGGAGTTTGTGAGTTTTGATATTCATTTATAGTGTGTCATACACGATACACTCTTCCAGTCTTACCAAGGGGTATCGAATTACCCAGTACTAACTGGGTTGGGAGAGGCAGTCGCTCCATGTAAAATACTGGCGCATTCTGCTGCATCTGGTTAGACTGGAAGCAGCCCCAACTAAGATGCGAAAAAGCTAGGTAGATACATAATACAAAATATTATACTTTCTGTGATACTAAAATACTTAAATCAAATATAAAATAATCATTATAATTTTGATCATTTATAGATGATACACAATGAAACACCTGTAGAGCTCACAAGTGAGGTACCAGGTGGTGGTGCCAGTGAGGTCATCACCATCAGCCTACCCCTAACTCAATGTGAGTTTTTGAAATTTGCTGACAACAAATGGGCATTCTGTTTCAATTTTCATTAATTATAGAAATATAATAAGTTATCATTAATTACAGACTCTGAATCAGTTAGTGATGTGGAGGACCCTAGTGGCAGCAGGGCCGCAGTCACAGCTGGTGCACCATCACCACCACCAACAAATGAACAACTGTTCACACCCAGACTGTCGCCAGCACCTCAAATATGTAAGTTTGAGTACCTATTTATTGTATTTCTCTTGTAATGCTACCCACTTACCCAGCTGCAGCAGTGCATAAAAGCAAGGATTATTAAAATGTGTATTAATCATTTCAGCAGTGAGTCCCATACCTCAACCTGCACCTACCAGAAGGGAGAGGTCAACCAGAAATAGAAGTAAGATTCAATTTAAATTACCATGTACTGATTGTATTAACATAAAAATAAGGTGAATTAAAGTACAATTATTTTTTTCAGATCTGAATCCTCGCCGCAGTGTAGCTGAGCAATATTCTGCAGCACGGCAAGATTTTCTAGCTATTGCAGCTTCAAATGCTGAATCAATGAAAGTATGTTTTAGCACAAATTTGATTTACATGAATATTCGTTTTTTGCCTAGCCCTTTGGTAATATACGTGTTCAACAGCTTACTAGAGAGAATTTAGCAAATCTATTTGTATTTTTCTTGGCAGATGCTTGCAGCTGCAGCTACAACTCAGGCTGAGGCTGCAAAACTTCATGGTGAGGCAATGAAGGTATGTTGTAGCATCAACTTTAAATATCCTGAACATACATACGTCCTTTGCCTAACTCTTTTGGGAAACATATTTTGTAGACTCAACAGCATAATTATAACAGAATACCACCAAACATTTCTCAATCCACCTGTGTTTTTCTTTGCAGGACCTTGCAGCTGTAGCAAAGCAACAAGCCGATGCCACGAAAATGCATGCAGAGGCAATGATGGTATATTTTAGCATAAATCTTAAATATTCTGAAAATACATCCTCCGCCTAGTCCTCCGGAACACCGGTGCATGGCTATCTAATGGTATTCTGCAGATTGAATAGCATATGACAGAGCAAACATTTCTTGATCCATTTGTTTTTCTCTTTGAAGAACTATGCAGATGCAGCCAAAATGTAAGCAAAGGCTAATCTATCACTGGCAAGTGCCGTGGAAAAACTAACAAATAAATAAAAAACTTCTTCCTCAAACATTTTTTTATTTGTAAAAAGTAAAATAATTAATTAAAACAGGTATTTATAAAACGCCTTTGAATTCTTTCTGCAACTGCTCTACCAGTGCCAGTAACTAGAACAAAATATATAATCAGTTGGGTAATAAGAAAATATTGTAACAGGAATATTCAAGTTACTTAAAACGCATTATTATTACCTGTATCTTCAAGATCAACATCATTAAATCCATCATGATTTGTTGATGTGGTGGCTTCTGGTTCTTCCATCAACCTATGTCTTATTCTCATGTTGTGGAGAACAGCACATGCATTTATTATCAGGCCAGCACGATACGGCTCATACATCAACTGGCGTTGATGTGAGAGACACCGAAACACTGACTTCAGCACTCCAAAGCATCGCTCTACTACATTCCTTGCAGAGCAATGAGCATCTGTATAGCGACGCTCTGGAGTACCAATTTGTCGATGTTTTAGTGGAGTCATCAGCCATGGTTCCAGTGGATATCCGTCATCACCTAAAAGATTGAACATTGAAAGTATATTCAGCAGCAGCAGTAGTTGTAGTTTTTAGCAGTCTTATTTGCACCCTCTTCCAGACAAGCTTGGCACATAACTCACCAAGTAACCATGTACGGCGGTCCCCACCATCAAAAGATTGCTTCATAGCTGTTCGCACAGGAGAATTTGCCCATATATGTGCATCGTGCCTTGCTCCTGGCCATCGAGCATTTATATTTTGAATGATGAGGTCTGGATCACACACCTAAAACAATGCAAAATATAGGTACTATGTACCTACTTATGTAAATTGATGAAACAATAGCTATGAAGGTAAACTTACGACTTGTACATTCAGTGAATGCCCCTCATGGTGACCACTCACGTAGGCCTCCTCATGAACCCTTGGACCTAAAATTTTTATATGGCTGCAATCAATAGCCCCAATTGCTTCTGGAAAAGGGTGTGGAGCGTTCCGGAACTTTTCCTTGGCCAATCGTCGCTCTTCCTGGCTTATGGGGAACTTTATATACTTCCTTAATAGCTTTTTATTTATAGCATCTGTTACAGCATGTATGCAACGGCTAACAGATTTTTGGCTCATGCTGCAACCCCACTGCAAGCCAGTAGGGCACTGATAGCAGCCACTCGCATAGAATCGGAGTGCCGTCAGTATCTATTTGGAAGGAAATAAAAACAAGAGTGACAAAAACATAAACCAATTGGATTATAACAATATACATACAATGTAAAGCAAAATACACTCACTTGGGACTCCACAGAAAATCCGTAAGCTCGTTGTCTTTGCAGAGATGTACCAAGTTCACATACGAGCTCATAAAACATAGTTTTATTGATTCTATACATTGATAGAAATTCACTATCCTCCAAATTGAGGGGCTTTTCGCTATCACGTCGGTTCCGTCCGATTTTTCTTCGTGCCATCATGTCAAGTCTATGCTCGAGCACAACCAAATCCCACGCTAAATATGCTTCTGCCATAATTTAATTTAATATTTCTTCCTTAGATTTTAGAAAAACACCAATAACAATCGTACCGAATGACTTTGCGGGCTGTCAAAAATGGTCGCTAATTATAATCGTTATCTTTACGAAAATCGTTAAGTTTGCGTCTAAGATCGGTATTATATCAAGGACAATCGCAAACTTCAAGTGTAGAGACTACCAAATATCGTAAAATCCGGGTCGTTATGACTTAACGACAAAAATCGGTTGTTTTACGATCGCTATCTATGTCGAGACTGCATGCCCTGGAATAAATACGCCGAAGTTGTCTAGTACTGGTGTTAGCCAATCAGGTGCAAGTCCTTTCATCGAGCGTCTATTGTTTTGGGCTACGCCTTTGTTATTTGCTCGCGCGCAGATACTCTGGCTAAGATTAGCCCTCCCGCTTCGGCATTCCACACCCCGCGCACATCTGGAGAGCACTTACCAATTTTAAACAAGCGTTTTTTTAACAAGCCATTCGTAGTGAGACAATTTTACATCGTAAGCCTATCGACAGGTTATATTATTATCATGACGGATTATCATTCATCATAGCTCTTTTTTCAATGATCTGTTATGATTTATTAAATTAATTCCGTTATGTTAACCGTTTCTTATGTAAAATATAGCTAATTTTATCTCAGGGGACCAATAGGCACCTGAATAGGTGCCGAATCTTTAACTTATATTGTATATATAGGGTCTAACTTTTTAAACACGAAATATTTCAAGAGTAACTTCTACAAATCGTAAAGTCGCCATAGCAACGAAAAAAAAATTTTTTCTGAATGTTTTTATTTTTACGAAATTATTATAGTTCTAAATATTCTTGCGACATTTTGCATAAAACCTTTACAAACTTTAAACTTACTTACTTACTTTTACTTTTTTAAACTTTTTTTTACTTTTTAAACCTTTAGCCAGTATTTATTTTGTGGGTCAAGTAATTTTAATTTATTTATTTTTATAAAAATACACTTAGATAAAAAAAATTTTTTCGTTGCTATGGTGACTTTACGACTTATAGAAGTTACTCTTGAAATATTTCGTGTTTAAAAAGTTAGACCTTATATATTAGAGGGGACGAATGGGTACCTTAAAAATATATATATTTTTTTAATATTAATTGGTCCCCTACCAGGAGACCAATGCCACCTATATAGGGGCCGAATCTACAACTTTTATGCTGGGGGACGAATTTTAGGGGACGAATCTGACCCCTCTACAGCTACGAGGAACATAGAAACTGTGTTCTTGCAATAATATTCTTTTGAGGAAATGTGGGACCAAATGTAATGTTCTATTTATGCATTGTTGAAATATACAGTGCATAGACGTAATTGAAGCTCGCTTATAATCAGGCAATAATATATTACTATTTTCCCTTCGAAGTGGTCCACTTTGAACAGGCGGTAAAGGAGGTGGCTCTGGTGGGCTAACCACTTGAATATTCGGGACTGCTGCATTGTTGTCCAAAGCTCGTGATGAGTCGGGCGATGCCTTTCTATCTGCTCGCATCCAACACACATGACAGACATAGTTGTTTTTTGAGGGCTGAAAACAAAGTAGTTATATAATATTCTGAAACAAGGGTATTTTTTAAACATATTTTAATCTTTTATTTGTTTTCGAGTAGGTATGTTATGAAGCTGTGCCCCCGCTCAGCTCCTAAAAGTCATAGCTTGATATTATTTATAGCCGCAATCGGATTTCGAATTGAACATTAATTGAAAACATTTGACTTAACTAATTCTTCAGCTTTATGATATTAAGTATAGATGGGAAGTATACTGCCATAATGAACATCACGCTTGTAGCATAAAGACACATTAGGTACAACCTTCCCAAAATGAAAATGAGTTTTTTTTATAATTTATAAAAACTATGTATTTAAAATAATTAAAAACAAAATGCTTACCACATAATTAGTATTTTCCGATAGGATAGACAGCAATGGAGACTCCATACTGACTTCATGGTGTCTTATTTTCCTCACAGATTTTCCACAACCAAGGCAAACCATGTTATGCCCCAGTAGTCTATCATGTTCACCAGCTTCGGTATTTAATAATAGGAAGCATGGATGACAAATAAATGTATCCAGAGGCAACTGAAAATAAGATGCACTGTAAGTTAATATCGTAAACCATAAAACATACCGTTCAAAAAAATAAATCTGATGATGTTTTTCTACTCCAACATCATACCTGGGTTTGAGCAAGGGTTATCCAACGCGAAAGTCTTGTTTGATAGTGTGCAGAAAGCGAAGATATATTATGCCTCTGCAACCTTTGCAAGGCTATTCCACAGTTGATGCACCTCATATTGATTCACAAAACAAATTCCGAAACGCAATGAAAATCCGAGTCCAGTGTTAATAGCCAGGTATCAGGTAGTAGAAGGTATCAGTCCGTAAAGATAAGCAGGAGTCAAAAATATTAGAAGATAATCGCAAAAACACAAACAGTTCGTACGCAACGGAGGATCTGTCAAGCGCAGTAGGTACGGTACGGTATCGCCAATTCGACATAGACAATGAGACATTGTAAAACGCGTTCCGTTTTAGGTACGGTTACGTTATAAAGGATCTACTCTTTATCTCTAAAATTAAACGATGATTTCAATGATAGAAACGGATTTATTTTAAAAGAAACGTTTGGTTCAACCGTCGAATAACGAATGAATCTATTTCACAGTGCTTTCAAACGTCAAAAATAATTCATAGATAAAATATTGCCATAGTCGATTCTGATTCGATACAATTCAATAATCGATTTAATATTAAAACTTAAATAATAATAATAAGTAGAACTTTAATATTTATCAAATTTGATGTCAATCATGCGTACAATAATGTGTTACATTATTGTATCCATGATAGTAAACTGGACGAATATACCCACATCTTGACTAATTAACCTTACAACTCTTGACTAATTAACTTTACGATATTATAATTAAAGTACTGATTAGAAAAGTGTAAATAGTGGTGCGACCGAGTGTAAGGCTTATCATTCTCACGTGACATTATTTGTATCGACTTAAGACAAGTGCTGCAACAAATACGAAGACATAAGGACGTGACTATATGACAGTGCTAAACGGACTACTTAAACAATAAAACTGTGTTCATAATACTACAATAACACTAAGACGACAAATGTCATTGATAAATAATGCCCACCAGTGCAGTTTTATAGATTTAAACAAATTTTTTTTTAAAGAAAAACAACAATAAGAACCGTTTATTACAAAAACATCAAATTTTGGACTTTGGACTCGGATCATTGTACGACAACTAGCGCTAAATACGCCCCAAGTGGCGAATAGACGAACGAAACAGGACAGCTACTAGCCGCCAGAGGGCCAAATATTTGCGGATAGTGTTACCATAGTTTAAAATAAATTATAACTTGGTAGAAATTTTCAAAATTTCGGGATATTTAATACAAAAATAAATATGGATGAAAATGTAACCTGTCGTAGCCGAAAATTATTTAGAACTAGCTCATTACGTGACATGAGTGTAGACAGTTCCGGCCTTTTTGACGCGACCATGATGAGTCTACCAAATACCTCATTAAATGCCAGCCAAACGATAATCGATCTACAAGAGAAAATTAAACAGATGTCCACTGATTTACAAAGCGCGCATCAGGAAATAGAAAATTTAAATTCTGAAAACTTCAGACTAAAAACAGACGTACAAAAATACATTAAAATAATCAATGCCTACAAGGAAATAAATGCGACCGACACAAATAATTTGACTCCTCGTTCGGGGCGCAAACGGAAAACCAACCAAAACAAGAAAGGTACGCCTACGACAAATAAACAGCAAACAATTACAACTGTACGGAATACAAAATGCAATGAATTGCTTTACGAAGAGAAATTAATATCCACAAAAGATATTATTCAAAATGAAAAAGGAAATCATTTAGACTTAGACCCGACTACAAGTACTAGTTTAGTTCACCATAACGTCACGCAGGCAGAAACTTCACAACAGAACAGTGTATCAAAGTCTGTAAAAAACATCAATCTTTCAGAGCCTAAACACTTCCCAGAAACCGAATTGAACGTATCCTCGTGTAACATTGCCATTCAATGTCAAACTATACAAGAAAATAATTTAAAAAACGTGAAAAATAATACGGAATCCTTTGAAATAAATAAGAAAAACGTGATTATAATTGCGGACCAGCAGGGACGCTATATTCAAAAAAATCTGCAAAGACTCATCGGTAAAGAGTATCAAGTCAAGTGTTTCTGGAAGCCAGGAGCATCTCTAAAGGAAGTTTTAGTAACGGAAAAAGCTGAAATAAGTAAACTAAATAAAAACGACTTTGTAATTGTTTTAGGAGGTACAAATGACAAAAATCCGGAAGAAACTCAACTCTGTCTTAGTAACTTTTTAAATAATACCAGAAATACCAATGTTTTGATCTCTGAAGTTCTATTTAACACTTATTTAAACGAAAGAAAGTTGAATTATGAAATTAAATTTATCTGTTCTCACTACAATAATACAACATACGTGGACATGAACTTCTCGTCTTATGTACCAAAGTATCGCTTTTTATCATTACATAAATCACAATTAATATTAAAAGAAATCTTAAGTAAGGTATATAAACAAAATTATGACACATATGTTAGGGAAAAGTCTGACGCTACCAATATTACTTCTACCTTTGTTGACAAATGCATTCAGACAGAAATTAATGATCTAGAAAAGGAACACTGTCCAACCAGTAATGGTTTTTTTCGTGTTTAAAAACTTAACCATTCTCCATCAAAACATTAACGGTTTAATAACTAAATTAGATGAACTTACTGCACATCTACACTCATTAGGAGAAAATAATGATAACAATCCAATTGACATTATATGCATTACTGAACATAACATGACTATTGAAGACACCAAACAAATCAAACTGCCCAATTTCATATTAGGGGATAATTTTTCACGCAGTAATAGAAATGGAGGATCTTGTATATTGTTAAAATCGAGACATCAATTTAAAATTGTTACAGAAGCCAAAAGCCTTAGTGTTAATAATATTTTTGAATGTAGTGGCATCGAACTTACTGATCATAGAATTATAATATTATGCGTTTATCGACCACCTAAAAGTAGACTAGACCAAATTGACTTATTCTTTACTAGACTAGCAGAATTACTAACGAAAATATGTTATTCTAACAAAAAAGTTATAGTGTGCGGTGATTTCAACATAGACAGGGCAAAAAGTAACAAAGTATCACAGCAATTCGAACAATTATTAGCGAGTTTTAATTTAAAATTAAGTATTCATCAACCGACTAGGTTAAGTAGCAAGACGTGCATTGATAACATTGCGCATAACATTAGAGGAGCCAAATCTACTGTTCTTGAACTTTCGTTGTCAGATCATACAGCACAATTGTTAAGATGCCCCGTAGAGAGAAGCTACAACATTGAATACTGGTATAAATATAAGCGAGATTATTGTGAAGAAAATACTAAAAAATTTATCAAATGCATTAAAAGTTTTAGTTTTACAGACTGCTACTCAAGTAATGACCCAGAAATAGCTTACAATACGTTTTACGATCTTTTTAAATTATTCTATGATTTGTGTTTTCCGATAATACGGGTAAAAATATCAATTTCTAAAAAGCCACAATGGCTAAGCAAGGGAATAAGGTTATGCTCAAAAAGAAAACGTCAATTGCTATGGAAGTATAGGCTAACCTCAAATACGAATGACAAAATACACTTTAGGGAATATACAAAAAGACTACGAACTGTAATAAATAAAACGCAAAAATCACAAAACAATTACTACATTCATTCAGCGACCAACAAAGGTAAAGCAATGTGGAAGATTATTAACAATAACAAGACAGTGACACCTAAAGAGGAAATAAACCAAATAAAAGTAAATGGTAGAATAGTTACAAAACCGACAGAAATAGCTCAGGCATTTAACAACTTTTTTATTGACGATATAAAACCGACTCCTAGGGACAAGGGTTTAGCTCTAAAAAAACTGACATATAATAACTCCAATTCAATTTTCATGCAACCAACAAACCCGTTTGATGTAGACAAAATAATAACAATGCTTAAAAATACTAATAGTACAGGGTACGATAATATTAACACGAAAATAGTTAAAAGTGTATCGTATTTCATTGCTCCAGTACTGAGCCATATTATAAATCTGTGCCTTGAACACGGATTGTTTCCCTCGAAACTGAAATTAACGGTTATAAATCCCATATTTAAAAAAGAAGATAAAGAAGAGATGAAATTTTACAGACCAATCGCGTTAGTACCAGTCTTCGCAAAAATATTTGAAAGAGTAATTTATAATAACTTATATAACTATTTTGAAGCTAATGACATATTTGCAGATGAACAATTCGGGTTTCGTAAAGACAGATCTACTAGCAGCGCTCTTTTTAACTTTTTAAGGAATGTAATGACAGGACTGGATAACAAGCAACATATAACTGCCATTTTTATGAACATGTCAAAGGCCTTTGATCACGTGGATCATCAAATACTTTTGAACAAATTAGAAAAATATGGGGTAAGAGGAAATGCACTAAATCTTATAAAATCGTATTTATCAAACAGACTTCAAGTAACACAAATAACAAAAATAACAAATGATAAAAAGTTGGAACAAACATATATGTCAGATCCTAGAACCATTCTATACGGAGTGCCTCAAGGAAGTATTCTTGGACCTCTTTTTTTTTTTTTTTTTTTTTTTTTTTTTTTTTTTTTTTTTTTTTTTTTTTACCGATGGGAAATCATCAAATGACTTCTCCCGCTCTGGGTGGAGTGGGAGGGAGTGTCAGACTCTTACTGACTAAAACCCATCCATGTTCCTTCATTGCCCTTTGTGTTCCAGGGCCACGGTATCTCTTTCGAACAGTCCCGCAGCCCCGGCAGGCATCGGCCCTTGCGGGCCCCTTCCTGGTTGCTGACATCTCTTTGAGGCGCGCGTGGAACACGAACGCGCCGTCGACACGGCCTGTCGTCATAAGACGGACGGACGGTGAGCTAACCCATTACTCACCGTCCACAGGCCCGCGCCTACGGTGGCCGGGAGCCACCACGTGGCCCCCGACGCCCGGTGCGTCGCCCGCGGCGGCTGGGACGAGAGATTCTCTCCCTCTCACGTCCCGCCACCTCCTTCGCTAGCATGACTGCTTCGCAGAAGGAGGTGACATTCACACCTCTTTTGTTTATCATCTACATAAACGATCTACCAAAAATTATAAAACAGAAAATGGTACTATTTGCAGATGATAGTACAGCTATTTTTACAAACCAAGATAAAGATAATTATGAAACCAACATTAACAAATCACTGGAAGATATTATAAAATGGTTAAATGTAAACAATCTAAAAATAAATATTGAAAAAACTAATTATATGACTTTCACAAATAAAAATACTAAATCAAATAAAAAACTACATATACATTATAAAGGCGAACAAATAAAAGAAGTGAACAACACTAAGTTTCTTGGTATTCATATTGACGCTGAACTAAACTTCAAAATGCAGGTTGATCACGTTTGTAAAAAATTAAACCAGTTTTCATATGCCCTCTACATGCTAAGAAAAGTTGTTAACGAAAGAACATTGTTGAGTGCTTACCATGCGTACGTGGGTTCTACAATAAAATATGGTATTCTTTTTTGGGGAAATTCAACTAACAGAGAGTATGCTTTTAAGTCACAAAAAAAGTGTGTCAGAAGTAAATGTGGGCTTAAACTGACCGAGTCATGTAGAACAGAGTTTACAAGATTACACATCTTGACTTTACCCTCACTATACATTTATGAAGCAGCAGTAATGATAAAACGCGATTTAAATAATTATGACACATTGAGAAGTGCACGGTATAAAAATGTTTTAAGCGGAATTAAGTGTAGGACAGTTAAGTTTAAAACGAGTATATTTGGGATAGGAGTAAAAATTTATAACAAACTTCCAAATTATGTAAAAAACAGGGTAACCTTACATAGTTTAAAAAAAAAAACTAAAGGAATTTTTGATAAGTAAAGCCTACTATTCAATCAATGACTTTCTTAATGACAAGAATATTAATGACGACACCTTTACATAAGCTATGCCAATGTCTCAATGATTTATTTAATTTTGTATGACATCAATGAATAATTTAATTTTGTATGACATCTATGAATAATTTAATTGGTATGACATCATGAGATCATCAATGAGTAATTTAATTTTAATGTAATCAACTTTAATCTAATTTGTATGAAATCAATGTACCTATTGCTTAACTTATTTTTTTATTATTATTATTTTTTAACCTGATTTTGTGAATGAAAAAATATATGAATGCATGATGCAATGATGGACATTGACTTAGGACCACCATTAAATATTGTACACCTTAAAGGTATGTTACAGCGATCCTTTATAATAATCATAAGAACTAATATTCACCTGTGACAAACAATAAATGAATTTGAATTTGAATTTGAACTCGGCCATCCTGTGAAAGTCAGTCCTCTCACTTGTTTGGTGTAAATTATTAGTTATCACAAGAAAGAGAAAGAAAAAAAAATTAGCCAGTAATACAATAAACAATGAATAGCTAGTAACTTAATCATGAATACATACTTGCACAACTAAAATTTATTTTCAATAACTCATTACTACAATATAAATTCAAATTAACTTTACAGTACAAAGGTACATTTTTATCATAATTTATGTCTATTACAAATTTTCATCACAAAATTTCAGGGTATCATTATAATCTAAGTTCAACTCAGTTTAGCTTATCGTTTATATCTAGGTCACAAATCATAATTACAATTCAAATTCATGAAGCTAGATCTGTATTCTCATTCTTTGTTTCTTGCACAATCTGTCACGATCTTCGGTCAACTGTGCGACACCGTTGTCTTGGTGCCATTCATAATCTGCACTGACCTCTTATGACAAATTGTGCTCACATCGTATTGTATCTTACTCACTATCTTGCAATCATATGTGCGACATCGATTTGTCAATGCCATTCATTATCTGCACTGATTGCTCATTACAATAAATATGGATATAATTCCTAATAATGACACGCAGTCTCTCTCTCACTCATTTTCATCAGGGAAGTTGATTAACCAATGTAATTTAGCTTAATTATTATTAAGCATCGACGCACTTAAATAATCCCACCTATGTTTAAGTTACTCTTTCTCTACTTCTATTTCTGTACCCTCACTCTGATCACTGTCAGTGCTTTCACTGTTGTAACCTTTAAAGCTCATCCAGGGATGGATTTTATCTAGCGCGACAACATTCTTATTCTTATTCTTATTCTTTATTGCACACAAAAACAACAAAAATATATATACAAATTGCAATAACATAGCTTATGTACAAAGGCGAGCTTAACCCAGAATTGGGTTTTCTTACAGCAAACCAAATTTCGATAGCGAAATTTGCATAAGAGGATATACCTATGTGCATTAACATAACAAATATCTCGTTACTTAAATTAATGAATTTTATAAACTAAACTACATACATACAGTATAATACACGTAATACATACAATATAATTATAAACAATACAATGCTTATAGAATCCTATTTGCTTACATATTGATCATTTCGTCAGGAAATGTTCCCTTATTCCTTTCCTGAACATTCTCATACCTCTTGTTACCTTTTCGTGTTAATGGGGTGTCTTCGACGAGAAATCTGTCATTAGGTAATATTTTGAGGATTCGATAGGGGCCTTGGAATTTAGGGATGAGTTTATGCGATTTTCCTACATGATCTTTGTCTATTACGGTCCTTTCTACCCTGACTAGATCGCCTACGTTATAATATTTGGTCTGATTCTTCCTACGCTTATCAAACTGCTTTTTAGCATAATCTTGCTGTTTTTGTATCCTTTCGCTAGCATTCGACCTAAGCTCTACTAACGCATCACCATCGATTCGTTCAGTTGTTTCTGCAATTACGTCTGTCAATACATTTTCTGACGTATTCGTCAATCTGCAACCGAACAATAGCTCAGAGGGACTTTTCCCTGTCGTCTTATTTATAGTGGTATTGATACCTAACTATACGTCACCGATATAATCATCCCATAAGTTGTCATTTCCGCCATGACATTTTGTACTCAGAGCATCAATTATGGTTCGGTTAAACCTTTCGACCTGTCCATTAGCTCTTGGGGTAGCTACTGCATTTAAGATGTGTTTGAATTTAAATTGATCCACGAAATTCTTAAATCTTGCACTTGTGAAACAAGAGCCACGATCTGTTATGAGGCGAGAAGGTACACCGAAATAACTAAAATGTTCTTTAAATGCCTTGATTGCCGTAGCCGTCTTAGTATCTTTGACGGGTCGTATATTAATAAATTTTGTAAAGGCATCTATAATCACTAGCAAATACAAGTTGCCTTTTTTAGAGCGAATGAACGGCCCCAAATGATCCGCATGAAGCGTATGGAATGGTTTTTCCAACTTAGGAATGGGATGAAGCAGACCTTCTTTGGGACCACCAGGTGCCTTATGATGCGCACACTCTAAACATGCTGAGACATATTTCTTAGCAAACCTACGCATTTTTGGGAACCAAAATATGCTTCTGATACGACTCAAAGTTTTTTCGAAGCCAAAATGGCCTACTTCATCATGGTTCATGCGTAGCACTTGCCACCTGCAACCCTTCGGAACTACCCATCGCAATCCATCGTCTAAAGTTTTATACACGTAACTACCTTTTAACACATAATTTTTAGACACGTCAGCTACAAACTTAGTCTTATCGTCTTCTAAGATGTCTCTTATACGTTTTATCTCACTATCATTACCCTGTACAGTAGCAATCCAGTCACGGACGTCTACGCGTAAAACATCAAAAACATGCTCTGTATCACCGTCAGTTGACTCACTGACGGGGGCACGACTGAGAGCATCTACGTGCGCCATACGCGAACCCGGTCTGTACTCAATTTCGCAGTCATATTCCTGGAACTGGATCCACCAACGAGAAATTCGTGGTATAAGATCCCTCTTAGTTAGAGTGGTGCGAAGTGCGTTACAGTCGGTGACTATTTTAAACTTTAGTCCCAGTAAATAGAGTCTAAATCGATTTAAGGATGCGACAACCGCTAAAGTCTCTAATTCAAATGAGTGGAATTTTTGTTCATCTACCGTAGTCTTACGACTGTAGTACGCCACTGGCCTAAGTAAACCGTCTGTACCCCGCTGTAGGAGAATCCCAGCGATACCTAGCTTCGAGGCGTCCGTGTGAACTTCGGTCTGTAATTGAGGGTCGTATAAGGCTAATATAGGTCGTTCAACTAATTTTGCCTTTAAAATTTTAAACGATTCCGCTTCCTCCCCTGTCCATTTCCATTCAAATTTAGACTTTAACAGGTCTGTCAGCGGCCGGGCAATAAGGGCGAAGTCTTTTACGAACCTCCGGAAAAAGCTAGTTAGACCGATAAATCGTCTGACATCATGAACGTTTCGCGGAATTGGAAAATTTTCTATTGCTAATGTTTTGCGCTTTCCTGGGCGTATTCCCTCACCACTTATGTGAAATCCTAGAAACTCTAGCTCGGTACAGAAAAAACTAATTTTTTTTTAGTTTAAGTGTAAGGCCTGCGTCTTTTATAAGTTGAAGTACCTCCTCTAATCGTTTCATTCCCTGATCAAAAGATCGTGCAGGGATCAACACGTCATCCATATAAACGATAGTGTAACAGACTTTTGACAATATTTTATTAATTGCTCGTTGAAAAATAGAGGGAGCGTTTGCCAAACCAAAGGGCATGCGTTTAAACTGAAATTGCCCATCCGGAGTAACAAATGAAGTCTTGTCTTGAGACTTTGCCTCTACAGGAATCTGGTAGTAGCCAGATGCAAGGTCTAAACTTATAAATACGGAGTTACCAGCTAGTCTGTCAAGTTGGTCATCGATCAAAGGTAGCGGATAGTGTTCTTTTTTTGTTTTGTTATTTAATGCACGATAATCGACGCATAATCTGCTTTCGCCTGTCTAAAAAGACAGGCGAAAGCAGATTATGCGTCTTTACCAGTAAAACTGGGCTAGCGTAAGATGAGTTTGACTCGCATACTATGCCTGCATCGATCATTTCCTTCACCATAGATCGCACCTGTCTACGCTCCGGAAAGGAGAGCCTATACGGGCGATAAACTACTGGTTGCGAGTCACTCAATTCAATTTCCATTTGAACTATATTAGTCAATCCTAGGTCTCTTAAGTTATCCGAGAAACACGTTTCATAATTTTTGAGCAACTCTTTTAATTTTTCAACCTCATTTTTGGTAAGCTGTTTACCATAATTGAAAGCGGAATTTATTTCAGCGTTTTCGAAATCTATTAAATTTATGCTCAAGTAATCTCTGGAACAAGGAGCTCGTGTAATGAGCGTATCTTTATTTAAGCAAACCGTACGGTCACTAAAGTTTTGTACCAGTATCCAAACCTCTCCATTTTCTATTTCATAATCGCCCGGCATCAAATAATATTCGTTCTGTGACATGCCTCGTAAGGAACCATTAACGTGGACTACACCCGAATATTTGTTGGTAGAAATACAAGGTAATGGGTACATTTCTTTAGGGGGAATTACAATATCGGTTTTTAAACTTAACTGTAATTTAATCGAGTGTTCACGAGTGAATATTAATGAATTTGTAGTTTTCGTTATGACTATACCTGGTTTCTCTGTAAAACTATGTCCAATTAAAACTGAATATTTAATGACGTTATCATCAACAACGTACGCGTTAACCTCTTCCACGACACCTTGGATTTCGATCATGACGTTTGTTACACCCAATGGCACTACTATACTTTCACCTATACCCCTCAAAGTCGGTAAGTTGCTATCAGTCCACGTGATTCCCCTCCTAACGGCCTCCTTGTGGCGGATCAGCGTGCATTGACTACCCAAATCAACGTAGCCTTGAATTACTTCACCGTTGAGTTTCAGGTACATTAAATATTTATTATCATTAAAAATATTTGTTTCAATACGCATCACATCTTTTTCTTTAGGTTTATCATTTTTATTACCCGAGTCAGAGGGTAATCTGGGACAGTTAATTGACAAATGACCTAATTTGGCACAAACATTACACTTCAATATCTTTTTTGTACATTTGGAACTGTAATGCCCAGCTTCATTACAGTTAAAGCATACAACTGACGCAATATTGTGGGACTTCGAAGTCTTATTTTCACTGCCATTAGTAGTCTGCTTAATAGTATTACTGGATAATGAAGAGGTATTGTTATTACGTTTGTCATAGTTCACTTTTGACCGATCTGGTTCACGAATCTGCTGCTTGATCGATTGAAAATATGTTAGAACCTGTTCCGGCTCCTGACATTTTGCTGCTTTCGCGCCTAATCTCACTGACCGGTCCTCGATCCCATATAGTAGACAATCTACCGCACGTTTACCATGTATTTTGCAACGATTTAATAAATTTATTTTATCGTAATAGTAAAGTTCTAACGAATCGTTAAATTTGACACGCTTTGACAACATCTCGGTGAGCAATTCGGCGTAGTCTTCACTACAAGGAAATGATTGCTCCAGTTTGCCCTTCCACTCAGACCATGAGTACGACATAGATGGAAGAGCCTGATACCACGATTTGGCAATCCCTGACAGCTTAGGCAGAGCGTAGTGAATTATCTGGTCATCGCCCAAACCGTAAAGCCTCGCGCATTCCTCAACCTTATTTATCCACATCACTATAGTCTGACTCTTAACCATAGGGTCGAATTCTGGCAGCACATTGCCTAACATGGGAAACCTGTTACCCTGAGGTCGACCATTGGTTAAAGCCTCCACTAAAGTCGAGAAAAACGCTTGCGTGTCACTATTAAGAGCATTGGGGGTACTCACGTGACCAGGAAGTGGAGGTGTGTGTCGCTCGATGCTGGATTCTGACTGTCTGCTGCGACCTCGCCTGGTGCGCCTCCCATCCAAGCCCCGGCTGGAACGATGTCGTCGACGCTGCTCACTGCTGCTGCTTCGACTGCGGTACCCGTCCACGGCGCGACTCCGGCTCGGTTGGTGACGGCGTCTCGTAGGCTGATCACAGAAACTGCGGCCTCCACTACGATGAGATTCTAACGGACCATCTTGATCAATAGATCGCTGCCTTCGCTGCTTACGCTTATGCGTGGTGCTCGCCCTTGTTTCTCTGCTCCGATCACGGCGACGCTTACGCTGTCTGCTCTTGCGATTTCCGTTAGTTTTATCCATTTGAACTCGGAGAATTTATAATACAAGAAAAACACGTCGTTTTTGTTTTCGGTAATATTTCTTCAAAATTATGGGCGTAATTGGCAAATCCCACTTCTGAGATAAAGGATCTACTCTTTATCTCTAAAATTAAACGATGATTTCAATGATAGAAACGGATTTATTTTAAAAGAAACGTTTGGTTCAACCGTCGAATAACGAATGAATCTATTTCACAGTGCTTTCAAACGTCAAAAATAATTCATAGATAAAATATTGCCATAGTCGATTCTGATTCGATACAATTCAATAATCGATTTAATATTAAAACTTAAATAATAATAATAAGTAGAACTTTAATATTTATCAAATTTGATGTCAATCATGCGTACAATAATGTGTTACATTATTGTATCCATGATAGTAAACTGGACGAATATACCCACATCTTGACTAATTAACCTTACAGTTATTACTATAATTGTGTGAAATAAATATATCTTACGTATCAACACTTCAAAATATAATTTAATCACATTTTATTTAAACAAATCTGTTTTCATTGTAGTAGGGGAGCCCTAGAAGGGATTTCGGGATTTACTAAAGCGCGGCAGATTAATATACAGGGGGATACCTTGTACCCGGTTAAGTACCTCCACCAAACATGAAACCCATATATAAGGCCGCCCGTGAAGGATACAGGATCAGATTAGTAAAAAAAAATTGACCATCAGAAATTCTCGAGCGCGTCAGATTAAAATAGGGTGAGTTAATTACATCCTAAAAAGTGTATATTCCACTAATCTGACAATTTGAGAGTGACGTAAAGAAAGGGGAGGGCAGCAAAGTTGTAAAAAAAAAACGTCATCTCGACATTCTCGAGCGTAGCTAAATTTTTTTTTATTTTAAAGGAAATAATTCAAGAATAATGAAAAATATATAATCTGACGATTTCCGCAAGCCGAAATAACAAAAATTCGTCGATAAAGTTAAATGCGAGCAGCTGCGTGATGCCTACATTTCCTTCTCCGCGTTTCTATTCCTCTCTCACTCTTTCTCTATCTATTACTCTCTCACTCCGTCCCCACTCTGGTTTCTGCTGCCATGACGCCATCACAGCTGATCATAAAGACTCGTTCATGGCATACTGTTTACAACGTGTTTTCAACGTTTTGGCTTTTTTTGCTATTTTAATATTATTTATGTGAATTAAAGTTTATAAATATTTAATATGAGTGATATTAATTTAAAATTTGTGTATTTTGTGGTGAAAGTACCTTACAAAAAACAATTAAATTTACAGTAGAAACATTAAAAAAATGTGTAAATATTTTGGAATATCGTCGGAGCAAGCCGGTTATCCGAAAGTCTCGAGGAACATATGATAACCTCGAATTGTCGATGGAATCATCATTAAATGATTTATATCACGCACAGTGCTATAAAATATTTACTGCAATTAAAATACCGCGAGACTTTCAGTATTTACAAGATCAAAGTGTAGTGGAACATGACAATGCACCGGAAGTTTCGGGAAATAGCTCCGAAACAGATGTCACGTCATAAGTACAATTTTAAGCGCCCAGGAATGGAATTAGCGGGAAGTTACAGGGATGACCTTTAGGGTGAACCGTTTTTCTATTTTTTTTTTGTCAGATCAGGCGAATCCCTCTAGATAATCGTCAAATTATGAGACAGTACATTTAGAACATAAAGATGAACCATATATATCTTAATCTGACGCGCTTGAGTATTTCAAAATGGCGAATTTTTTTTGCACATTATGAAAATGGCCGCGAGTTTGCGTCCCATCGAAATCGTCAGATTAGTGAATGAGAGGTTTTTTTTGGTGCACTTAACACTCCCTTAGAAAATCTGACGCGCTCGAGGATGTCCATGCAACAGTTTTTTTTTACATATTTAAAAATCTATAGCCGCTTCCCCCACCGATGAAAAGGTATATATCATATAACATTTTTTTCTTCTTATCATCTAAGCTTTGCAACCCAATAGGTCTCTACGACGCTCGAGTAAATCCCCATTTAGCATCGTGGGCTCCCCTACTATTGGTATTTCAATGAAAACAGTTTTGTTTAAATAAAATGTTCCAGGTAAGAGCAGTTGTCGTTCATTTCACATTCAAATCTACAAGTAGTAGGCGTGGTGTAGAACGTCTATTATTCTATTAATCTTTCTCTATGGTCCATAATGGCTAAAGTTGACAAATGAGACTTTGAATTCAACTTGCATTACTTATTATATTATAATTAATACTGACGAGTTCAGAGAGGTTAAAAACTACGCAACAATTCACATCTCTATTTTTCTTAATATAATATATTGACTATGTAAGTGTATATTGAATGTACTTTTTTGTCCATGTAATACATGTGCGGAACACCAAACATACATAGCTTTCGTACATTTTTGCCTCACCAAAGCCTGCACGCCGTTAATTTCAGATGATAATACTGCTGCCCCGTCATAAGTTTGTGCAATTAATTTAGAATGACAATCTAAATCTCCTAAAGTTTCCAAAATTAGAGAACTTAAAGCTACAGCGGTGCGATCCGCGCTGACATCTACGAATCGATCCACTACTTCGGAATCACGAAAATATCTTAAAATTAGAACTAATTGTTCTCGGCCGCTTGTGTCCGGTGTTTCATCCACCATGACAGCAACATAATCGGACTTTTTAATTTCGTCTCTAACGTAATCCGTCAAAACAGATCGCTCGAGATCAAATCATTTTGCGTTCTGTTCGACATGCCCGTGAATGAGGTACTTGCATTTTGTAAGTGGGTTTCTAAAACTCCATCATACTTAGCTAATAAATCTACTGTTTCTAAATAATAACCTCTATTCATTGACGATAGTGATTTATCGTGGCCGCAAAAAGCTAATTCTTGTTTTCCCAGAAAGCATACAACATCGATCAGTCTTTGAAAAATATTGTGTGCGTTTCAACCGCGCGGCCACGACGTTTTTTTTTTAAAAAAAAAACCATGCCAAGATTATGTAAAAATTTGTAAAAGTTGATTCCCAAAACCATAAATTTGTCAAAGTTATGGTTAAAAAGTTAGAAGGGCTTGAACGTGGCCGCGCCATTGAAACGCGGAGAACCGCGCGGCCACGGAGATCTTTAAAACTAAGCGTTGCAGAGACCTGAAATTTAGGTAAATAACAGATTGAATATGTAAAAAATTTGTAAAAATATAGAAAAAAATCCTAGGTTTATATTTTAGGAGCTATAAGACTAAAACCATATGGCCGCGCCATTGAAATGGTGGAAAATACGTTATCGCCGAAACCTCGCTGAAAAAGAGTCGTAGACTTCTGAAGTTTTTTGTAAAACATAGATTTGAGTTTGTCAAAACTTGTAAAAATACAACAAAAAATCCTAGGTTTATATTTCAGGAGCCGTAAGACGAAAACCCTATGGCCGCGCCATTGAAACGGTGGAAAATACGTTATCGCCGATACCTCGCTGAAAAAGAGTCGTAGACTTCTGAAGTTTTTTGTAAAACACAGATTTGAATTTGTCAAAACTTGTAAAAATACAACAAAAAATCCTAGGTTTATATTTCAGGAGCCGTAACACGAAAACCCTATGGCCGCGCCATCGAAACGGTGAAAAACACGTTATCGCCAGTATCTCGCCGAAAAAGCATCGCAGAGCTCTGAAGTTTTTTGTAAAACACAGATTTGAATTTCTCAAAACTTGTAAAAATACAACAAAAAATCCTAGGTTTATATTTCAGGAGCCGTAACACGAAAACCCTATGGCCGCGCCATCGAAACGGTGAAAAACACGTTATCGCCAGTATCTCGCTGAAAAAGCATCGCAGAGCTCTGAAGTTTTTTGTAAAACACAGATTTGAATTTCTCAAAACTTGTAAAAATACAACAAAAAATCCTAGGTTTATATTTCAGGAGCTGTAGTACGGTATCGCGTAGAAATAAGTCGTGATTATCTATCGAAGAAAGTAAGTATTATCGAGATCTTTTTTGTATACAACACCTAATAATATTGTAGAACTACGAATAACAGGCAAAAAAATTTTTTTTTCACAATTTTAAACCGTTAAATACGTTTTGAATGTTTCGATAGGGTGACCATGGTTTACAGAAAACTTTTGACCTATTATATTAGAAATTATATCTCGAGGATTCTACATTAAATTAAAATGAAACGATAAGATACAAAAACATATGTTTTTTAGTGGGGGAGCCCCCTTTCATTTTTAATTTCGAAAAAAAAATTCCAATGGTGCGGAACCCTTCATCCGCGTGTCTGACTCGTACTGGGCCGGTTTTTTAGTAAACACCAACCACACCATAACATCATGTTATATCGTTTTTCGGGCTTTCATATTAATTATAAAACTGCAACTTTTTTGCGGCAGCATTCTCAAAATAATTAACGATAGTATGACATTGAATTGCACTGAAGGAATAATTAAAAAATATATCTTAGTGTAAGTAAATAATCTATGATTTGTGATTTCGACAGAAATATATATCATAATGTAAGTAATTAATCTGTGAATTTAAAGAAGTAAACATATGTTTTTGTATCTCATCGTTTCATTTTAATTTAATGTAGAATCCTATTATACAGGGTTATTGGTAAAACACCGACAACCTTGCAGGACTGTATTACTATCATCATAAACAACAACTTTTGTTCTATGAATTTTTACAAAATTCTATACATTTACCAAAACAAATCTTCAAGATTTCGTTGTCCTATCTAACACATTTCAACTCTGTATTTTGCTATACCTACATACTGCCGCGCACTGTCCTCGTAGTAATACTTTTGGGTTAATTACTCGCTTCGCTACGATTCCCGCCTTTTTACGCAAAAGCCAAACGATACCTGCAATCGGACATTTGACATGGAAATAACCTTGATATTTCAGGGCACCTACGTACTAAACACCTTAATAAAAACAAACTAATAATGACTTCTCACATTTTCTGTAAAGTTACAACGGTATAGCACTTGATAAAAGTATTTTATTTATTTATTTAAACTTCATGTACAAAAGTGGTACATAGGCGGACTTAATGCCGCAAGGCAGTATTTTGTTCGTAGATAGACTGAATCCACTCTCCCTTCATACTTATCCAGGCTTAGGACTGGCTACATTAAATAATAAATTAAAAGGAGATGGCCCATTTTCTTAGGGCACTCTGCCTAGTATATAAAAAATCATGTACAGTAACCAATTTTGGTTTATTTTGAATATAATATGCTGTAAAATGAACTGTAAAAGTTACATAATCCAGTAACTTCAGATTTCTTAGAAATTAACAAAAAGCATCAATTGGTCATGAACCTACTCGGGCTCTTACCTAAATATAATATTATCCAGATTATTTTGCGTGGGTATAAAGAGACGCTTGACAATGGATGGGTAACCATTTTGTTATTATATTCTCAAGTTTAAACCCAGTATTACCAAGTCTTCAGAAATCATGCGAGTTAATATTATCTTTTTATTTTCTTTACCATGAAGGAAAACATTGTTAGAAGTTCAGCCCTCTCAAGTCTGATGTGATGTACTATGTATTATTTAAACACTGTAGGAGTATTGGGACAGCAATGGAATAAGTTCTTAGGAGCTGTATAATTGGATAGACTATAGATAAAAGGTTAGGTAGTGCCCTATAGGATTGCAGTGTTAAAATAAAAACAAACATTGAATAACATGTGAATGAAATATTTAATATTCAATAATTCTTACAAGAATATCGTTTAAAAATGATGCTGGAGGAGTAATATTGGTCTGGTGTCTGGCCCAGCCTAAATACCAGATCATCGTCATCACATGGCAACAACACCCTACCGTCCTATTACCGACCAAGCAGTTGCAATAGTAACCCAAAATGGATTCTAGTGGGCAGTTGCTTCTGGGCTCAGCATCAAATAAAATATATGTGTAATATACTCTTTGGCTTGTATGCCTAGATTTTATACGCCCCCTTAATAAATAGGGCGTATTCCCACCTATTCGTATGACTATCTCCTGAGAATTATCAAGTTCTGGACAAACTTCCACCTCATAAATTCCATTTTGTCTGATATGTTCCCCATAGTATGATCTTGCCTGTTTGACTTGATATGGCCCTAATGCGAACAACAACAATTGATTAAATGAAAATATTGGAAACCTCTCCAGTTGCGGTAGATTACCGTCAATTCTTGTAAACATAATTCTTCTCCTATTTAAATTCAATTCGTTCACAAACTGCCCTAAATGATTTGGCACATCCATAAATTGTAACGCCCTTTGAATAATTGGTTCACAATTAGGACTATCTATGAGACAAGGATGGAATTTATTTAAAATAGCTGCTGCTATTTTAAAATCAGTCATTAAGGCGGGTCCCCGAGCAAAAGCCGTTTTTTGCACAGTTTTTTGGAGCCAACTCCTCTTTATCCAAAAGAAATACCAACTAATAAAAAATACATTAAATTTCTACATATTCTTGACTCCAAAACGGTAGATTTTTTTATTCGCGTAGTATTTAATTAATCCCCTCACAACGAGACCACAGAAATGAGAAATAAAGATTTAAGACATTCATCTCTTCGTAAAGTAACCATTATTTTGATTTGTTACTTATACTAATGGATAGGCAATTTAATAATGAACATAATCCTAGTTTTTTTTTCCAAAAGACGAATATTTGATTTTATTAAGATTTTACTCCAAAATCGGAGCATACGCGCAACGTATCTCATGCGCTGGGTATAGAGATTCAGTGTGCCGCAAGGTCTCGAGGGCGAAACCCGTGTCGTTTGTCATCGCGCCGCGTCGGCTCGCGCACTTGCTCGCTCACGTCACATTATCAGATAGATATTAATATTAGTTTATTGTGTGTTTTTGTTATTGACGTTTGTTTTGGTTATTCTTTTTGGTGTTAGTTATTTATTGTTTTATTTACCGCGAAAGGACGCTTTGTGTGTATTTTATAGAACTATTGAGTTTTGCGAAAAGGACGCTATTGTTGTGTAAACAGTCAAAATGCCTAAGTACAAGAAAGCTAGGCGACAAGGACGTGCAAAAGTAGCTATGATGATCGAAGCTCGGTAAGCCATCTCGTACTTATTTATGTTTTAAACCCAAGTTCGCACGAACTTAAAAATATTACGGCGGGATTTTATCGCCCAATGGATTTTCAACTCTCGGTGTTGAGCCGAGCGTTCAGAATCCAACAGATGAAGTCCAACGCGTCGTAATGGTCGTCGTAATTGGAATCTTGGAAAAAATTAGAAGAAGAAAAACGCGGGAATATATTGCACGTGCGATCATGGGCTAAATGTCGGTGAAATATTTTTTACCCAAAAATTATAAACCATGCAATTCATTCAATCTATTTTTTTTTAGCCGTGTTAAGAGAACAGGACAAAATAGTCATGAAGAAACACCAACAACATCTAAAGATTCTCAACAAAATTATGTTGATAGCGCGTATGTACATATCTATCTAAAATAGAATAAACCTACTAAGTACTGGTACTGGTCTAAGATCTATCATATTATAATTATTTTATCAACAAATTAAAATTAATCTTCGCACAAATGTTCGTTATCATGTGCGTGCCATAGAGTTATGAAGCTACAGACCTGAACATTCACATTGATTCAGTACCTACGTGGTTCAGTGCTTGTCATGTATTGATTTTATGTATATTTGAGACTTAATGTATTTAAAAATAATAAATCTTTTTTAGGTCAAAAGACTACCAAACTGATGCACAACTACCTCTAATGGAAATTTCTAATATACTACCGACAGAAATAAGTAATAATGAGTAAGTATTAGATAATTATAATTATTTTCTTGGTCACTGAAGTTTAACGGGTAACTTTGTATTATAGTATCTATACGGGGTGAAATGGACACCGACGCGAAAACGGTGAAAAAAACTGCTGTTCCGTACATTTTGACCGTGTAGGTATTGCACTTTTGTGGAAAACAGGTGTTTTTTTTTAATAACCGATGAAAAATGTCTAAGCGGGGGGGGGGGGGGGGCTCAAGAATGATGTACGGAATAGGTATGTATAGGTAACCGTTTTCGCTAGGTGTCTCTTCCACTACGTATTATCTATAACTACAGTCACCTGAACTTAAAAAATATAATAGCAATCATCTTTACGCAAAGTATTTTTCTTTTGTAGTATAGGAGACGACTTTATAGCGGACTTGACGGAGTCAGAAAATATTGAAGAAACCAATAAAAACATTGAAGAGGTAAGTTGGATTAAAGTTGGACAGGGTACGGTAGTCTTTGAAAATCAATAGCAGCTTCAGATGAAAAAAATTAGGTCGTGTTGAATTATTATAATTAGATTTTTTTTTAGATAATAATATTTTTTTTTTAATATTTTTTTTTTAGTTTGAAATTTCGTATGAACAAGAAGCAGAAACTCACGAAAAAAATATAAACAGAAGAATTATTGATGTCAGCCACTTCCTTTCCGAATTAAAACGCATTTCAAATCATGGACCACTTGGATGCAGCTTCACAGAACTTGGCCTCATAGCTGAAACCCGAATTGGTCTACAGTCAAAGTTTACGTTTAGGTGTAAGCTTTGCAATCAAAAGTTTATCATAAATGGAGACAATTGCTGTGACAGCTACCTAAATATTAACACGTGCGCTGTCGCTGGTACTATTGCAATAGGTGGGGGGCATTCACAGCTGGATGAACTTATGTCAGCAATCAACCTACCGTTGTTATCTGAAAAGACGTATTTAGAGAACCATGAACTAATCAGTAGGAAATGGGAAGATGTTTTAGTAGAATCCATGAAACAGGCTGCAGAAAGAGAAAAACAATTCGCAATTTCTAATGGCAGGGTGAACAAAGACGGAATTCCCATAATAGATGTCATTGCTGATGGTTGCTGGTCCAAACGTAGTTATAAAAAGAATTATAATACTCTTTCAGGCGCAGCTGCCATAATTGGCAAACATACAGGCGAAATATTATTTTTAGGCATTAAAAATAAATATTGTTTCATTTGTGCCCGTGCAGAAAACCAAAATGTTGATCCATCAGAACACAAATGTTTCAAAAATTACAGTGGTCCATCCACAAACATGGAGAGTGAAATAATTGTGGAAGGATTTAAAGAATCCATAAAAATGTACAATTTAATTTACGGAAAACTCATATCCGATGGTGATGCTAGCACCTACTCCAAAATATTACAGGCTCGCCAGTATTCTGACATGACTGTTGAAAAAATAGAATGTCGGAACCACATTTTAAGGAATTTTTGCAATAAATTACAAGCACTCACCACAGACACTAAATATAACATAAAATACCGAAAATTCATAACAAACAGAGCTGTACTAAAAACAAGATCTACTATTTGCAAATTAATTAAAAAACATAAATCCAACTCAGATGTTCAACTTTTGTTTGACGACTTATTAATTAGCCACCTCCATGGCTTCGGGGACCATACTAAGTGCCGATCATACATGTGTGATAATATCGGCAAAACGGACCTGCCAAATGATTTTGTTTTAAGCCCTTTATGGCAAAGAATATGCTTTATTATTCAAAATGTTGCAGGGCATGCTCGCAGTCTGTTATATGACGTTGATAGCAACGTGGTTGAAAGATTTCATAGCGTGGTGGCTAAGTTGGTTGGTGGCAAAAGGATAAATTTTTCATTAAAAAATTCTTATCAAACTAGATGTCATGCCGCTGCCGTAGCTTTTAATGAAAAGAAAACCATTTCTCGGCTATACAAATCAATTAATAAAGGCGCCAGCCCTCAAGGCAAAATAAAACGGCTAGAAAGCAAAAGAATTTATAAAAATGAAAAAAAAAAGCAAAATAGGAAACCAAAAAATCGAGGCTTGCACCTAGAAAAATCAAGACCAGACCACAATTATGGTCAAGACTGCACTAAGCCAGACATGCCAATAGATGTTTTTAATAAACTTAAAGAAAACTTTCTAGCAAATTTAAAAAAAACTGATGAGGAAAGAAATGCAATAGAACGGACAACCGTTTTACAAAGTGAATGCAGCGAGTGGCTAGAGTTGCGTAGGTCGTTATTAACCGCTTCGACCTTTGGAAAAGTTGTCACGCGGCGAAATGACACAAGTTGTCATAACTTTGTTCGAGACTTGTTGTACAAAAGTAATATTGACCATGTATCGTCAATAAAACATGGCAAGGACAATGAAAAAATTGCCATCAAACAATTAGAAAAACAAGAAAACATTAAAATTGAACCTTGTGGTTTATTTATTGACAAAGAGTTGCCATTTTTAGGAGCCACTCCGGATGGTTTATGTAGCGACGACACAATCGTAGAAATTAAATGCCCAATAACGGCATTCAAATTGGGGTTAGAAGAAGCCTTAAAAAAAAGGAAAATCACGTTTTGGAAAAGAACAAAAAAAGGGCTGGAAATCAATAAAAACCACCAATGGTTCTATCAAGTGCAGGGGCAACTACACGTTACAAAAAGATCAAAGTGCTTATTTGCAGTTTGGTCAAATGAGAATTCTCCGCTAAAAACGGAATACATCCATAGAGATGAGACATTCTGGAAGGAGAAGATGAAAGAAAAGCTTACATCATTTTATATAGATTGTTTGTTGCCAGAATTAGTGGACCCCCGCTATCCTCGAGGTATGACAATAAGAAATCCTTCATACATTGAAGAGGCACTGATTAGCAAAAAAAAAAGTAAAGAAAATATAGAACCTGAATTAAATAAGGAGATTGAGATATCAGCCGATATAGATAGGGGATGTGAATCACATCCTCTATCTATATCGGCTGAAGGTGGTGAACCTTATGACGTAAATATGCCTACATGTACTCGATATTTAGATTTTTGCAATATGTAAACTTGGAATAGTATACAAATGATCGAATGTGATGAGTACCTATCGTTATATAAATGTAATACAATAAAACAGAAATTAATAAGATGTTTTTTTTTGAGGTCTGCAGAGTTTCGCTAGGTAATTTTATTTGACCCTGCATATGTAGTTACCTACTTTAAAATAATAAATGATTATGAAATTGACTTTGTTATTTAATTTTTCTACTTTTATCAATCACCCAACGACTGAATACCAGGTAACCTTCAATCTAAAAAATAAACACCCCACAATCATTTGATGAATTTATTATTGAGTACCATCAATACTTGTATACGAATAAAACTTGGAAGTACTCGTATTCATGAACGTAAGTATAATCAATTAGTCACTGAATTCATTTTGGCTCACCAATAAACGTTTCAAAAAAAGATTTTTTTTTATTAATAAATGCCATGTCTGTGAATTCTTAGGTCTGTGATTTTTACTTGTATTCGTAAGATGTTCGCTAGATGGCGCTAGTACTGCTTTACGAAGTATTGTAGAGGTGGGGTGCGGCGAAGAGGGAACGAATGCTCAAGGTTATTTGCTCAGGGTACCGCCTTAAATGGGTAGCAGCTAGATTAAAGAACCGTTGTCTAAACAATTTAAAATCCCTTTTGAATCTACCGTTAACAACTTCGACTACCCATCTACAAAGTGTTACCCTTCTGCTTTTATTAGCCTGAGAATAGGTTAATTGAGTCTGTCCTTGGTCTAGTGATTCTGGTTTAAAAACTCTATAGTTATAACGTTCCAACGTTGGTATAGCATCGCGAAATCCACGATCTAAGATAAATATATCATTAGCTCTAAAAAGTGTACGGTAAGCACCATTTTCATTCTCAAACAAATTGGTCATGATTTCTGCATCACTCTGAGTTGCAGGAAATGGACCTACTGCATCAATAATATGACCATCACATGACACAATCAAAAACGGTTTGACCAAGTTGTCATATTTGTGTAAGCTGTAAGTTTTCTTTTGAAACATATAGTTTGCACTTTTCTGGAGGTAAATATATGTACCATCAAATATGACGATAGCAGGCCTATTTTCAGGTGCTGCTTCTGGGTCACTAAACAGGGCCGAAGGAATTCGTAAATTCCTAGCAACAATTTCGGAATGACTTATATGATTGGTTCCTAAATGCTGTGGTACAAAATTCTCATAAAGGCAAGATCTAACTTTTTTCATTTTAAGTTCTAAAGTAGCTCTAGGAATATTAAAAATTGTTGACAATCTACGGTTGCTTTCACCAGACCTTAATTTGGCTAAATATATGGCTAAGGCTGTTTTTGGTTTCTGTACATTAAGTGCTGGCAAACTACCCAATAAGCTAATGGACTCGGTTACAGTAAGTCCTGTCCAATAATGACACACATGGTTGGGCATTACATGGATATTTTCAAAATTAATGTATTCACCTGTACATTTAGATATTTTGATTATATCCTCTTTTTGACTGGCGTTAAAAGAAGTAAATGACATACTATTAAGGGGCAACTCATGCCACTGATTAGAGTATAAGTGTGTCTCGCATACTCTTGCACTACGAGGAATATAAAAATTATGATCATTAATTAAAATCCTTTTTACGAAGTCCGGTATTAGATAAAAGGATCTATTATTACATCTAATAAATACACAATGGGCAGAGGTGTTTGAAGCCCGCTTATAGTTAGGTAATGTAATTAGAGTAGAACTACGAGATGGTGGTAAAACAGCCGGTGGAGGTAAGATGGGGGGCTCTGGTGGTGGTGACATTGGATTTTCATTTTGTATGACATCTGCAGGTTCACCAGTTTCTTCTCGAGATGAATCTTGATGTAATTGTCTATTAGCTCTCATCCAGCAGGGATGACAAACATAATTCCTTGTTATTCCCTAAAACAAATAATATATATGTAAGTAATACAGATAGCTTTTTTTTTAATTGTTGTAAAATCTTCAAATAAGTCCTCCCACCCAGAGCAGAGCGGGAGGGACTGTAAAACTTGTACTGACTAAAATCCACGGAGTCCTTCAATAGCCAATGCTGTGAATGTTAAGTCTTTATGTCTTCTCAGTCTTGCGTACATTTCAGAGATCTCTGACTAGTTACATACAACATTGTTATACATGATAAATTGACAATAATCATACCTGAAGTCTTGCAGTAAAAGAAAATTGCAGAAGAAGTGGTGACTCTGATTCAATAATGTGATGTCTTATGTCCCTTACTGATCGACCACAACCAAGGCACACCATAGTGTGGCCCAGTATTCTATGATTGGCACCTTCAGCAGTTAGCAGCAAAAAGCATGGGTGACAAATATGTCCATCTTCTGGAAGCTGAAAGGCAAAGTAGAATATGACAGTTTAGATATATTTACATTTTATCTATTGTAATATGAAGAAGGTTCTAAATAAATACTTTTTTAAATATCAATAGGTGACAATCAATTGTTTAAATAAATATAGGTACCAAAGTAATAATTTCTTCTACAAATCAATGGGTTTTGGGCCAATGGGCCATTAGCCGGCCATTAACCTGTGCTGACGCCATGCCGGTGCCGGGGAAACAAAAATATATGAAAATGTATGTAGGTAAGTAACTATTAATATAATAAATAAATATAAGTGCAAAAGCGAGCCATACATTTTTTTCGTTTCTCCGGCACCGGCATGGCGTCGGCGCCAGTGCCGGGCCGGCTAATGGAAAAACGTCCATTCGCTTCACTGTTTAGATAACACAAAAGAACTTGTTTTATTTGTAGGTTTTCATAATAAGTTTTAAGTACATACCTGAATTGTTAGCCATTGCACAAGCATCGTTTGGAATGGCATGTCTAAGGAAGATACAACATGTCTTCTTAGCCTTCCCGTAGCTCCCGTACCGCAGTTAATACACCTCATTATTGTATTATTGTTGACAATGTCCAAAACGTAAGCACAATCAAGTCCATATTAAAAGCACTAGATAATCGTTGGGCAATGGAATCAGTCCGTGTAGAATAGCAATGGTCGGTATAGAGAAAAGATAATCGCACAGTTTACAAACAAAAATAAGCGCACGCGTCGCACAAGCTAAGAACACAAATGAAATGAATGTCAAACAAAACACATGGCGTATGTCAAGCGATTGTCGAACCTGTCATGACGTTTCGTTTCATTGTTACAGGAAAAAGTTATTAGTTCAGTAATTTAAAATAAATGTTTTATAGCATTCGAGTAATTTACAAAAATGTTTTTATTATAATTGCGATAGTTTATAAAATCATTTTACAGTCAGAATAATTTTTAATATTACTCTGACAAAGCACTCATATTTTACCTTAACAGGGAATGGAACGTTTATCCGAAATGGCGTGCTACCCCGATACGCCGGAAACGTAAAACATCTATTTAGGTCGAAATATTTTATCGGAAGTTGTACGGAAATGTAAATAATTTAGTAATTTATATTTTTATGTATTTATAACTAGGCGTGTAAACTGTACATGTCACTGAGTAACTAGGCAGAAACTGGCCATGTCATTTAATCATGTAGGTAGGTACTTAAATTACCTACCTACGTAATCATAATCATTATAATCATTTTATTTTCAGGCAACTAAGGCCCATACATACGTAATGATGTACGTAATGTGACGAAAGTTACGTTAACAGGTTCCGGCACGGCGATATTGTTTCAAGGACGCGTTTACAAATCTGTCGTTAATAAGCTGGTTTTTGGTACATTTTGCGAACAAACGAAAACCATTTCGAATTTCATACTTGCCGTCCCGCAGGAGTTGATATTTTTATTTTTGTAAGTGAAGGAGCGGTACAAACACTGTTCGGGGCGGCCGGCGCGCGGCGTCACTTTAAATCTATTGTTGTTGCTACTTGTAATGAAATGCCGCACATGTTTTATTGGATGTTTGTTTACTTTTAGTTCCGCGTTGCAATATCTCAGGGAAGCAAACATAAAACCCTCAAAATGGTAGTAAAAATACTAACGAAAATATTACAAATTAATAGCCTCAGAAAAAATAAGTTCCCGTTTAGTTTTTTTTCTCATATTTTGCCATAAGACATGAACCTTAATAGGTGGCATTAAGGTTTATTTTATTTGGTCACTGTCTAATTGATTGCACAGAAAATGTTTAATGAAATGTTAGTCCGCGCGCGTCAAAGTTTATTTCCTCCTAATGCCCGCACAGGTATCCATCCGTGCGTATGTGTTACAGCCGTTTCAATGAAGTGTTGCGATTACGATACCTATCATATTTTGTAAACGCGTCCTTAAAAAAACTTGCAAACACGGAATGTACATTGTATGGATAACAATTTCGGCACAAAACTAGGTACAATACCCATTTTTCTTTTTTAATTCAGGCGTATTTAAAAAGTGGAATCAGCATATTTACAACAATTGGATGAATAAGTATTAAAATCAGTATTTACAAATGATTACCTCTCAAGTTCAAGTCTCGTGGATGTCGGTGAGTATCGCGCACATAGCGTTCAAAATAATCACCTTCACAACCAACACAAAGTCCACACCTAAAAAGTAACTGTTCATTCACTCGCGAAATCACAGCAGAGTTTGTTTTTATTTGATTAAACGCCCAATTAATCTTTTCAATCAACATTTCGCGGCTTGTGATTACGCGACCCGTGTACACCAATGTCTTTACATGTCCCCACAAATAAAAGTCTAAAGGCGTGATATCTGGCGATCTAGGAGGCCAAGCACGAGTTCCCCCACGTCCTATCCATCGACCAGGGTATTTATTATCTAATAAGTCTCTGACTCGGCGAGCATAATGCGCCGGCGCCCCGTCTTGTTGGAAGTACATACCCCGTAAATCGGCGAGTGGTATTTCTTCTTCTAATGACGGTAGCGTTTCAGTGAGAAATTCTTCGTAACTCTCACCGTTCAGTCTATCCAAAAAGATAGGGCCCAGTAATGTGGAATTCACAATTCCCGCCCACACATTCACACTAAACCTGTGTTGATAATTATGTGGTCTAGGTTCGTGCGGGTTCTCATAACACCATAGGTGATCATTTCTGGTATTAAATAAACCCATTCTGCCAAATGTAGCCTCGTCAGTCCATAAAATTGTAGGCCGTTCAGCTAAGTACCAGTTACAAAAAGCGACTCGTGCTGGTTTGTCCGGTTCAGTCAGCTCCTGCGCACGATGAAGGTGGAAAGGATATTTTCCTTCAGCGTGAATGACACTCCACGCGAAGTATTGACTAACATTGAATCGCCGGGCTGCGTCGTTGGTACTTGCTGCTGGATTTCCTTCGAAGAATTCGACGATATCTTCTTCTTCTCGTACTGTGTGCCTTGGTGGACGACCACTATCCCTGATGGGATTCCGGAATTGACCGTGATCTCGTAACCGCTGTGTGGCGGCTAGCATTGTTTCTCGGCTAGGTATACGAACGTTCGGGAATCGTATGGCGTATTGGCGACAGGCTTCCGAAACATTGTCATCACATCTAGCTAGCATTCGCACCATTTCCGTGTACTCGACATTGGAATATCGATACGCCATCATGTAAAGATAATTACGTCCGCACTACCGAATTTCACTACAAGGACACACGTGACGCGGCGACGCAAGCGCATCGAAGCGATCGACCAACTGAAGGATGCCCGTAAATAGGTCAAGTACAAGCACCCCCGCCGCCCAACCCCCGCTCCTCTCGCCATTTTACTATCGCTTTCGTTTGCTTCGCATAGACTTCGTAACATTTAGAGCGTTCAATTTGAATATTTTTATTTTTGTATGAAAATTTGATCAACTAAAATATGATAAATTTTTAAATGTCATAGAACAAAAGTTGTTGATTATGATGTTAGTAACATAGACCTGAGAGGTTGTCGGTGTTTTACCAATAACCCTGTAGAATCCTTGAGATATAATTTCTAATATAATAGGTCAAAAGTTTTTTGTAAACCATGGTCACCCTATCGAAACATTCAAAACGTATTTAACGGTTTAAATTGTGAAAAAAAAATTTTTTTTGCCTGTTATTGGTAGTTCTACAATATTATTAGGTGTTGTATACAAAAAAAGATCTCGATAATACTTACTTTCTTCGATAGATAATCACGACTTATTTCTACGCGATACCGTACTACAGCTCCTGAAATATAAATCTAGGATTTTTTTGTGTATTTTTACAAATTGTGACAAATTCAAATCTAGGTTTTACAAAAAACTTCAGAGCTCTGCGATGCTTTTTCGGCGAGATACTGGCGATAACGTGTTTTTCACCGTTTCGATGGCGCGGCCATAGGGTTTTCGTGTTACGGCTCCTGAAATATAACAAATTTATAATTCATTGACTCGAATTTGCCCTGGCCGTTGAGAGAATGTCATGCTCACTCAAATGTCTCGCTGATGGTGGCGGGTGTGTCCGAACATTCGGTTCCCTTCAAAATGGTTGAGTTGAATGGTGCTGATCCATGCGTCATGTTCGTGAACGGGCGCTGTCAGTTGGGACTGGTCATCTCTTAGCTGCCATGGTTTATTCTAACTACTTTTTTTTTTAATTGTTGATCTAATCTTTTACTCTGGACGCTCTTAATGTGCACATCTTTCTACATCGTTCTCACATATATGTATTATCTCAACATGAATGATGTAACCAAGATCTTGTAAAAATATTTTGATTGAAAAGAGTGTCCATGGAGTTTCTTGCCCATTCTTCTCCATAGAGATCTACGCTTTGGAATGGGCAACTACAGTACTTTCACAAGTTATTATGCCTTGTGTCTGGGACTGTAGCTTCGCCTTCTTTGTTTTTCTGACATTCAAAAGTGCCTGTTATGGTCTAATTGAAATAAATGCTTTGAGTTTGAGTTTGAAACCTAGGATTTTTTGTTGTATTTTTACAAGTTTTGACAAATTCAAATCTGTGTTTTACAAAAAACTTCAGAAGTCTACGACTCTTTTTCAGCGAGGTATCGGCGATAACGTATTTTCCACCGTTTCAATGGCGCGGGAATCAATAAAATATAAACCTAGGATTTTTTTCTATATTTTTACAAATTTTTTACATATTCAATCTGTTATTTACCTAAATTTCAGGTCTCTGCAACGCTTAGTTTTAAAGATCTCCGTGGCCGCGCGGTTCTCCGCGTTTCAATGGCGCGGCCACGTTCAAGCCCTTCTAACTTTTTAACCATAACTTTGACAAATTTATGGTTTTGGGAATCAACTTTTACAAATTTTTACATAATCTTGGCATGGTTTTTTAAAAAAAAAAAACGTCGTGGCCGCGCGGTTGAAACGCACACAAAATATTTCTATTCCTATCTACTTTAGAATTATGCTTTTCTATATCTAACCTTAACTGGCCGTTAATACTAGTTTCAATACGTGATTTACCAAATGTATTTGTTACGGGCAACGTGATTAACTGGGAATTATTAATAAGGACCGGCCATTATTAATAATGCCCAAGAGCGTCAGGCAGAGTGATTCATTTATCACTTAAACCGGCCATTATTAATAATGGCCGACCAACCGTGGTCCATGTAATAAGTCAGTGTTTGAGATAGCTTGAATTTATCACTTGGACCGGGCAGTATGAATAATTCCCTACTTGACCCTCAAACAAACACAGATGCTGACAGAAACCCTAACCCTAGACGGTCGACGTCAGGGGCACCTCGAGGTTCGGTTAGTTAGGTTCCTTTAAACCCTGCAGACAGAAATAGGAGCCCCGCGCAGCGGGGCTCCGTCGACTGTATTGTAATTAAATGATATTTAGTAGAAACGTGATTTATCCTAATGAATCTAAATGAGAAATGAAAAATGTATAGATGATTAAACATAAAAAGAATTGATTGCCAAATCAATGTATGTAAAACGAGTTTTTATAAAATAATACATTTGCGGAATAAGTTGTTTTCGAAATAAATAGTATACGAAACGTTGGTTGTAAAATAAAAAATTGTCAATGGAGTTTTGGTGAAACTTTAATGAACCGGTTAGGTTACATTTAATAAACAAAACCCTACAGTTCACCTATTTTATTACTTTGCCCAAGATAGGGTAGGCATTATTCATAATGGCCGGGAAAAGTGATTAATCATGCTGTTTTAATCACATTGCCCAATTGAGTCGGGTATTATGAATACAGACCGGCCATTATTAATAGTGCCCGGACTTATCAAATTGCCCGTAACATATATATGGCATTTGGAATAATATATGACATTTTTGGAAGCTGTTAAAAGTATAACGGCACAATTGCATGGCTCTTCTTCTTCTTTGGCTGTTATGAAGTAACTTCTGGAAACCTGAAGTGGATTTTTTTGTCCATAAGTATCTATTAAGGTCTATACTAGTTGCTAAAACCATAAAATCCATGATAAAATGTAAAATGAGCGATATATACAAGAATACATTGACATTAGCAAACATAATAATCTATTTTTATTTACGTTCTTGGAAGGCTTTTCTTTAATCTGTCTAAAGGCTAGATCAATCTAATTCTAGACCAAGTTAATTTAATCATAATCATATGATTTAAAAAAAAACTATAATTTATTTATGATAATATATCATATTTATAATTATGGTAGGTATTGCACTAAAGTTACATTAATTATTTATTCCTAGGTAAACATTGAAAGGTGAGATGAGTTAGCTATGTCGAAGTAGGTATAATATTAACGTAATATCTAACTGTTACTCACCGATATCATTAAGCGCGTCGCAATTTCACTTCTTCTTAGAATGTCGATGACAATTTAAATTGAGTCAGCCTAAAATTTGGCGAAGAGCTTGGCACTTTCAGTAGCGTCCTGTGATGCACATTACAGGACAGGCAGAAAACGATATCAAGTGTCCCATCGTTTGTGGGGCAACACACACACATTTAGGGTGGGTTGCACCGTAGGCTTGTTTATAGTTTTCGTCAAAGTTAACTTTAACGGTAACAATAACGGTGACCACAGTGTTTAACAAATTACGGTTGCACCATTACATTATTTGTCATCGTCAATGTTAACAGGGTTGCAAATAGAAGGATACCTATTTTCCCTTAAATCTATATGGGTAATATATTTTGATATGGCAACACGTACAACTAGCTGTCAACCAACATGTCTGACGTTTTGTATTGACAAATAGATTGGGAGGTTACTTCATAGTGTTTTGAAAATAAATAAAGCGTTATTCTTTTTTCATTAAATTTATCATCTTTAAAATAATGGACCGTGCTGGAACTAGAATGGAAGACTATCGTTTAAAGTAAGTTTACCCTTCAATCATATTTAAAAACAACACGCATCAAGTGTGGCTTTAGCTTCGACAATTATTATGAATAGAACTAGATTAAACGATCTTTATCAATACAATTTTAGATTAAAATAGTTAATTTCATCAATCTACCATCTAATACCTAGGTGGCAGACACTCATAATATTATTTTTTTTTCCAGGGAAAGAAGTTGCAATTTTAGCAATGAGGAAAAGAATAGACTGCAACTACTTGTGGACAAACACAAGAATGTGTTAATGTGTAAGAAAACTGATGGAAGTAGCGCCAAACAAAAAGACGCTGCATGGTGCTCAATAGAAAAAGAATTTAATGCTCTCGGCCAAACACCAAGAAATATAAAACAATTAAAATATAAGTTTGAAAATATGAAGAGGTGTGCAAAAAAGGTGATGCTATATTTTGCATTAATTCCATTATGTTCATTAGTTATTATTTACATCTTGGTGTAAGTATATAATAATATATTTTTAAAATAATTGACATATAATTAATAAGATATTGTTGAAATAATTGTCTGCAGGAGGCCTCTAGAGAGCGCCAGGAAATGATTCGCACTGGGGGAGGTAAACCTCCCTCCCTTCCTCCACAATCAGAAGAAGCTACCGACTGGCTGCGATCAATTATGTCAGGCTCCATAGATGGCAATGAGGCTGTTTATGACGATGATGTTATAACTCCAAATTCAGTTTCTGTAAGTTACTTATGATACTGACTTCACATTTATAGAGTTATGTGACACAGTGGCTAGGACACCTGAGGTCCATGCTTGTTCCCTTCAATGTGAGTGTTCTGTCCCATGAAATAGACTATTGTTTATGTTAACAATATTGTTTCAGACTCCAAAAATTAACAAGAATAATCCAGATGGTGATGATATTCTTTCAAATCCAAAGGTATTATGATAACTTATTATTGCTTGTATGACAAAATATGTATTAAGGTTATCTATATCTATACATATAATAAGAATGTAAAAAAACTGTGTCTGTACATTGAATATATTAAAAAAAAAAAATTGAGGGGGGTTTAGAAACAGTAATAGAGCACGAATCCAAAAAAAAAAATCTGTCTGTTTGTCTGTTTGTCTGTTTGTCTGTTTGTCTGTTTGTTTGTACACGCTAATCTTCGGAACTACTGGACAGATTTGAAAGATTTTTTTTTGTTGTATAGGTATTAAGTCTGGGCAACATATAGGCTATAGTTTATCTTGGAAACTTGAACACCTGATGCAGAACCGCAATAGACCAGCTAAACTATAAGAGATACAAAAATGGTACCATAGTAAAAATTGTTCCACGTGATGAGCATTTTTTGTTGAGAGAATAAATTTGAAGATCTAAAACACCTGATGTGGAACTCCAACAGCCCAGCTACACTATAACATATATAGGAATGACGTTTTAGCAAAAGTTGTTCAATCTGATGAGCACTCTCTGTTGACTTATAAAAATCGAAGATCTGGAACACCTGATGTGGAACTCCAAGAGCCCAGCTACAATATAACATATATAGGAATGACGTTTTAGCAAAAATTGTTCAATCTGATGAGCACTCTCTGTTGATTTATAAAAATCGAAGATCTGGAACACCTGTTGTGGAACTCCAAGAGCCCAGCTACACCATAACACATATAGGAATGACGTCTTAGCAAAAATTGTTCAATCTGATGAGCACTCTCTGTTGATTTATAAAAATCGAAGATCTGGAACACCTGTTGTGGAACTCCAAGAGCCCAGCTACACCATAACACATATAGGAATGACGTCTTAGCAAAAATTGTTCAATCTGATGAGCACTCTCTGTTGACTTATAAAAATCGAAGATCTGGAACACCTGTTGTGGAACTCCAAGAGCCCAGCTACACCATAACACATATAGGAATGAAGTCTTAGCAAAAGTTGTTCGGTCTGCTGGGCATTTCCTGTTGACTTATAAAAATCGAAGATCAGAAACATCTGATGTGGAAATCAAAGCTAACAATAATTTCACTGTATAATTATTAAAATAATATAAGCTGGGAGTACCTCCACGCGGTGAAGGCGGTAACAGTTTAGGACTGATTTTCGATGACGAAAGGTATAACATTGAAAATTTGACTCTACTGGACAAAACTACCAATTATTTTTTTATTTTATCGAATAAATATGCCTTCGGGCTTATGTTATTTGAGTGTTTAATTTCACTTATCTTCGTGACACGGTAGCCTACCCGGTAACGCAGGGGAGCAGTCACTTAGATTTTAATTGATCAGGTATCTTCACAATAAAACTATAACCATGCCTAGAAAGAGGTCAAATCTTTCCCAATGTTCCAAAGGAGCTAAAAGATTGAGGATCATAAGATCCCAAGAATCTACCGAAGAACGTCAGGAGAGACTTGATGCTGTTCGAGAACATCAGGCTGCAACTCGCTCCGTGGAAACCTCTTCGGATCGCGAAGCACGCCTGCGTTCTCAGCGTATTTACGCATCGATATCCAGGTCTCTAGAGAACTGTGAAGAATATGAAGCACGACTGACTGCTGATCGTGAACGTCATGCATTGTCTCGCGAGTCGGAGACGTTCATGGAAAGAAAATTACGCTTGAGTTTTCAGCGTGTATACACATCGACTTCGAGGTCTCTAGAGACAAGTGCGGAACGTGATGCACGACTGACCGCTGATCGTGCAAGTCATGCATTGTCTCGCGAATCGGAGACGTTCAAGGATAGAGAATTACGCTTGAGTTCCAAGCGTATCTACGCGTCGACTTCTAGGTCTCTAGAGACAAGTGGGGAATGTGATGCGCGACTGACCGCTGATCGTGAACGTCACGCATTGTCTCGCGAGTCGGAGACGTTCACGGATCGAGAATTGCGCTTGAGTTCCAAGCGTATCTACGCATCGACTTCTGACTTACAAAAATGAAAGATATGGAACGTCTCGAATCGTCTCGCGCATCCCGTTGTTTTCCCGTCCCCGGGCTCTTAGAATTCGACATCAGACGTTTCAGGTCTTCGATTTTGACGACCCCGTTGTCGCTGGCATTAGCAACAGGATCCGCGTACGAAGTCGCGGGCAGAAGCTAGTTTAAAATATATTTATTATTATTTGTTACAGAAGGCAAAGCGTGTCATCAATGTCAATGATTTCGATGAAACTATGTCTGCAGAAGAGGTAAAATTTTCTTTTATTATATTAACATCTATTTATTACTAGCTATTTAGCCCATATAGCCCAGGACATTGTCCACAATAAACGAACATCCATACTTTATTTATAACATTAGTTAAATTAGATATCAACCATGGCAGAGATAAATGTACTGTTTTTGTTTCAGAATGCAGTGTTGGATGATAATGTGCCAATTATAATTGACTGCAATAATGAAAGCCAGATAAATATTGTGGAAGCAGAATCTGCCCCCATTTTTGACAGCAGTGCTCCTAATTCCTCATTAAGGAAACCTGTGGCTCCACAACTAAAACGTAAATATTTTTAGATTATTATTATAATATTTATCTCGCATTGTAAGAATGCATGGAATAACATGGACTATAATACCATCCCCTTTATCTAAACCAGTGTTTTTTAACCCTTTAACTCCAAAGCAGCCACCTGTGGCCGAGAAACAATTGATTTTCTATTATGTTTGGAATTCTGGGGCTTGATGAATTCTCGAAACTCCCACGAGAGCGGAGCCCCGGATCTCAGCTAGTAATATTATAAGTAAATAGAAAAGATTAAATTTTCGTACCTGGTTATTTTAAATGGTTAACCTTAATAATTCCAAAAACTCAATAATACATACCAATTATAAAAATTCTTTCATTTAAAGAAAGCTTTTAATGTATTGTTATTCTTTGTTCTCAATTTTAGGTATGATGAAGAAAAAACAAAAAAAAGGTAATGAAAACATAATAAACCAAGCTTTGAAAGAAAAAAAGCTCTCAGTTTTGAAGGGTCTCCATGACCTAGAGTTAGAAAAAATTAGACAGACCATGAGGCAACAAGCAGAACTTCATGAACAGCTTATGCGACACAACGAAGAAAAACATAAGCTTGAAATGTTAAAATTTCAGCTAGAAATTAATTTGCTTGAAGAGAAAAAAAGGGGGACAAGTGCGAGTATGAGTACAGATTAGTTTTATAGACAATTTTAAAAATAAAACTATTTTTTACAAAATTGGGTGTTTGTTTATTCGTTTATATGTCTTCATATGCCATCAATAACCAATGTTAGCAGTTTTGGGTCTTGTGTTCTTGAGTCTCGTTTTCATGAAGAAATTGTATATCTACTGTAGCACAAACGAAAGCATAATGCCACTAATATTTACTGTAATCTACCAGAATAGTTATTAATTAAGATATTCCTATTATGCTCGTCATTTGTGCTGTTTGTCCTATGCATATAAAATTCATTATCAGATGAATCTGAGGGATCATCTGTATCATTAGGTGATGATGGCATTGGGTCTCTGATTTTCTTAGACAAATTATGGAGCACAGCCATTGCAACGATAGCACATTGAGCCCTTCTTGGGTTTGTACGTAGTTTCCATGCCAAAGCAGGAAACCTTTTTTTCCAGCAGCCAAATGTTCTTTCTATAAAATTTCTAGTTCGTATATGGCTTTCATTGTAGAGCTGTTCTGCTTCTGTGACAGGATTACGCAAAGGTGTGAGCAAATATGGTTTCACAGCATAGCCTTTATCCCCCAGTAACCAGAAACCTGCAAACTCACCATCTTCTAATCGTCCTTTAATTACACTGCTATTAAAAATATGGCTGTTGTGGCTGCTTCCAGGCCATCGTGCTACTATATTTGTTATATACATATCTGCACTTGTGATTACCTGCACATTTAGTGAGAAAACCTGTTTCCTATTTATATATGTTTCAGCATCCGTCCCACCTGGAGATTTTATTGGAATATGAGTACAATCTATAGTTCCAATTACCTTAGGAAAGGCACTTATTTCATAAAAATTTTTGGCCTCAGTTTCCATTTCTTCTGTATTTTGAGGCATTGACACACACTCTGATCTTAGCCCGGCAATAGCTCTGCTCACTCTATGTATTATTCGACACACACTGGATTTATGGACACCTGCAGCATCCCCAATGCACCGTTGAAATGAGCCACATGCATAGAACTCTAGAGCCATGACTATTTGTTGTTCTGGAGTAATTGCACAGTTCCTAAAAAAAAAACAAAAAAAAAAACACCATCAACAGCAGTAGCATAACAATATAGGTCTATCGTAATTATTTGAATAACAGCGACAGTTGAACAAGTGATGTCGCTACCTATCAAGTTTTCACACAACAGTTTAATATAGGTTAGATATAAGCATTATTTAAATAGTTATCTACAATAGAAACTTGCCTCATTGTCCTAGTTTTTAGCAAGGGTGCTAAATGAACAGCCAGCGCCCTAGCAAAGCCCTTAGAAATCCGAAATCTGTCCAAAAATTCAAGATCATCCCATTTTCGAAATCGATCAATGCGAGGTTGATATACTTTTTTCTTTCGCAGTTCGGATATATTATTATCATTGTCGTCATCAGAAGAACTGGATTCCCACAGAATTTCTCGAATTAAAGACATGATACATTTTTACATTATAAACAATTATCTTCTCCACACAATTTGTAGGTTACGTATCGTAAAGTTGACAGTTGACTTGACCATAACAATAGCAAAAACCGGCCAAAATCGAGCAGTTAACGTTAGCGTTAAGTTATGACGTCATAACAACCGTTGTTCAAATCGTGCAACGAAAATGTTGGTTAACCGGGGATTTGAGGGCTTGTTACGGTTTGGTTATCGTTATAGTAATATGGTGCAACCCACCCTTTTTTTTTTTTTTTTTTTTTTTTTTTTCGGATGGGAAATCACCCTTACACTCACAATTTCACTGATAATACGTTTTGCTCATGCAAAACAACAATTTCCGCATTTTTGGATACAAAATTGATAAATGTTGCACGGATCCAATCCACAGAAATAAATCCAAATACGAATATGAGTAGAATCAATAAATTCAGTAAAGCAAAAACTACGAGTTCTTGCTTTACGCTAATTTTTTTTTATAAATGAAGGTGTTTGAAAACAAAATTTTTAAATAGTCGGTAGTTATTTTCTTAACAGTTCGTGTTTGTCTCAAGCGTTGTAAACTTCATCACACCCATGAGCGGGATCAAACGCACACTAATAAAAGCCGAGCTCGCTCGTTTCATTTAGTGTTTGTGTGCATAAACTATGACTTCACACATCTAAAGTGTAAATCAAATAGGTGGTTCGTGTGTACCTTTTGCATGTTCGGAAAATTAACACGATTTAAAGAATAAAAAATAAACGGTGTGATACGTTTGCTGACATAAAATTCTTTTTAAACCCCATAATGAAAATGGGATTAACGTCTTAAATCTCCATTGTTTTAATTTATTTTATCTCATGCATTGATTTTACTGTTGTATGTTAAAGCATTTTAAAACCTTTAGCACATTTCCGAACGCACGTTTTTGACACATTTGACAGTGACATTTCGATTCCGCGCGTCTTTCGCGCGCTTTTCTCAGTTGGTTCATTTTCCAACAGAAGTTTTCTTTCTTATTTACTGTTCGAGTTCGAGTTGTTGTTTGTCTGCACAAATAAACATTATGTCGTCCGGTTCACGTAGTCGGCAAATATTGAGTTTAGTGCTGACTAATAATAACATCATAGAAAATGATGACTGTGACGATGCCGATGGGGAGAAAGGTTTGTACCTACATACTGCAAAAATCTTTATGGAACTAGCTTCCTATGTGTGATAATATAGTGTTGTATTTTAATATTTCAATATTGTATTATATTGCTTTTAGCTTCAGATGATCGGAAAAAATGTGATTTTAGTCCAGAAATTTTAGTCGCTTGACACTGTTAATGAAATGGTGCATGTCTTTAACACCCATCTAACTTTCCTGTTTGATGCTCACGCACCCATCAAAACATGCACTGTAAAGGAAAAATTGTACCCATGGATTACAGATACAATCAAAGTTATGATGCGTTTGCGTGACGATGCGCTAAGTACTTATAGGAAAACGAAATCTGACTCTAAAAAAAGTTACTACAAAGACTTAAAGCACTTGGTAATTAATTCACTGTACAGTGAAAAAACTGCATACTTCAAACATAACATTAATAATAAAATCAAAAACCCTAAATTGCTATGGAAAAATCTAAAATCCACCCTATCTACCTCTAAACCTAGACACGACCTTCCGTCGCATTTTATAGATCCTGATTTAATAAATAAAAACTTCTTGATTGTTCCCGGTAACCCCGAAACCCCGTGGCTAGCGCATCGCTTATGAATTATTATGATAATCATAGCCGCGGTGAAGCGGTTTTTAAAATCACTCCAGTGGACCAGAACAATGTCTCACGTACTATCGCTAGTCTCAACAGTAACGCCGAAGGTTATGACAACATTAACCTGGACATGATTAACATGACTTTGCCGCACACTTTGGATGTTGTTACGGACATAATAAACCGCTCCATAGTGACTTCAACGTTCCCTGACCAATGGAAAATTGCTTCCATTAGGCCCTTGCCAAAAAACCCTAATCCGTTAGCCTTAAAAGATCTACGCCCTATAAGTATATTGCCATGCTTATCCAAAGTGCTAGAGAAAATCGTCAGCCGCCAACTTACCCTTTTTCTAGAACAAAATAAAGTTTTACCTGATTTGCAATCAGGGTTCAGAAAACAGCGCAGTACATCCACTGCTTTATTGGATGTTACTAACACATTATGATAACATATTATGTGCTCAAGATAAGGGAATGTGCACATTACTTGTTTTACTTGATTTTTCCAGGGCATTTGACGCTAATAATATCCCATTATTATTGTCAAAATTAAAATATTATGGTTTCGACCCCGAAGCTATTCAATGGTTCCGCAGCTACTTAGGTAATAGGGAACAACTAGTAGACCTTCGTTTGAATGACGGCACTTCTCTTAGATCGGCACTTATTCCCGTAGAGAGAGGAGTCCCGCAGGGTTCTATTTTGGGTCCCATTCTCTTTATTTTGTATTGCGCAGACATAATAAGATGCCTACAGAGATGTAAGTACCACATATACGCCGACGATGTGCAACTATATATTTCTTTCAGACCAGACGAGTATGATAGCGCCATCAAGGCTCTTAACGAGGATCTCCAACGAATCGCTGTTTGGTCCGAGGACAACTGCCTGTCGCTAAACCCTACAAAAACGAAGTATATGGTATTTGGCACCAGACAGCAGCTGGCTCGACTACCTATGTCTTTTGACTTAGAACTTATGGGCGAACCAATTGAGCGAGTGTATGAGGCGCGAAATCTAGGTCTTACCATGGACAAAGATCTTCGTTTTGAGAAACACATAGCAGACTCTGTCAGAAACTGTTTTTATCGCCTGAAGATTCTGTACAAGATGAGGCCTTATTTATCAGGGCACGCCACAATAATGGCGATAAGTCCCCTCTTTGAGGAGTGGCTAGAGAGGCGCCACGGCGCCCTCACCTTCCGCCTGACGCAGGTCCTCACCGGACACGGTTGTTTCGGGAGGTTCCTGCACCGAATCGGGCGGGAGGAAACGCCCGGGTGCTATCATTGCGAGGATCGTCCGGAGGACACGGTGGCGCACACCGTGGAGGTCTGCCCCGCTTGGGCGGAGCTTCGCCGTGTCCTCGTAACGGCGATAGGCGGCGGCGACCTCTCGCGCCCGGCCCTGGTTCAGGCCATGGTCCGGAGCGAGAGGGAATGGGAAGCCGTCACCTCCTTCTGCGAAGCAGTCATGCTAGCGAAGGAGGTGGCGGGACGTGAGAGGGAGAGAATCTCTCGTCCCAGCCGCCGCGGGCGACGCACCGGGCGTCGGGGGCCACGTGGTGGCTCCCGGCCACCGTAGGCGCGGGCCTGTGGACGGTGAGTAATGGGTTAGCTCACCGTCCGTCCGTCTTATGACGACAGGCCGTGTCGACGGCGCGTTCGTGTTCCACGCGCGCCTCAAAGAGATGTCAGCAACCAGGAAGGGGCCCGCAAGGGCCGATGCCTGCCGAGGCTGCGGGACTGTTCGAAAGAGATACCGTGGCCCTGGAACACAAAGGGCAATGAAGGAACATGGATGGGTTTTAGTCAGTAAGAGTCTGACACTCTTCTCACTTCTCCCACTCCACCCAGAGCGGGAGAAGTCATTTGATGATTTCCCATCGGTAAAAAAAAAAAGGCCTTATTTATCCGAACCGCTACGGGAACAACTTGTCGAAACCTTAGTTTTATCTAGGTTGAACTACACCGACACTGTGTACGGCCCACGCATCTTAGCTCGTACTGATCGGCTCATACAAAGGGTACAAAACGCGTGCACTCGATTCTGTTATAACATTCCTCGTAGAAGTCATGTCACACCTTTTTTAAACAAGCATTTCACTTTAAAAATGAAGTTTAGACGCAAACTTCACCTGGCGTGCCTTCTATTTGGTGTGGTCAAATACCAAAAACCTGACTACTTGTTTAATAAACTGAGTTGGATAACAAGTAGACGGGAATGTGGGAGAAGACAATGTTCGCAACAACTCTCAACTCAGTCGCATAATACAGCAGCATTCAGAGGCAGCTTTCGTTATGCGGCTTCCAAAGTATGGAATAACTTGCCACCACCGATGAGACTAATCAACACGATATCCACATTTAGAAATCGTTTACGGCAGTATCTTATAGAAGCGCAACGTAAGCTGGATATGGTTGCTCTAAATATCTCAGTTATATGATATACGCTCCTACCTAAATTATTTTAACGGATACCGTCAGATTACAATTAATTATTATTTATAAAATAATCCAGGACATTCTTTTTTATATTATTGACTAGCGCTTACCTTTCATCTCCTTCCTGCCATTCTATGTACGAATCACAGTAATATTTGTTATACCGATCCACTGTTAGGATTTTTTTCCGTTAATTTTCAATTAGTCCGCCCCGCTCGGCTGCTTGCAGCGTATTGGACGAAATGCATAGAGAAATAAAATGCTGTGCGTAAATAGTCATCGTGTCAAACGGGTTCTATTATCATGCGTCCATGCCGTTTATCTATTTTTTTGTTTTATTTTGCACATTCACGATATTTATTATATCGTAGTTTATTTACTAATAATTTATGATATGATTATTTATTTCTTTGTACACATCTATTATACATATTTAAATACCTTTTTCACCATCACCAATGATTCAATACATAATGCTGTTTTACATCCGTAACCTCTCTAATCCAGGTCCAGTTGAAAACCAGCGTCAGGCACTAGTTGCCCGGCATTTTTGCTGAACTGGGCCTATTTGGCGCAGCCGTGAGGCACACAGTGTTATTTTTTTTTGTTTGTTTAGTTATAAGTTTTTATTTTTTGCCTTGTATTATTTTTGTTTTATATTGTGTGAACTTGTGGCATGTGCCAAATAAATGTATTTTCTTTCTTTCTTCTTAGAAATGTGTGATTTACAAAGTACGTCGGGTATTAACAACGTTGTAAAATGTAAGTAGGTCCTTAGGTATTCATGTAAATATTTTAGTACATTCCATAATTTGCATTAGGTACAAATTATTTATAATAATCTTCTGAGAAAAGCCAGTAAGAAATTCATCAGATTTTTTAATATTTCGATAAAGTATGTTGTTTTTTTTAAGATACAATTTACATTTATTTCAGATGATGAAGATACAGAAAAAAACCAGGGTACATAAGACTGTAACTCCCAAATTATTGTTGACACAGATTCATCTATCTGTAAGTATCTACTGTATAATACCATCACTTTAGAAAATACATACATTATGTATTATTTTATTGTGATGTGTATGATTTGTTGAGCAGGAGATATTTATACATACATTTAATTTTAGCACCAGAAGAACCATTCAGCCCTGCCAGTTCTAATAATGAATATGTACCTTCATCCTCATCAACCAATATAATTTCTGAAAATGAAATCCAGGGTGAAGCTCAAGTGACCAACAATATTTTGCAACCAAACAAAAGGTAGACTTTTCAGTTAAAAGAAAAGTTGTCTAAGAAAAGAACAAGAAATGAAGCTGAGTGGAAACAAAATAGGAAAAGTATTTTAAGGCAGGAAGGCAAAGAATATGTTACAAGGAATGGTAAAACTATGGCAAATAAAAACCCAAGGACAGCATTATTATGCAAGGCAACATGCATGTACGGGGTGTAAAGCGAGTTTGGGCGAGTTGTAGAGTCACCCCCCACTTCCCCCCCCTGCCGGAGATGCATAGTTTTTTTTTATAAATTTTTTTAAATCTCAATTTGGTGTTATGTTTGCTTAATGTTTTTGACATTATAAACCTGATTCAACTGAACTCAACTCTCCCCCCTATAGGAGAGTTGAGTTAGTTGTTGCAATTCAACGTGGCGCAGTCGAAGGAAGCCCGGTCGACGGAGCCCCGCTTTGCGGGGCTCCTACTTCTGAATGGTTTACAAAAAAAATAACCACGAAGGGGATGGCGGGGTCGAGTGAGCGAGCGAAGCGAGCGATTAGACCCCGTCATCCCCTTCTTACCTAACCTGTCCGAGTCGGGGAGCCCCAAGTCCCGAGCTCCCTTCGCTCGCTCTTGCACTCAATGAAACACGAAAATATTGACTTTTATAATTACTTGAATTTATAAACATAATTTATAGCTTCCACAATTTTTAAAAAAGGATCTTTTCGATATCTCATTCAAAATCATATATTTTACGCATTTTGAGATGATTTTGACACATGTAACGTCAAAAACGTTAGACTTTAGTTAAATATTCATTCCGTTTCACATTTAGTTAGTGATTTACCAATATTTTTAGAAAATAATTTTAAAAATTTCCGGCAGCTAGAATCGCATGGGGGCGCTTCAGATAAACCCCCTTGACCCCCCCACAGTGACAGAATCATCGAATTCAGAGGACGCGATTCTAAACCCAACCCAAGCCGTTAACCAAGCATTCTGTACATCAAACTAAGTTACTTTACGCAAAAACTTTTGCTGGGAAACGACTTTTTTTTGGGGGTCAAAAATCACGTTTGACGGTAGAACTCAATATAAGGCACTCAGAACATTTGCTAATGGATGGATTGAATAGTACGGCGGTTGTGGAGGTGTTTAAAGTAAAAATCTTACATTAAAAACATGTACTTATTAAAAAAAATGTGAAAAAGTTGGAACTTTGACCCCCAATATCTCAGTAACTAGAAGGTTCCCAGGCACAGTGTGTTATTTTGCCTTAGTTGCGGACATGTCAATTTTATGTTTTTATTCGATAGATTTAGTAACGATTAAGGTTTGGCAGAAATACCTATACTATTTTTTTGTATAATTATAAAGTTATTAAGGTTTCATTTCAAAGTGAGAAAAACAAAATTAATTTTTAGTTTCGAAAATTGTTGTGATACATATTTAGTTATTCCTTTAAATAAAGTAACAGCATAATACATATTTAGATTAAAAAAAGTGGCATTGTACCTTTGATATATTAGGAGGTTTTTTACTTTTACCGATTAACACAAAACATTTTTTTTTCATGTTTTCTTATCACGGTCGCATTTTATTTTCATTTAAATATATGCGCAATGTTATTGTCAATAATACTCTAAAATTTGACATACGTCAATAGCAGGAATACGAAGATAGAGCGTTTCTAAATATTTTTGAAATTTCTATGGAAATAGGGTTGTCGCAATTGAAATAGAATAAAAAATTAATAAAAGTGCCAGATATTTCTCAAGTATTTAACTAACTTTGAGTAAACTCTTTCTGGTGTCTTTCTGTGTCTCTTTCTGGGTTGCTGTTGTCTGAAAACAATTACTACAATGTTTTCAATGATCTTAGACTAGAACGATACGTGACGTTAACCTAGCAGTCATCATCGGAGTTGGTCAAACCTTCTTCTGACGATAATACGAGTATATTATCATCAGAATCGTCTGTTACCAGTTCAGTATTAGGAATATCAGCAAAACCTTGCGGTAGTGGATCATGGGTAATAACATTCTCCATTGTCGGTTTTAAGAGTGACAGAACCTTGCCGGGAAGAACGGAACGTTTATTCTTTTTATGTCCGTTGCCAATGGACATCAGCGATAGGAATGGGTCGGAAGACTCTAGCGCGCGGTGAAACAAGTCGAACACTGTTGTTTTGCGATCTAATTTTCGGGTGTGATGCTCACGGTCGTAATGCCAAAACTTGTTCCTTGATTCACCGGCTTGTTCTGACAGCATTCCAATGGGTACAGAAATAGATTCTATTATTTTAGCTCCATGCATCAGTATCTTGTGCAGAGTAACTGACATATAACACCAGTTGTACTTTTGCACGTATTTAACAGCGAGATTTTCACAAAAACATTGAAACTTTTGAGAAACGATTTCCAACTCGCTTGATAATGTCACAAGAATGGTGTGTAAATCCTCAACAAGCCATTCCTCAATTCCAAGAATATCTGCAAATGTTTTCCGGTTTGAATCTGACAATGCAGTACGGGCAGTGTTGCCATCATTGGTTGTTCCTGCATTAGGCCTTACTACATCTACCAGCAAACCCATTTTGTTTCTAATGTCCGTTTGAATTTGTTTTTTTCTTCTTTCCACAATACGACCTTCGGGGGAGTTTTTTGTAACTCTCCATTTTTACACGTCTGGATCATTTTTATAGCCTAAATGCAGCAAAAAATCGAATATTCTGATCCAGGCATGCAGTGGACTTATTCCGTGAAGTAAAGCTTCCTGATTTAATGTTTTTTTTGCCACTTCGTCAAGTTTATTAAACTCGGTGCAAGTAGCTCCACAACACGCACACCGTAATTGCGAGCTGGTATTTGTGATGACATTAAAGACTTTTCCGTCAATTATGGTGAGATATAATTTTGGATCTCCGAGAGCGACATATCCAGCAGAATTTTCGTGAAAGATTTTCAATTTCTTCTTCTACCCGGTTCCTTTCTTCCAGAATCAGATCTTTTGATTCTGATCTGTATTGTATTTTTATTGGTCGGCAAAATCTAAAAGATTGTGGATTTGGGTTTGACCATAAGACAAAACCATCAAGACTTTTTATGCGCAATGGAATGTAGGTAGTAGCAAAGAGGCAGTGTTCGTTATCAATTTTATCAGAAAACGTTTGCTTATATGTTGACTGTCCTGTGCTACCATCAAAACCCCATGAACCCTCAAAAACGCAGTGAAGTGTATCTTACTGTTTTTGATTGCAATATTCTGAAACCCTTTGGTCGCAAGAGTCAATGATTCGTTGAAACGTGTGCATAAGTAAATCATTTAAAGGTACTTTGGCTTCTCGTTCTGATATTTCAATTTCAACATCAGGATAACAATGTTTTTTAGCTTTTTGTATCTTATAATAGGGAGGGTAAATATTAAATCCTCGAGATTTGGCACCTTGTTGCATATACAACGTGTAACGTTAAATGCGCAAAACCTGAAAATAGTTTGCTCAGAATAACGAGCAGAATCAATTGAACCACTTTTCAACATGGGTCACATTTTTCAAAAAATCTTCATTAAAATTGTTGCCCTGTCTATTTATTAATAGGTCTAGCCATCACGTGCGCAAACCCGCCAAAATAGGTAAACAAACACAAAAGGCTGTCGACCAATTTAAATTTTCTCATGTGCGGGATAATAATAGTTCTTATTTCAATGCCAATACGAACCTTGCATCCAGTACCATGAATAAGACAATTTGAAGTAAACAAATAAATGCTATCTATCTTTTTTTAACTTAAACGTAACTTACCTATGAGTTAGAAAGAGAGAGAGAAATGGAGGCGGGGCGTGCGAAATTCGTGACAGTGGCCATGACCTATTTTACTCCAGTCTGTGCGGCGCCGGCGCATGCGTCACAGGTGCAATTTGATTAATTATCCCGTAACCCGCGGCGCGTGCGCTCGAAAATCGCTACTATGGCGTTTTTGTACACAAACATTCAATAGTGAAATGGTGAGAATGTTAGCGCGTTGTAATGACAACGTTTACTTGGCAGTGCGACGGTTTCGAGAAGAGTTTGGAGTATCTGTATCTAACAGGACAATGCTAGCAGTGCAATGGCCAGCAAGATCGCTCGATTTAACACCATTGGATTTTTTTTTGTGGGGTCGTGTAAAAGCACTAGTGTATGACGATGGAAATGGACCATAATGTGACGGAACTGCGTAATAAAGTTGAATCAGCGTTTCAACAAGTGAAAAGTGACACTCAAGTGCTCGATTCGCTGAAAAATAATTTAAGAAAGCGGGCTGTGTTGTGTATCCAACAAAGTGGTAGACATTTTAAATCTTTGCTACCGAAACGAGAGGACCTGTAAGTAGAGATACCAAATTATCTACTTAATTAATTGTAAATAAGCTGATTACGCGCCAATTATTTGTAAATACAGTGATTTAAAACTTTTAAACGCGCTAACATTACCTACTTACGTAGTACCTACCTAATAATTAGATCAGCACGTCATACCTAATTACTGTAGGTAAAGTCTGAAAATGTGGGTTACCTATGTTGCCAGTCCAAACCTGGAAAAGTGTGATGGAAACATTTAAAACACTGTTAAAAGATAACCTAAGTTCTTTACGAGCGTAGATAGTAATAACAATAATGTCAGCGCGGCGCAGCGGCACGGTAATATTATAATAATTACCGTGGCAGCGGCCCGGTGATATGCCTACCGACTCCACCCTCGACAGAACGTCGACGCAGACGCAAGAAACGATCAGAATTGGCAGTAAAACTAAAACAGCTCATAAAACCTTTAATTTTTTTTAAATATTTTTTTTTCTCTCAGTATTAGGTCAATTGAATTAAAGATCAGTTGGGGTATCTGAGGTTTTGCGCATTTAACGTTACGCGTTGTAGATATAGTCCTCCACTGATAGTTTTATATCAATCATCAAACAAAGAGCTTCATCAGGAGAATAGGGTTTGGGTTCCGATTTTGACTTTTTTTATTTTTTTAGGCCGAGTTGGACTTTTCAAGCATTCCTTTATTATAAACTCAAACTCCTGAGCACAACTTTTATTTAGTTTTTCGCCAGTTTCGTCTGTGACTATTCTCGACATAACTTCAATTAGTTTTGAATGAGGTTCTCCGTCAAGCGATTCCTCAAGACCTTTTCGTGCACGGCGCTTTTGGCGATCACTTAAATTTTCATAAAATGTAGATGTGGAAGTGGATGAAGCATCAAAAGCAGTTTCAGGTTTCGGATCTATTGAAGGTTCAAGTTCTTGGGGTCTTAAAGTTTTTTGTAAGGCAAAGCTACTAGTTCCCGAAGTCGAAGGATTATTTTGTAATAAATGTGTATTTGATGTGAAACTGGAATGAACGCCAAAAGAAGTTTCAGGTATCGGGTCTTCAAGTTCTTGGGGTCTTAAAGTTTTTTGTAAGGCATAGCTACTACTTCTCGAAGTTGAAGGATTATTTTGTAATAAATGTGCTTCATCCAATTCTATAATATTTTGTAGTGGTAAAGGACTTTCCTCGATATTCACTTTTGGTATTTCAATTTCAAAAATAGTGGAAAGCCAGTGTTTGTTTTTAATACAAAATCGTTTGAAATTTCGTTTACTACTGCGATATAAAGTTTCACATTTACTTAAAAATTTTGAAAGATTGTAATTAAATTCTTTGTTTTGGCTATCGATATTGTTCGGAATTCCATTTGGATATAAAGCGTTTAACACGATTAGGCATCGTTCCTCTGAATCGAGATCCAAAGGTCTTTTATGAAACCCGTGCAAACTCAAACTCAAAGCATTTATTTCAATTAGACCATAACAGGCACTTTTGAATGTCAGAAAAACAAAGAAGGCGAAGCTGCAGTCCCAGACACAAGGCATAATAACTTGTGAAAGTACTGTAGTTGCCCATTCCAAAGCGTAGATCTCTATGGAGAAGAATGGGCAAGAAACTCCATGGACACTCTTTTCAATCAAAATATTTTTACAAGATCTTGGTTACATCATTCATGTTGAGATAATACATATATGTGAGAACGATGTAGACAGACGTGCACATTAAGAGCGTCCAGAGTAAAAGATTAGATCAACAATTTAAAAACAAAGTAGTTAGAATAGACCATGGTAGCTAAGAGATGACCAGTCCCAACTGACAGCGCCCGTTCACGAACATGACGCATGGATCAGCACCATTCAACTCAACCATTTTGAAGGGAACCGAATGATACGACACACCCGCCACCATCAGCGAGACATTTGAGTGAGCATGACATTCTCTCATCCGCCAGGGCAAATTCGAGTCAATGAATGATAACTAAATGTAAATGGTAGCTTTCCAGTACATAGTACTCACACATGCGCTATGCAATTATATAATACTAAGAGATTGAATCTATACAATGCAAGGATATTTTTACAATCTTCTGCAGCTTCCACATTAACTTCACATGTTAATCAATTAGTTTGCCCCTATGGTTGTGGAGCAGGACCAGCATTGAGCCAAGCATTTCTATCATCAATGTAATCCCCCAACTTATAATATGCTTGCCCACATAGTGTGCGTTTAATACAAGATTTAAATTTCGTCTCATTCAGTTGTAGAATGTGGGGAGGTATTTTATTGTAACATTTTAAACAGTACCCCATGAAAGATGAGTCTACTTTAGCTAGCCTGAAACCTGGCTGTTCTAGTTGGTCCCTGTTTCTTGTACTATAGTGGTGTCTGTCACCTCTTTTACTAAATAAATGCAGATTTTTTCTAACGTACATGATGTTTTCATATATGTATTGACAAGGTACTGTCATGATGTTAATTTCCTTAAACAGTTCCCTAAGAGAATCGCGCTTACGAAGATCATTTATGGCTCTGATGGCTCTTTTCTGCAGAATAAATATAGACTCGATGTCTGCAGCCCGTCCCCATAGTAAGATACCGTATGACATAATACTATGAAAATAACTAAAATAGACTAGCCTCGCGGTATCTACATCAGTAAATTGACGGATTTTTCTAACAGCATATGCTGCTGAACTCAGCCGTCCTGCAAGAGATGTTATATGCGGACCCCATTGTAGCCTTGAGTCGAGCGCGATCCCCAAGAAAACAGTATTTTCGACGAATTCTAGTTTCTTTTGGTTCAATACTATGTCACTGTCACTACTTTTGACATTCGGTAGAGTAAATCTTATGCACTTCGTTTTTTTCCCATTTAATACTAGATTATTAGCGGTGAACCAATTATAAACCTGCAGTAGGGCGTTATTTACGACGTCGAGATTTGTGGCACGTCTGTTTACCTTAAATATTAAAGAAGTATCGTCAGCAAACAACACCATTTGTGGTTGGTTTTTAAATAAATGGGGTAGATCATTAATATAGACCAAAAAGAGGAAATGACCTAATATCGACCCTTGTGGCACACCCATGCTTACTTTTAGACCCATTTTTTTTTTTTTTTTTTTTTTTTTTTTTTTTTTTTTTTTTTTTTTTTTTTTTTTTTTTTTTTACGGATGGGAAATCATCAAATGACTTCTCCCGCTCTGGGTGGAGTGGGAGGGAGTGTCAGACTCTTACTGACTAAAACCCATCCATGTTCCTTCATTGCCCTTTGTGTTCCAGGGCCACGGTATCTCTTTCGAACAGTCCCGCAGCCCCGGAGACCCATTGAATTGACACCATTTATTTGTATTTGCTGATGTCTATCGGTTAAATACGATTTCATTAAACTGAACGCAAGTTTCCCTAAACCGTAATGTTCAAGTTTTAAGAGCAGGGTTTCGTGGTTAACGCAATCAAATGCCTTTGAGAGGTCACAGAAGATTCCTATGGCATCTTGCGCCTCTTCCCACGCAGTAAATATGTGTTTTAATAAGGTGACACCGGCGTCAGTCGTACAACGTCCTTTAGTGAAACCATACTGTTTCTCATGTAAGATTTTACTGGCGTTAAAGTGGTTGAGCATTTGATTAAGCATTACCTTTTCAAACACCTTGCTGAAAACCGGCAACACGGATACGGGTCTATAGTTATTGGTGTCTTTACTGTCCCCGGATTTGAAAAGTGGTATTACCTTGCTGAATTTCATAAGGTCCGGGAAGACTCCTTGGTCCACACACAAATTAAATATTAAGGCTAAGTATGCTGCTATAGTCTCAATAATAGCTTGACAAACTTTAATCGACATTCCCCATAGATCTTCGGTTAATTTGATTTTGATTTCCTTAAAAGCTTTAATAACTGCTATGGGGTTTATATGCTTAAATTGAAACTCATCCGGACAGGCTGTAACGTTCGCCTTCAGTAACTCAATAGAACGCAAGGGTGAGGAATTTATGGTTTCAGTAGTTTTAAGTGGGATATTAGTGAAGAAATCTACAAATTCTTGAGCAACTTCGTTTTTAAAACTCAGAAGACCACGTGAGGTCTCTAGTGTAATATCATTAACATATTTTTTATTTCTATTCGTTTCAGTATTGATAATTTTCCAGACCGTCTTTATTTTATTATCGGCAGATTTAATCTTGTTGCTTATGAATAAGCCTTTAGCTACCTTACAAGTGTTTTTAAAATTTTTTGAGTAAGTTGCAACATATTTATTAAAAGTTTCCGAGTTGATTTAAGGCTTAAGGCCGTACAGCTCAAACAATCGCTCCCTACTTTTCCTAATACCTTTAGTTGCCCAGTCACTGAACATAAACTTTGGGCAAATAGATTTAGTTTTAATTTTTAATGTATTATTGAACTCTGTGTAAACTACCGAAAAGAATTCCTCGTAAAATTGATTAACATTTTCAATAATATGCCCCGGAATGCCTAAATTACTAATTAAGTTATTATTAAATTTATTCAAATTGGTCGGTGTTATTTGTCTAGATTTTATCTGGATTTTCTGTATTGGTGTGTCGGATTCGAAAACAACGGTTTGACCGCTGTGATCAGAAGGAAGGTAATTTACAATGGATTTATCTAAGTAGTCGCAGCTACAAAAAACATTATCAATACATGTAGCAGTATTTGTAGTTATTCGAGTTGGTTCCGAAAACACATTTAACAAATTAAATGATTTAAAAAGATGTAAGAGTCTACTGCTATTTGAATTTTTGTCTAAATATTAACATTAAAGTCACCACAGATAACTAGTGATTTGTTACCAGTTGCAAGTTTTGCTAAAGTATCTTCCATTACTGACTCAAATAAAGAGTAGTTTTGATAGTTTGGGGGTCTGTAAACGCACACCGGCAAAATTAGAGGAACACAAAAAAAAGGTGCCATTTTTTTAAAACTAATGGGTATTTCGACAAGTGGTGCCGTTATTTGAATGATTACCATTTTTCAACATAACTTAATGGGTGATTTTGATATTTTTAAACCCTCTAACAGAAATTGTACCCTCTTAAGTGTTTGTTTACAATTAACGCTTCTAAGTGTTTTTGATAAGGAAGTTGGTTTATGTAGTCAATGGTGGCCCTAGCTCATTTTGTTTGTTTTGCTTGGAGAGTTAACATTGTATTGCATACATAATGAGTGATTTGCCAGCAACTGAAGTCGCCAGGGCTGTAACAATGATTGAGGGAGGTCACACCTACCGTTCAGTCAGTCGAGCGTTGGGTGTATCAGTATCCGTGATCCACCGTATTGTGCAACGATACAGACAGACAGGATCTTACGTGCGCAGGCGATGGCAAGGCAGAAATCGTGCAACCAGTGCCGTAGACGACCGTTTTATAAGGGTGCAAACTTTAAGAAATCGTCGTCAAACGGCTGTTCAGACCCGAAATGACTCAGAAGAAGTGCATAACGTACGTGTTAGTGAACGAACAGTGAGGCGAAGGTTGAATGAAGCTGGTTTGAAGTCATACGTGCCAGCAAAAGCGCCAAAACTTGAGGTGAGCCATAGAGTTGCCAGATTAGCGTTCGCCCGTCAGCATCAAAATTGGTCCGATTCGTGGAGTCGAGTTTTATTCTCTGACGAAAGCCATTACTGCGTAAATTTCATTGATGGAAGGGACAGGATGTGGAGATATCGAGGAGAACGTTACCACCAAGCAAATTTTTCCGAAACAACGGCTTACGGGGGAGGGTCTGTAATGGTATGGGGTGGTATAAGTTTGACGGCACGCACCGCTCTAGTCATCATTGATGGCGGTTCTCTGACTGCACACAGGTACGGAACTGAGATCTTAGAACCCCATGTTATCCCTTTTGCTCCATTCATCGGCTCAAATTTTGTGTTTATGCACGATAACGCACGTCCCCACACTGCTCGCATAGTGCGGGATTACCTTAATGAGACCGGTATAACTCAGATGGACTGGCCAGCACGATCGCCAGACATGAATCCAATAGAACATGTCTGGGACATGATTGGACGCAGGATCCGAGAAAGAAATCCAGCCCCTAGGAATGTTGGAGAACTGAAATTGGCGCTGGTTGAAGAATGGGACATTTTGCCTCAGGAAATGATTGAAGGAGTCATCAGGAGCATGGATAGACGTATTCAAGCCCTAAGAAGAGCGCGTGGAGGCAACACACGCTATTAATTCTTAAGTTTTAATTTTTTTTAGTAAACTTTAGCACTTCAATATTTTTCAGTTACGACCATTTTTTTTATTTCTCTGTAAATAAATTCTAACAACCCCACATTTTGTTGTTTTCTTTCATAAAATAAACAAACACACTCAAATAAAGCAACAACAATGAATGAAATACTTTAAATCTCGAAAAAACATTCACTTTTTTTGTGTTCCCCTAATTTTGCCGGTGTGTATAGTTTAAATGAGCATCCGGAGTGAGCCCCATGCCATCCATGAGCTTTCATGGGCCTCGGAATGCGCCACCGTCGGGATCCACGCTGACGGTAGGAGGGGTTCCCATCAGCGTCGAGTCGACTTTGAAGTACCTAGGACTCGTCCTCGACAGCCGGTGGAACTTCGTTGAGCATTTCCGACGTTTGGCTCCCAAACTGGAACGGGCCGGGGCTGCCTTCAAGCGGCTCTTGCCCAACCTGAGGGGTCCAAACGCCTCCTGCCGTAGGCTCTACGCGGGGGTCGTGCGGTCCATGGCCCTTTACGGGGCCCCGGTGTGGGCGCGTTCAATTAAGCGGCGTGCCGCGCACTACCTGAACGCGCCCCAAAAGGTCGTAGCCGTAAGGCTGATCCGGGGGTACCGCACGATCTCCCGCGAGGCGGCGAGCCTCCTAGCCGGATTGCCGCCATGGGATCTGGAGGCGATAGTCCTCGCGCGCCTGCATGAATGGCGCGCGGGGGCACTACGTCGGAGGGAAACTCCGCTGCCGCGGCAAATCACCGCTCAGCGGACAGACCTCCGACGCGATCTCATGGCGACATGGAGACAGCGACTGTCGCAACCCAGTGCAGGGCACGCCACAATAGTGGCGATAAGTCCCCTCTTTGAGGAGTGGCTAGAGAGGCGCCACGGCGCCCTCACCTTCCGCCTGACGCAGGTGGTGGCCCCCGGCCACCGTAGGCGCGGGCCTGTGGACGGTGAGTAATGGGTTAGCTCACCGTCCGTCCGTCTTATGACGACAGGCCGTGTCGACGGCGCGTTCGTGTTCCACGCGCGCCTCAAAGAGATGTCAGCAACCAGGAAGGGGCCCGCAAGGGCCGATGCCTGCCGGGGCTGCGGGACTGTTCGAAAGAGATACCGTGGCCCTGGAACACAAAGGGCAATGAAGGAACATGGATGGGTTTTAGTCAGTAAGAGTCTGACACTCCCTCCCACTCCACCCAGAGCGGGAGAAGTCATTTGATGATTTCCCATCGGTAAAAAAAAAAAAAAAAAGCCCCATGCCATTACAAGGCAATGAGATCCTACTACTAGTGGACCCCACTCGAGACTCATCCAAAACAAAACATGGATCTTCTCCGTAATTGCAAAAATAACTATTAGTATTATTACTAATAGTCGCAGTATTAATGATAGGACTAAACATCGACATACTACTTATGTCTGAGTTAATATTATAAACTAATAGCCTAGCTATTTTGTGTCTACAACTAATAAGTAGATACACTTTACCCCGTGTCGACTTAAGTTTACCAACAAAACTGTTAATATCAAGATATATAAGCCTGTCACTATAGTGACCTACTAAGAAATGAATATGCTTATTCAGCATGTGAATATAATTGTTTTTTCTGGTTGACAAATTTTCAAAATATGGGAACGCACACAATATTATTTTTCGACAATTCAACTTTAACAACTCTGTTACACTGTCTGTAATATCTTGGTTTTTAATTTTCGAACTATTTCCTATAAATATTGTTATATCAGTATTAACATTGTATACATTTCTAGTTGCTGTTGACATTATCTGTTTGTAAGTTGACCCTGGCATACAATGATTTTGGTTGGGAAAATTTAGTTTGTCGCTTACTAATTTACCTACACCTCTTCCTATACTATCTGAGAACATTACTGAGTAAGAACAATCATGACTATCATATAACTCAGGCTGTACAATTTGTAAATCTTGTGAAATATTAGCTAATTCTTGCTTGAGTATACAATCCTGAGAAGAATTCACAACCTGGGACGGGTCTTCCATTACCGCAAGCTGGACAGTATCATGATTGGGACTTGTCTGACAACTACATACATTGACACATTACTAACTCATTTGCAGCATGAATATGTTCCCTAATTTGGTTCTGAGAGATTGCATACCTACTGGAAAGGGAACAAAGTGAGTCCTGAAGTATCTGAATTTCAGACTGCAAATGTTGAGTATCAATTTCATAAATTTTTACACTATCTTCTAATTTTATTTCATAAGTATTTAACTTATTAACTAAATCAACACGCTCTTTTCTCAGTGAAATACATTTGGAAAAGTGTTTATGTTGTTTCCTAAATTGATTACATTTTTTAATTATTCTGTTCAGTTTTGCATATTTTTTAAGTTTCTTATTGCTAACTGTGTAATTTTGTTTCAATAAGGAATCTTCAGTCAGATCAATAGATATTAAGGAAGAGGGGTTACAATTACTATTTAATAATTCATTATATAATAGTAGGGGAGCCCTAGAGGGGATTTCGGGATTTACTAAAGCGCGGCAGATTAATATACAGGGGGATACTTTGTACCCGGTTAAGTACCTCCAAACATGAGGCCCATATACAATGTCGCCCATGCGCATGTGACCGCCCGTAATTTCCTGAATATTCATAAAGAAATGTCGAAAATAAACTTCAAAAGGGGGGGTCTATCTATAACATTTTTCATGTTATTCAATTTTGAATTTTTTAAGTAGAGTTTGTAGATTTGCTTTCTATTTTTTGACACATCTCTGAAGTTTATGAAAGTCGTCCTATGGGGATAATTTATGGACTTACACTAGTTTTTTTTTAAATAAATACACAATTTTTTACCGAAAAAATTACTTGGATTCCGTTTTTTTTTCGTAGTCGATAATTTTTAGTAAAAATGTTAATAAACCTGTTAAAATAACTCATAAGCTTTGAGAAATAATAAACAGAATCCAAATCGACTCATAAACTTCGGAGATGTGTCAAAAAATAGAAAGCAAATCAACAAACTCTACTTAAAAAAATCTAAATTGAATAACATGAAAAATGTTATAGATAGACCCCCCCTTTTGAAGTTTATTTTCGACATTTCTTCATGAATATTCAGGAAATTACGGGCGGTCACATGCGCATGGGCGACATTGTATAAGGCCGCCCGTGAAGGATACAGGATCAGATTAGTAAAAAAAAATTGACCATCAGAAATTCTCGAGCGCGTCAGATTAAGGTGAGTTAATTACATCCTAAAAAGTGTATATTCCACTAATCTGACAATTTGAGAGTGACTTAAAGAAAGGGGAGGGCAGCAAAGTTGTAAAAAAAAACGTCATCTCGACATTCTCGAGCGTAGCAAAAATTTTTTTTATTTTAAAGGAAATAATTCAAGAATAATGAAAAATATATAATCTGACGATTTCCGCAAGCCGAAATAACAAAAATTCGTCGATAAAGTTAAATGCGTGCAGCTGCGTGATGCCTACATTTCCTTCTCCGCGTTTCTATTCCTCTCTCACTCTTTCTCTATCTATTACTCTCTCACTCCGTCCCCACTCTGGTTTCTGCTGCCATGACGCCATCACAGCTGATCATAAAGACTCGTTCGTGGCAAACTGTTTACAACGTGTTTCCAACGTTTTGGCTTTTTTTGCTATTTTAATATTATTTATGTGAATTAAAGTTTATAAATATTTAATATGAGTGATATTAATTTAAAATGTGTATTTTGTGGTGAAAGTACCTTACAAAAAACAAATAAATTTATAGTAGAAACATTAAAAAAATGTGTAAATATTTTGGAACTAGCTTCTGCCCGCGACTTCGTACGCGGATCCTGTTGCTTATGCCAGCGACAACGGGGTCGTCAAAATCGAAGATCTGAAACGTCTGATGTCGAATTCTAAGAGCCCGGGGACGGGAAAACAACGGGATGCCCGAGACGATTCGAGACGTTCCAGATCTTTCATTTTTGCAAGTCAGAAGTCGATGCGTAGATACGCTTGGAACTCAAGCGTAATTCTCTACCCGTGAACGTCTCCGACTCGCGAGACAATGCGTGACGTTCACGATCAGTGGTCAGTCGCGCATCACGTTCTTCACAGTTCTCTAGAGACCTGGATGTAGATGCGTAAATACGCTGAGAACGCAGGCGTGCTTCGTTATCCAAGAGGAAGAGAAGAGAAGAGAGGAAGAGGTTTCCACGGAGCGAGTTGCAGCCTGATGTTCTCGAACAGCATCAAGTCTCTCCTGACTTTCTTCGGTAGATTCTTGGGATCTTATGATCCTCAATCTTTTAGCTCCTTTGGAACATTGGGAAAGATTTGACCTCTTTCTAGGCATGGTTATAGTTTTATTGTGAAGATACCTGATCAATTAAAATCTAAGTGACTGCTCCCCTGCGTTACTACCGGTAGGCTACCGCGTCACGAAGATAAGTGGAAAAAGTCTAAAACACTCAAATAACATAAGCCCGAAGGCATATTTATTCGATAAAGTAAAAAAATAAATAGGAGTTTTGTCCAGTAGAGTCAAATTTTCAGTGATATACCGTCGTCATCGAATATCAGTCCTAAACTGTTACCGCCTTCACCGCGTGGAGATACTCCCAGCTTATGTTATTTTATAATTATACAGTGAAATTAGTGATAGCTTTGATTTCCACATCAGATGTTTCTGATCTTCGATTTTTATAAGTCAACAGGAAAAGCCCATCAGACCGAACAACTTTTGCTAAGACGTCATTCCTATATGTGTTATGGTGTAGCTGGGCTCTTGGAGTTCCACAACAGGTGTTCCAGATCTTCGATTTTTATAAGTCAACAGAGAGTGCTCATCAGATTGAACAATTTTTGCTAAGACTTCATTCCTATATGTGTTATGGTGTAGCTGGGCTCTTGGAGTTCCACAACAGGTGTTCCAGATCTTCGATTTTTATAAGTCAACAGAGAGTGCTCATCAGATTGAACAATTTTTGCTAAGACTTCATTCCTATATGTGTTATGGTGTAGCTGGGCTCTTGGAGTTCCACAATTGGTGTTCAAGAACTTCGATTTTTATAAATCAACAGAGAGTGCTCATCAGATTGAACAATGTTTGCTAAGACGTCATTCCTATATGTGTTATTGTGTAGCTGGGCTCTTGGAGTTCCACAACAGGTGTTCCAGATCTTCGATTTTTATAAATCAACAGAGAGTGGTCATCAGATTGAACATTTTTTGCTAAGACGTCATTCCTATATGTGTTATGGTGTAGCTGGGCTCTTGGAGTTCCACAACAGGTGTTCCAGATCTTCGATTTTATAAATCAACAGAGAGTGCTCATCAGATTGAACAATGTTTGCTAAGACGTCATTCCTATATGTGTTATGGTGTAGCTGGGCTCTTGGAGTTCCACAACAGGTGTTCCAGATCTTCGATTTTTATAAATCAACAGAGAGTGGTCATCAGATTGAACAATTTTTGCTAAGACGTCATTCCTATATGTGTTATAGTGTAGCTGGACTCTTGGAGTTCCACATCAGGTGTTCCAGATCTTCAAATTTAATCTCTCAGCAGAAAATGCTCATCACGTGGAACAATTTTTGCTATGGTACCATTTTTGTATCTCTTATAGTTTAGCTATTCTATTGCGGTTCTGCATCAGGTGTTCAAGTTTCCAAGATAAATTATAGCCTATATGTTGCCCAGACTTAATACCTACACAACAAAAAAAAAATCTTTCAAATCCGTCTAGTAGTTCCGAAGATTAGCGTGTACAAACAAACAGACAAACAGACAAACAGACAAACAGACAAACAGATAAACAGACAAACAGACAAACAGACAGATTTTTTTTTTTGGATTCGTGCTCTATTACTGTTTCTAAACCCCCCTCAATTTTTTTTTTTTAAATATCTTCAATGTACAGACACAGTTTTTTTACTGTCTTATTATATGTATATAGATATATAGATATAGATATCGTCGGAGCAAGCCGGTTATTCGAAAGTCTCGAGGAACATATGATAACCTCGAATTGTCGATGGAATCATCATTAAATGATTTATATCACGCACAGTTGTATAAATTATTTACTGCAATTAAAATACCGCGAGACTTTCAGTATTTACAAGATCAAAGTGTAGTGGAACATGACAATGCACCGAAAGTTTCGGGAAATAGCTCCGAAACAGATGTCACGTCATAAGTACAATTTTAAGCGCCCAGGAATGGAATTAGCGGGAAGTTACAGGGATGGCCTTTAGGGTGAACCGTTTTTCTAATTATTTTTTGTCAGATCAGGCGAATCCCTCTAGATAATCGTCAGATTATGAGACAGTACGTTTAGAACATAAAGATGAACCATATATATCTTTATCTGACGCGCTTGAGTATTTCAAAATGGCGAATTTTTTTTGCACATTATGAAAATGGCCGCGAGTTTGCGTCCCATCGAAATCGTCAGATTAGTGAATGAGAGCTTTTTTTTGGTGCACTTAACACTCCCTTAGAAAATCTGACGCGCTCGATTAATTTTTTTTTTTTTTCATTTTCAACCTTTACATACAACCACCCGCATCATGCAAACGATCAGATTAACATACGTACATTATTAAAATACGTAGGGCATTGATGCTATCAATATCTGACGCGCTCGAGGATGTCCATGCAACAGGTTTTTTTTACATATTTAAAAATCTATAGCCGCTTCCCCCACCGATGAAAAGGTATATATCACATAACATTTTTTTCTTCTTATCATCTAAGCTTTGCAACCCAATAGGTCTCTACGACACTCGAGTAAATCCCCATTTAGCATCGTGGGCTCCCCTACTATAAGAGGTTTGTTTTTGTAACCTGAGTACATTCTATTTCTTTCTGTAATTTTAAGATACAACTATTAGCATGAATAAATTCATCTTCCAGGTCCCTAATTCTATATAAGGTCTAACTTTTTAAACACGAAATATTTCAAGAGTAACTTCTATAGGTCGTAAAGTCACCATAGCAACGAAAAAATTTTTTTTATCTAAGTGTAATTTTATAAAAAAAAAAAAAAAATATTACTTGACCCACAAAATAAATACTGTCTAAAGGTTTAAAAAGTAAAAAAAAGTTTAAAAAAGCAAAAGTAAGTAAGTAAGTTTAAAGTTTGTAAAGGTTTTATGCAAAATGTCGCAAGAATATTTAGAACTATAATAATTTCGTAAAAATAAAAACATTCAGAAAAAAAATTTTTTTTCGTTGCTATAGCGACTTTACGACTTGTAGAAGTTACTCTTGAAATATTTCGTGTTTAAAAAGTTAGACCCTATATAAAGCCTCCTCATACAGGTTACTACAATTAGTAAAACCATCCGTGACAACCTTCAGTTGATCCCGTTCATCAACAACGTCCAAGTATTGCTGATGAAGGTCTACTAGCTCCCGTTTTAAGCTTGAGTTTTTGCCATTCACTTTATCGACTTCCACCTCACTCTCTTCTCTCTCCTGTAACAGTTGTTGGACTTGGAGATTAGATTCTTTGAGTTCTTGGAGGGCCGTTCTCAATTTTAGCTCCAAATCCTGAGCAGTAGCCTTACGGGTCATCACAGGCATGGTTTCTAGATTGGTTACTGAAATTAGAAGTAAAGAAACGGTGAGAACTAATAGAATGGATCAATAAAGAAAAGTTAGCGATGAAATCCCTTTCATCGCTAACTTTTCTTTATTGATCCATTGATCATTGATCCAAAAAGAGAAAAATAAACAGAAAAGCCTCCAGTTATGAAATGAGGTAGGCTGCTAAATTTGCTTTAACCCTTTCATGGGCGGTGGCGTGTATATACGTTCCAAGACAGCTACGAGTGGTGACAGAACGTACTACCACGTCTATTTTAATTTACTTGTTTTAAGCAGACCGTATACTCACGTTGACTCGCCATACAAAATTGTACTAGCTACGTCTTTCCGCCACAACGCATGAAAATTTCAAAGTTGTTCTGTCACATTACATATGATTTTTGGTGCTCCAAAAAGAAGACGTCCTGCTCGTGCGCTGGTGGTACGTAGAATACGCACGACGCCATGATACGCCCCCGCGTCCCTACATTCCCGTTGCCTCAGTCACATAGTGTCAACCTAGGGGTACGCGCGCGCGCGCCGCCGCGAACCGGCTGCTTTTACTGTTGTTTTTGAAAGTGATTTTGCATAAAATGTAAGTATTATGACTGTTTATTTATTATACGTTATGTAAAAACAGATAAACTATCCTTAGAGAGTTATATTTTGCTATAATTCATTTTTTAAACGGACTTTTAAATGAGTAATAACAGAATGTAAGTACCTACTAGCTCCTTTGATTTTTTACGCAGGTACCTACCTAAATTACGTTGTAACTAGATGTTTATCTAGCAGAAAGATAATGTACATTATCTAGGGATGTAATCAATGTGTTTCTTGCTTGTTTAGATGGATAAACGCAAAAAAAAATCTATGAAAATATTTGAACATCGGTCATCAGATGAAACAGCTCGGGACCCGTTTGAAGACGACGGAGAGTACGGTTCGGACAACAATTATGAACCCAGCGAAGAAGATTCCTATAGTGACAGCAACCTTAGTGAGTCTTTCGTATTACCATTAAAAAGATCACGAGTTGGTGGTGCCCTGATAAGAAAAAAGACCCGAAAAAGTCAACCCCATGCACGCCGTGATAAGGTAAAAAAGCAGGTACTATCTACAAATACTAATAATGGTTCCAGTTTCCGATCTGTTTCAAGTGGTACTGATAGTCAGAGCTCAGAATCGGATTCAGAGGCCTTTTTTTTTTTTTTTTTTTTTACCGATGGGAAATCATCAAATGACTTCTCCCGCTCTGGGTGGAGTGGGAGGGAGTGTCAGACTCTTACTGACTAAAACCCATCCATGTTCCTTCATTGCCCTTTGTGTTCCAGGGCCACGGTATCTCTTTCGAACAGTCCCGCAGCCCCGGCAGGCTTCGGCCCTTGCGGGCCCCTTCCTGGTTGCTGACATCTCTTTGAGGCGCGCGTGGAACACGAACGCGCCGTCGACACGGCCTGTCGTTATAAGACGGCAGGCCCGCGCCTACGGTGGCCGGGAGCCACCACGTGGCCCCCGACGCCCGGTGCGTCGCCCGCGGCGGCTGGGACGAGAGATTCTCTCCCTCTCACGTCCCGCCACCTCCTTCGCTAGCATGACTGCTTCGCAGAAGGAGGTGACGGCTTCCCATTCCCTCTCGCTCCGGACCATGGCCTGAACCAGGGCCGGGCGCGAGAGGTCGCCGCCGCCTATCGCCGTTACGAGGACACGGCGGAGCTCCGCCCAAGCGGGGCAGACCTCCACGGTGTGCGCCACCGTGTCCTCCGGACGATCCTCGCAATGATAGCACCCGGGCGTTTCCTCCCGCCCGATTAGGTGCAGGAACCTCCCGAAACAACCGTGTCCGGTGAGGACCTGCGTCAGGCGGAAGGTGAGGGCGCCGTGGCGCCTCTCTAGCCACTCCTCAAAGAGGGGACTTATCGCCACTATTGTGGCGTGCTCTGCACTGGGTTGCGACAGTCGCTGTCTCCATGTCGCCATGAGATCGCGTCGGAGGTCTGTCCGCTGAGCGGTGATTTGCCGCGGCAGCGGAGTTTCCCCCCGACGTAGTGCCCCCGCGCGCCATTCATGCAGGCGCGCGAGGACTATCGCCTCCAGATCCCATGGCGGCAATCCGGCTAGGAGGCTCGCCGCCTCGCGGGAGATCGTGCGGTACCCCTGGATCAGCCTTACGGCTACGACCTTTTGGGGCGCGTTCAGGTAGTGCGCGGCACGCCGCTTAATTGAACGCGCCCACACCGGGGCCCCGTAAAGGGCCATGGACCGCACGACCCCCGCGTAGAGCCTACGGCAGGAGGCGTTTGGACCCCTCAGGTTGGGCAAGAGCCGCTTGAAGGCAGAGCCGCTTGAAGGCAGCCCCGGCCCGTTCCAGTTTGGGAGCCAAACGTCGGAAATGCTCAACGAAGTTCCACCGGCTGTCGAGGACGAGTCCTAGGTACTTCAAAGTCGACTCGACGCCGATGGGAACCCCTCCTACCGTCAGCGTGGATCCCGACGGTGGCGCATTCCGAGGCCCATGAAAGCTCATGGCCTCGGACTTGTGCAAGGCCACCTCGAGACCCAATTGCCGGATCCTCTCAACGACTATCGCAACCCCGCGTGTCATCAGTTCGGCCGCCGCCTCGTGCGACCTCCCTTGTGCCAGTACCAGCGTGTCGTCAGCGTAACAGACTACGCTGACGACACGCTAGGGAGGTCGGCGCGCAGCACCCAGTCGTAACCGATGTTCCACAAGGGCGGCCCTAGAACCGACCCCTGTGGAACACCGCACGACATCTCTCGCCGGTTCCATTCTCCGTTGGGACCAGGGTAGATGACATACCTGTCAGACAGGTAGTCCCCGACTACACGACGGAGGTAGGTGGGCACCCGGTGATACCGGAGTGCCTCCCTAATGCAGCTCCAGGGCATGGAGTTGAAGGCGTTGGCGATGTCGAGCGACACCGCCAAGACGACCCCACCCCGGGACACCGCGTCCCCCGTCGTGAGGGCTCGCACGCGCATGATGGCGTCCACCGTCGAGCGCCCCTTGCGGAAACCAAACTGGTGTTCCGCAAGATCCGGCCCCATTCCCGCAAGGTGCCCGGCGAGGCGGTTTGCAATGACTCTTTCAAAGAGCTTGCCCACCTCGTCGAGCAACACAATGGGCCGGTATGCGGACGGAGAGTCCGCAGGGCGCCCTGGCTTCCGTATGAGGATTCAGAGGCCTCAGAAGATCTTGACGACAGCAATGATAAAGACTCGCATTCTAGTTGCCAAGGCTCTCTATCCAATCTATCTGAGACAGAGAATAATGTGGGTACTAACGAACAACATGATGAATCTGATTATGAAATTGCGAATTCATCAGACTTGGAAATATTTCCGTTAGCTAAACGACTGAAAAGGCAATCTAATGATACTGTAACAAATTTACTTCAAAACGACTACAAGGACGAATCTGCATCACGTTCTATGCGCCGTTTATCTCAAAATAATCCTGAGTTACGTCCTTTTCGCTGTTCACCTCTAGGTGCCCATGAGGATGAACCTAAGTTGCTGCCTGTGCACCAGTTACTTCAAGCTGATCCTGATTTAGGTCCTGTTCGCCGTTTATCTCCCCATAGAAATGAACCCAAATCGCCGTCTTTACACTATTTATCTAAAAGCACTCCAGAGTTACCATCTACGCATCATTCACCTAGTAGCCATGTAAGCCATGCAAGTAAGCCTACGTCACCGTCCGATAATCGTTTAACTCAAGATCAACCTGAGTCAACATCTGCATGCTGTTCACGTCTAGATAACATCATAAGTCTAGAAACATCATCTTTCGATAATGTTTTGCCGGAAGTTCAGCAAAGACCAAGGCTTAAGTCTCCTTCAAAAAGTCGTTCTTCAAAAGATGATTCTGCTCCTATTCAGCATTCACCTCATGCAGGCCAAGTACTTGTTCCCGAGACCCCTTCTCCGTGGCATTCGCTTCAGGTTAGCCATTTAGAGGTACCTGAAACACCTACTGTGTCCCATTTATCAGGAGATGGTTCTGCAATAAGTGCAGTACCCGAGACGCCTTCTGTGTGTCATTCGTCAAGATATCATTCTGAGCCAGCTTTTTTTCGGCCATCATCGCAAATTGACCAAAGGTATGAAACTGATACTCGTCCTGGACAAAATGATCTTGCGTTACCGTCTACGAACCGTTCACCTCAAGATAGCCCAAGAGAAGAACCTGAGTTACCTTCTAGTGTAAGAGGCGCTTCTACTATCGATGAAGAATGGAGCGCTACTATCTCTCCCATACCTGATTTCAATTTTGATGATAATTCTGTAGGTATCCGGTTTCCTGTCGATGAAACTACAACAGTAGTTGATATTTTTAATCGAGTATTCCCGCCTGAAATTGTTGATTACATAATGGAATGCACCAATGCCTACGGACTCGATTTATGTAAAAGAAATAGGCCTAAGACTAGAAACAGTCGCTCTTACATATACAAAGAAGTTGACCGAGAAGAGTTACTAAAATTTTTGGGATTGTGTTTACTAAGCGGTCATGTTGCTACTCCACAAAAACGTAAACTGTTTACAATGTCAGATCCATTATATTACCATCCGATTTTTGTGTCGGTACTATCTGGACGTCGATATGAACAGATACTAAGATGTTTAAACGTTGCTTCTCCAGACGCGAAAGGACTAGAAAAAGTAAGTGCTTTTATGGATTTTGTAACAAGAAACTTCCGATTATGTTATAAACCAGAAAAAGAACTGAGTTTGGATGAATCTTTACTGTTATTCAAAGGTCGTTTGACATGTAAACAGTACATAAAATCAAAGCGAGCTAGATATGGCATAAAGTTTTATGAACTGACAACATCGAGTGCTTATGTCCTAAATATGTTAATGTATTCTGGTAAAGTAGCCGACACCACAGAAAAGGGGAAGAAAGTATTAAAGACCGTCTTGAGACTTATGAGACCATACATTTTAAAAGGTCATTCCCTTTACATGGATAACTACTACAATTCCATAGAATTATCCCAAAAACTTCTAGATCTCAAGACACATTCAACGGGAACATTACGAGTGAATAGAAAAGGCAACCCAAAACGTTTACTGTCCAAGAAACTCAAAAAAGGAAATCATGTTTGGGCAAAAAGAAATCGGATTTACGTTTCGAAATGGGTGGACAAACGACCCGTGAACATGATCACCACTGAATATCATCCTGAGTTGGTTGAAATAACTAACAGACGTGGACAGCTTAAAACTAAACCACGAGAAGTGGTTCAATACAACAAATTCATGTCTGGAGTTGATCGTGTTGACCAAATGGTCTCCTATTATTCATCACTTCGAAAGACTATAAGGTGGTACAAAAAGGTGTTTTTCCATCTTCTAGATATCGCCGTATGGAACAGCTTTTTTCTATTTAAAAAATACTGCAAGAATAACGACAAATCTTACGAATTTATTACTTTCCGAGAAGAGCTGATCAGAAATCTAATTCAAATTGAACCCGTTGTTGATCTCAAGCACCTGATAAGGCACTCTAAATACAGCAATCGAAAGGGGTCTAACAAGCAAAACCCAGTGGTTGCACCAGCTGATTCTTCAAATGGGGGTCACTGGCCTGAAAAAATTCCTGTACCACTTGGATCAAAGAAAAAGTCTAACTATCTAAAATGTAAAATGTGCAAAAAGAATAATCAAAGAAGGGAAACTGGATTGCGATGCAAGGGATGTGACGATAAACCAGCGCTCTGCGCCCTATGTTTTGATGAGTGGCATAGCCAATTTTATTGAACAACTAATTAATTGACTGATAGTAAGTACTGGATTAGCTTTATACGTTTTTCAGAATATTCTATTAATGTTAACGAAAACACTTACTCATTATGTTGAATTGAAACTTATACTTACAATGATTCATTTCGTTTTTTTGTCATTGTTTTTATTTTTTTGTAGAAGTATACAAATTTAGTTTTTTTTTGTTCATTCTGGCATTTAAAAAGTTGTATGTTGTACGTCTGGATCACAATATTGATGTCACAGTGAAAAAGATTTTGAACTTTAAAATCCATGTAGATTTCAATTTCAAGCAAGTCTGTTTACCTACATTTTTAAATGCCATATTGAAGATCTTATAGTAGTAGGTATACCTATTCTTTTATGTTTTTTTATTTGTAACTCAGAAGTTGCAAGTATTTTGTTTAGTTTTATTGTGCTAAAATTTTATTAGTCCTGTAGTGAAAAACTTATCATTGATCTCGCTGTTAAGTTTTACTACGGAAATGTTAAAACCTCTGAAAACTGTGATTATAGTTAAACGTTTGATTATAATAATAATTACAAACTTTATTCGATCTCAATAATACCTAAGACTGATTAGCTGTTATTGTATTATTTCTAAAATAAATAAATAATGCACATTTCAACTATCTGCTTGTGTTTTATTGTCTAGTAAAAATATTTAATTAGGTAGGTACCTAATTTAACCTAACGTATGGATACGTTGGTTAAATCTTTTGGAAAATACAAAATGCTATTGGAACACAACGTTAGTATACGTTATCGTATTCACACGTTGTGTTTAATTAGTAACAAAATGTACTACGTTATGGAAAACAACGTATGCTAACGTTCGACGTACATTAACGTTGTAACACAGATATATAAATAAACATTATTGAATATGACAGAACGTTTTCATACGGTGGATGTTTATGAACGTTGTGACATATAACCTTAGACATATGACACTGAATGTGGCACGACGTAAATATGTGTCTGACGTTTCTTAACGTCGTACTTCTAAATAACATATAAAACCAATAAAATATGACAGAACGTTTCCGTACGTTGGACGTTTGTAGACGTTGTGTGCATATTATATGTTACAGTATCCTACAAACACGGCACAACGTTTGCAGACGTTCGACGTCAATAAACGTTGTAGACCAATGAGAATGACCTGCTGTACAGGCAATGACTGAGCGTCTATAAACGTTGACGTTAGATAATGCCGCTATTGGCCAAATGTATTGAAAAAATACGACTCGACGTCAATAAACGTCTAACCATTTTGTACGAAGAATTGATGTGTCATTCTACATATACCACGTGATCGAGTACCGTCCGCGAAAGGGTTAAAAGATTATCTATATACTCAATGTATCTAATTGAATATTCAATTTCACTGGTTTTGTTGTCTTAGGGTTTTTTTTTATTTTTGTACTTTAAGTGGGTAGCTCGATTAGAAAAGTAAAAATTAAACTTTGTTTTTAAGATTATTATACTTCAAGACAATAATGATCATAAACGTTATATCTATAAATTAATGTTAAAAAGATCAAAGAGTTGTGGAATAACTCTTTGTTTCGTCTTATTTTTATTTTATTTTTTACGACCGGTTGTCAAGCGATTATAACCAGTGCAGGGTATTAAATCAGCAAAAAGAATAATACTACAAATGTGCTTTATCTACCAAAATTTTATAAATTTCCAATTTCGTGAGCGATTTCTTAAGATCCGTGTTCGTGCTTTCGTTATTAGTCGTTGGAGTTGCCACTCGCTGACCAGCATGAGGGTTGGCGCCCTCATGCCTCCCTTGCATTAAGTCCTCTGGTCGGGGCCCAGAAGGACATCCCCCAGCAGGACGGGTCAGTACCTGCTGAGGCAAAGCAGTGCCATTGGTCTTTGACGACTCCATGACACCTCACCCTCGCTTCTCCAGATATTATGTATGGGAATTGGGTTTTGACATGCTATCTAACGAGGGCGGACCCCTTCCCAATTCCACATAATATCCTTCATCGAAGATTCATTTTGATGTAAGTGCTTGTGCACTTACAAAACAAAAAAGAATAATAAACAAGATTTGTTTCATGATTTTTTAGTTACTGGTGAATCTAATAAAAGCGTGTTAGTTAAAACATGATTAGGCCAAGGATAATGCTTCAGAAATAGTAATAGGAAATTATAATAATTGAAGAAGCCAATTTATTCCGAGCGAAATTGGTCGTTTGTTAAAGGCGCCTACATTAGTTGACAACCCTAAATTAAAACTTTAAAAATAAATATCTCCGAGTTCTTGTGTCCGTTGCTTTTTATTTTTTTTGTGGTAATACTTAATATTGTACTTAACATTTACACACAAAAATAAAATGCGACCATGTTAAGAATGACCATAAAAAAAATAATTATGAAATCATGGAAAAAATAAAATTGACGCCTAGGAGAACGCATTTTTTAAAATTTAAATAGATGTAATGAAGCATTAAGTTAATGGCTACCGTGCCATGAAACATTCATTGTAAAATGTCCATTATGAGAGCCTAAAACACGTTTCTATGGTTTCTATGGGTTTTTCTTGATTTTCGACATATTTTGAAAACTATGACACATAAAACCACGGGGGTTTTAATAGAAGTTTTGTTTGGTTATTGTCTTTCTAAAGGCCTTAAAACATAAGGATGGCCGCAACTAAGGCAAAATAACACTGTGCCAGGTATGGTCTAGAACAAAAAAAATATCGCATTGACGGGGAGAGCAAATGCCTTTCGGCTTCGTTAAGGGTCATTTTACACCCTTTATAAGTGCTATGAAAAATTTTGTGATATTGATTGTGCATTTCTCTTTTCTCAATACTATAGTTTAAAAATAATACTGAGAAAAATATGTATCTTTCTAAATTTATTACAGCAGAAAATGTCAAAAGAGCATTAGTAAACCCTATAAGGAAGAGATATACAACTTATACCTATGTTTTACCAAAAGAAGGTACCAATATAAAAGTTTGTAAGACTGCATTTTCTAATATGTTTCAAATTGGATATAGAAAATTAGCAGTTATTCAATCAAAAATTAAATTAAATGATGTGGCTGCACTCACAGATCAAAGGGGGAAAACTCACTCCTACAAGCACAAGCTAGATATTGAGGTAGAAAATTACATATGCAGCAGTGATGGGCGTAACTAGTTATTTATGTAATCTAATTAATAATTGAATTACATAATAATTTGATTAAAATGAAATTTAATTACATATTATTCAATTACATTGTAATTAGATTACTTTGAATGTGCTATGAAATTAATTACAATGTATTTAATTACGAAATAATTTGATTACAATGTAACCTAATTACATAATATTTAATTATATTATAATTATAATTGCTTTGAATATGAAATGTCGCATGCTTGCATCGCACAGTTGCGATATAGATACTGCAAGTGCGGCCCGTACGACGTCATCGGGAAGTAGTAAGTATAATGTGCGGGGGAGCGGGGGGGTTCAATGCATTGTGCTCGTGCGTCGCCGCTCCTAGCCACCCCGCTTCCCCCAACCCCTTCAGTTACTTCTAATCTTTTGTATTGTAAACACGTAACATTTTCTTAAGATTACAAGTCGTATGTATTTTGGTGATTAGTGTAAAAACTTTTGTGTTTCGTACAATGAATAATAGTGCAAGACTACTTTTAGAAGATGACAGTTCAGTGGACGAATCTGTGTCTGCAGTTCAATCGACATTACCGTCACCAAGCAATATTTCTGCAGTGCATCCCACTATACTTGACGGTAAATTCTTTGAGATACTTCATGATTCATCAGGAACTGATAAAATAGTCGCCATTTGCAAGAAATGTCTGCCTAATAAAGTAGAAATAAAAGGCTCGAGATTGTGTACATCCAATTTCAAAACACATTTAAAACGGAAACATGGACAAGAAACCATACAAGAATACCAAGAATATATTAAAACTAAAAGATCGAAAAACGTTCGTACTTCCAGTTCGTCAAACGAACTATCACCACGAAGGTCGTCAAATGTACCCTCGTATTCTCAAGCTGAATTCGATCGAGATATTGTTAAGTATTTTGTCAACTCAATGATTTCTCTAAAGTGCACTGAAGACCCTTACTTCCGACAAATTTTACGTCGATTAAATATAGGTGCGAATAATCTAAGAATCATGAGCCGGCGGACACTTGGAAGAATGATTACGGAATTCTTTGATGAAAAGTCTACTTTAGTGAAACAAGAACTAAATCAAGTGAAACACGTTTGTACGACAGTTGATATTTGGTCTGGACGTCGAAGAAGCTTTTTAGGTGTAACAGCACACTGGATTGATTCACATAGTTTAAAGCGTGTCTCAAGGGCATTAGTATGTCAACGTTTTAAAGGCACTCATAGTTAAAATATACGAATTGTTGCAAGAAATTAATTCAAGGTATGGCTTAACTAGCACAAACGTTGTGGCTTGTGTTACAGACAACGGCAGCAATTTTGTGAAAGCGTTTAAAAGTTTCGGTGTACATCGTATCAATGTTTCAAACGAGCAAAACACTATTGATTCTTGTGATGAAGACTCCGATACTGATAGTACAGACGACGAATTAACGTATCTGTTTGCGCTGGTTTTTGCTAATAATTTAAACAACTAGAAATTGGCACAGATCAAAGATGGTGGAATTGCGTACTGGTATGGATCACATGAAAAACCGAGCAGTACGCTTATAAGGAAGGATTGCACATACCTCGATTCCCCGGAGCAGCTTCCTGGAGCATGGCACGTAACATGGAGACAAACGAAAGCGAGAAGATCACACCGATTTCACCACTTTTTATTAATATGTCGAGAGCATGTGTCGACGCGGTGGTCGATCGTCAGCCATTGCGGGTTTTCATAGACAACGGAGGTTTTGTGCAGGAATGATTTAGAGGTGGGGATTACCCGTGCCAATCAACAAACTAATTTGTCTATGTATCCGCGCAACCATTCCCCCGGGCTTGAAGGGATGCCTTCAAGAATTTGAAGCAAATACGACAACTAAAATACCTAATTACTAACGTTAACCTAACTTTGAATGATAAACCCGATGTGTCTATTGGTTAGGCAACGGGCAAAGACGCACGACGGGACGCAAGTAGGATCCAGTCGCTGTCTTAACCCGAGCGATACGAGTGACTCCGGTGGAGTCAGGGAAAACTTCCTCCACGACACCCAAAGGCCAGTGCAGTGGAGGCGAATTGTCGGTTATAAGAATCACGACCGTGCCGACAGCGACTGGATCGACCGGCGTGTTCCATTTGCGACGCGATTGCAACATGTGGAGGTATCCACCTCTCCAGCGCTTCCAAAACGACTGTACCAAACTATCTAGCAACTCGTGTCTAGCAGTAATAGTCATTTCCTCTATTTCCTCCGCAGGCAAGTACTTTAAAGGCGTGAGATTCAAAAAGTGCGCTGGAGTTAAAGCTAGCGGTTCCGAAGGATCGCTAGAGAGCGTCCTACAAAGAGGTCTAGTATTCATTACTGACTCGATTTGAGTAAGCACGGTGCTTAACTCTTCAAACGAAAGAATAGTATCACCTACGACTCGATATAAGGGAGACTTTAAACTTTTTATATTAGCCTCCCTATTGCACCTATGCACTTTAAGTATTATTTCCTTAGATTGTCTTTTTATTGGCGGACTCATCTCGTATTGCAATCTCATGTGCGTTTTGTCTTAACTAGCCGGAACTTTCAACGCATATTGCCGTCGCGAAGTACGACGCCGCACTGAGTAATAACAGCAAGCGCCCCCCCCCCCTGCGTCTCCGTCCCACCGCTCACATACCTAAGGCGCGGCCAACTAGTTCCGTGCGCACTATAGTCTTGTTCCCATATGTATAAAATTTATGTTTCACTATGGTTGGGTTGGTCTCACCGACCCTGATGAACCCATAACCCTCCTACAGGAGAGCAATAGAGCCGCCAGTACAGTCTGCAAACGAAAACGACCGTCATTCCGACCTCGCCGCCGAGGTCCTCCGCGATCGCGACCCCGAGGTAATTCTCCCACCCGACCCTTGCTCGATGAAGCGCCAGCCCGCGCCGAAGCTGAGCCAGTAGATATACTAAATTCCGCAGATAATAATAATCATCAAAATCAGATCCAGCCTGTCCCAACTTGCTGTCCTCCCTCCAACGACGCCCTAAGCAGAGGTCCGTACCCCACAGGGGGTGTTGGACAGTTTTAACGTCCTGGCTGGAGGCTTTAAGATAGCGATAGCTTAGAGTAGTAGCAGCAGGAAATAGTCCGATTAAGTAGTAGGGACCCCCGTGGTCAAACTAGGAGACCCATACCAAAAAAAAAAAAAAAAAGTTTGGGTTGGCTGGAAGAGATCTCTTTATAGGGATAAGATTGCTTTTGTGCACTAGTTTTAAGTTTGAAATATAATTATAATTGTAAGTACACAATAAGGAATATTATTTATATCTATACATATAATAAGACAGTAAAAAACTGTGTCTGTACATTGAATATATTTTTAAAAAAAATTGAGGGGGGTTTAGAAACAGTAATAGAGCACGAATCCAAAAAAAAAATTCTGTCTGTTTGTTTGTACACGCTAATCTTCGGAACTACTAGACGGATTTGAAAGATTTTTTTTTTGTTGTATAGGTATTAAGTCTGGGCAACATATAGGCTATAATTTATCTTGAAAACTTGAACACCTGATGCAGAGCCGCAATAGTATAGCTAAACTATAAGATATACAAAAATGGTACCATAGCAAATTTGTTCCACGTGATGAGCATTTTCTGCTGAGAGAATAAATTTGAAGATCTGGAACACCTGATGTGGAACTCCAAGAGTCCAGCTACACTATAACATATATAGGAATGACGTCTTAGCAAAAATTGTTCAATCTGATGACCACTCTCTGTTGATTTATAAAAATCGAAGATCTGGAACACCTGTTGTGGAACTCCAAGAGCCCAGCTACACCATAACACATATAGGAATGACGTCTTAGCAAACATTGTTCAATCTGATGACCACTCTCTGTTGATTTATAAAAATCGAAGATCTGGAACACCTGTTGTGGAACTCCAAGAGCCCAGCTACACCATAACACATATAGGAATGACGTCTTAGCAAACATTGTTCAATCTGATGGGCACTGTTGACGCTGCTACGTCGATTGTTGAGCGATGAAATAAAAATGCGTGGACTGGATCAATCTGGTATAATGCAAGAACAGGCGCAGTACCATCGCCGTGGTAAGAATTGGAGTGAGTCTCGGCTCGGAGCGCGGGACCGCGCGAGCGCCCGCGCGCCCCTCAGCCCCGCCGACACCCGATGCTGGTACCGCCGCCCGCGCGCCCCCCTCAGCCGCCGCGCGCCTCCAACCAGTCGTAGGCATGCCATGCATAGACATGCTCCCCGGGTTGAAGTGGACTTCAAAGAGGAAGCGGACAGATGTTGTTGAAGCCGCGCCGAATTGTCCCTCTCTTCGTCTTCAGATCTGCGACCCTCGTGACGCCGTCGCTGCCGGGGTACACCTGCACGACGCGCCCCAGCAACCAGCAGAGCGGCGGGAGCGCCTTGTCCTTCACCAGAACAAGCGATCCTAGCGCTATGTCGCCGTTAGTAGAGGCCGGCCATTTAGTTTTCTGCTGTAGGTTTGAAATGTACTCTAGATTAAACCTCTTCCAAAAGTGTTGTTTGATGCATTCTACACGTTGGTAGCGCTCCAAACGATTGATGTTGGCGTCGGTGATCTGTGGATTTGGAACCGACATTAATGAGCGTCCAATAAGGAAGTGAGAAGGAGTAAGGGCAGATAAGTCGAGAGGATTAGTGGACAGAGGAGTAAGGGGCCTTGAATTTAGAATTGCCTCTATTTGAGTTAGGCACGTAGCCATTTCCTCATAAGTAAAATGAGTAAGCTGCAAGAGTCTTTTTAAATGATGTTTGGTTGAACGAACCGCAGCCTCAGCGAGGCCGTTAAAGTGTGGAGAATACGCCGGTGAAAACCTGAATTCTATTCCTTCCTGAGCTATCTCTTGAGCAACATCAGAGGCCTGTAAAAATTTAGATAAGTCATTACATGCTCCGACAAAGTTTGTACCATTATCGGACAGGATAATACGTGGCCTGCCACGACGTGCGACAAAACGGGTTAGCGCAGCCCTGTAGGCCTCTTTAGAGAGGTCCGTGACAAGCTCGAGATGCACAGCTTTGGTAGCCATGCATACAAAAATGCACAGGTAGGACTTTATCAGTCGAGATCCCCGACCTTTCCGGTCAGATATCAGTACAGGCCCAGCATAATCGACGCTGCTATTAATAAAGGGAAACTCTAGAGTGCTCCTGTGATTGGGTAACTGTCCCATGATTGGCTGCACGTTTTGGGCCTTAAATCTGAAGCATTTCAGGCATTTGTTTACTGTGAGTTTAGCAAGATTTCTGCCCCCCAAGGGCCAATAAGTTTGGCGAATCGTTGCCATGAGCGATTGTGGACCTGCATGTAATAGTTTTTGATGTTGCATTAGAAATAATAATTTCGTTAAGTGATACTTACTACAGAGTAAAATTGGATGTTTTACGTCGTATTCATAAGGGGAGTTATCTAGTCTGCCCCCTACACGAATAATATTGTCACAGTCTAAAAAGGGAGTCAAGGAAGTTAACCTATTTTTAAGTGGCAATGACTTCCCAGATTTAAGGATACCGTACTCATCTGGGAACATTTCTGATTGAGCGACACGTAATATAAGAGACAAGGCCTTTCTAAGCTCATCAGTAGAAAGGGAACCTATTATTTTAGACTTATTACTGTCTAAATTGTGAATAAATCTTAGAATGTAAGCTACGACGCGTTGTAAATGATTGAAGTCTGAATATTTGCAAATTAACTGTTGTATGATTGAACTACATGTTAGGTTAGTACTAGAATTACTATTCTGACTATCTACTAAGTTTGAAATTACTTCAGGTAGATCCTGTTTCACATATTTATTGGGTTGTTGGGGCCACGCAATTTCATTATTTAATAAAAACCGAGGGCCTGACCACCAGAGTGCAGAACCGCTGATGAGATCAGCCTTCAGCCCACGAGAGACAAGATCTGCCGGATTGTCCTTAGACGGCACGTATCTCCACTTAACACCCGAGCTACTCTCTTGAATCTCGTTAACACGATTTCTAACAAACGGTTTTAGTTGCTGGGCCGGTGTAGACAACCATCCCAGCACTATTGTGGAATCACACCAATAGTGAAACCGGTGGATTGGTAATGTGAGAGACTCTCTTACCTTTGTGCACAACCTGGAGCCTAACAGAGCCCCACACAGTTCTAACCGTGGAGTAGTAGTGGGCCTGACTGGTGCCACACGGCTTTTGGAAGTTAGCAGGTGAACAGCGACTGTACCTGAACTGGTAACAGAACGAATGTATAGACATGCGCCATAAGCTCTTTCAGACGCATCTGTAAATACGTGAACCTCATGGATTATGGAGTTATTACATGAAATCCATCGCGGAATTTTTATGTAATTTAAACAAGGCAAGGTACTCGCAAATACTAGCCATGAGTCTGTAACCTCCTGCGATACTTCGTCATCCCATTCACATTTGTCCTTCCAGAGTCTCTGCATTAATATTTTTGCTTCGACAATGCAGGGACTCACTAGGCCTAGTGGGTCGAATATCTGACTAATTACAGATAAAATGTGTCGTTTTGTTATTTTTCTACTGGATTCGATATGAATAGAGAATCCTAATTTATCAGAGTCGCATAACCAATGTACACCTAACGTTTTCGAAGGAGTATTGTTGTCTGAAAGATCTAACATTACACGACTTGTGTTACACGAACTACCTAATTCTTTTAAAATTTCTGGGTTATTCGATTGCCACTTTCTTAAATTAAATTTAGCGGACGCCATAATAGTCCGTGTTTCCTTACACAAATCTAGTGCACCTGAAATTGTGTCTGAACCACTAAGATAATCATCAACATAAAAGTCATGCTGAATAGAACGCTTGACTGCAGGATTCGATGCTTTATCAGCTAAGCTCACTAAACACTTAGTAGCCAAATATGGAGCTGACGCTGTACCATACGTAACCGTGTTTAATGTATAAGTTTTTAACGGTTCTGTAGGATTTTTACGAAAAATGATCTGTTGCAGTGACCTTTGCATAGGACTTATTTCAATAGCCCGATACATTTTCTCGATATCTGCCGAAACCACAAATGTATGCTGTCGAAACCGCAATAAGATAGAAAGCAAATCGTCCTGGACAGTCGGACCTACAAACTGCAAGTCATTGAGGGACATACCTGTAGTTGTTTTTGCAGATGCGTCAAATACGGTGCGTAACTTGGTGGTAGCACTAGACTCGCGCATGACCCCATGGTGAGGCAAAAAATATTCGACCTCACCTGCTGGCTTTGAACTAGAATCATTTTCCGTCATATGACCTAAACTCTCGTACTCTGACATGAAGTCTAAATACATTGACTTGAACTTAGGCTCACGTTCAAATCGTTTCTCTAGCGATAAAAAACGGCGTTTTGCGATACCGTATGAATCTCCTAATGCAGAAGGATCAGACTTAAAAGGAATTGTGACCACAAAACGACCGTCGTCTTTACGTTTTGTATTCTTACAAAAGCTATCTTCGCAAGCCCTTTCTTCCGAAGAAAGGGAGTGCTTTTCGGACACTGTGTCCAGTTCCCAGAATTTGGATAGATCTGTACTGGGCTTAGTTTTAGCCAGATTACAGAAATGTGAATGGGACGTACGTGAGTGACAGCTTACTGTGCCTGAAACTAACCATCCTAGTCTACTCTCACATAGCCTCGGTTGATTTTTGCCAAGCTTTATGTGGTTGGCTGATATGATGCTCCAAAAAACGTCGACACCAACCAAAATGTCTACAGCTGCTGGAGTATTAAATGTCGGATCCGCCAGCTGTATACCCACGGGTATGGTTATTTGCTTTAAATTAATTGGGGTTGATGGTAAAAGATGTGTGATTTCTGGTAAAATTAAACAGTCAATATTGACCGAATAATCACCGCAATTAGACTCGATTGTAAGACTGCAAGATTGTGCACTAGTACTAGTTTGGTTGCCAATACCTGTTATGGTGGAGCCCGTGCCGTTTCGGGACAAACGCAGCTTACCACACAAGTTCTCGGTAATGAAATTAGCTGTACTGCCGCTATCCAGTAGGATTCTTGCGTCAAGCCTGTCACCGTTGGCACCAACTGCCTTCACCAGTGCTGTGGAAAGCAAGACACACGAGCGAGTATATGGTTGCATATTGGCTGATGCGTTAGCAGAAAGAGCAACACTTTCGGAAGTACTAGGCATTGGGTACTGTGAGGGAGGGGTATCTAAACGTTCCATGTGCAATAGGGTGTTATGCCTAGCTGCACAGTACCTACAGTGGGTTATTCTGCACCTTTTTTCATTATGACCCAATCTTAGGCAATTTAAACAAACTTTGAGGTCCTTGGCCTTTTTATTACGTTCTTCTATTGTTAACTTTTTAAAAGACTCACAAACGTATAAAAAATGATCACCAGAACACATAGGACATTTGAACTTCTCCTTCTCTGAGCTTGAATTAGTGTTATTATTACTTTTATTAGTAGGATTCTGTGAAACTATTGCAAAACTTTTGGATTTATTATTGTTATTGCCTTTATAACTATGCTTATTATTATCTTCCAACGTTTCTAGTAACTCAGCTTTGTTGTTTATGAATGTAGTAAATTGAGCAAGTGTAAGAGCACCAGATACTGTCTTTCGATACTCTTCCCAATATCTACTAGTATTTGAATCTAATTTACTTGACATCATGTGTATGATGATAGTATTCCAATGCTGAGTAGGCTCATCCAATGACTTGAGCGCTCTTATATTTTTATTAATTACACCTACAAGATTACGCAAAGCAATACTAGATTCAGAAGCGACTGGTTCCACATCGAATAAAGCCTGCAAATGTTTGTCTACGAGAAGACGACTGTTATTGTACCTATCACACAATAAGTCCCATGCTAATTGATAATGATCCGCCTTAAAATCAATGTTTTTAATAACTTCAGCTGCCTGGCCTTTTAAAGAGGCACGTAAATAATGGAACTTATTTATGCTGTCGATAGACGGACTATCGTGAATTAAAGAAATAAAAGTGTCCCTAAATTCAAGCCAGCACTGATAACTGCCATCAAAGCGTGGCAAATCTATTTTAGGTAATCTAACAAAATTATGTGTAGTCCCACCTGCCATTGTTGCCTCAGACCCTGCCACGGTACCTGCGGAGTCACTACGGTGACGCTTGCCATCCGGTCCGGCTAGCAAACTCCGCGCCAACGCTAACAGCATGTAGTACTGTTGCTCAAACTGGTACCTCGTCGCGTAGGCCTCGTCCGGCTTGTCCGACAACACCTCGATCTCAGTCTGCAAATCGTCAAATTCGGTGTATATAGGTTCAAATTTGTCTAAGCGGGTTTCTAGCTCGATTATTTGCAACTTGGAATGATTTTCGCAGCTTTTAAGCACATTTAAATAAGCAGCAAAGTTAGTAAGCTTGGCTTTCATAGAACTGCGCTTCTTTATCAATTTGTCGGCCATTTTGCCGTAATACAAAAATGACTAAGCAGAAAAATTCAAATTCAAAACATTTAAAATAAAACCGGTAACAATACAACAAATGAAATAAGCTCGAACGTAACTGTATAGAACACAGCGCACTAAGCAACGCACAAAATGAACAGCCGTTGCCTTATAAATGTGTCAAGGTCAAGCTACGCGTTGCAAAAAATCGCACAACCGGTTTAAAAAAGCAATAAAAACGACAAAGCGAATGAATTCGCTGTGACCAACTCAATAGGGCAATGAACCGGTAACTAATAGAAAGAATTGCGTTATAAAGACAAAAACTGGATATAGTGAACAGGAAATAGACAGATAAAAGGAATAATTGGAACGATCTCACGAATATCTGACTCCTTATCCACACAATCTTAGTTGCGACTTCAAATCTTCAACCGTAGGCGACGATGACACTGCTTTTTTCAACGAAGCGACGCGGGGTCAATGTCCACCAACGTCTGGGTCTTGTATTCTTGCACACGCCAAATCTTCCCGCTGTGAAGTTCTACTTGCGAAGGACCATATGTTGACGCTGCTACGTCGATTGTTGAGCGATGAAATAAAAATGCGTGGACTGGATCAATCTGGTATAATGCAAGAACAGGCGCAGTACCATCGCCGTGGTAAGAATTGGAGTGAGTCTCGGCTCGGAGCGCGGGACCGCGCGAGCGCCCGCGCGCCCCTCAGCCCCGCCGACACCCGATGCTGGTACCGCCGCCCGCGCGCCCCCCTCAGCCGCCGCGCGCCTCCAACCAGTCGTAGGCATGCCATGCATAGACAGGCACTCTCTGTTGATTTATAAAAATCGAAGTTCTGGAACACCTATTGTGGAACTCCAAGAGCCCAGCTACACCATAACACATATAGGAATGAAGTCTTAGCAAAAATTGTTCAATCTGATGAGCACTCTCTGTTGACTTATAAAAATCGAAGATCTGGAACACCTGTTGTGGAACTCCAAGAGCCCAGCTACACCATAACACATATAGGAATGACGTCTTAGCAAACATTGTTCAATCTGATGAGTACTCTCTGTTGATTTATAAAAATCGAAGATCTGGAACACCTGTTGTGGAACTCCAAGAGCCCAGCTACACCATAACACATATAGGAATGACGTCTTAGCAAACATTGTTCAATCTGATGAGTACTCTCTGTTGACTTATAAAATCGAAGATCTGGAACACCTGTTGTGGAACTCCAAGAGCCCAGCTACACCATAACACAATATATCTCAATAAAACATTACGATCATTATTACTAGGTAAGTGTAAGTTGGTAAATATTTCTTTAACCCTTCTTTGCATGATGATGGAAATTTCCATCACAAACATTTAGTGAAAAAAAAAAGTACACAAAACAGGCGTACTGTAAATTGTTTGTTTCTGGCAACTTTTTACACGACCAATGCATAAAACGCAACGCAGTTGTCAAAAAAAAACAAACGTCACTGTCATTAGCAAGGCCTTGAACTTTTCATTCAGCTGTTTGTTGTGATTCGAAGAAACGAGTGAATTTATAAATTGTTTTAGGAAACTAATCTGAGATTTATCCACTAATAAAAGTGAAAATGAGTGAAAAAAAGGTTTGTTTTTAGTGTTTCTGTTAAATTATGCGCAATTTATATTGAAATACCCTGAATAAATTTCTCAAAACTATGTGACAGAAATTTACATCACTATGCAATAACTTCACTTGTAATGTATGGTGAAAACGGTTTTTAGTATTTATTTTTTTGTAGGGAAACTTGAAAGACAGAGACTTTGAAGCTTATTTGAGTCAGTTAGAAGGCGGTTGGCTCTCGGAAGATGGCCTTGATAACGAAGATTCCGACGATGAGTACCGTGATGCTGATGAAATTATAAGAGTGTTGCAGGAGGAAAATGATAATGATGATGTGGAAGATGAAACTGCTGACATTGATCCTCCTCTTGTAGAAGAGGTCACCACAGAAGACCAAGAACCCTCACACTCATCATCTTCATCCAATTTGCAGTCTTCATCCAGTTTTTTATTTGACAAAAGAAACTTGATATGGAAAAAAAGGAATCTTGAGTATGATGCAGATAAGATTACTTTCTTGGAGAGTTCTGCTGCTCCAGATGAAATATCACACCTGGAAACCCCATATCAATGTTTCAACCATTTCATAACGAAGGATTTTATGAATAGACTAGTGGAGCAAACAAATTTATATATAATACAAAGAAGAAAGAAAGAAAGAAAGATAATAAGATAATAATAAAACAAAGAAAGATAATAAGGTAGTAACCCTGCTATCTACTTATGCTGGAGCATTGCCTGTGGCTAAAGTAAACAGGTATGACAAGGCAAAACGAGAAAAAATTGATATTACTTGCCCATTTATTGTCCAAGAATACAATAAACACATGGGAGGAGTAGACCTCATGGACAGCTTTTTGGGTAGAAATCACATAACACTGAGATCCAAAAAGTGGTACCTGCGTATTTTTTTTCATTTATTTGATCTTGCAGTTATAAATGCTTGGATTGTTTATAAAAAAAATGCCCAGAAAAGGGGTGAACCTAAAAATAGTCTGCTTACAATGAGCCAATTCAGAAATGAATTGGCCTTTGTGCTTTGTAACAAAAGAACCATCAAAGATTCTAAAAGAGGGCGTCCTAGCAGCAGTACCCTAGAAGAAGAATTGCTGTCAAAAAAAAGAAAGGGTTCTCCAGCTCCTCCACCTCCAAAAGACATAAGGAGGGATGGTTCTGAACATTGGCCAAAAGTAGGTGGGTCACTCCGGTGCAAATATCCTAAATGCAAAGGTTATTCCACAATTTCATGCAGTAAATGTGGAGTTAATTTGTGCCTTAATAAGAATAATAATTGTTTTCTAAATTATCACCAAGAATAAAGAATGTACAAGGATATTCTAGTTTTATTTATTTAGTACTGAGCTAAATATGTAGAATTGCATGATGATGGATATTTCCATCATACTATTTTTTATTTATTTCATATTATTTATATATACCAGGATTTTTTTAAATATTTTTCCCTTAATCTAGAGCATGAATTACATCACCCTGATTTATTTCACAAAAATTTAAAAAATCATGCAAAGAAGGGTTAAGTTTAGTAGCTTGCAATTTGTGCAAAACCAGTTGAGATAATATCCGTCTCCTTCCCCCACAACTACGCGACGGTACACGGTACGAAATCATACATTGGTCGGCGTGTGTTTGTTTAGTGTCGCTCACGAGCTCGCGCCAAACGGGTGTATGCGAACGCGTAAGCAATCTTGTCTTGACCGTGTGCTATGCTAAATAGGTATTTCTTTCGATTCTTAGGTTATTTATCCTATTAGAAAGTACAACGAATATTGTTCAGTAATAACTATAATGTGTGTTGTACTTTACGTATAGTACAGTATGAGAGGCGAGGCGGATTTTTAACTATCTACCAATAGTTAATACCTACTACAGTGAGCAGAAGATCATTGCATGAAGCCACGTGTGTACACCACGTGTATACATTATTATGCAGGTAGCATGTTGTTTTAGGTTATTTTTCTTTTCAGATTCTTTAATAATGCCATACAAAATTGTAAAGACGTTTGAAAAGGGGAACTCAAAACTATCAGCAGTACCAAATAATTGGGAAAAAGATGGCGTTCTGCACTGGCCCAGATATAACGAAAACAAATTAAGAAGAGTTGAAAATTCGTATCCTGAAAATAACTGGCGAAAAATTAATTGCAAAGTGAAGAGATCTAATTTGATTACTTTTCTGGAAGCGGAACAGGAATTAGACAAAATGTGTAGGAAGTCTGACACAGAAACAGACACTGAGCAATTATATTATGTGACAAACCAAAAAGAAATGTCGTTTAATCAACTTGTTCAAGACTGCTTTATGGTAAGTAAACTCACAGAAATACAGATATTTTAATGATGAATTTAAAGGACATTGCTCTGCGCCCATACATTGTTCGCCCTGGAACCAAGAGCATCGGAAAATTATGTGTTGTATTGTCGATCATAAGAAAACTCCTATAGGATCTTCTTTTTATAGCGGACTAGCTGCAGAATAGATTTATTTCTAAAAATGTATCAGATTTTGAGGTTATAATCGAACCTTATCAAATTAAAAACGAATATTAGCTAGGTATAGTTTTTCATAGCTCAGAGTGATTTATATGAAACGGAAAAACATAGCATTATAATATATTTAACTATTTTTGCACCTACCTAGATAATTAGGTATATATATAGGTAGATATTAGTAAGTGTAAGTACCCACAACGTTTATAATAATATGCATAGAATCTAATTAACATAATTATGTAAGTACCTGTATTCTGAGCATTAGTTTTGGAATGAGATAAAATGTTTGTAATAATAGAAACAGCACGCGCTTGAACGGTGTCTTAGATTAAAAATGTCGGTGTGCCTATAATATAAAATGCGACTACTATCTAGTGCATTTGTAAACGAGTGCGTCTGCACGGCGCTGCTCAAACGCCTGAAAATGAGACCAGCCTTACAATAAGGTAGTAAGTTGCTTTTGACCCTAGTCCAACATTAACTTGTGTTTGAATAAGAAATAAAACACAGATTTTAATTACAATGTTTAATGTTCATCTTCTACATTGGAAATTAAAATATTGTCTAAAAACTGCAGGGGGGTCGATATTATTTTGGTGTCTCGCATAGCTCAAATACCAAATAATGGTCATAACATGGGCGCAGCAACCGATGGTTCTGCGCCCAACGATGCAATTACAGCAATATTGTACGATTGCTTGTCGACCTATTTGTGCTGAATTTATTAGAATGTAAACAAAATATGTTTTGTTGCTGATATGACGGCTGTGAATTTTACCTCGTAATAACCATATGGTTTCAGAATTAATTAATTCTAATTCATTAATCAAATCCTGATCGACCTCCCTGCACACCTCAATAACATACGAACCATCATGTCTCACATGTTCACCGTAGTATGAACGGGCTTGTTTTATTTGATACACACCTAATGGTATTAAAATCATATCATTTAAATCCATTTGTGGAAAATCTAGAAGAATTTCATTATTAACAGTAATACTTTCAAACTGGGCCCTTCTTCTATTTAAATTATTTCGTTCTACAACATCAGCCAATAAATTGGAGGTAAACATTATTTCCTGTATAATAGAGATTATTACCCTAGCATCCTCTCTGTCTTCTAGAACCGGGTGAAACTTGTTTATTAATGCTGCTGCCACCTTGAAATCTTGCATCAAATGATTAGATGCCCTATTAAAATATTCCTGGCGCAGCAGCTTAAAATCTCGCTTAAAACGTCCATTGACCACTTCGACTACCCATCGACATAGGGTCACTTTACGGGATTCATTTGCATTTGCTGTGCTCAATTGATATTCACCTGGTTCTATTGAAAGAGGATAATGAACAGAGTAGTTCAAACTTTGTAAAAGAGAAATGCTGTCACGAAAGCCTCGGTCTAAAATCATTACATCACCTTCTCTAAAATATTGGCGCATAGGTTTTGAAGAGTCATAAAATTCATCTTTTAAAATGTCAGCATCTGATTTTGTGGCTGCATAAGGGCCCAGTACATCAATTATATTGCCATCACAACATACTACTAAGAACGGTTTGACAAGGTTCCTATATTTATGAAGGGAATATGTTTGTTTTTGATATGCATAGTTGCTACTCTTCTGAACATAAATATATGTACCATCCATTATAATAATTGCTTTTCTATCCTCCATATTAGCCCCAGGGTTTCCAAACAAAGACTCGGGAATATAAAGGTTTCTTGCTGAAACTTCTTCTCTACTTATATGTTGTAACCCTAAATGTGCTGGCACAAAGCTTTCCATCATAACCTCTCGTGCTTTAGCAACAAGTCTTGAGAGAGTACTTCTTCCAATTTTTAATATTTTTTTTTTTTTTTTTTTTTTTTCCCTTATTAGTAAGAACCAAGTTCTTACTAGTTAATTGCAATCTAGCCTAAGAAGACTAATAAACAATTTAAATCTAACTTATTATGCTACGTTATAAATTATGTTAATGCTAAGAATAGTGTCCATAATTAGGTATGCACTTTTACACACGTTCGTAACACTTCCTTAGAGTCTGGTAAAATTGATAAAACACTTTGTTCATGTGTTATATAAATAGCACAACATTGTTACTATTATTGATTCACTTACACTACACTAATTCAAATGGTTTAGTTCTCTTTAGTCTACGCACTATGCCTGTGTTGTCTAACAGCTGGATTGCCTCAACATTCACGTGTCGATGGAGTCTGTGTTCGTGGGCTTCAGCAAATTTTTGTGTGATGGTGGTGACGAATTCCATGTCGAGGTCACGGTGGAGGTCATCGTTTCTTATGTACCAGGGTGCATTTACAGCAGCCCTGAGTACTTTATTTTGGAACTGTTGAATTATTTTGACGTTGGTTGGCTTAGTACAGCCCCAAAGTTGGATACCATACGTCCAAATTGGCATCAGAATATGCTTGTATATTATCAACTTATTATGTATTGATAAACAGGATTTCCTTCCCAGTAACCAATACAAACGTTTATAACGAATATCGAGTTCCTGTTTTTTCTTTTTGATATGGGCTTTCCAACGCAGCTTGGCGTCGAGAGTTATGCCAAGGTATTTGGCTGTATTAGCATAAGGTATTTGCATACCATTTATGTAGAGTGGGTGGTAGTCACTGTGTTTGTTTGTGAAGTTAATGTGAACTGATTTTGACTCATTCAGATTGATCTTCCACTTTTGTGTCCAGTCGTAAACTTTGTTCACAGCTAGTTGAACTTTCTCTACTGCTTCTCTGTGGCTTGATCCGGTGGCCATAATAGCAGTATCATCTGCAAAGGTCGCTATGGTGCTGTTTTCCAGCTCTGGGATGTCACAAGTGTATAACAAGTACAAAATTGGGCCAAGCACACTTCCTTGAGGCACCCCAGCTTTTATGGTTTTTAGCTCGGAATATGCGTCCTCTTGGCGTATTCTAAACATTCTTTTAGTTAAATACGACTCTAGGATATCTACAAATTCTGGTAGCATGCGTCTGAGCTTAAATATGAGACCCTCATGCCAAACTTTGTCAAAAGCTTGCGCGACGTCTAAGAACACGGTAGCACAGACTTCTTTATTTTCTAGCGTTTTTTCAATAACATTAGTTATTCTATGTACCTGGTCTAACGTTGAGTGTTTTTCTCTGAAGCCAAACTGGTGATCTGGAACTAGGTTTTTATCTTCTATTACTGGTTTTATCCGTTTTAATAACAGTTTTTCAAATAACTTTGATAGTACGGGTAACAGAGAAATGGGTCTGTATGATGATGCTTCGTGGGGAGGTTTCCCAGGCTTCGCAATCATAATGACTTCAGCAACCTTCCATGGCTCAGGTACATATTTTAAGATAAATGAAGCATTTATTAGTTTGGTCAGCTTTACTATGGCTTTGCGTGGGAGGCGTTTTAGAATTTCCCCTGTGATGAGGTCGTAACCGGGAGACTTTTTTGAGCTAATGTTGTTTTGAATTTCTCTCATTACTTCCTTAGGAGTCACAAGCTTGATTCTTTGGTTTTGTGATAAATTTACACTCTCATGTATTTCTACAGAGCTTTCGTTGGGTTGAAAGGTTTCTTCTAAATGTTGAGCAAATCGGAACGCCTTTTGGTCATTGCTTATTGCCCATTTTCCGTTGCTATCTCTGATGGGCGGTATTTGTATAATCTGCCTTTTTAGATTTCTCGTTGCTTTCCAAAGTGAGTAATCCGTTGATTTGTCATTGGTAAGCTGAAGAAGGTTGGTATTCAGAGATTCATCCTCAAATTGTAGAATTTTTCTCTTTAGTCGTTTAGTTAGGTTATTTAGTGTTGTTTTATGACGCGGGAACCTTGTTTGCTGCCACAACTTCCTTTGTTTTCTTTTCTCTGATAGTAAATCCACAATTTCTTTAGGATGGATAAATCCCTTATATTTGCGTTTTAGCTGAGGTGTATTGCTCCACGCACATTGTTGAATATTAATAATAAATTTGTTTACTTCTGAGTCAAGCTGATCTTGCGATTTTATCGGAGTTTTAAGGTCGATAATATTATCTAGCTCAAGAGCAAAACTGTCCCAATCTGTGGACTTATTAACCAAGGTTAAGTGGCTTTCTTTTAATAGGATTTTTTGACTTAGCATTAGTATAATCGGAGAATGGTCAGAGTTCATAGTAAAACTTTCCTCCAAACTGATGTAATTGGTGGATATATTTTTGCAGATGAAAAAATCTATAAGATCCGGTATTTTCTGGTGGTCAGTGGGCCAGTATGTAGGTTTGCCTGTACTCATTACTTCACAATGTGTTTCTTTAACTGCACTTAAGAGCTGTCTTCCTTTAGTTGTAGTAAGTCTTGAACCCCAATGCGTATGCTTAGCATTAAAATCGCCGCCTAGGATAAATCGCTGGCCTAATAATTCAAAAAGATGTAAGTATCGCTCTTTTCTTATCATGTGCCTAGGAGGCGAGTATATGGCTGCAATGGACACTTGACAAAACTTAGTTTTAACAGATACTGCCACTGCTTGAATGTCTTCTTCTTCATATTTACACTGCACGTAGTGACTAATGTTTTCTTTAATTATAACCGCACTGCCCCCCCTGGCAGAGTTGCTAGGGTGGAGGGAATTATATATCATGTATCCTCTAAATTTGATAAAAGATTGCTTTGAGAAATGCGTTTCGGAGATTAAACACACGTCTATATTTTCTGTATCTAGGACCGCCTGCAACTCATGCTGATGTTTGAGGAGTCCATTGGAGTTCCACGCCATTATTTTGAGTGTGTTATTCATTTTTGATTATTCAAGACAGCTGTTTTAGTGCTGGATTCTAGCTTCTCTAATCTCTTATCAAATGAGGTAATGCACTTCAAGATCTGGTTAATCTTATCCTCTAAGTTCAGAGGTTGAGATCCTTGTTTTGCAGCTTGTGCGTAAGTACCAATGTTGGTTACTTGCATGGCTGGTTGTTTTGCAGTTGACTGGACACTTGCTTTCTGCGCCTGTTTACCAGGGTGTGTTATAGGAGGAAACTGTTGGGTATTAGGCACCGTAGGTTTCTTTTTTAAAGCTTTATTTTTCATAATTTGCATCTGTTTGGCTACTTCACACCCTCTATAATTGGCAGGGTGAGGTAGGCCGCAGTGGATACATTTTGGTTTCTCTTGCGGAGATTTGGTACAATTGGCTGTAAGATGCTTGCCAGTGCATTTCACACACCTTGGCTCTTTTTGACAATATTTATGTGTATGCCCATAAGCTTGGCATCTCTTGCATTGGGGAATGAGTGCTGGATTTTTGAGTGGATGTATTTCAATTTTACACCCTAATATGTACTTAATGCCGTAGATTTTGTTGACATCTTCATCGTTATAAAATGATAAAACGAACATGTTGAGTGGTTCTTTGGTCTTCCAGCTCAATTTACTATCTACCTTTTCTATTTTTAGGCCTTGGGTTGTTAAATCTTCCTTAATTCGATCTGGTTGGCAAGAAGAGTGTAGTTTCTTTACCACAACTCTAATTGGTCTAGCCTGCTTGTTTTCGTATGAATGCCAGTGGTAGTCTTTTTCAGACAAGAACCTGGCAATTACTCTATATGAGTCTTCTGATTTGGCGTTAACCTTCACACAATCCCCATTCATCATTTTTGCTGTAAATGATTCCGCTGGTTGGCTTTCAATTAACGAATCGTAGAACGTTTGATAGTTCTTGATTCCGTCTATTATGATTGGCGGTGGTAAGGGCACTTTTTTGACCGAAGTCACTTTCTCATTTTTTTGATGATTGTCTTGTTGGGCGCTTCCGGGTTGTTGTTTTGGAGAGAGGGAGGTGTTAAGCTTCCTTTTCTTCCTGCTCTTGGCCCTAATCCACTCAGTCTCTTTAGCAAGGTCATCCTCGTCTGTACAGTATTCCACGTCGTTTTTTGTAGTCTGAGCAGGTTCTGTAGTCCCTTTTGTTTCTTTGATGCAGTTCAATTCTCCTTGAAGTGTCTGAACTTGTTCCTGCAGGGCATCAATTTGTACATTCAATTTACGTACCATGACTTGCAGGTTTTCTCTATCTGTTTTCTCTTGGAGATAACAGTCATATAACTGCCTTTCTAGGTCAGTTTTAATAGTAATAGACTTTTTTGTAGCCATTATTAAGTTGTAAGGCGAGTTTAACACCTATACAATAAGTTATTGTAAACACTTCATGATTTCCGCACTTGTAACTAGGTCATGACACTGACCCCGATATATTGACGTAGGTACGCCGCGACGCGACGTTGTTGTGATCCGTCAGCAGAAAACTCTCGCGAAAGAGCTCGCGCGCGCGATCGTACGTCCGTGCACTATACTAGGTAGACAACAACTGATATTACTATTTTTAATAATGAAGACATTCGTTCGTCCGAATCTCCTGTTCTGAGCTTCATTAAATAAGCGGCAAGTGATGTAGCCCGTTTTTGAAAATCAGGGAGTTCTGCTTCGAGTTCTCTGAATTGCTCTTTAGTGCGTCCCAGCCAATACCACACTAGATGATCATCCATTTGCTCAATATTTTCAAAATCTAAAGTATTGTTATCATTTTTCAATAACTCACAAAAGTCTTCTATGTGAGTTGCCGTGAAACTTCGGTTAACAACTTCAACATCAAAGAGTTCTGACCATGACTGCCTTGCCAAATGCAATTCACATATACGACAACCTGCTGGTATATAGTACTTGTGATCTTTAAAGAGCCTCACCCTTAATACAAAAGGAACTACTCGCTGTGAAGTACTATTACATAGCAGAAATATACATCTGTTATGTGTATCTGATGCTCTAGAGTAATTTGGCAAGGTTATTCTTTCAGTAGGCTGTGAAACTGGATTGACTCCTGACACAGGTAATATATCATCAACAGCTCTGGTGTTTGCTCTTTGAAAGCATCTATTACAAAGCAAATCGGATGGCTGGATCTAAAAAAAAAAAAAATTGTTTAGACATTGCATTTAGAGTACAATATATAAAACAATTTACACTACAAATGTTGAGTCATAAAAGTCTCTCACCTCTCGCGGTTGAACCCAACTTCGCACAACATCTAAAATGTGACTGTTACTTTCTGCTTGTACAGAGTGACTTTGGATTCGTGCCAGTGAACAACCACATACCACACAAACATGTTGATGACCAACCATTGGTACATCTTGCAACTCTTGTGATGTTGTGGTATCTCTATTAACAAATAATGTGTGACAAGCATCACATATGTAATCATTTGCAGTCACCTGTAATGTAAAAACATGTTTTAATTTGTTGTTTTATACCTTCTATACAGAGTTATTATAAATGTAAATAGATTCAAATGGAAGTAAAAGCTTACTATTTGTGGTGCAACTCGTTGCTGTATTTGCACAAGAATAGCATCATTATGAAGAATATGTTGTCTCTGTCTATTGAATTGAATACCACAATTGGCACATCTCGATTGATTGCTAGTTGTAGGAGTATCCCTTGATGTAGATGGTGCCGAATAATGCCTGGCAGCACGATCAGACCTTTGCCAACAAGGGTGACAAATACAATGTGATGCACGTATCTAAAAGAAAAAAAAAATATCAATGGCACCCACTGCAAATCCAATGTTAAATATGACCCAAAACTTCAAATATTGTACCTCCAATGGCATGAGTCTTTCTATGATGATATTTCTGATATTTACATTATGTTGAGTGTCAGTTCTCAGAGCAATTAGTTGATGTGAATGTGTCCGGGGTGCCAACATTCTATTGCAGAGTGCACAGATACTACCAACATTACTTGTTACTGAAGTGTTTGTCATCTCTTGAGCTCTTGTCCAACATATTGTGCATATAAGATCATGAGTTTGAACCTAAAAAAAAAATATAGTTCACTTGTTTTGTTATAGAGTACTTACCTACCTATCAGATTGTTTCTTAGTATAATAAATAAAATACTCTTTATTTCAGATTGGTAATATCTATAATGGGTTAGTAAACAAGAATCATATAACTATGATAGTAATCTTAAAATAAAATAATACCCAAATACTTTTTTACTGTTTCTTTTTTATTAGAGAAGACGATAATTGCGAACATAATATGTAAGCTCAAGTATAGAAACTTATTTATGCAGTTATTATACTTATTAAAGAAGTCTGAAAGAACGCAAACAGATTAATATAACCCACGGGACCCGGATTAAGCAGACAAAGTAGAAAATGTAATTACCAAAAGAGGTGCAGTCCACTGTTGTACACAGTGACGAATCTGTTCATCTTCCAACAACATGGAACCACCAGCAGAGCCGCAATTTTCACAAAATACACTTTCCATTGCGTATACGTAAGTCCTTAATGAGTGCCAGGTTATCGTTTGAGCGGTACACACAGTTCCGAAAATCACAGCCAGGTAAGTCGTTTTTGAAAGCAATCAGAGTCCGTTAAAATAGCCAAGTCGTAACACGCAATATAGTCCCGAAAGTCACCAAAACACACCGATACAATAATTACAAAGAGCAAGCGACGCTAATGTAGGTAGTTACAATGAAAGCATAAGCAACTGACAGGACAGTGACAAGTGACCATTTAGTGACGTCAAAAAAAAACGATACGATTTATCGATGATTTACGCCATACGTTACAAACTATAATGTCAACTTTTTTCAAACCATAATATAAAATAATACCATTATGTCAATGTCCTACTTTACTTATAATAATAGCACTCTTTTAAACTTGTAATATAATAACATCTGTATCTAGTCAGCTATATTGGTTTTTTAGAGAAAACATTTACAATGTATTCAGTAGTACTAACAATAAGTATTTTTTACCCGACTGGGGCGAAACCCAAAAGAAGGGTTATTTTTATTTAAATTGTCGTAAATAATCGTTTAGTTAGAAGTAAACCACACACTTTTCTAAACGATAATAAAAAAATCCTGAAAAATTATTCTGATAATAATATAGCTTTTGTTAACTTCAGCATTATTCTAACTTCTTTTTCGAATCGAGTATGACCTCATTTATAAAGTATACTTAGTAGGATTTGTAAATTATACTTAAGAAATACAACAGTTCATTAAAATTAAATCGATCGATTACTATCGATTGGGCTGCATTAGGCATCCCTAATCTTTGCGACACGACATGACGTTTGGCGAAGATGGCGGCGATTAATGTTATTAGTCGCGTAAAATACTTTTTAATGTTCATTTTGGCATGCAGCTAGTCCGTTTTACAAAAGTATTCGCAAGTAATATAATAAAATAGACAATTAATTATCGTGTACTCCGATACTTCTTGTTGGCCAGGGCCAATCTGAACATTCTCCTTTATGTTCTTGAGTCTGGGAGTCTTTATGTGTTTGTGTGTGTTCGTGGCATCCCCAACACAGTAGGGAGCTATGAGTGTGTCATACTTGAGAGGTGTTACCAAGTAAATTTTATCGACATCAGTTTAGTAATTTTGTTTCTAAATCAAAATAAGTATGTATTTTTAGCTTCAGTATAAAGTACCTAATATAGACGTTGTTTTCATTCATTGCATAATACAGGACGTACTATTGTACCGTTTTTGATTATTCTTTCACATAACACTGTGGTGAGAAGTCACGTATATTGTTCATCATCGTGTCACGTACACTGCCGGCCAAAAGTTTGAGACCACCTACATCAAAGAAGTAAAGTGAAATAAAACTCTAAATAGAAAGCAAGAGGTTTAATTATTCATTAAAATACTTATTTACTAATACAAATTCATCAAGAAGAAAAATAAAAAAAAATAAAAATATCAACCATATACATTAAAATGCCGCTCATAAACTAAACAGATTTTTCGCCAAAAAACCCTCCCTTTCATTTTATTACTTTTTTCACTAGTCTCGGCATGCGAGCAATCAATTTGTCGATTGTATCTTGTGAAATATTGTTCCAGCTTTCTAGAAAAGCCTTGCACATGTCTTCTTGCGAGGAGGGACAACAACTAAGCACATTTCTATCAAGCTCTTCCCGCAAAAGCTCAATTGGGTTGAGATACGGGCTCTGAGGTGGCCACACCATGTTTTTTAACACCCCTTCAGTTTCTTTATCTTCTAAATAACCCCTGCATAATTTTGAACTGTGTTTTGGACCATTATCTTGTCGGAAAAAAAATCCATTTCCAATTAATCTTAAACCAGACGGAACAGCATTTTGGTGTAGTATTCGTTTATACTGCTCCTTTTTCATGATTCCTTCGACTCGTACCTAATCTCCGGTTCCATGGCCCGAGAAACATCCTCAGACCATAATGGAACCACCACCATGCTTGACTGTTGGCATCACACAGTCTGGCATCAACTTTTCCTCGGCGCTACGTCGAACAAAAATTCGTCGTTTTGATCCAAATATTTCAAATTTGTATTCACCTGACCAAACAATTTTTTTAAAGTGTTCTTCAGTCCAGTCTCGATGGGTAAGGACCCACTGCATCCGTTTCTTTTGATTTTGTGGCCTTAGTAGTGGTTTTCGACCGGCAACGCGGCCAAATAACTTAGCATCTCTCAATCGTCTTTTTACTGTAGTCAATGACGCAGGTTTAGACCGGGATTTGTTCACTTTTGCGTGGATTTCTGGTGCTGTTAGGCGTCTATTCCGCTTGCTGGTAACGACGATGAAGTTATCCTCACTAGAAGTGGTAGCTCGTGTCCTTCCCGATCGCAAACGATCTTGATTACTGCCAGTCTCCCTGTATCGGGTTATTGTGTTATGAACACAAGTCTTCGACAACTTAAGTTGAGAGGCAATGGCACGTTCAGATTTGCCTTTGTTGAGTAAAACAACTATGGCAGAACGAGTTTCACTGCTAACTTCGCGTACTTTTCCCATTTTATGATGTCTTCACTGTAACAACGACGAGCACAGACTAAACGAGATAGAGAAAAATTTACTCCATGAAAACTCAGGTAAGAATCATGTTTGAGGAAGCTAAAATAATCCTGAATTTCGGTTAATGCGAAACAAAACCAAAATAATTAGTAATGAGTAGCTCATAAAAATATTACAATGACTCTACCACTTGGTTCTTGCGCGGCACTCGTTGATGTTTTAAAACAATCAACTTTTATAGGATGATAACTTAAAAATATACAGAAATAATGACTCTTAGAAATTCTTTAATAACAATAGAATACATAGGTGTTCAAATTAGCTGTTTATCATGTGTACTTTTGAAATATTTTGTTGATGACAAAGATTGTTACAAGTGGTCTCAAACTTTTGGCCGGCAGTGTATGTTGTACATCAGCATGTCACGTATTGTCCAAGGTTATATTAAGGTAGATATACTGTTTTCCGTAAGCTTAGTGTTAGCACGTAGTCACGTACTATCTATGTATATTTAAACCACCTATTAAAGGAGAGAGGACAGTTGAGGACTGTAGTTGAGTACAGTTGAGTCTCAGTTCACAATTGACTCTCAAAGTAATACACGTCATGCTGTTTACTTAACCCCTCCTCATCCCCACATCGCAACACCTTAAGCCTTGGTATACAGCGCTCCTAAATTGATTTTCACATACATATACATAAAGATCACGCTTCTATCCCGGAGGGGTAGGCAGAGACCACATCCTTCCCTCGCTTCTTCTTCTATCATCAATCCTTTCATACATGCTCGTCGGCTTAGGTTACTCTTGACCTGGCCTTTATTTAGAATGTCTTGGATTTGGTCCAGGAACGTTCGCCCAGACTTTCCCCTTCCAACGTGCCTGCTCACTCTCTCCTTGTAGATTTTTTCCGTCAGTCTCCTTTCATTCATCCTCTCTACATGACCAAACCATTCCTGTCTCAATTTTAGACACTACATCTTTGTTTATTCCACAACGTTCTCTAATCACACTATTTCTAATCCTGTCACTCACTTTTACACCAATCATACTCCTCAACGCTCTCATTTCTACTGCATGTATTCTAATCTCTTGCATCTTCTACCATACCCAACTTTCACTGTCATACATTAGTGTTGGCACTAACATGCCTCTATGCTACCACGCTGAATTTTCACGACCATGTGATTGCTTTCTACTGCGATTTTTAACCCGTTGGTTTGTATTTTTCTTGCAGTATGAAAATATTTCGTCAGGAGCATTGAATAAAACAGTCGGAGCAGTTGAAATGAAGGAAAATGATGTATTGTGTCAACCTTTTCAAGCAAGAAATTCAGAAAACTCACAGATAGCAATTCAATCTCCAGCCATCAATACAGATTTCAACGCTCAACAAAATGTGACTCAACCTGATGAAGCAACAAATATAGAACACACACTATTAGTAATTCAACCTTCAGCAACTAGTACTGATTCCAACGCTCAACAAAATGTGACTTCCGAAATACAAATTGATAACGCTGCCTCCTTAAACTTAATGGTTTTGGCAAAATTAGAAACATTGCAAGAAAATTACAAGACCCTTAACGCAAAAATTGCTGAAAATATAAAAGCCCAACAAGATGAACGGAAATTTATCAATGAAAGCGTACAGTCTATTTTGCTCGGCTTATCCAATATTAGTGTTCAGTTTGAACATGTAATGAATCAGTTTAGCCGTGCGGAAAATAATAAACAAAAAGCAAACATACAAACTATTACAAGTGAACACGACCTAAAAAATTTTGAAAAAGTATTGGAAAATCCAGAGACAGAAGAAGAATGGAAAAAGAAATTTTCAATTATTTGTGGGAAAGGAAAAGGTCGAGGGGTAAATAACGCGTATGCATTGGTCGATTCAATGTTTAGCAGATGCTTTTTACTCCAGTGTAGCTGGGCTGGAGGATCTCGAACTTCTGAACAAAAGATTTGCTTTAAAAGTCACACTAAAATCATAAATTTCTTTTTTGATATTATTCATGAGTCGGATAGTTCATTTTCCTTATTAGACTGCCATAAATTCTTCAAAAATATCCTAAAAAACTCACGTCAGCGCAACGAAAGCAAACAAGAACGAACATCTAGAACCAAAAATAAAAGCAATGCGTAAGAACTTGTGTAACGAAGCACAGCCATCTTTACCCATCACCGGAAGTTCTGCACCAGAAAACAGCTCAGAGGTATCATTACGAGTTGCTGGGACGTCTGGTTCTGGTTCAGAAAACAACTCAGATGTGTCATTACCAGCTGTTGGGACGTCTGGCTCTGGTTCAGAAAACCGCTCAGAGCCAGATAATGATGATGATGACCTGATGTCATCTGCATCCGTTGCAGGAATACCCACTAAGCCACTTGAAACATCTGTTTAAAGAAACTTTTTTTATCTACTTATTATTTTGATACGTTTTATACTTACTAAGACTATATTACCATTATTAGCTAGTCTTTAATAATACCTAAAACTAAAATTATCAAAGACTTATTGTGGTTGTTAGTCTGTTCTACTTACAGAAATTATTTTTAAAATTTAATTTTGAATTTCATACATCGATGGTTGTGAGGAATAAAGGTACAATCGCAAAATAATCATACTGATAACTTTATTCCATGCAACTATCGATATTTGAATGTACGAAAACTGTTTCTTATTGTAATAATTCAATGACTGATTAATGATTAGGTTTCTACTTCTTAGAAGTAAGTAGGTTAGTATTTAATAGCTTGATAAGTTACGAGACTGATTTTGTACTGGTTTCTTAAATACTATTGTGTTCAAAACACATCAGAAGAGGGTATTTTTATATCTAAATATCTATTGATGATGATTGATCATTTTCCTACTGGTGTAGAAGTAAAACTATATTCTAATTACTATATAACAACATGCTAAGTTTTTCTACTGTTTTATTATTAAACTAGCTATTTCCCGCCACCTTGTTCGCTTACGTTAATTCCTAAGATAATTATTTTTTATTTTCTATTATTGTTAAAAAGACTGATGATTGAAGTCCTGTCTTAAGTTAAACTTAAAAAACGAATTTTGATAGTAAAAGACCAAGAGATAGCTCCCAAATCCGGCATTACTTACAGGTTATGTTCAAACAGCGATTTCTATTGTGAACCCACCAACTGTTTCGCAGGCTAACTGAGAGAATATTGAGGTTAGTCCTTAAACCAACAAATACAAAATTAGCCTTCCTTTAGATAATTCCCGATTTAAGAGCCACTCTTTCTTTAAAATACGGCGGCATGATAACCTATAAAAATGACGACTTTAATAAAAATACGTGATTTTCAAATTAGTTGTTTTATTTTACAAAGTATGGATTAATGGTGTAAAATATAATACCGAATTATATTCTACATTTAATAATTTACATTTAATGTCAGCGCATGAAAAGTCATATTTTTTTTTTGATTTACTATAGATGTAATCTTCACATTTATAAATGTTAATTAATGAAGACTTTAAGGGGTAGTCAAAGACGTCAACTAAATTGTCCATGCGGTATCCTTCTAGTCGTATGTCTTCAGTTTCATTCATGTGTATTGCTCTTATTTCTATAACTTATTCGTCCGTTGTTAAAAACCATTTATCGTGTTTTTGGGAAGATAAAATAAAAGATTCTAAATGCAGTACCAATGTAGATCCATTTTTGCTGTTGCACAGTTTTGCAAACGGATATTTCATTTTATTTTTACTGTAAGTCTCAATCTCGACTTCACTTCTTTCGTGTAACCTTCGAGCTACTTGTGCTAGAGGCTTATTTCCCTGTCTTAACATATGTTTGATAATTTGGAGTTTATTCTCAAAAGGGTAAGCATTAAAACTTTGTAAAGTCCCAAATTTTCGGACCTCATCAACGAGGTGTGATAAATTATGCACATTACTTGTAATATAATCCTTTCCATAATATTTTGCATAATTTTTTACAAATGAATTTAATAACGCCTGTGCTAGACGTAAAAACTTAAAATGATTTTCGTTAGAACAAATTGTGATGGCACAGAATAAACAAAGGAAGTGTTTATATGCGTCAGAATCTAAAACATGCTTCAGTATTACCCAACTCAGGTATAATAAAAAAGTGCGGTATTCAGAAGCTTTCCAATGTGATAGAACATCAACAGTCCGAACAGATCTGTGTATTTCTTTGGGTAACTTAATAGTTACTAAAAACGCGTTCACTTTTTCAATATCACGATTACACCACTTAGTACATTTATTAATAAAATTTCCATCTCGCCATCCCATTAATAAACGTTTCATAACTCCGAGGTCTATAAGATGCAGTGAATCACCAACCGGAAAATTTTCGATCATATCAATTTTCAATTGAAGTAAAGGTGAATCAACTTTATGATGTAGTCCATATTTCTTATTGCGAAAATCATCATCGTTTCTTTTAGGACAATCTATGTTCGGGAATATTACTGTATGTGACAAATGTGAATAATCACCAACCACAGTGCATTTCAAACATCCGTGCTTACTGTTGAAATTGAAGACATGAGTGGATGAAGGGGTTATGTAACATTTTTAGAAAAAACTATTTTTTACGCTGAATGAAGGTGTTATGTACCTACAAACCATATTCAATTTTAAAACAACGCGCTTTAAGCTTAGTTTTAGAAACACCAGGTGATGAAGGGGTTATGTACCGACATAAAATAACAATCACAATGAATGAAAGTGACATGGGCACTTAGCACATTCTTTCATTTGAAATAATTTAAATTTAAGTCTTTCTTGCGTGGATGAACAAGATAAGTGCAAGCAAACGCGCGGTTGCGTTGCGTTGTTCTGGATGAAGGAGTTATGTGCTGTACTTGTCTCTTTCTTTCATTTCACTTCGTGTTTAATAGCGCTGGAGCACGGGTCACGTACGCATTTCGCGAGTGTTTTGTTTATTATTTTAGTTAAACTAGTGTTTAAAGTTATTTGTTCTTATCTACAATAATGTCAAGGGCTAAAAGACTTGTAGACGCTGCTATAAACTCTCCTACTTTGCGTGATTTAAATTGTGATTTCTTAACTAACGACAATCCTAACCTCGAAATCTTCGAAAAAAGTAAGTTTTTTCTGTGTGAATAATTAATTGATTTATCTAGTATTATTTTTTCTAGATCACCATTACAATAATGGAACAAAGGTTTCTATGTTAAGATTATCACAGGTGGTTATTATTACTGGCGGCAAAAATGTTACTTACCTATATCTAATTTATGAGATTTTTATTTATTTCCATGGGTAAGCAAAGAACGACCTTCGTACGATATTGCAACAAAATAGTGCACACCTTGTCTCATGATAGCGGTTTGATATAGGCATAATTTATTCACCGATTGCTTGATTTATTTATTCTGCTAATTTAACATACCTAATGTGTTAACGTGTTTGTGCGTGGGTTTGTTACTTATTACGAAAGCACTGAGTGAATGTGTTTTTCGAGTATGAATACTCTGTGGAGCAAATTTTTAGCTTTCTTTCATCATAGTAGCTTATTAGAGGATGAGAAAATAATTTTGAAAAAATCAGAGTGCTTTGACCCCTTTCGCACGTCATAACGCTTCAAAATTAACCTTAATCCATTCCATAATTTCTTGTTTGGCTGGCGTGGTTACTTTTGCATTTTGCAGCATTACCTACTTATTTGTTTTGTGTGTTTATTGGTTATGGTGCTTATGGTGGGACAATATAAAAAGTAAAATAAGTTTTTACATTCCGGTTTTCGCTTTTCTTTTGCAGATGGGAAACAAAATATATTGAAAGAAAATGTGCCATCAACTTCAAAAGGTCACAACAACATTGTAAATTATGAAGTCCCACAATTCCCACAAGTCCCGAAAATTCTGATATAATAGAACCCTCAGAAGAAGAAACATTGAACTCAAATCTCTCTCTCAAACAGTTGTGTTTACTCCAATCTGAATAATGTTTCTCCGTTTAGATTTGATGAAAACGAGCATGAAAATATTGATGGTCCTGATTTTTCTTCAGGCAGTGACGAGGTCTATATCCCTGAGAGTTATTCGTCCGATACAGATCTCAGTGTTGGTGACAATTTTATAACTGATACAAACCACTCACCATCAAGAGCAAGTGTAACACTGCAAAATCCAGAGAGAAACGTTGTAGAAGAGGACCCAGTCACATCACATAAACGCAAACAGTTCCCTCCTAAAGAAAATAAATCAAAGAAACGTCCAAGAAATGAAAAGAAATGGAAAAAGAAAACTGCAGCTTTAGCACGGGAAAAAGGTGATGAATACTTATCTTATAAAAATACGGTTAAGCCTCGAAAAACAATAAAAGAAGGGGTACTATGCCATGAGAACTGTAGGATGGATTGCTCTAGCAAATTTAATAGAGCAGAAAGACAGTCCATTCTAGAAGATTTTTACAAATTAGATGTAAATGGTAAAAACGCTTTGCTATTCAGTTCCATAGTAAGCAAACCTGTTTCAGGACGTCGTACCAACGCCAAAAAAAATAAGTCTGCGACCTACAAATATTTTATTAAACACAGAAGCTTGACAACAGAGGTTTGTAAATTGGGATTGTGTGGTCTATACCAAATATCGCGAAAGAAGGTGGATATCATAATCCAGAAAATCAAGAGTGGAGCTTCTGCTCCGCTTCCTGATAGACGAGGCAGACACGATAATCGTCCCCATAAAATCGACGAAGAAGTCACACAACGCATAAAACTGCATATATCAAGCTTTCCGGCTGAGCAATCTCATTACTCACGTAACAAAAATAAAGGGTGTAAAAAGACCCTTAACGAAGCCGAAAGGCACTTGTTCTCCTCGTCATTGTGATCATTTTTTTGTTCTGGACCATACCTGGGAACCTTCTAGTTACGGAGATATTGGGGGTCAAAGTGCCAATTTTTTCACAAGTTTTTTTTTAAATACTACTTTTTAAGGTTCTAACTTTACTCCAATTACCTCCATGGTTCGTTTACTATTCAAAGCATCCATCAGCAATAAGTTTTGAGCGCATTATATTGAGTTTTACCGTAAAATGTGATTTTTGACCCCAAAAAAAAATTTCGTTTCCCAGCAAAAATTTTTGCGTAAAGTTACTTAGTTTGATGTACAGAATGCTTGGTTGACGGCTTGGTGAAGGGTCTGTTTACACCCCGTATATATAAACCTTATTTGTCACCACTTTTAAATGTCACAAAAATGCACGAACTTTATTTAGCGATGTGTGTAGAGCAGAATTTACCGGAAATATTTAAAATTAAGAAATGTACATATAACAAAGTATTTGTTACTGAATTTAATCTCTCTTTTGGATACCCCAAGAGCGACACATGTGCCACTTGTGATGCAGGAAACTCCAATGAAGAGCATGTATTAAATTATCACGCCGCGATTGAAGCTATGGCTACTGATAGAAATAAACCCAAAGAAGATATTGGATTGTTATACCTCACAGTAGACTTACAACGGACCATGCCACTTCCCAAAATACCGACTTCTAAGGCTTTCTATTTACGCCAGATTTGGTTTTACAATTTGAGCATCCATGTTGTTGACCAGACCAAACAAAAAGCTGTCTGCTGCACATGGACAGAAGACGTAGCTGACAGAGGTAGTGTTAAAGTTGCTAGCTCTCTACTAAGATTTGTTGAAGTGGATCAATCTTGTCGCAATAAGCATCACTTAGTAATATGGTCGGACTCGTGCGCTGGACAGAATAAAAATTTCAACATTATAGTCTTGTACCATACATGATTTTGAAGGGTTACTTTAAAATTATTGACCACAAATTTCCTGAAGTCGGTCATTCCTATTTTGGCACCTACTTTGGCCGCATTGAAAAGATCATGCGCAAGCATGAGGCAGTTTCTGCGCCTGAGCAATATCGAGAGATTATAGGCAAAGCATCTAGAAACAATGTTGTTATTGACATGACGGATCATTTTCGTAGTATCAACGACTTGCAAAAAAAACTCAATTTGACAAACAGAAAGGTGGACGAAAACAAGCAAAAAGTTAACTTCAGGGATGGTATTAAATGGATAAGGGTAGAAGAATTCGGTGCCTACTTATATAAAGAAAATTATGACGAAATGATGCCATTTAGAAAACTGGATATATTAAAAAAAGAGGTCAAGTAGAAGACTTTGTAGTTGGACGTGTTCAGGGAAAATATGGTACAATTTCTGAAGAAAAGAAAGCTAATATTAAAGAACAGATGAAATTTGTGAAACCAGAATATAGATATTATTATGAAAATATTGTAGGTCAAGGTTAACTTGGTGAAACTGTTTTTTTGTTTGTTTAATTACGTTTTTTAAGAAGTTGCCTCATTTTTCCTTAATTTAAGGATACAAATTATTTATATTTCAGCGCTGAATGAAGAAGTTATGTACATATTTTTTTCAATAAATACATATTCTTAAACATTTATTTTATTTTTTCAATCCATATTAGTAGTTGCGTGTATTTACTATAATTCGACATAAATCTATACATATAATAAGACAGTAAAAAACTGTGTCTGTACATTGAATATATAAAAAAAAAAAAAATTGAGAGGGGTTTAGAAACAGTAATAGAGCACGAATCCAAAAAAAAAATTCTGTCTGTTTGTCTGTTTGTCTGTTTATCTGTTTGTCTGTTTGTCTGTTTGTCTGTTTGTTTGTACACGCTAATCTTCGGAACTACTAGACGGATTTGAAAGATTTCTTTTTTGTTGTATAGGTATTAAGTCTGGGCAACATATAGGCTATAATTTATCTTAGAAACTTGAACACCTGATGCAGAACCGCAATAGAATAGCTAAACTATAAGAGATACAAAAATGGTACCATAGCAAAAATTGTTCCACGTGATGAGCATTTTCTGCTGAGAGAATAAATTTGAAGATCTGGAACACCTGATGTGGAACTCCAAGAGTCCAGCTACACTATAACATATATAGGAATGACGTCTTAGCAAAAATTGTTCAATCTGATGAGCACTCTCTGTTGTCTTATAAAATCGAAGATCTGGAACACCTGTTGTGGAACTCCAAGAGCCCAGCTACACCATAACACTAAAGGAATGACGTCTTAGCAAACATTGTTCAAACTGATGAGCACTCTCTGTTGTCTTATAAAAGCGAAGATCTGAAACACCTGTTGTGGAACTCCAAGAGCCCAGCTACACCATAACACATATAGGAATGACTTCTTAGCAAACATTGATCAATCTAATGAGCACTCTCTGTTGATTTATAAAAATCTAAGTTCTGGAACACCTATTGTGGAACTCCAAGAGCCCAGCTACAGCATAACACATATAGGAATTAGAGATTACAAACCGGGCCCTGGCCCTTTTCTACATCCACCAATGCAATCTCTAATAGGAATGAAGTCTTAGCAAAAATTGTTCAATCTGATGAGCACTCTCTGTTGACTTATAAAAATCGAAGATCTGGAACACCTGTTGTGGAACTCCAAGAGCCCAGCTACACCATAACACATACAGGAATGACGTCTTAGCAAAAGTTGTTCGGTCTGATGGGCATTTCCTGTTGACTTATAAAAATCGAAGATCAGAAACATCTGATGTGTAAATCAAAGTATCACTAATTTCACTGTATAATTATAAAATAACATAAGCTGGGAGTACCTCCACGCGGTGAAGGCGGTAACAGTTTAGGACTGATATTCGATGACGACGGTATATCATTGAAAATTTGACTCTACTGGACAAAACTCCCATTTATTTTTTTATTTTATCGAATAAATATGCCTTCGGGCTTATGCTATTTGAGTGTTTTAGACTTTTTCCACTTATCTTCGTGACACGTTAGCCTACCCGGTAACGCAGGGGAGCAGTCACTAAGATTTAAATTGATCAGGTATCTTCACAATAAAACTATAACCATGCCTAGAAAGAGGTCAAATCTTTCCCAATGTTCCAAAGGAGCTAAAAGATTGAGGATCATAAGATCCCAAGAATCTACCGAAGAACGTCAGGAGAGACTTGATGCTGTTCGAGAACATCAGGCTGCAACTCGCTCCGTGGAAACCTCTTCCTCTCTTCTCTTCTCTTCCTCTTGGATAACGAAGCACGCCTGCGTTCTCAGCGTATTTACGCATCTACATCCAGGTCTCTAGAGAACTCTGAAGAATATGATGCGCGACTGACCGCTGTTCGTGAACGTCACGCATTGTCTCGCGAGTCGGAGACGTTCACGGATAGAGAATTACGCTTGAGTTCCAAGCGTATCCACGCATCGACTTCTGACTTACAAAAATGAAAGATATGGAACGTCTCGAATCGTCTCGCGCATCCCGTTGTTTTCCCGTTCCCGGGCTCTTAGGATTCGACATCAGACGTTTCAGATCTTCGATTTTGACGACCCCGTTGTCGCTGGCATAAGCAACAGGATCCGCGTACGAAGTCGCGGGCAGAAGCTAGTAGTTAGTAAAATAACAACAGGAAAAAAGATTTATCTTAATGATAAGTAACAAAACTTTGGTGCCCGTTATCTTCACATTTACAAATTGTATCATAACCCCTTCATCCACTTATGTCTTCAATTAGAAACACCTGCAAAAAAAAAAAGTATAATTATGAATGTCATCCACTTCTAAACAGTATAATGTTTGTTTATATTTGAGATACACATAAAATTTAGGTATACATCACCTTTTATAAGAGCCCTCGCGGGTGAATCGCATATAAATGCTCTTATACTAACTTCAATCGTCTTTAGCTCTCCAGTTGAAGTAGTAATTGTGAAACCATTCTCTATTTGCTTCATTTCATTGACAAAAGGATTTAAATATAAGTTTAAATCGGCAGGTTTTGATTTCCCTTCATATATTCCCACCACGATAGGAGATATATTTTTAATTTCAGTAATGTTGCACAGTACTGGTCAGAGTTGATGATTCGAGCTTTTATATACATAAAAGCTCGGTAAACCATCGATATTTAAATTCAAGGTTATTTTCTTGGGCACTTCATAGTTTTGTAAGGATTTTTGTAATTGTGTCAGTAATCCATTATGCCAATAATGTCCAGTACCGCTTCAGTAATGCATATTTCTACTTTATTTGTTTTGAGCAATGTACGCGCATCCAATGGCATTTTGTTTGGTATTACATGATGTAATATTTTTAATAAGTCACTTAAAGCGATATGGGAAATATTGAATTTCACTGCCCATTCTCTGATATCACTACGAATATCAATATTCTTCAACTCTTCATTTAAAAATATGTCTATATCACTATAGCTACAACTATATTCTTCCTCACTGGTTTCCTTTTCATTCTCATTTTCTATAAAATAATCCTCTGCGGAACCACTGGCTGATTCGTTGGTACCGGCTTGCTCATTTTGTAGCATCACAGGAGTAGAGGTGGTGGGTGTAATGCTCATAAACATGTTTTCGTAGACTTTTTTTACTTTTCTTCTGTAACCACCGCTCCTTTTAAACTTCTTCCAGTCTTTTGAATCCATTTTTTAAATGTAAATTCCGCTCCGTAATAAATTCACACAATCTGCTGTACTTCAAAATGGCGAATCCAGTTATGTAATACATGTTAATGTAACCATATAGAGAATAATATATTTATAATCACTGTACAACGGAATACGGATTGCTATCATCCTTGTAAAGATCATATAAAATGTTAGAATTTGTTTGTTGGATAGACGTCTTATCCAATGCTCTTATAAGTTAAAAAGCATCATAGTTACCTAGTGCATTACTTTTCTAAGAATAATTGACCATATTAAAAGCCTTTATATAACTTTGAATATTATATGGCTAAAAAGCAATGTAACTAGCCTCTATAAGAAGAACACATTTTGAACCCTTATTGTAGCCGTATTAATTGGATTTATTAACGTTTACCCAGCCAAATTATAAGAATAAAGGTAATATTAGCCAAATCTTCTAATAATGTGCCACTATAAGGAACATTGACATAATAAATGCTCTTTTATAACAAATATAAAAGTTTAGACCTTATAGACTTCACTACATAGTATAAAGTAAAGTCGCTTCCCGCTGTCTGTCTGTCTGTCCCTATGTATGCTTAGATCTTTAAAACTACGCAACGGATTTTTATGCGGTTTTTTTTAATAGATAGAGTGATTCAAGAGGAAGGTTTATATGTATAATACATGCATAATATAGTAGAGAAACACTGATAATTTTAGAGGTTTTTAATGTAAGGTCGTAAATAAACATATTTTTTTGCGCTTATATTGCAAACGCTGGCTGAACCCTACGAGATAGATCAAAATAATGTACTAAAGTATTGTACACCCTAAAAAGGTCTACAAAAAAGTCCGCGATGGTATATGTCTATCTCTTAGGGATAACCCACAATAACCATTTTTTATCCTTTACTTACGAGAAAATAATGGCTTATTTATGAAAAAGCGATTTTAAGCAATACAGCATTAATCCTTATCCAATTAAGTACCTTAAATACTTTGTGCATGTGATATAGATCAATATGGCCCTTTACAGCATGTAATTTAAATGAATATTTTCGATTTAAAATAATCTGTCTGTTTGTCTGTTTGTTTGTACACGCTAATCTTCGGAACTACTGGACAGATTTGAATGTTTTCTTTTTGTTGTGTAGGTATGAAGTCTGGGCAACATATAGGCTATAATTTATCTTGGAAACTTGAACACCTGATGCAGAACCGCAACAGACCAGCTAAACTATAAGAGATACAAAAATGATACCATAGCAAAAATTGTTCCACGTGATGAGCATTTTCTGTTGAGAGAATAAATTTGAAGATCTGGAACACCTGTTATGGAATTCCAAGCGCCCAGCTACACTATAACATATCGCACCTTCGGTAGAACAAGGGCACAATTGTCAAAAATTGCAAAAATGAGTTAAGTATACAGAAATGCCTTAAAAATGCTATTTGAACTGGAGGAACAAAGACAGTCATTTAATTCCTTTAAAAATCCGCTAGGCGAAAATAGTGACTTTGTCTTATTGGTGCCTTTTTACTGCTCTCTTGGCTGGACATAGTCTCATTGGTCAGTTGCGCCGTCGGCGGGGAGAGAGGCAGTCGTCACTTGGACCGCTAACGTCGTAAAGGTAAATATGCCCTTTTAATTTTTTGGTTTCTGGAGCGACAATGCCACATCTATTACACTTATGCCTAATTTATAATTTTAAAATTGGAAGGACAAAGTCGTTCAGACAGTTATGCCCTTGTCCGTTCAAGATTTGTTTTATTCCTTGGTCTTAAAAGTAAATGTGTTTTTGTCATTCCAATTGCAATGCTATTTTGCTAGACTTAATGACAATTACGTTTTTGTCATTCCAAATTGACTTGATTTAATATTAATGTTTGTTATTTAAGTTAATGAAATAAATTTGTATTATTTTTTAATACAAATTTTGTGATAAATTTTCTGTTTATTTATTAGTATTGGTATTTTTATGTATTTACGACTAGTAGGTATGCATTATTTGTGAATTGTGATATGAATAGTTTCTTTGTATGATTTAAATTTTAATAAAATTTTCAGAATTTAAAATGGGATCTCGTAGTAAAAAAAATTTAATGATGCTTAATGACGAAAATAATTTGCAAATCAAAGAAACTGACACAAATTCTAATAGATCTTGTCGCGAAGGAGATGTGGGCTCTAACAGAGCAGCAAATTCAATCGAAAACTCGTCAATGTGTAAGTATATTGTTGCTATTTCTTAATTCATATTGGTATGTTACTTCAGTTTTTTATATAAATATATATTTTTTTACAGCTAATAACATGGTTGAAACATGGATAGATATGAATATAAAAAACCAGGGTCCTGTTAAATCAATGGAAGGCATCATTTCAGAAACAACGGATACACCTATTGAATCATTACCGTCACCTCTTCTAGATTTCGAGAATTCTGATGTTGAAAAAATGGAAAATAACAATTTTGGAACAGAAATTTCTCCTGCGGTAAATACTACAGGTAAGATAATAAAACTGCTATACAAATATCTGGATTATTTCATGTGTAAAGTAACTGAGATATTATTCTTTCATCACCTTTTTAGAGGTTGCAAGTGAGCTTAACTCCTCAAAGAGTGGAGATTTTTCACCATCTGAAGGATCAGATTATAAACCGCCACGAACTGTGAAACATAAGAGTATATTTAAAACTAGATCTCCCAAACGTAGCACCTCGTCCAGTTCTTCAAGTTCCAGCAGTAGCTCGTCTAGTTCCAACAGCAGCAGCTCATCTAGTTCGTCGAGTTCTTCTGACACTGATAATAGGGGTAATATTGATGAGGCTGATGGTAATACGGAAAGTGTTGAAGTTTATAACGACCCAGGACCCCTTGTGGATACGAGTGAAGATCACACTGAGCAAGTAATTAATAAAAAGCAGTCAAGAAAGCGACAAAAAAATACACAGCAATGGAAACAAGCTGTTTCAAAACGTTTAAAAAATAGTGGCCAAGAATACACGACCAAAAGAGGCAAGATCGCACCAGCGAAATCCATGCGCCCTCCATGCAAAACCTCGTGTCGTCTGTCTTGTTCTACTAAAGTTTCTTTTGAAACGAGGAGTGTGATTTTTAAATCCTACTGGGAATTGGGAACACACCAAAGGCAAAGAGATTTTCTTGCATCATGTATTAAAAAACAAAATCCTACAACCCGAAGAATCAAGATCACAGCAAATAACACATTTAAACCACCGAGGAAACCGAACTCAACCTATCATTTTCTGATAAATGGTGAGGAAATCAGGATTTGTAAGACTTTTTTGCTGAATACTTTATGTATTGGTGAAAAAACATTGCGGAATGTAATTGACAAAATATCTGATCAAGCCTTGTTTATAATGAGTCCTGCCGATAATCGCGGAAAGCATAATAACCATTGTAATTTAAGCGATGAAGTCGTGAAATCGGTCCGAAATCATATAAATTCCATTCCTAGAACAGAAAGTCACTACTTAAGGGCTAATACAACCAGGGAATATATAGATGGAAGTTTAACTATAGCGGAGCTTCATCGTGATTACAAAAAGATTCAAGAAACCGCTGGAAAGGAATTTGCAAATTATGATGCCTACTATCGAATTTTTAATACTGATTTCAATCTTGGTTTGTTTATTCCCCGAAAAGATCAGTGCGATGAATGTGAGGCGTACAAAAACTCTAACGATAAGGAACCACTGATGGAAAAATACAAAAAACACCTAGAAGAGAAAAGTTTAAGCAGATTAGAACTAAAACACGACACAGAACAATGCAAAAATAGTGATTCTAATAATATAGTTGCCATTTTCGATCTACAGGCAGTCTTACCTTGTCCAATTGGCCAGTCATCAGCTTTCTTTTATAAGTCCAAGTTAAATTGTTACAATTTTACGGTGAGGACTCATTTTCTAATTAGTTAATTATAGTGTTAAAATTAATCAATTTATGTTCGAATGTACCTAATGAATATTTTGTTTTAGGTATCCAATATAAAAGACGATACCACAATTTGCTTTTTCTGGCACGAGGGTCTTGGCAAACGCGGCGCCAATGAAATAGGAACATGCCTTTACAAGTTTTTGGAGGATCTTTCTAACAAACAACCAGATAAAGACATAATATTTTATTCGGATAATTGCTGCGGGCAGCAAAAAAATAAGTAAGTTTGTTGCCTTTTATAATACAATTAATTTACAGTAGATTTAGATAAATAGGAGTGATTGTTGTTATAATTCATACTGAACAATATAGGTAGGTAATGTACTTATAATGTAAATAATTATTTCTACTTGTTTCAGATTCGTTTTTGGAATGTATTATTATGCTGTCAACACATTGCCTATAAAGTCAATAACACACAAATTCCTTATTAGGGGTCATACCCAGAATAAAGCTGATGCCGTCCATTCTGTAATAGAAAAAAACGTTAAGCGAGCTAAAAAGGCTGGACCTATATACACTCCAGCAGAATACATCAGTCTTATTAAAAATGCTAAGAAAAAGGGTGTTCAATTTACCGTTAAAGAAATGAATTTTGATTCTTTCATTGATATGAAGCTGTTATCTGAAGATATTAATTTGAATTTAAACAAGGATGTTGAAGGAAATACTTTTAAAATATTGGATACGAAAGCGATCAAATTTATGAAAGATTCAGAGATATACCAATTTAAGTGCAGCTACAAAACCGACGATTGGACAGCAGCGAGAATTCGAACAGGTCGTATCGGTAATAAAAAAAGTGTGAAAGATGTCACACTAAACCAGCTCTATAAGGAAAAGTTACCAATTCCTCACAGAAAAAAAGAAGACATTCGTCAATTGATATCCTCAAATATAGTTCCTAAGTTCTATGAACAATATTTTAACAACCTTTTTTAAGAAAAGGAGAGAGAGCTAGAACTGATTCGTTAGTAAGAAAAAAATAATTGTTATAAAGATATTTTTATATTTTTTAATTAATATTTTTTGAAGTGTGATTCTAAAGAATTTCATTTGCATAACAGTGAATCTTGTTAAAAATAATGTCACTGTTATTTTTGTTATCTTCTATAATTCTATTTTCATTGTGATTCCAAAGAGACACAAACGTGAGATTATTGACGACTGATTAGTAAGACTATAATGATAGTTTAAGTATTATATTTCGTGAAAGTTACTACATTTTTTTTACTTTATAAGAAAATAAAAAGTTTATACGGAAAAACAAGGTATTTTTATTCGAAAATCATCCTAAATTAAAGCTCAAATTTAGTCCTAATTACAAAATAATATACATTTTGGTAGAACAAGGGCACAAATGTATCCCTTCCTTAAAATTAAAATTAATTGAAAAAAAACTAAAAGTTCTTAATTCTTGTTAACTATACGCCTAAAAAGGATATAGTATATAGTTTATATCATGCAAAGAAGAAAAACTTTCGAGCAATATTAACAGAGCAAGACCTCACTGAATGCAATAAATATCTTAAAATAGCTCTCCTGTAAAATAGCAAAAACTGCAATTATGCCCTTGTTCTACCGAAGGTGCGATATATAGGAATGACGTTTTCGCAACAGTTGTACAATCTGATGAGCACTCCCTGTTGACTTATAAAAATCGAAGATCTGGAACACCTGTTGTGGAACTCTAAGAGCCCAGCTACACCATAACACATATAGGAATAACGTCTTAGCAAAAGTTGTTCGGTCTGATGGGCATTTCCTATTGACTTATAAAAATCGAAGATCAGAAATATCTGATGTGGAAATCAAAGCTATCACTAATTTCACTGTATAATTATAAAATAACATAAGCTGGGAGTACCTCCACGCGGTGAAAGCGGTAACAGTTTAGGACTGATTTTCGATGACGACGGTATATCATTGAAAATTTGACTTTACTGGACAAAACTCCCATTATTTTTTTTATTTTATCGAATAAATATGCCTTCGGGTTCATGTTATTTGAGTGTTTAATTTCCCTTTCCATTTATATTCGTGACACGGTAGCCTACCCGGTAACGCAGGGGAGCAGTCACTTAGATTCTAATTGATCAGGTATCTTCACAATAAAACTAAAACCATGCCTAGAAAGAGGTCAAATCTTTCCCAATGTTCCAAAGGAGCTAAAAGATTGAGGATCATAAGATCCCAAGAATCTACCGAAGAACGTCAGGAGAGACTTGATGCTGTTCGAGAACATCAGGCTGCAACTCGCTCCGTGGAAACCTCTTCGGATCGCGAAGCACGCCTGCGTTCTCAGCGTATTTACCCATCTACATCCAGGTCTCTAGAGACCAGTGAAGAATATGATGCGCGACTGACCGCTGATCGTGAACGTCACAAATTGTCTCGCGAGTCGGAGACGTTCACGGATAGAGAATTGCGCTTGAGTTGCAAGCGTATCTACGCATCGACTTCTAGGTCTCTAGAGACAAGTGGGGAACGTGATGCGCGACTGACCGCTGATCGTGAACGTCACGCATTGTCTCGCAAGTCGGAGACGTTCACGAATAGAGAATTGCGCTTGAGTTCCAAGCCTATCTACGCATCGACTTCTGACTTACAAAAATGAAAGATATGGAACGTGTCGAATCGTCTCGCGCATCCCGTTGTTTTCCCGTCCCCGGGCTCTTAGAATTCGACATCAGCCATTTCAGATCTTCCATTTTGACGACCCCGTTGTCGCTGGCATAAGCAACAGGATCCGCGTACGAAGTCGCGGGCAGAAGCTAGTAATTTTATAAGCTAAGTTTGTTTGTTGGGTAAGCTTTGAGTGCGTAACATTGAGTTTTAACGTAAAACGTGATTTTTCAACCCAAAAAAAAAAGTCGTTTCCCAGCAAAAATTTTTGCGTAGAGTTACTTAGTTTGATGTACAGAATGCTTGGTAGACGGCTTCGTGAAGGGTCCGTTTACACCCTGTATAAAAGCTCACTCCATAAGTTTGTTTCGAATTTATTTAAAGACAAAAATTTGGCCCTATTTAAGCCGAAAAAAGATCTATGCGAAAAATGCGCCTGTTATAAAGTAGGAACAGTTACAGAAGAAGAATACAAAGAACATATTGAGAGAAGTAAACAAGCAAGAGAAAAGATGCGGATAAGAAGGGAGAAAACTATGTTTTCACAGTGGACTTACAGGCTGTACTAATGGCACCAAAATCGAATGTTAGTACGCTTTACTATAAAACGAAGCTGCAAGTTCACAACCTTTGCTTTTTTAATATAAAAAATAAAGATGGTTTCTGTTTCATATGGAATGAAGTAGAAGGTAGAGTTAATGCTGAAGAATTTGCCTCCATTTGGGTTGACTTTTTAGAAAACAAAATAATATGTCCTGAAGTTAATGCTGAAGATGGAAAAAAAAAACAACTATAATTTACAGTGACGGCTGCACTTACCAAAATATAAACCGTAAACGCGGGTTACTTTAGCTCTGGGGGGTAACTTTGGCTCAAAACGGAAAAAAGTTTGAACTTCCCGCCTGTCGGTAACAATGACAGCAAACGCTTTAGTTCGAGTTACAAATAATAGATGGCAATACTGGTAACTGTTTATGATTGGTCAAGCAAACTTGAAGCAAGCATCTGTCAAAAAGAAGATCGACTGATGTCTGTCCTGTCGCCACGGCGCCCTCAGTTTCCGCCTGACGCAGGGCCTGTGGACGGTGAGTAATGGGTTAGCTCACCGTCCGTCCGTCTTATGACGACAGGCCGTGTCGACGGCGCGTTCGTGTTCCACGCGCGCCTCAAAGAGATGTCAGCAACCAGGAAGGGGCCCGCAAGGGCCGATGCCTGCCGGGGCTGCGGGACTGTTCGAAAGAGATACCGTGGCCCTGGAACACAAAGGGCAATGAAGGAACATGGATGGGTTTTAGTCAGTAAGAGTCTGACACTCCCTCCCACTCCACCCAGAGCGGGAGAAGTCATTTGATGATTTCCCATCCGTTAAAAAAAAAAAAAAAAATGTTCAACCTGTCAGTTGTATTCGGAACTACCTGCTCTAAAACGTGCATATTTTACGGCTGCAAACTTTGTAGTGTTACCGGTAGGTAAGTTTCCTTTATTATATGAATTTGTTTGGGTCAGAAATGTGTTTGCAAATAAAGTGACTGTAAAAACTATACTTTTATTACGAGTCTAGGTATCAAAATCTTAGAAATAAAGTGGGGCTTTACTTTGTCCCATACTTTCGGGTAACTTTGGCTAGTGAGCCAAAGTTACCCGAAATCCTAGCCATATAACTAACCTGGTTTCATTTCGAGAAAATAATGGTGTTACTTGAATTTCAGCCATTGCCATGCCGTCAAAATATCAGCGGAAGCCTGGCAGCCGTCGATATATTGACTACACGGAAGCACAATTAGAAGAATGTCTAAATGCTGTGAAGTCGAAACTCCTTACCCAACGGGCTGCTTCAGAGCAGTACGGAATTCCCTGGAGCACAATAAAAAACAAATTAACTCATAAATTTAATAACAAACCGGGCCGTCCAACAGTATTTACAGACTCTGAGGAAAAATGTTTTGTCGCTCACATAACAGCTCTTTCTGAATTTGGCTTTCCTGTGACCGATTTTGACTTAAAAATGGTAATCAAAGACTATCTCTTGGCACAAGGTAGGAATGTGCCACAATTCATAGATAATATTCCCGGCAGAGATTGGATGCGTAGTTGCTTCACTAGACATAGAACCCTATCTACGCGTCTAGCAAACAACATTAAAAGAGTTAGAGCTCAAGTTTCAGAAAAAGTCTTAACAGAATTCATTGAAAATATTAGCAGCGAATTAGAGAATGTACCCCCAGAAAACATATATAATTATGACGAGACTAACATTAGCGATGACCCTGGAAGGAAGAAAATTATATGTAGGCGTGGAACTAAATATCCTGAAGCCATTATTAATCCAACCAAAGTCAGCTTCACAGTAATGTTCTGTGGCAATGCTGCTGGACAAGATATCCCACCTTATATCATTTACAAATCTGAACATCTTTGGTCAACTTGGACTACGAATGGTCCTAAAAACGCTCGCTATAACAGGACAAAGAGTGGATGGATTGATGCCGCCACCTTTGAAGACTGGTTTATCAACCATCTTGTTCCCACCCTGAAGAAACAAAATGGAAAAAAGGTAGTCATTGGCGATAACCTCTCATCGCATATCAGTCAAAAAGTCCTGTTGGAGTGTGAAAAACATAACATTAGTTTCATTTGTTTGCCCCCGAACGCAACGCACATCTTGCAACCTCTTGATGTTGCTTACTTCCGGCCATTAAAGTTAAAGTGGCGAAAAGTACTGCTGGACTGGAAAAACAGTCAGTCGGGAAGGACACTGCCAACAACACCAAAAGAACAATTTCCTCGTCTATTGAAAAAAGCTCTGGATTCAATGATCGACACCAGAGAAAATTTGATTTATGGTTTTAAGAAGACTGGGATATATCCTGTAGACAAAGAGCAGCCTCTGAGCCGACTACCAAGGCAGGATCGGATTGTTCATGATCAACTCATCACTGATTCATTTATGCAAAAGCTAATACAACATCGGGCTGATATTTGTCCGGAGAAGAAAACTGTCAAAAAGAAGAAACTGAATGTTGCACCCGGAAAGTCAATCTCAGCTGGTGATCTTGCAGAAGCAGGCCCATCCGGTCAGCAAAAACCTAAAATAAAAAAATAGACGACTACGACAGCGCTCAAATTCCTCAACAAGCTGCAGTGATTCAAGAATAAGTCTTGCATCTTCCACCGAAGATCACGTAATGCCATGGGACGACGAAGAAGATGACTTGTCACTTGCAAATATAATGATGGATGTTGATGAAGAATTGTCGTCTTCACAAAATGCTGTCACCACGAGTGTTATTCGTTCAGTAAACTTGCGAAAATCACCTGCTATTCAGTTTCGAGAATTGGCCATGCTGAGCGATGCTGCAGAAGGCCGAGGCTCACCTACTATTCAGATTGAACAATACCTTGAGCTGAAGAACGCTGCAAGCTCTCAAGACTGTCCTGCCCTTCAAGTCCGAGAGTTGTCTGATCCCAATCAGCTTGAAGAGTTATCGAAGAACCCATTGACTGCTACAGATGTCCAAAACAAAATTAGGTCCAATCTTTTGAAAGGAGACCATGTTCTGGTTAAATGGAACTCACAAAAATATCCTGGCCAGATAACTGCACTCGTAAGCGAAGAGGGAGCCCTTGTGAGCTGTATGAAAAGAGGCAAATTATTCTGGCCTTGGCCAGTTATTAAGGACGAACAACTCTATAGTTGGTGTTCGCGCGCGAACGCATCATACCACAGCAGACGAACGCGGGGAGGGTGAGGCGCGCGGGACGGCGACGCGGCGCGCGAGCGCGCCTGCGTCCGCCCGCCAGTGACCGTTCAAACACGCCAGCGAGTGGGCATTTTTCTGTTCTGTAACCTATGCAGTCGGTGCTATTAAACCATCATTAATTAATACAGTCCACTAGTATAATTGAAGAGCACACACCATCCCCAAACATTGGTCCTTCCACCGGTAAAGAAGAATCGACGTACCGAAAGAAAAAACTGCAAAAAGTGAACGGTGCAGATTTTGACCCGAGCTACGTGCGCCGCCTATCTATTGTGGCGGCGTGGCATCGCTGTCGACGAGCGAAGATTTGAAAACTCGAATCATCACCTGTGGATTACACGTGTGCCGATCTATTGCGCCGTGTCAACGAGTCTACGAGTGAAGATTTGAAAAAACGAGTCACCAGTGGATAACACGCGCCGATCTATTGCGCCGTGGCAACGAGTCTACGAGTGAAGATTTGAAAAAACAAGTCACCAGTGGATTACACGTGCGCCTCTCTATTGTGCCGTGGCGTTGCTGTTTTCGAGAAGAAAATATTCTGAAAAATTGGGAGTCACCAACAGATTAGTTGGATAAGGACGCGGGCGTATTGTGAGTTCGTTCCAATTTTTCCTTTAATCCACACTTCTGTGCGTTATTGCATTAGTCGTATTTAAATCCAATTCAACTACATTCCCTTTATTTGAGTTGGCTCAAGCTATTCACTTCGCATGTCTTGTACATAAATCTCACTTCGCTTGGTTAGGCGAGGGGCGGTCGCATTGACGCCATTTTGAGGCATAGAAATTTTCCACGAAATTGTTTCTATTCTGTGCTTATTATTTTTTATGGAATATCGCATGCGGGGCAGTTAACGGCTAACTATTGTGCATTTAATTAGCTGAGTGTGTGTGCGTGTGTGCCTATTCATTACCCACTTGCATTCATGAAAAAAAGTGCTTGAACTTTCATTGTTCGTCTTTCCCTATTGCAAGATGGCTGACAAACTAATTAAAAAACGCAGTTCGATGAAGGCTAAGCTTACTAATTTCACAAATTATCTCAGCACTTTGGAAAATGGTGATCGATTGTCTGAGTTGCAAGTACTCGATCTAGAAAGTCGGTTCAGCAAATTTGAACAGTTGTATGACGAGTTTAACGCATTACAGACCGAGATTGAGCTGTTATCGGACAATCCCGACGATGCCTACGCCGATCGCTTCAAGTTTGAAGAAAATTACCACAACTTGGTTGCCGCGGCGCGGAAAGTTCTTTCTGCTGAACACGAGCAACGACAGTAGGACAAGACTTCTGCAGGTTCCGTATCAGGCTCCGAGGTGACAGGTGGGACAAAGAACAACTATATACGTTTGCCTAAAATTGACTTACCTCGTTTTGATGGCAGCTATCAGTGTTGGCTGGAATATAGGGACACCTTTTTATCCTTGATTCATAATAATAACAACATCTATCTATACATATAATAAGACAGTAAAAAAACTGTGTCTGTACATTTAATATATTTAAAAAAAAAAATTGAGGGGGGTTTAGAAACAGTAATAGAGCACGAACCCAAAAAAAAAATTCTGTCTGTTTGTCTGTTTATCTGTTTGTCTGTTTGTTTGTACACGCTAATCTTCGGAACTACTAGACGGATTTGAAAGATTTTTTTTTGTTGTATAGGTATTAAGTTTGGGCAACATATAGGCTATAATTTATCTTGGAAACTTGAACACCTGATGCAGAACCGCAATAGAATAGCTAAACTATAAGAGATACAAAAATGGTACCATAGCAAAAATTGTTCCACGTGATGAGCATTTTCTGCTGAGAGAATAAATTTGAAGATCTGGAACACCTGATGTGGAACTCCAAGAGTCCAGCTACACTATAACATATATAGGAATGACGTCTTATCAAAAATTGTTCAATCTGATGACCACACTCCATTGATTTATAAAAATCGAAGATCTGGAACACCTGTTGTGGAACTCCAAGAGCCCAGCTACACCATAACACATATAGGAATGACGTCTTAGCAAACATTGTTCAATCTGATGAGCACTCTCTGTTGACTTATAAAATCGAAGATCTGGAACACCTGTTGTGGAACACCAAGAGCCCAGCTACACCATAACACATATAGGAATGACGTCTTAGCAAAAATTATTCAATCTGATGACCCCTCTCTGTTGATTTATAAAAATTGAAGATCTGGAACACCTGTTGTGGAACTCCAAAAGCCCAGCTACACCATAACACATATAGGAATGACGTCTTAGCAAACATTGTTCAATCCAATGAGCACTCTCTGTTGATTTATAAAAATCGAAGTTCTGGAACACCTATTGTGGAACTCCAAGAGCCCAGCTACACCATAACACATACAGGAATGAAGTCTTAGCAAAAATTGTTCAATTTGATGAGCACTTTCTGTTGACTTATAAAAATCGAAGATCTGGAACACCTGTTGTGGAACTCCAAGAGCCCAGCTACACCATAACACATATAGGAATGACGTCTTAGCAAAAGTTGTTCGGTCTGCTGGACATTTCCTGTTGACTTATAAAAATCGAAGATCAGAAACATCTGATGTGGAAATCAAAGCTATCACTAATTTCACTGTATAATTATAAAATAACATAAGCTGAGAGTATCTCCACGCGGTGAAGGCGGTAACAGTTTAGGACTGATTTTCGATGACGACGGTATATCATTGAAAATTTGACTCTACTGGACAAAACTCCTATTTATTTTTTTATTTTATCGAATAAATATGCCTTCGGGCTTATGTTATTTCAGTGTTTTAGACTTTTTCCACTTATCTTCGTGACACGGTAGCCTACCCGGTAACGCAGGGGAGCAGTCACTTAGATTTTAATTGATCAAGTATCTTCTTCACAATAAAACTATAACCATGCCTAGAAAGAGGTCAAATCTTTCCCAATGTTCCAAAGGAGCTAAAAGATTGAGGATCATAAGATCCCAAGAATCTACCGAAGAACGTCAGGAGAGACTTGATGCTGTTCGAGAAGATCAGGTTGCAACTCGCTCCGTGGAAACCTCTTCCTCTCTTCTCTTCCTCTTGGATAACGAAGCACGCCTGCGTTCTCAGCGTATTTACGCATCTACATCCAGGTCTCTAGAGAACTGTGAAGAATATGATGCGCGACTGACCGCTGATCGTGAACGTCATGCATTGTCTCGCGAATCGGAGACGTTCACGGATAGAGAATTACGCTTGAGTTCCAAGAGTATCTACGCATCGAATTCTGACTTACAAAAATGAAAGATATGGAACGTCTCGAATCGTCTCGCGCATCCCGTTGTTTTCCCGTCCCCGGGCTCTTAGAATTCGACATCAGACGTTTCAGATCTTCGATTTTGACGACCCCGTTGTCGCCGGCATAAGCAACAGGATCCGCGTACGAAGTCGCGGGCAGAAGCTAGTTGATAATATAAATAAATTTCATTATCTACGTGCTTCCCTAAAGGGACAAGCCGCTGAAATTATCAAAAATATAGATTTTAGACATGACAATTATGGCTTAGCTTGGGACTTGTTGTGCGAGCGATACGATAATAGCCGTTTGTTAATAAACAATCATGTCAAGGCACTTTTTAATGCAGAGCCTATTACCAATGAATCAAGTACTGCTTTACGCAGCCTTGTTGACATTACAAATAAGAACATACGAGCATTAACATTGTTGAATGAGCCTACACGGGATACTCTCATTATCTACTTAATGACATTAAAATTAGATAGTACTACCAGTAGGGATTGGGAAGAGTACCGTAACACTTTAGTTAACTCACCAAAATAAGGCCGACTTACTAGAGACATTAGAGGAAAACAAAAAACCAGACAAAGTGAAATCAAATAGCACCAATAAATCTAAAAGTTTTATTGTTACCTCACAGAAACAAGAAACAAACAATAATGAGAAAGACAAAAATAAAATTATTTGTCCTATGTGTTCTCAAAATCATTATCTATATTCATGCACAGCTTTTAAAAAATTGACAGTAGAAGAAAGAGTGCAGAAAGCAAAAGAATTCAAAGTATGTATGAATTGTTTACGGGTTGGCCATACAGAAAAGCGTTGTAGATTCACACGCTGTAAGGACTGTAAAAACCGTCATAATACCTTGTTACATTTAGATCAGCCTGGGACTCCAGTGCTAAATGACCCTATGCCTAGTATGTCCTCTAATAATGTATCACTTTCAGCAGATATACAGCCTACTTCTCAGAAGCACATTTTACTGTCCACAGCTGTGGTGAAGGTGTTGAGTGACAAAGGCGAAAGATACAATGCCAGAGTCCTACTAGACAGCGGTAGCACAGCTAACTTCATCACTGACAAGCTGTGCAGTGACCTGGGATTGTCTCGAGTTGGTACCACCTCCAGGGTAACAGGTATAAATAGTTTGACCAGTAACAGTACACATTCTTGCAACCTCACTATTGAGTCCACATACGAACATTATTCTTTTAATATCACCTGTCTTGTTCTACCTGAGATTACTAGGAGATTGCCAGCATCCTATATAAATACTGAAAACATACCAATTCCTTCAGGATTATTTTGAGCAGACCCATGTTTTAACATTCCATCAGACATTGATATTCTGTTAGGAGCTGAACTATTCTGGGAAGTTATTCAGGCCAATCATATCAATTTGGGAAAAAATTTACCAAAGTTGTGTGAAAGCAAATTAGGGTGGTTAATCTCAGGTACTGTACCAGCTAGCTTGCATAAACAAACTCATGTTTGTATTTTTTCTAACATAATTATTAATAGTCCTGACTTGAATAAGTTTTGGGGACTTGATACAATATTACCTAAGCATTGCCTTTCTTTAGAGGAGCGCGCTTGCGAAGAAAGCTTCCAATTAAATACGGTCCGTGGCTCAAACGGCCAGTTTATTGTTACCATGCCACTTAAGGCGAGTCCTACCGCTCTTGATGACTCATATGCTATGGCTAAATGTAGATTTTTATCATTAGAAAAACGCTTTGAACGTGATCCGATTTATAAAAGCTTGTATATCGATTTCATGAAAGAATATGAAACATTAGGTCATATGACTGAGGATAGCGATTTATCAGTTAGTGTAAAAATAATATTAGCTACTTCTTGCCACACCATGGGGTTTTACGGGAATCCAGTAAAACGACGAAGTTGCGAACAGTTTTCGATGCATCAGTAAAATCAAGTTCGGGATTGTCACTAAATGACATCCAATATGTAGGTCCTACTGTACAGGATGATCTATTCTCGATCTTACTGAGAGTTAGACAGCATAAATACGTAATATCAGGGAATATCGAAAAAATGTATCGAGCTGTCGAGTTAAATCCCAGTCAACGATCGCTACAACGCATTATATTTAGGAAAGATCCATCAGAGTCACTCAAAACTTACACATTAAATACAGTTAACTAACATAATTATTAATAGTCCTGACTTGAATAAGTTTTGGGAACTTGATACAATATTACCTAAGCATTGCCTTTCTTTAGAGGCGCGCGCTTGCGAAGAAAGCTTCCAATTAAATACGGTCCGTGGCTCAAACGGCCAGTTTATTGTTACCATGCCACTTAAGGCGAGTCCTACCGCTCTTGGTGACTCATATGCTATGGCTAAATGTAGATTTTTATCATTAGAAAAACGCTTTGAACGTGATCCGATTTATAAAAGCTTGTATATCGATTTCATGAAAGAATATGAAACATTAGGTCATATGACTGAGGATAGCGATTTATCAGTTAGTGTAAAAATAATATTAGCTACTTCTTGCCACACCATGGGGTTTTACGGGAATCCAGTAAAACGACGAAGTTGCGAACAGTTTTCGATGCATCAGTAAAATCAAGTTCGGGATTGTCACTAAATGACATCCAATATGTAGGTCCTACTGTACAGGATGATCTATTCTCGATCTTACTGAGAGTTAGACAACATAAATACGTAATATCAGGGAATATCGAAAAAATGTATCGAGCTGTCGAGTTAAATCCCAGTCAACGATCGCTACAACGCATTATATTTAGGAAAGATCCATCAGAGTCACTCAAAACTTACACATTAAATACAGTTACATATGGGACAGCGTCTGCGCCTTATCTGGCCACCAAGTGCCTAGTGAGCCTCGCAGAGGCCACAGACAATCAGCACGTGAAATGTAGCATCCAACGTGATTTTTACGTAGATGATTTATTGAGCGGATCAGATACTATAAACGGCGCAATCGAACTCTGTCAGAATATAAAATCAATACTAAGTTCAGCAAATTTTAATTTAAGAAAATTGCAGTCAAACAGTACTCAAATTCTAAAAGAGATAGTGGACGTAGAGAATGACTCTTGCCTTGATTTAGATTTGTCAAATAATTACACATCAAAGACATTGGGGCTACTATGGATTTGCAAATCAGATGTTCTATCATTTTCCATTAATATTGACATTCACAAAACAATAACAAAAAGACACATTTTATCTATAATAAGCCAAATTTTTGACCCATTGGGGTTAATTGGTCCATGTGTTGTTGAAGCAAAAATTATAATGCAAAAATTGTGGGTCAATAAATGTGACTGGGATGATGAGGTTCCTCAGGACATAGCAGATCAGTGGTCAAAATTTGTCGATGCATTAAAACATTTAAATTCTTCGAAAATTCCCAGATGGGTGTTATGTGACAACTGTATCATTAATGAAATACATATATTTACAGATAGCAGTGAAAAGGCATATGGTGCTTGTGTCTATATACGCACCATTGACAGCAGCAATGCAGTCACGGCACGCTTATTAACTTCTAAAAGTCTTATAGCCCCGATAAAACCAACAACGATGCCCAGGTTAGAGCTATGTGGAGCGCTGCTAGGTGCAAGATTGTGTACAAAGGTCAAAGAATCTCTTACTATACCAGTTAGCCGATGTTTCTTTTGGTGTGATTCAACGATAGTGTTGAGCTGGTTATCCGCACCATCAACACAACTTAAGCCTTTCGTCAGGCATCGTGTTAACGAAATTCAGGAAACCACCCTCGGATCCGTATGGAACTATGTACCAACGCAAGACAATCCCGCAGATCTCGTTTCTCGAGGGGTGAAGGCTGATCATATCAGCGATTCTAGTTTGTGGTGGGCAGGCCCTTCATTTTTGTTGCAGGATGAACGCCTGTGGCCAAAACCACCAAACGATGTTGCGAAACAAGACTTGCCTGAACTAACTTATTTTGTAAACCAGTCCAACAATAGCCACATTCCAGTTACTCAAACATTAATACAACAACTAATTCATAAATATTCAGATTTTAACCGTTTGAAAAGAATTGTGGCTTACATTAAAAGGTACATTTACAATTTAAAAAATAAAAATAATAAGTTGGTAGGGTGGCTGTCTAATCAGGAAATTCAATCTTCATTAATATGTATTTTCCGCAATGCACAACTTGAAATGTTTCCGGATGAACATTCTATTTTAAAATTAGGAAAATCCTTGCCACATAAAAATCGGCTCATATCTTTATCTCCTTTCATAGACTTTTTTTTTTTTTTACCGATGGGAAATCATCAAATGACTTCTCCCGCTCTGGGTGGAGTGGGAGGGAGTGTCAGACTCTTACTGACTAAAACCCATCCATGTTCCTTCATTGCCCTTTGTGTTCCAGGGCCACGGTATCTCTTTCGAACAGTCCCGCAGCTCCTTTCATAGACTCGGATGGCATTATTCGTGTCGGAGGCAGGTTAAACAATTCTCCTTACGATTATAACGTTAAACATCTTATACTCATGTGCAGTAAGCATCATCTAACTAAAATCATGTTTCAAAGTGTTCACAGAAAACTGTTACATGCCGGACCTCAGTTGCTCTTGGCAAACATTCGGCAAAACTATTGGCCCTTGGGGGGCAGGAACTTATCTAGAGTCACTGTTCAGAAATGTGTAGTATGCTTCAGGCATAGGGCTCAAAATGCACAACCAATAATGGGACAACTTCCAAAATCACGAAGTAATCTAGAATTCCCATTCTTACATTCAAGTGTCGACTATGCCGGCCCAATACTGATCGCTGACCGGAAGGGAAGAGGCTGCAGGCTTATAAAGTCTTACATATGTATTTTTGTCTGCCTCGCTGTCAAGGCCGTTCACCTGGAGCTTGTCACGGATCTCACAAAAGAAGCATACTTGGCTGCTTTAAACAGATTCATTGCGCGCCGTGGCAAGCCTCGTAGCATATTGTCCGATAACGGAACAACTTTTGTCGGCTCTTGTAATCAATTACTTCTTTTTTTGCAGACCTCAAATATTGCATATGATGTCGCTCAGGAAGGAATTGAATTCAATTTCGTGCCTGCTTAGTCCCCTCATTTCAATGGCGTTGCTGAGGCAGCTGTGCGCTCCACGAAACATCACTTAAAGAGACTGCTTAAACTAACGCACTTCACATACGAAGAGATAGCTACGTGCTTAACCCAAATAGAGGCTATTCTCAATTCCCGACCTCTCACTCCTTGTTCTCCTGATCCACTTGATTTTTGTGCCCTAACTCCTTCTCACTTTTTAATTGGAAGATCACTCACGTCCGTTCCGCATCCACAGATACCTGACAGCGGAAACATCAGTCGACTCGAGCGATTCCAAAGGGTGGAATACATTAAGCAGCATTTTTGGAGAAGATTTAATACTGAATATATATCTCTGCTGCAGCAAAAAACCAAGTGGCCTACAACATCGGGCGACATCAAGGTGGGGAGCCTCGTCCTGGTCAAGGACAAGGCGCTTCCACCTCTTTGCTGGCTGCTGGGTCGCGTCGTGCAGGTGTACCCGGGCTCCGACGGCGTCGTGAGGGTCGCCGAGTTGAAGACAAAGAAGGGGACAATTCGGCGGGCCTTCAACAACATCTGCCCTGAGCATGTTCGCGCGCGAACGCATCATACATACCACAGCAGACGAACGCGGGGAGGGTGAGGCGCGCGGGACGGCGACGCGGCGCGCGAGCGGGCCTGCGGCCGCCCGCCAGTGACCGTTCAAACACGCCAGCGAGTGGGCATTTTTCTGTTCTGTACAGTGTTGCCAATTTAGCAAATTTTATGCTAGATTTGGCATATTTTTATGTTGTTTAGCATTTTTATAAGTTATTTAGCAAATAGCATATTTTTTGGCATATAAAATAATTATGAATAACAAGTTTACTTTCCTTTTTTAAGTCCAAATACTTCAAAAATATATATAAAATATACTGTAATTATCATTTGTTTTTTATTGTTGATGTACTTCTTTATAGTTGGATAGGGCATCACTGTCTGATATTTGATGATGGTGCCAACTTAACGGCAAGGGTAACCTTTACGTCAAACGCTCTCATGCGTGTTTCGGGGATTCCCCAACAAATCTAATTCAATATACCATAGACAAACAGCATTCTTTCACTCCCTCCTTCCTTTACGAAAGAAGCGAGATAGATTGTAAGTACTATACCGCGATTACCGCGTATTCACGTATTTACTGTCACTGTAAATGAAAGAAAGTTTAAAAGTTTTACGTGCATTATTAATTAATTGCTTACTAGTCGTTAATATGCCGCCTAAATACAGTCAGCATTACCGGTCTGAGTGGGAGCAAATGCTGGATTTCAAGGATTGGTTACAGCCTGTCAAAGATGATACGACGAAGGCCTATTGTAAGTACTGCAAGTGCGAGATGATTGCAAAAGTCCATTGTTTAAAGTTACATATTTTGTCAATAAAGCATAAGAAAGCTATAGAACCAGTAAAAAGTCAAAGAACAATTAATTTTCCCAAAGTTAAAAAAGATCTAAATACACAGAGAGCAGAATCTTCACTAGCGATGTTTGTGTGCGCGCATTGTTCGATTATGGCTGTCGATCATTTATCAAACTTATGTAAACACCGATTCGGTGATAGCAAAAGTGGAGACTTACGAGTCCATCGTACAAAATGCACAAATATTATAAAAAATGTTTTGGCGCCTCATTTTATTGAAGAAATTGTGTCAGATTTGGGAGACCAAGAGTATAGTCTCTTGCTCGATGAGTCCACGGATATTTCTGTAAGCAAAATGTTGGGAGTATCGATCAGATATTTCAGCCGATCTTTAAAAACAATAATATCCACATTTCTGGGGTTGGTCGAGATTGAAGATGGCACTGCAAACAGCATAGTCAACGGTATTAAAGGATTATTGTTAGTTTTGAATACTGAAATAAAAAAAATGATCGGTATTGGCACAGATAATGCTACGGTGATGACAGGCACTAACAACGGAGTACATGCCCTATTAAAAAATGAAACTGGTAATGATAATTTGGTATTAGTTCGCTGCGTGTGCCATTCATTACAGTTGGCTTTATCGCATGCTTCGGAAGAAACTCTACCACGGAATGTTGAATTTCTAATAAGAGAAACCTACAATTGGTTTAGTCATTCTTCGAACCGTCGACTATATTACAAAAATATCTACCAAACAATTAACTGTGGCTCCGAACCATTGTTAATTCCACAGATGTGCAACACCCGATGGATATCAATTGAACCAGCAGTCAACCGTATTCTGGAGCAATGGGTGGAATTAAAACTCCTGTTTGAAGTTGCTAGGCGCGATAACCACTGCTATATGGCAGAAACACTATACTCCATGTATAATGATCCTGTGAATCATTTGTATTTATTGTATTTAAAACCTATTTTGGAGGAAGTCCAAACTGTGAACAAGCTATTTGAAAGCAACAATATTGACCCAACAAAACTTTACAAAGATTTGTGTGCCTTAGTTCAATCTACAAGTCGGCGTATTTTGAACCCAACTGCGAGAGTCGATATTTTTACACAAAATATAGAAAGTTATTTGGATCCGAAACCGTACATGGGATATGCTTTTGAAACAAAATTACGGGAATACAACCTTCAACCTGAAGTGGAAAATAATTTACGTCAACGTTGCCTGAATTTCACACTGAAACTTGTTTCAGAGCTGCGTTCTAGATTACCAATTAATTTTAATATACTTGAGAAAGTATCTTTATTTTCAGTAGAAGAAACTTTAAAAGCAGTCAAGCCTTCTCTAATCGATATTGCCCAAGAATTCCGAGTGGATGCATCTACAATGGATAGGCTCATGTCTCAATGGAGAAACATAGTGCACATTAAATGGGAACGCACATCTTCCACTGTAGAATTCTGGAATGAAGTAATTGATTACAAAGATGCAGCTGGTAATAACCCCTTTGCAGATTTATCTCAGTTAGCAATATCATTATTATCACTACCTCATTCCAACGCAGAAATTGAACGCGTTTTGTTAGCTTATTTTCTGGCAATATTATAAAGCAATTAGCATAATTTTGGCAAAATTTTAACATCAGTTTAGCAAGTTTTAGATTCACCTTGTTGGCAACACTGGTTCTGTAACCTATGCAGTCGGTGCTATGAAACCATCATTAATTAATACAGTCCACTAGTATAATTGAAGAGCACACAACATCCCCAAACAGTTGGGATGATATTATTTGCAAGATAGATATCCCGTGAAAAGAAAGGATGTTTTTCTGTTCCTGAATTAGAGGGCTAAATTCCAAGAAGCTGCGCAAGTCGCCCAAGATTCGTGCCAGTCACTGTATGTTACCTACATGACGCAAACTTCAAAGCAATGATTCTCAATTATAAGACTGTCATAATTTAGTTTTGGCTGATTAATAATTCTTGTTGTTATCTTTTTATAGTATAGTATTTAAGATAACTGTTGATTATCCTATTTTATTTCTGTTGTATTTAATATTTTAATAAAGCATTTTTATAATTTTGATAACATTTTGTTCAAATTTTTCCTAAAAATTACCTTTCAAAAAAATCCCAAAGTTTTTTTTCTTCAAAATTATGGTCAAATGTTACGCTACAGCATTGGTATTTCTATTGTCTATCATTGTATAGGGCTTACATGGGCTCAACGCTGTCATAAATATCGTTTTTGGGTCGATAAAATCTGCTGGTCAAATTAACCCTCTTCAAAGAACAACATTGGCTCAAAATTTAAAAAAAAAATAAAAATATTTACACATACATTTTTGGGAAAATAAAATTATAACGAATTAGCAACAACAACCATTAAAATGCTATGAAATCCACCATACTCCCTACTATCAAAAGATTTCTAAAAAAACATGAAAAAAGTTGCTAAAGTAACCCGCGTTTACGGAATTGTATTTTATCTAACGCTCTTTTGAATATTGTCATGAAACACAAGAATATAACTATCGAACAAAAATTTTTAGAGGTGGGTCACACCCAAATGGAGGCCGATTCAATGCATTCCACTACAGAACATCACCTAAAGAACAAAGTCATAAATGTGCCAGCTCAATAAATATCTATTGCTAAGCATGCTCGTAAATGCCCAGTACCATACTCTGTAACATATTTGGACCACACTTACTTCAAAAAATTCGACAAAATTTATACAAGTATTCGCCCAGGAAGATCCAAAGGGGATCTTAAAGTGACTGACATTCGTGCACTACGTTACGAAAATAATGAATCAATTGTTACAAAACTTGCTTTAGGGATGAATGGCAAAGTTTACCACAAAGGCGATCTCTGCAATGTAATCCTTGCGAGATTACTGAACTATCTCAGTTGCACCAGAACCGACGTAAAATTACTGCACGAAAATTTGAAGACTTGCAGCAAATAAAAAAGGCCCGTCCTTCTGACTATCATAAATATTATGACGACTTACCTCATGAGTAGAATAAGAAGAACCAATCAGTAGAATTTAAGTTTAAGTACAACTTTACAATTTACCAAAGTTTTGCTATGATTTTTAAATTTTGTAAAGGAGATGTTCCAGAAATGTATAAAAGCTTGGGCTAGCTCTATGTACAGTATAATAATATGTAAATATCGCTATGTAATAAAGTAACCGTTATTTATTGTTAATTTTCTTTAATTTTACTTCGTTTCAATGTATACAAAATATAAAATTAACCCTTAACCAGGCTATGTATTGAGCATTTCCCACATAGATTTTTAGGAATTTTCACCAGGTTTTGGTAAAGAATCTACCACAATCTGTCAAAAACGCCAACATAGAAATATTACCTATGGTAACACGAAAAAAAAGTGGAACGGAACGCAAATGTCACTTTTGCAGCCATTATATCTGTGGTCGGCCGCTGAACGAACATTTTTGTAACAAGTGCACCGTATTTTTAATCAGTATGGCGAATCGGAGAAAGGTAAGTCGTACAATTTTTTGATATCTTGTAGAATTTGAGTTTTTCTAGTGATTTGTGCATAAATTATAGGTAAAAACATCTAAAATATCATGATATAACAAAATAAAACATGTGGGGAACCATATGACCTAAGCCTGTGAATGCCTACCGTAAACCGGGGTTACTTTGATTCACGGGATGACTTTGATCGAAACTTCCATTTCATATAAAATCGCGAATTGCGTAAAACGAAACGCAATATGGTAGTTTTTTTTTCTAGTTTAGCAACACTGAAGAACTGTCAAATCCTTTTCTGAGGACACGCTGGGAATACGCCATCAATTATAATTAAAAAAGGTAAATATATTGTTATTCTCTATTTATAGCTAAATAATTGTGCTGCAAAACTTCATGTGTACTTAATTACGTAATGGTATAATGAAATTTTTAGATAAACTCTATTATGTTGCCTATTATCGATTAACCAATACAGTGATTATTGTTATTCTAACCTCAAAACTAATGCTATGATTTGAGTTTGTTTAATGCGGGGTGTCTTTGATAGGGTATATGGTGTGAGATTGATCAAATGATCAAATTAACCCCAGAGAGTATGCTCTCTTTTCATATGCTTTGTTTTACAAGCTTTTATTGTTGTTTTGCTATATGAATAAACATTTTATTATCCAGGAAGATGCCGCGAGTATACGAAAAAAAGCTTGGGTCCCGTGACTATAAAAATTATTCAGAAGCGCGAATAGAAGAAGCGCTTAGTCAAATAGTGGACGGTAGTTTGAGCATTAGAGGTGCCTCTGAAAGATATAACATACCCTATGGGACTCTGTATAATAAATACAAAGGTATACATGTCAAAAAACCTGGAGCACAGACAGTTTTCTCCGAGACCGAAGAAAAGATTCTGTTGAAATCGGCCGCTAAATGTTCTGACTGGGGATATCCCATTACATTACTTGATCTTAGATTTATTGCGAAAGCATATTTGGATAAGCAAGGGCGGGTGGTCCCCAAGTTCGAAAACAATGTTCCCGGAGTGGAGTGGGCTTATTCCCTTCTCCGACGTCATAAAGACGAGTATTCTCAACGAGTGGCATCCAATATTAAAAAAGCGAGGGCCAAAGTATCGCCTGAAAGTTTGAATGCATATTTTGACAATTTAGCACCTCTTGTAGAAGGTGTGCCCCCATCAAACATTTTCAACTATGATGAGACAAACATGAGCGACGATCCAGGTAAAAAACAAGGCATTTACAGGCGAGGGGTAAAATACCCGGAGAAAATTATGAATTATTCTAAAAGTGCCACATCGGTGATGGTGTGCGGATCTGCGGACGGTGTCCTCTTACCACCATACGTTATTTATAAAAGCGTCCACCTGTACGAGACGTGGAAGGAGGGGGGACCACAAGGCGCACCATGTTGTCAGAAGATCTGTTGCACCCAAGGTTCCCGGTTTAATAGGACTAACAGTGGTTGGATGGACAGCATTACTTTTAGAGATTGGTTTCGTAGTGCTTTTTTGCCTCACGCCAAAGGTTTGCCAGGGAAAAAAGTATTAATTGGTGATAACCTTTCATCGCATATTGATGCAGATGTGGTCAATGAATGCGAACAAAATGACATTGTTTTTGTTTGTCTGGTGCCTCATTCCACGCACCTTTGCCAGCCTTTAGATGATGGTTTTTTTAGGCCAGCGAAAAGTGCTTGGAGAAATGTGCTTACTAACTGGAAACTACAAAATCCTCGTTTATCGACTGTACCAAAAGACACTTTCCCGCGCATGCTGCAAAAATCACTGGAAAAAATAGATGCAGTGCAAGCAAAGCCTAGTGCACCTTTTGCAGAAATAACTCAAGGAGTTAAAAGGAATTTAATGAGCGCCTTTAAAAGCACTGGCATTTATCCCCTTTCAAGACAAGCAGTGCTAAAAAGGCTGCCTGTAGATGAGAACGCCGACCCAACTAATGAAGTTGAGAGCTGTTTAACAAATTACTTGAAGGAACAAAGATTCGGCGGTCAGTCGATTGCTCCAAGAAGGAGGACACGATTAAATGTTGAGCCAGGTGCCAGCGTATCAACTGCCAATCCAGTAAATGAATCAGTAGAGACTGAGGACAACGTTTCTGTTGCATTCAATTGGGAACCGGAAAATAGCCAGTCAATTAGTGTTGACGATCCAACTAATGAAAATTACGAAATGGTCCCTGCAGAAGAAGAAAGCAGTGAATTTAGAAATGACGCTTCTGAGGCATATGCTGATTTAGAATTAGGGAGATTTGTTTTGGCGAAGTTTTGGTCACAACGAGGCAAGAAAACTTACAGATATGTTTGTCGCATTATCGATCTGGACCCACTGGTAGTTGAAGGTTTTAAATCTTTGGGAAATAAAAAAGAATTAAAATTGGTTCGCGATGATATATCTGAAATTGAGGCCAGTGACATATTAGCCTACCTGCCAAAACCAAAGCCTTTTGCGAGTCAGGATAGTAACGTTGAATGTGTCCAATTTTTTTTTGATATTGATATTGCAGAACTTGTATGACTTTTAATTGATTTTTGCGAATTTCTAAGACTTTCCTAAATGTTATTAATACCTATGCATAGGTTTATGTTGTTGCATTTATGAAGACTGATTATTTTTATAATTATTTTATTGATTTTATCTTGTTGATTTTTTAAACACTAATTATTTCTAAGGTCTTGTTTAGTTTTAATGAAAATAATGTAAAATAAATAAATAAGAAGACTGATTGTAAGCTAAAATTTTGCTACCAATATTTTTAATAAAGTAATGTTCATTATTTGATTACTTTTACTTGATCAAAGTTACCCCATATGACAAAAATGTTAATATTTATTTTTCCCGTTGGCCGATTTTGATTTTTAAAATTTTATTGGCATTGTAATTGGGGTTACTTTATGGCTACGCAATAAAAAAGGGGGGTATCAAAGTAACCCCATTTTACGTATAACTTTGATCAGACAGTTTTATTTTTTTTTCTCAAAATCAAGCTTCATTTTTGCACTTATTATTACAGGAATGGAAAGTACTAAAAAAACCGATTACTACAATTTTTTTGTATTTTTTAACACCTACATATTTAATAGATATGGACCTCCTAATTTCAAAATTGATCAAAGTAACCCCGGTTTACGGTAATTATTGTGGGAGTTATTATGTCCATTGCCCGGTGAATTGAAATCTTTATTTTATACTAGGTTTTTGCCGCGGGTTTTATTTAGGATTTACTCACGGTCATTTATAGAAATATGAAATGTGGGTAGTAGTAAACTTTTGTCGTCATTTTGTCAGTCTACGTTAGTGTATTTTTTGTTATTCAAGGTAATAAACGACCAACAGCTCGAAAATATACTAAATGAAATGTTTTCATAAGAGGAAGAAAATGATGAAGATATTACTTACTATAGTATATTTAGATTATGTCCCAAAACCATTCAACGCAAGATTGAACGAAATTCAAGGTATGTCAAACCGACAGATATTACAAACTAGCTGTTCCCCGCGACCTTCGTCCGCGTCAAGTTATTAAAAATACAATTTTCCACGTTTTTGCAACATTTTTCATTGCTGCTACGCTCCTATTGGTCGTAGCGTGATGATATATAGCCTATAGCCTTCCTCGATAAATGGACTACCCAACACTGAAAGAATCATTCAAATCGGACCAGTAGTTCCAGAGATTAGCGCGTTCAAACAAACAAACAAACAAACAAACAAACACTGCAGCTTTATAATATTAGTATAGATATTCAATGACTAAAGAATAAGAGAGGACGTGCCCTATTGATCTATATAAATTATACATTATGGAAATATCATACGATTATATACAGAAATAAAAAAAATATACATGTTTCTTTCTAACTTATGCGATTCTGCAAGTGTAAAAAGAGAAAACCGTATTTTGTCAGTTTTCTAAAATTGCAATACTGAAGTATGACGTCACGGAAGCTCAGCCCATCGGCCGGTTCGCCATTTTTGTTTCTGGTTTTGAGTACTTCTGAGAGTGTACATGAAGTGTCATTTGGCGTGATCGTGCGACTAAATATTAAGATTTTTTCCATTTTGAGAACATTTTGAGTGCTGTAAATTTGACTGAGGCTGTCTGTGATAGAGGAAATCATGCCTAAGTGTTGTGTGAGGGGCTGTGGCTCGAAATACAGTAAAAAAAGCGCCTCTAATATCCTTGCACAAGTAAGTCCTAAGAATTCATAAATTATTAAGTTTCCTTTATATATTTATACCAATTTCTAGTCTCAATTCATGTTTATTACTGTTCGGTCATAGATTATTACCTATTCATAGTCTTTCGAACGATACATTTCCTTATTTTGGTTTTGTTTACTAAGTATTTTTTATTGACAAATTTAGTGTTGTGATTGTGTAATTTGCACAACGAATCGATTTTGCATCGTTTCTATCAAATTTCGTTTGAATATTTAGCATGAAAGAATATACACATTTAAGTTAGTTTGCGTATTTTGTTTGTGTTTTTAGGTTACCAAAAAATGATAAACTCAAAAGAAAGTGGCTTGAATCATTGGGTCAAGAGAATATCGACTCCAGCCAGGAAAAAGTATTTGTCTGTTCACTACATTTTGAAGAGTCTTGTATTAATAGAAGTCTTGATATAGTGAGACATCACGACAATGCAATACCGACAAGGCTCCCTAAGGTAAATTATCACATCTTCATTGTAAGCCTACATTTACCCATATTGATGTCAAATCCAAACAGCAACATCATTTTGTGTGTTATAAAGCTTTCTTATACTTTTAGGATTATCTGAAACAATGACGAGTTGCTTTGTCTGCGACAACAAGCAATGTAATATGCAAGACAACACCATCAACCGCTACCGGCAAAGATGATGTAGAAGATATTTCTATGACCGTTCCTGAACCAATTCAACCAGGGACGTCAACAATGGTAAATACTCATTCTTTCATTCAAAAACGTTTATTTTACTCAAATATGAGCTTTTAATTTTAACCAACTTCAAAAAAGAGGTTCTCCATTTGTCTGTATATTATATCAACGATGGAAAGGATAATATGACCAAGCGACATTTTCGTTGATATTGAGTTATACACACTTAACATTGGTTAAAATTAAGATTAAATAAACAAAATCAATATTTAAGCCTATAAAAGAGCTTGTCAGAGTCATATTAACTAATACCTATTTTCGCTAATCTGATCTCTAACCTATTACCTACATATTTTTTATTTCTTTCAGCCTAATCCAGACATCAAAGTGATACAGAAGTTGAAGAATAAATGTGCCCTGCAACAAAAAAAAATCAAACGCTTAAGTGCTAAATGCAGAAGACAAGCAAAGAAGCTTGTTGATTTTAGAAACATTTTACAAGACCTGAAAAGCAGGAATTTTATAAATAATGAAGGTAGTATTATGTTAGAGGAATGCGCTGGCCCGAAAGATTTTCTTAAAAGGCAACTAGCTAAGTCTAAGGGTTTACCCTTACAAAGAAAGTATTCTGAAGAAATCCGCAAATTTGCGTTAACTTTGCATTTTCTCTCACCAGCAGCATACAATTTCATTAGAAATAGTTACAACACGTGCCTACCACATACACGAACACTGAGCAAGTGGTACCAAAAATTGGATGCAGAACCGGGATTCACCAAAGAGGCTTTCGATACTTTAAAATTAAAAGCTCAAATGAGAGATAGAAAAGTACTTTGCACTTTAGTTTTGGATGAAATGTCAATTAGAAAATCCTTGACATGGAATCCAAGAAAGCAAAAATATTATGGAAGAGTGGATATGGGAGTTGATTTTGACAGTGACAGTCTAGATGAAGCGAGCCAATGTTTAGTTTTCTTGTTGACCTGCATTAATGGTTCATGGAAGCTCCCAGTGGGCTATTTCTTCATAACATCTTTGACAGGTGAACAAAAATGTAACCTGGTTCAAATATGTCTACAAATGACTGAGGAGGCTGGAGTAAACGTTGTAGCTCTAACGTGCGATGGACCGGCTACAAATTTCAGTATGTTGGAGTCATTAGGTTGCAAAAATATAGCTCAGAATCCAGAAATCACGAAATTCAAATATAGAGAAAGCACTGTAAATGTATTCATAGATCCGTGCCATGCAGTAAAGTTAGTTCGAAATGCATTTGGCGAACTGAGAGTCTTTTTTGATGCACAAAATAGAAAAATAGATTTAAAATTTATTGAAAGTCTTCACCAACTCCAAGAAGATCAAAATTTACATTTGGCTACAAAACTTACAAAAGCGCACGTCCAGTTTTTTAAACAAAAAATGAAAGTTCGGCTTGCGACACAATTGCTCAGCAACTCCGTTGCGAATGCTTTGCAATTCTGCGAGCAAAAGCTAAAACTTCCACAGTTTCAAGGTTGCAGCGGCACGATAAATTTTATTAGATCGTTAAATGATTTATTTGACATATTAAATAGCCATTCCATGCGTCCACCAGGCTGGAAAAAGGCAATATGTGCAGCAAATATTGGCTTAACTTCTGCATTTTTATCAAGTGTTGAAGATTATTTAAAACTATTACGCTTACCTTCTAGACAGCTCTTAATCAATTCAAGGCGAAAAACAGGTTTTATTGGGCTCATAATTAACATTAAAAGTGCACTGGGTCTATATAATAGGCTGGTTAATGAAAGTAAATTATTACTTTATTTACCCATGTATAAAATAAGCCAAGACCATATCGAGCTTTTTTTTTCATCCATTAGAGCCAGAGGGGGATTCAATAATAACCCGAATGCGGTACAATTTATGGCAGCATATAAAAGATTATTAGTACGGGCAGAAATCCGTGAGCATGGCATAGGTAATTGCATCCCATTGCAACAAATTAATATTTTAACATACTCTAGCAAAGTTAATCCCACACAAACTCTTAATAATTTAACTGCTCAAGGTTTTTTACGTGACAATACCGGAAGATGACAGCGAGCTCTATGATGATTTTTTAGAATCAATAAATAATATGCCACTTAATGAATATACTGAAAGTGTTGTTGAATACATCGGTGGCTTTATAGCTCGAAAGCTAACGCGGTCACTTAGCTGCCTGACCTGCGCTAACTTACTTACCAGTGAGTCAACTAATACGCCCATAAGTCTTATAGTAATGAAAACTTGGGGTGGGTTAATTTACCTTTCAAAAGATGTAATTGATTTATTTAAAAAAACCGAACAATTATTACAACAAAAATTGAAAGTTGGAGTAAAATCGGAGAACTATTATTTGTATATTTACAAATTTTTGTTAGACCTTTTTGATACAAGAAATATTTTTGTATTTGATCCTGAGCACGACACAAACCACAAATCATTTTTAATTAAAAGTGTGATAAAATGTTATTCAGATTTAAGATATAGATATCACGGGAATAAAATAACTGAAAGAATAACTTTAAGAAATTATTTAAATAAAACTGTTTTATTTAGAAACAAATAATTACATTTTGGGAAGCCCTTTGGTATGGGACGCAACCTGTATCAGCCTGTATCCGCCGTAACATACCCTAGTTGACACCCTTGCTTAATCCCACCTTTCTAGCACGGCAGACTTTATTGTATTTCACCTTATTGGTGTACTTAATACTAATTACAAATTGATATTATTGTATCTATTGGAAATAAAACGGTTCTCCCATTAAATGCTTAGTGTATTGATTTCTGTTGTTTTACTTTGTCAATAATCGGTGCAGTTTTGAATTCCTTGTTGCAGTTTAATTTACTCTTCTTCTAGTTTGATTAACACGAGAAACTATTAATCATAGAGTAAATGCGTAGTAATATTATTATGAAAAATATCAAGTAAGAAGAATTAATTTTAAATGAACCACCAAATTGATGATTTTTGCAATTTTTCAGACATTACGCAACAACAGGCTTTTTGTACTTAATCCATTATGCGACCTCATAGAATGAGAATCGAATAACACCCTACTTACTATCTACCTAAAATCAAAAACCTTATTTTAATGTACGTGATTTCGATTAATCGATTTGTAATCAATACGATGAACAAAAATATTGCTAAGAATGAGCAGAGGACGACACTAGGTAATGGGCGGAGCCTACGCCATTTTACTTTCCACGCGCGCACGCGTTATCATCTTTTAGTTCATGTCCTCTCTTATTCTTTAGTCATTGCAAATATTAGATGATGATGCACATCAAGCTTCTGAAGAGTCACCTGATGAGGAAATTCCACCTTGTATTACATTGTCTGCACCATCCCGTGACTTGCCTGAAATGCTTACTCCTTCTGTTGACGAAGAAAGGACAGCTTGTGTTTTGTTTGCACCATTGCCTGACTTACCTGCTCACCCTGAAATGCTTACTCCTTCTGTTGAAGAAGAAATGGCAGCTTGTGTTTCATTCTTTGCACCATTGCCTGACTTACCTGCTCACCCTGAAATGCTTACTCCTGTTGTCGAAGAAAGGGCAGCTTGTGTTTCATTCTTTGCACCATTGCCTGACTTACCTGCTCACCCTGAAATGCTTACTCCTTCTGTTGACAAAGAAATGTCACCTTGTGTTCGATTGCCTGCACCATCCTCTAGCTTACCCGCTAATGTGCCAACTGATGCTGAATTGCAAGTACGGGATAGAACATGGACTACACATGTTGAAAAGGACATGGCCAATTTCTGTATGTGGCGTTTGCATAGTTATCAAATTTAGTGTACAACGATAATTTTTGGTGTTTCGTATTCATGAATATTGCCATATTAAATTGCAAAAAACAAAAAGCTCAAAGAACTTGACATTACAAATAACTAGACGTAAACAGTTTCATGTTACCTTCTATCAGATTGCTGGCAATATGTGTATGAATAATTATTTTGCTATTAAAAACCTCAAGGCGTTTTAAAATAGCGTGAATTATTAGTTATAGTTATATTAGTTAATTTAATATTAGTTATATTATTAGGCATTTCAACAAGATCCAAAATCCTTATTTCAGGTGGTCATTCTACCTGAACTAAGGATTTTTAACAATATATTGATTAACATTTACTGAACTGAGAAAGTCTGACAGAAAACTGAGACAAAGTATATGTTATTGTGACATTTATTGAGACTCCGAAAGTGACGTTTTTCTTCAACAGTTTAACTACTAATTGACAAGGGAAACACGAAATAAATCAAAAGATTATAAACGATTACTCAATTATTGGTAAAAATAAGTAAAAATATTTTGTTAGGTTTATACATCTCTTAAAAGCTTTCCTAGATACTCGACACACTTTTAAAACAAGTACACAACACAAGTGGATTAATTGTCTAATATTACTTTACAATTGTGTTAGGTTTTCAAGAAGGCCTTTTGTTAGATTATTTTAATATTCTTGAATACTTAATAATATGTTGTCTAGAAATCCTGCTGGAGCTTGTAAATTGTTTTGGTGTCTTGCCCAACCAAGGTACCAGATTAATGTCATAACGTGACAACAACAACCAACGGTCCTGTTCCCTACGAGGCAATTACAGTAGTAACCTAAAATAGCTTCCAAGACAGAATCACTATTATGTTCAGTGTCAAATAAAATATCTGAAAAGTAAATTCTCTGGGAGACATGACGAGACTTAATACGTCCTCTTAATAAATAAGGATTATTCCCACCAACCCGAATAATCATTTCTTGGGAGTGTTCCAGTTCCGGACACACTTCAACAACATATATGCCATTGTCTCTAATATGTTCACCATAGTACGAACGCGCTTGTCTGACCTGATAAGGACCTAATGCAAACAATATTAGATCATTGAAGGTGAAAACTGGGAAATTATTTAGTTGAGGCAAGTTACCATCAATACGAGTAAACATAACTCGTCTTCTGTTTATATTAAAATCATTAATAAATTGTCCAATAGGCATGGGTAATATCGCTTTTACACGATATCAAATCGTATCTATATATCGGTTTATAATATCGGATATCGCATCTATATATTTCAATACCTATATATTGGCTGAATCAGTGTGGAACTCGGAAACGAAAATAAGTACTGTGGTTTTTAGGTTTCGGTTTGGATCGCTTAATGTCATAGTTGTATTTTATTTCGTAACTGTATACTCGAAATCAGTGAATGTATTGTTTGGTAGTATTGATAATATGGCACTCTGAAATGAAACTAATACAGTCGTTTCGGTTTTTTAGATTTAAATGTTTATCAATTATTTAATAGGTCAAGTTTATAACAGTGAATTGAACTTTCCTTCATACTTTACTCAGGCTTAGGACTAGAGATGGAACAAATCATTGGTAGCAGTGAAAAATCATATGATTTAGTTTTCATATGTCATCACTGCTATTGTCATTTGAAATCACAGCGATAATGATTTGTCACCAATATGCGAATGAAATCGCGCGGAGCGATCGCGGCGCACCGATGATGCACGACAATCTACGAGCGCGAGCAACGAGGAGTGAGCGGGACGCCCGACGCATTATCCCTGCGTGCGAGTAGTGCGTCCGATTGACCTGCGACCCGCGTCGCAATCAATGTTTACATTCTAAATTATACATTAAGTCGATTATTATAAGGTCGTGATTGAATTTCAATTTTATTTGACCTTTCATATGATTTTTAGCGGAAGGAACAAACGAAATAAAATGACATTTCACCTGTGCGGGCGGACATCCTCAGTCTTAATATAGCAGAAGCGCGTGCCTGTTGTCGTATGACATATATTGCGACTCGCGGCGTATTTTGCGATATTTTTGAAAGTTTTTATTTGTACTTATTACTATTTTGTAGGCATTAATTAAGTTTCTTAAGGATTTTTTGTTTAGGATTAACGTGGTGGTGGGTTGTGTATTGTGTAAATAAATATTGTGTAAATAATTGGATTAACGTGGTGGTGGGTTGTGTAAATAAATAACTTGGTACTTTTTCTTTAAAATAAAGTGTAAATAATAGTGTAGTGACATTGACCAAAAGAACCTACTTGTACTTGTACATAATGGCGTCAACTTCAAATATATGGAACTATTTTGACAAAGAGGGGGATAAATATGAAGCAGTTTGTAAATTGTGTAAAAAAAAATATTCATATAAAACATCCATTACTAATTTAAAAAGACATTTACAAGCAAAACATATTAGTGCTTACACAAATTTGCTGGATACCAGCGGTTCAACTGCAAGAAGACCGGTTCAAAATGAAGAACTACGGCCACCAGTTGCTGAACAAAATTTAGAAGATGCTTCAAGGTCTGCTCCTGCTGTAATTACGGCGCTAGCTCGTCAGCCGACAGAAGACAGTCTTGCCCCAGCAGTTACTGATCCATCAACATCATCAGCATCACCATTACACCGTGTAACAAAAAGGAAACGGCCAATTACCGTCTATGTTCCTCGAAAATTGGACCAACGGGAAAAAAAAAATATTGACGAAAAATTGGTTAAAATGATAGCTTTCGATTTTCAACCATTTTCTATAGTACAGGATAGAGGTTTTCGAGAATTTGTCAAGGCACTTAATCCTAGTTATGATTTGCCGAATCGAAAATTAATATCATCCACTTTGATACCTAGCCGATACCAAGAATGTAAAACTGCTATAGGTGAGCTAATACAAAAAGGTAAAAAGTTTTGCATTACGACAGACTGTTGGACATCTTCTACAATGGACGCATATTTAGCTGTTACGGCCCATTTTATAGTAGATTTCGAACTAAAATCTATTCTATTGCACTGCGAGCATTTTAGCGGTTCGCACACCAGTATTGCTTTATTGGCCGCATTGAAGAAAATCGCAATTGAATGGCAAATAAAAAACAAAATTACACTGGCAGTGTCCGATAATGCTACCAATATAACTAACGCCCTGCAACAGACAGGGTGGCCACATTTTGGTTGCTTTTTACACAAGTTGAATTTGGTTGTCGAGAAGGGACTTAAAGCGATTGAGTTCATTTTAGAAACAGTAAAAAAAATTGTTGCTCACTTTAAAAAAAGTCATATTGCCACGGAAGCCCTCAGTAAGTACCAAACAGATTTTGAAAAAAAAGCACAGGCACTACGTTTGGTACAATCCGTTCCCACACGATGGAACTCCGTGTTCTATATGTTGAACCGCTTTTTACAGCTCCAAGTGGCTCTTCAGGCCGTGATACCCAATTTAAGAGTTGATTTACCGATTGTTACTGGAGAAATGTGGGATGCAATCAAACAGATCTGCATGATTCTTCAACCATTTGAAGAGGTAACCAAAGTTATGAGTGGATCGAAATATTTGACCGCCGGGCTCGCTATTGTACTAACCGATGGTTTAACACGTTGAACGCCAGTGCGTTTTCTTCGTTTTTCCATTTGGGCCATGGGGGGCACCATTTGGTCGACAGTTAACTGTTCCGTTGGGGCCGCGGGGGACAACATATGACCGCGAGTCAGAGGTGATTTTAAGCGTCTCTATTGGGCCGGCGGGCACAGATATGAAGCTAATATGTATTTGAAGTGACCCCCACGGCCCTGCAGACAAATAGATTGTATTTGGTTTTTAGTAAAAACTATGACTTAGAAAAATATGACAAATAATTTCGAGACAAGACTTGTTTGTAAGTTCTAAAGGAAAAAGTGTGTGTGATAATGTGTTATTTTATATTTTTCCATAAAATTACTATTTATAATGTGTTGTAAAACACTATACTGTTACTTAAGTAGTTAACATCTGGTTAAAGTTGTACTACATAGCTGTTAGGATTTAATTTTTCGGGGATAGTTTGATAAATGAAACTACATCAAACATGTATGACAAATCGACAGCTCCTTTTGCCCTATTACAGTCTAGCACGATTTTCGGCTTCGATACCGTTTTTCCTCGCTTTGTAATTGTCTGGAAACGGTCGGAATGTTTGGTCGAAAGAACAAGTACGTCTCTTTTATCTTTCCACTTCATAATAGTAATTCCATCTTCACTCTCTCTAGCTATATATTCACCCGTCTTCAGTTTAGCATTAGCAACCTCTTTTGGTATATTCCTTCTATTTTTTCTAATAGTAGAGTAGTAGATGTGTTTCATTTTCCGATGACCGACACCCCGACCCCCGCGGCCCCCACCAACGAAAAACGCGATTTATTTCCGCTTGGGCCATGGGGGGCAACTGTTGAGTGACAGTAGTATTTTGGTGAAATAAAGTCACAAATTACTTTTCTTCGATTTATTTCATGTGATTTGGCACATTTTCTAGCCCCTAAAGCAATAAAAACTGATACGTAAAATTTAACAATCGGGCATTTTTAACCTGGCCCCGTTTGCTAACTAAGTGAGGCCCATATGTTGTCCCCCACGGCGTTTAACGTGTTAAGAAATGTTATAAAATTATTAAAAACAAAAGATTTTTATGGCGTAGCAAAAACAATGCTGGACATTTTAGAAGAAAATATGGCCATCTATTTCCCAAAAAGCGCCATTGACGACAACCTACTTTTGGGAACCTGTACATTTTTAGATCCGCGTTTCAAAATTCATGCATTTCTAGAAAATGATTCTGGTACATCTGTGGCCCCAACCGATGAGGAGTGTGAAAGATCCAGGCGTGCATATCTAATTAAAGAACACATTTTAGCTCTACTCCGATCAAAAATACAGGAGAGAAAAAAGGATGCATTTCCTCCAGCTCACGATGTATTCCAGGCTAGTACAAGCAATGAAGAAGAGACTTTTTCAATTTGGGGAAAAATTGATAAAACACTTGCTGCAATCACACCATCAGGTGACGATGTCGCCACTAAAGCCAAACACGAGCTTGAAATGTATCTCAATGAAGACGTCATTAGCCGCCAGTCTTGTCCTCTTACTTGGTGGAAAACACATGCATTAGTGTATCCCAATTTGGCAGAAATTTTTACAGAACATTGCCACATTGTAGTCACATCAGTTCAATGTGAAAGAGTGTTTTCGAAAGCAGGATATATGCTGTCAGATCGAAGAACACGTCTAAGTAGAAAACGTGCTTCACAATTGGTTTTTCTAAATAGTAATTATGACCATTGTAAATAAAAAATGTAACAAATGTAAATATGTACAAAACCAATGTAAATAATATTTGATTAGAAGGCTGTATATAGATAATAATCAATCAATGAACTTCTAAATACGCCAATGTAAAGTCCAAAAGCTTTTATTTTTTAAACGTAGTCTCCTCCTAAGGATTTTAAGTTTTTACATTGTCAGTCCTAAGCCTGTTAAAGTATGAAGGGAATTTCATTGACTAATAATACACAAGTTGATTTTACACCAGTTTAATGTAACAACAAACGTGTCCTGTTACATCATATTCATTATTCAATTACTATGTCATTTCATTTCGTTATTTTCAATGATAAATAGCAGAAAATCATTCATAGGGAAAAATAGCAGGTGTGAAAAATAGCAGGTGATTTCACTGTGATTAAAAAAATCATATGATCATATGATCATGATTTCTAAATACCAATCATTTCCATCTCTACTTAGGACTGACTGCATTACTAATAAGCGAAAAAGAAATTTACTGTTAATAAATAAAGGTAATGCAGGCGCATTTAAAAGTTCATAATATATACATTTTGACAAATATTTACAAAGGTTTTTTTTTCTCTCCGGTTTTCGGTTATTTACTTATACGGATGGAATCTGTTTGGGTCTAAATTCACGTTCAAGAAAGTCAGTTGCTTGACTTTTTGTGTTGTTAGTCGCGTCCGACGGTCACTGATGATGAGGCCCGTTTTACTAAATATACGTTCACAGGGAACAGATGAGGCCATGATATTTCCATATTTTTGGACAAGTTTGGCGAGATGCGGGTAGGTGAATTTGTGGACACGCCACCACTCGAAAGGACAGCTCCATTTATCTCCGTGAAAGGTTGGTAGCGGATCGTCATTAATGTATGTATCGATCTCTTTAATGGCCTTCGACAAAGGAGTCCCAACTGGTTGTTGCTTTTGGCCTATAATTTCATCTAGTATTGCCCGAAATCCATCAACAGTGTTGCTGCTACCGGCCGATGTTGACGGAAGACACGACGACTGTTCTTGTGCAGTTTCTTCAGCAATCATCGCAACTAACATTTCCTGCACGTGACTTTTGGTGTTTCTAACCTCATTCTGATCGCTAAACACAGATAATTTGTATCTGGGATCTAGGAACGTGCATGTAGAAAATGTTCTGCTTCTTTCAATGACGCCGAATCTTGTCACTAGCCCTGTTCTCAAGCGATATATGACATCTTTTGTCGCTTCGTAGAATGGCTCTACTATAAATTTATCACAGGCTGTTAAAAGGCAGCGTGTCATTACAATGACTAAACTCCCGGTCATGTATTTTTCACCACTGATTGTTTCTGTGGCTTGATCAAACGGCTGTAAAATTTTCGTTATTTCTGATAGCAACAACCATTCCTCGTTAGTTATAATGGGTAAATCTGTTTTTAAAACGGCCATTGTTGCCCTCAAATACTGCTCCAGTTCTACGAAGCGCCTAACCATATGGAAACTTGAGTTCCACCGCGTGGGTACTTCCTGTATCAGACGTTTTGGGATACAGTCCGCCTTGTCATCCGTTTGCGCCTTCAGTAGTTTCTCCAACGCCGTGCTACTAGATTAGTAATGCCTAACGACTTTTTTTACTTTTTCCAGTAGAGGCTGAATGGTAGTAAGGGCAGCTTGCACTATTAAATTTAGGGAGTGGCCGTAACAGCCATAATGTTTCCATCCGATATTATTGATGGCCTTTTTGATGTTAGCTGCGTTATCCGACACCGCGAAATTCATTTTATTTGTTAGTCCCCATTCGGCCACAATATTACTGAGCATTTCTTGAATATTTTCACTGGTATGGGAGTCTTGAAAATTACGACAATCTAATAACATATTTTTTAGCTCTAAATCGTCTGTCATATAGTGACCAGTAACGGCTATGTACGACTCGTTGGATCTCGAAGTCCACAAATCGGTTGTTATACATACGGAATTATTGCATTCCGGACCTCCTAATTTTAATTTTAATTCCGCTTTGGTTTGGTCGTACAAAGCTGGCAACGTGATAGTAGAAACTGTTTTCCTACTGGGCAGTTGGTAGCCAGGAATCCACCGAGAATACTTTCTAAAAGCTCTTTCTTCAACCAAAGAGAACGGTAGGTAACTGTCTATAAATAGATCCATTAAATCTCGATCTATTTTTTTTTTCATTTCGTTCGAAATTCGTCTGTTAGCACCATAACTTCCTATTGTCTGTTGCCGAAGTGTTGGCATTATGGGAAGACTAGCAGCGGATGCGGATGTTGATGTACCGGGACAAGCACTCACAGCAGCTGAAGAAGACGCACCGGCAGAAGAATCGTTCACAGCTGTCTGTACCGAACACAGTTGAATTTGGCTTTGCTGAATCGGCGTAGATTCATGCTGTGCCCTGGTCACTGTCGTAAATGCATCTAAGTGCTTTTTTTTTAAATGAGCCTTAAGGTTTCCTGTAGAGCCCTTGTAGCTGTACATTTCGCAACAAATACGACATTTTGCTTTTTTGTCGACAATATTGGTTTTGTCGAAATACTCCCATAATATGCTGGTACTTGGACGAGACATATTTGTTACCTATTTAATATTTTTAAACACTTAGTCACTACTTACTAACAAGAGTTTTATTTATATAACTAGAAATATACCTACTAATTGGTATTTACACTAACAAGAGTTTTATTTATATAACTAACTAGAAATATACCTATTAATAATTGGTATTTACACTATTATTTATATTTTATTTACACTATTAAAATACACGACATGAATATGTACTATCCCTATTATTAATGTACACAAAACTAAACAATTACGCACTTTAAGTTAAGAAAATAAAGAAAGCAAGCAGAGAAATTCGGTCACCTGCAGCTAACGCGACGCGTAACTAAAAATAGAACACGAAAAGTACCTACGAAATCAGCAAAGTGCATAGTGCACTCAAGATCAAGGTCAAGGGTCACGTAAAATGAATTCAAAACTATTTTTATTGAGAATGCCATATGACTTAAAATCCTTTGACGTTTATTTGATTTCTTGTTTACAAGTGTATAGAAAATGTATTCAGTATTAAACTCTATGTTACTGTAAATAATGTTCAAAATTAGTATTAGACATTAGCGTTATCGCACTCTCTCGCTCGTACATCTATAGCTACATCACTCCCGCCCGCGCGCACCGCAAGGACACGGTAACCGTACTAACTATTACTATACCCGAATCAGTTTGAACCGAATATCATAGATCATACAATACGGTATAGTGTCTTGTTCTGTGACAGTACACATCGCGCTATATTCGCTATACGTACGCGGATACCTGATATATAGATTCAGTGCCGTCCGATATATAGGTATTGGATATTGTGCCGATACATAGATATTGTATCTATATACGATTTATATCGCCCACTCCTATTGTCCAAGAGAGCATTAGGACTATCCCTTAATACAGGATGGAATTTATTTAAAAGAGCCCCAGCAATTCTAAAATCAACCATTAATGGGTTGAGGCATTATTAAAATATCTTTGCCTAAACAGTTTGAAGTCCCTCTTAAATCTCCCGTTCACAACTTCCACAACCCATCTACAAAGTGTCACTTTACGGCTTTTATTAGCTTTTGAAAATGTGAGTTGAGTTGCTCCTTGTTCTAATGATTCAGGTTTGTATACTCTATAATTACAATTTTCAAGCAACGGTATTGCATCCCTAAAGCCTCTATCTAAAACGAAAATATCGTTTTCCCTAAAAAGTGTTCGGAAAGGTCCATTATCATTTTCAAACAAGTGCGTCATAATTTCAGCATCGGCCTGGGTAGCAGCATAGGGCCCTACAGCATCGATTATGAGACCATCACAAGAGACGATCATAAAAGGTTTCACCAAATTATCATACTTGTTCAAACTATATGTCTTCTTTTGAAACATATAGTTTGCACTTTTCTGCAAGTATATATAAGTCCCATCAAATATTGCGATTGCTGACCTATCTCTAATTAAAGACTCCTGAGGATCACCCAATAGTGTTTGAGGAACTCTCAAGTTCCTTTCAGATATTTCCCTGTGAGTGATATGGTTCACACCAATATTATAAGGAACAAAATGTTCATTGAGACACAACCTAACTTTTTTCATAATCAATTCCAATGTCGACCTAGGTAAATCAAAAAGAGTTGCCATGCGTCTATTACTCTCGCCTGTTCTTAATTTGATTAAATATATTGCTAAAGCTCGTTTAGATTGTTTCACATTTAAAGCAGGTAAAAGATTATGAAGAATTAAAAACTGAGGTACTGTAAGACCCGTCCAATAATGGCAAAGATGTTTTGGCATTTCCAAGACATTTTCAAAGTTCAAAAAATTAGCTTTTGACTTCATAATGTTTATTATGTCTTCTATATGGACAGCACTTAATGTAGAATATGTCTCATTCATTTGAGGTAATAAATGCCACTGATCACTGTACAAATTTTAATGTACTTCACACACTCTACAGCTACGAGGAACATAGAAACTGTGTTCTTGCAATAATATTCTTTTGAGGAAATGTGGGACCAAATGTAATGTTCTATTTCTGCATTGTTGAAATATACAGTGCATAGACGTAATTGAAGCTCGCTTATAATTAGGCAATAATATATTACTATTTTCCCTTCAAAGTGGTCCACTTTGAACAGGCGGTAAAGGAGGTGGCTCTGGTGGGATAACCACTTGAATATTCGGGACTGCTGCATTGTTGTCCAAAGCTTGTGATGAGTCGTGCGATGCCTGTCTATCTGCTCGCATCCAACACACATGACAGATATAGTTGTTTCTTGAGGGCTGAAAACAAAGTACAGTTATATAATATTCTGAAACAAGGGTATTTTTTAAACATATTTTAATCTTTTATTTGTTTTCGAGTATGTTATGAAGCTGTGCCCCCGCTCAGCTCCTAAAAGTCATAGCTTGATGTTATTTATAGCCGCAATCGGATTTCGAATTGAACATTAATTGAAAACATTTGACCTAACTAATTAATTCTTCAGCTTTATGATATTAAGTATAGATGGGAAGTATACTGCCATAATGAACATCACGCTTGTAGCATAAAGACACATTAGGTACAACCTTCCCAAAATGAAAATGACATTTTTTTTATAATTTACTAGCTGACCCGCGCAACTTCGTCTGCGTCACATAAGAGAAGGTTAGAGGGTGTGGGTCGTAGGCACCTATTATACAATTCTAAAGGAGCACATCACTCACATTATAATGAAAATGCGAGCGCGGTACCTGACCATTATTTTGCTGCGGAATTATTTTAAAACTGTGATATCTCCTAAGATATTCATTGGAATCAAATGATGTTAGAGCAATTTCGTTTAAAATTAAATACTTGTGATGAATAACGTATTTATTTGGAAAAGGATAAATACCATGTTTACAAAAACACCTTTGCAAAAATAATGCATAATTTTTGAAGAAAAGTGAGTGAGTAAGTTAAAAGATATACATATGCTCTCACGGACTTTTTTTAGAACTTTTAAAAGGAACACCTCCGTCATACATTATTGCTGCGTAACTTTAACCGTTTACGCAGTGGACGCAACGGAAGCTCTCAAAAGGAATTTCCGCGTTTTTAATTTTGTGTGCAATACAGAATAAGAATCACTAAACTATTCTTATTATGTTTTTCCAAATAAGGGCTGCCCTCGACAGCCTTTACGACTTCATCCTCAGACACTCGATGACAACCAGAGCCCAGCTAGATCTACAGTTCTCATCAAGGTGCATGAAATGAGCCCGAACACGATATAGATGCTGTAAACTTTTGAGGTCCTATTGCAGCTGCCCTCCGCTCCATCGTCAGACCTTCGATGAATGTCATACTCCAGCTAATTCTAAAGTTCTCATCAAGGTGTATGAAATGAGCCCAAACACGATTTTTAGGGTTCCGTAGCCGAATGGCAAAAAACGGAACCCTTATAGATTCGTCTTGTCTGTCTGTCCGTCTGAATGTCACAGCCACTTTATTCCGAAACTATTCGGACTAAACCGTTGAAACTTGGTAGGTAGATGTATTCTGTGAACCGCTTTACGATTTCTATACAATAACAAAAAAATAACAGATTAAGGGGGGCTCCCCACAGTTGCGATAGTTGTTGAGAGGATCCGGCAATTGGGTCTCGAGGTGGCTTTGTACAAATCCGAGGCCATGTGCTTTCATGGGCCTCGGAACGCGCCACCGTCGGGATCCATGCTGACGGTAGGAGGGGTTCCCTTCGGGGTCGAGTCGACTTTGAAGTACCTAGGACTCATCTTCGACAGCCGGTCGAACTTCGTTGAGCATTTCCGACGTTTGGCTCCCAAACTGGAACGGGCTGGGGCTGCCTTCAAGCGGCTCTTGCCCAACCTGAGGGGTCCAAACGCCTCCTGCCGTAGGCTCTACGCGGGGGTCGTGCGGTCCATGGCCCTTTACGGGGCCCCGGTGTGGGCGCGTTCAATTAAGCGGCGTGCCGCCCACTACCTGAACGCGCCCCAAAAGGTGGTAGCCGTAAGACTAATCCGGGGGTACCGCACGATCTCTCGCGAGGCGGCGAGCCACCTGGCCGGATTGCCTCCATTGGATCTGGAGGCGATAGTCCTCGCGCGCCTACATGAATGGCGCGCGGAGGCACTACGTCGGGGGGAAACTCCGCTGCCGTGGCAAATCACCGCTCAGCGGACAGACCTCCGACGCGATCTCATGGCGACATGGAGACAGCGACTGTCGCAACCCAGTGCAGTCTTTGAGGAGTGGCTAGAGAGGCGCCACGTCGCCCTCACCGGACACGGTTGTTTCGGGAGGTTCCTGCACCGAATCGGGCGGGAGGAAACGCCCGGGTGCTATCATTGTGAGGATCACCTCCTTCTGCGAAGCAGTCATGCTAGCGAAGGAGGTGGCGGGACGTGAGAGGGAAAGAATCTCTCGCCCCAGCAGCCGCGGGGGACGCACCGGGCGTCGGGGGCCACGTGGTGGCTACCGGCCACCGTAGGTGCGGGCCTGTGGACGGTGAGTAATGGGTTAGCGTCTGAGCCGCGCGGGTACCTTACTCATAGATCTAAACTCCCCTCCCGCACGCGCATCCCGCCTTGGTGACGCCCACTTCGCAACGGGCCGTGCAGCAGAAATCGTAATATTTTAATTTCGCCATAACTTCAAAACCAAACGTCCAATTTTAATCATTTACAGACCAAATATTATTTACATAAACTGTACTTAGTGATGAAATAATTTATTTTGATAAGGATTATAGCATGAGTAAAATAAATGCGTTTAAATGTAGTCCCAAAAAAATTCAAGATAAAAAATGGTTGTTGTGCCTCACTCGACATAGATAGGTATAGTGTGTCACGGACTTTTTTGTAGATATTTATAAGATCTATAATTAATTAGAACATTTTGTGGTTCTATCTTTTATAGTTTAGGCAGCGTACGCAAAATAAGTAACTTTTCTGGTTGATTTTTTACACCTTGTGTCCGAAAAACCCAAATATCTTACGGAACCCTATTTTTTTCCAAAATAAATTTTAGCCTATGCTACTTGTGGATAATGTAGCTTTCGAATGGCGAAAGAATTTTTAAAATCGGTCCAGTAGTTTTTGAGCCTATTCATTACAAACAAACAAACAAACAAACAAACAAAGTTTTCCTCTTTATAATATTAGTGTAGATAAAAACTATGTATTTAAAATAATTAAAAACAAAATGCTTACCACATAATTAGTATTTTCCGATAATAGGATAAACAGCAATGGAGACTCCATACTGACTTCATGGTGTCTTATTTTCCTCACAGATTTTCCACAACCAAGGCAAACCATGTTATGCCCCAGTAGTCCATCATGTTCACCAGCTTCGGTATTTAATAATAGGAAGCATGGATGACAAATAAATGTATCCAGAGGCAACTGAAAATAAGATGCACTGTAAGTTAATATCGTAAACCATAAAACATACCGTTCAAAAAAATAAATCTGATGATGTTTTTCTACTCCAACATACCTGGGTTTGAGCAAGGGTTATCCAACGCGAAAGTCTTGTTTGATAGTGTGCAGAAAGCGAAGATATAGTATGCCTCTGCAACCTTTGCAAGGCTATTCCACAGTTGATGCACCTCATATTGATTCACAAAACAAATTCCGAAACGCAATGAAAATCCGAGTCCAGTGTTAATAGCCAGGTATCAGGTAGTAGAAGGTATCAGTCCGTAGAGATAAGCAGGAGTCAAAATACTAGAAGATAATCGCAAAAACACAAACAGTTCGTACGCAACGGAGGATCTGTCAAGCGCAGTAGGTACCGTATCGCCAATTTGACATAGACAATGAGACATTGTAAAACGCGTTCCGTTTTAGGTACGGTTACGTTATTACTATAATTGTGTGAAATAAATATATCTTACGTATCAACACTTCAAAATATAATTTAATCACATTTTATTTAAACAAAACTGTTTTCATTGGTATTTCAATGAAAGCAGTTTTGTTTAAGTAAAATGTTCCAGGTAAGAGCAGTTGTCGTTCATTTCACATTCAAATCTACAAGTAGTATGCGTGGTGTAGAACGTCTATTATTCTATTTATCTTTCTCTATGGTCCATAATGGCTAAAGTTGACAAATGAGACTTTGAATTCAACTTGCATTACTTATTGTATTGTAATCAATACTGACGAGTTCAGAGAGGTTAAAAACTACGCAACAATTCACATCTCTATTTTTCTTAATATAATATATTGACTATGTAAGTGTATATTGAATGTACTTTTTTGTCCATGTCTTTTTAACGAGTTCAATTTTGACAAGTTATTAGAACCTACTAAACCATATAGCCAGCAGAGTCTCCCCATTGAATATTTCAGTAACTTATTTCCGGATATATCCGTATTTTCCACCGTTTCAATGGCGCGGCCATGTGGTTTTAGTCTTATAGCTCCTAAAATATAAACCTAGGATTTTTTTCTATATTTTTACAAATTTTTTACATATTCAATCTGTTATTTACCTAAATTTCAGGTCTCTGCAAAGCTTAGTTTTAAAGATCTCCGTGGCCGCGCGGTTCTCCGGGTTTCAATGGCGCGGCCACGTTCAAACCCTTCTAACTTTTTAAGCATAACTTTGACTTTATGGTTTTGGGGATCAACTTTTACAAAGGACATGTCCGGAAATGGTTTTTTATTATTTAATAATTCTAACCAGGGTAAGTTAAATATATTTGGAAAGACATCTCAAAACCTAGTGCTTCTAACTATATCATACATTTTTAAAGCCCTCCAATTTTTTGAAAAATCGTTTTTTATTTTAGTGAGAATTTACTTCTAAAACGAACAAACCTTTCTAATTTTCTAGGTTAATAAAGTGAACACACTCAAAAAAAAAGTTAACTTGTCAAAATTGACACAGGGGAACTGTCATTACTGTCAGTGTCAATCAATATTTGATTTAGTCTGTCATCAATGTAAATAAAACAATAATACAATCGCTATTACATTATTTTAGTCAAACATGTGTAGCATTATCAATCAAGATCTGGGACACACTGAATAATTATGGTGACTTCACTGAATGTTCACGTGTATATTACAATATTTAACTAAGCAAGAAGTGCATGTTTCAGCATATTACACAAGAGCTTATAATCAGCAGAAGATAATGAATAATAATGTTATATACTGATTGAAACCATTGTTCAAATACCTAGGAGAATTCCTTTTATTTACTGGAAATCGAGATCGGTGTGGATGAAAAGCCCTTCGAAAATTATGCTATTTAAAAATTGATTAATACCAAGCTATAATTGAACTCAAATGTACGGTTTTGTTATGAATAAAGCTCAAGTTTTTAAATAGTATTTATTTATTGATATTCTCCATTTTCAATGTCTTCTCTTATTAAAATATTGTCGAGAAACTGAGCAGGTGGACATATATAATTTTGATGCCGAGCCCATCCAAGATACCAGACAATTGTCATCACATGAGCACAGCTGCCAACAGTCCTTTTCCCAATGCAAAGCAGAAGAATCCGTTGTGAAAAGGCCAAGTCAGTAAAACCGGAAAAATCAGCACAGCACAAAGATAACAATAACGCACAAGAGAACGAACGATATTTTGACGGTCTGCGTCTGACAGATCAGACGAATCACGCGCTGAGCCGATAGGGGTGCGATCTAAAATCAATTAATAGAAGAATCGATTTTTCGGGCCAAAAAATACAATTTATCCTAGAAACTAGAGAACTTTTATGCTATATTATCTATTTTCTAATTTAAAATACATTTAGAAAATAAATGTCTTCTTTTATACCTGTTATTTTGATATGGTAATAAAATAATTGCATTATAGTACTATATTATCTAACTCCCGTATCACATTAATTTCAATTCGAGTTAACTTGAAGTGTGTCTTAACCTAAGTTGGTACATCTCTAACGCCAGTGTCAGATGAAGAATCATCTGTCAAAAATGACATTGTCACAGAGTAGCGGAGCTTTTTAAGGGTTGCCAACAACTAATAAAATAGTAATAACATCAATTATTATTTTATGATTTTTCTCTTAAATGGAGGGGTTTAAAAATATTATTTCAGTAGTTCTAAGTTCCATATTTTTGTCGTATTTATTTGAGTGGACTTTGATGCTGGTTAGATTTTTCTCGGAATAAAAAACCAACGTCCATACAAAAAGCGGACATCTCCTTTTTACAAAATCTTGGCATGGTTTTTTTTTAAAAAAACGTCGTGGCCGCGCGGTTGAAACGCACACATGCGAAAGTAAGGTAACATTATGCATCACCCCTTGCATGAAATTGTACCACCAAAATCAAAATCCAGAAATTCTCAATTAATTCTTTGAGAATTTCTGGATTTTGATGGCTTTCTTTCTTTCTTTTCTTTTTTCTTTTTGTTTCTTTTTTTCCTTTATTGTAATCAAAATCCAGAACAAGAATAAAAAACTTTTTAGTTCATTCTCAATCCTTTTCAATTGTTTATTGTGTATTTATGTTTTTTTTTTTTAATAAAGAATAAGTGCTTGTTAAATACGGATCCCTAATGGATATCGCCGACCTCGCACATTCCTGCGTGTGTACGCCAACCGCACGAAAACTGCAGCGTCGACATCCGTCCAGCCACGAGCCGCCGACGCAGCGAAATTCACCATAGCAATTAATTAATTTTAAGTGTTTTTCTGTCATTCCATATTCTAGCATCGAATAGGCTTCACCATATTAATTGTAGTAATCTCTTTTAAATTAAATTAGTTTTAAAATATCTTTGGTTTTTTTTCGATCCACCGTCTGCAGTTTACGTAATTGGCGCAGTCGGTAGGATACTCGCGGGCCGGTTCGCGAATCGCGTTAGAGTCATCTCATATAGACCACCATTATCGCGAGTCACCCGGGCGGCTATCAAGTCATGTCACGAGTATCCAGAATCTACGGTATAGCTGCGGAGCCGCGTAGAGAATCCAGACATCGATTCACGGCGAAAAACCAGAGATGAAATATATGTGAGTACACCAGAATCTTTCTCGTGGTGCTTCCTCTCTATTCCTAGTTACTTTTATGTCCAAGATTTTTCATCACGGAAGATCTAATCGTCAGGAACCTGCATCGCGACAGGCACGCCGACATATAGTAGATATTAGCAGAGATTTAGATAGTGAATTCGATTTTAATTTTAATAGTTTTTTTGAACCTATAAATAATGCCTTACGATCCCGACGTAATTTCAAGGCCTTACGCCTTGTGCCCGATTTTGACGGAAACCCCAATGTACTGACGAGGTTTATTAACATCTGTGACCGGATAGTATCTCAGTATGCAAGTGCCGAGCCAGGCAATGAGCTAGGGAACCTGTATCTTTTAACACGTTCACTGCATTATGAGGTCGAACAAGCCACATACGTGAGTTCTCGCAGGTGCGTCAGTCAAAATCGCTTTGTTTCACTCTGTGCGGGGGGTGCCTATATTAACATTTCTATGAGTATAACAGAGACAAATATATAAAATTGATTCTCTTGCGAAGCTTATGCTAACGGCGCAGTAAATACGATATGAGGTTGAATAGATCTCATACGCACTGAATAGAAATTAATTCCGTCTAGTGCGGGGGGAGGTCTTATCTGCCTCAAGAATTACAGGCCTCATACCCGCATGGAGTGAGGCGCGGGCGGCGCGGGCGCCACGCATCCAAGCATTAGTGTTGTGGCAAGAATCGATACGGAAGGACGTTGTCGTCCGGCGCACACGCATTTTTACGATTTATAAGTGTACCGAAAAAAGTAATTGGTTTTCGTATTATGGATCGATCAAGCCGTAAACATTGCAAGAAGAGACTTATATTAGTCGATTCAGATTCGTCAAGTGGATCTGATGAAGTGAAACAGTTTAAATGTAGAAAAGTGTTACAGAGGATTACACCAACCAGAAGTTCTCCTGTGAAAAAGGTAAACATTTTGGATAATGTTCAAATTTGCCCCCCGTCTACTGCAAAGTCGCAAAATGAGATCGACACTGATTCTGAATCCGATATTTTGAGCTCCAATGAAAAATACAGGAAAATCTGTCACCAGTCCAAACAAGACAACAAATTGTTCGTTAGTCCAAGTAGTGGTAAAAAATATGGTGTTCCCAAAAATGCAGAAGTACAAAATCCAGGAGTTTTATGTAACCCAAGTTTGCTCACACCAACTCAAAAATGTAAACGAGAGAATAACTGCAACCAAAGCCGGGCGTCTTCCCCTGATTCTTTGAATATTTTTGGCGAAACAAGCAGGTGTTCCTCTTTGAGTAATATTTCATATTCTAACTTGTTGCCCGTACAGTTAAGTGAAGAAAATATGCAAGAATTAATAAAATGAACTTAGTCAAAATATACTAAAACTGAAAAACAGGCGGTAATTAATAATAATTGTCTTTATTCATTCATTTGAAGATGAAAATACTGGAGATGCAAATATACCCGATTCACATACAAAGAACATAACAATTAAAAAACATGCTGTAGAAAAGCAAACAAAACAGAAAGAAAGACATCAAAAATGGCACCAAGATGACTATAGACTACAACAAGAAGAACAGCAAAAAGAGCAACAAGCAAAATATACAGATTATCGAAAAGAATACCGAATAAAACAGCAAAAACCTCGGCAAAAAAGTCACCAAGAAGAACATCAAGAGCAAGCGAAACAGCAAAAAGAACAGAAAAATCAAAACAAAAAGCAGGAAGAAGAATGCCAAGAGCAGGGAGAAAAACATCAAGGAAAGGAAGAGAAATATATACAGCAGGAAGAGGTACATCAAGAGCAGGAAGAGGAACATCTAGAGCAGGAAGAGGTACATCAAGAGCAGGAAGAGGAACATCTAGCGCAGGAAGAGGTACATCAAGAGCAGGAAGACGAACATCCAGAGCAGGAAGAGGAACATCTAGATGAACAGCAAGCAGAACATGATACAGAGAGTGAAAATATAATTCAAGTTACTCGTAGAAGCAATGTTAACGAAGAAGATGAAGACACAGATATTTCGATTGAGAGCTTAGAATTAACGAACGTAGAAGTAGATGAAAGTGAATCAAGTGAAAATGAACTGGAAACCGACAACCAAACAGCTGAAACAGAAGGTATTGACAACGAGGACGGTTGGACTGACATATCTGATAATCATGGTATTGATTTCGACGAGAGCACCCTTGATAGTGCCATTATTCCTCGCCTAGGTAATAAAACACCTACAGACATATACAGGCTGTTCCTAAGCGATGAAATTATTAATAAAATAGTACAGGACACTAACAAGTATGCAGAGAAGTATTTCGAAGACAATCAAAATGACATAAAGGCGCAATCTCGTGTTAAAGCATGGAAACCCACTGATGACGAAGAAATGAGAAGATTTTTTGGAATCATGCTTGTAATGGGTCTAAACAAAGTACCACATCTGAACGACTATTGGTCTAAAAAGTCAATATATAGAAAGAGTACATTTGCTCTACAATATCAAGGGACAGATTTTTGATTATATTAAAATTTTGGCATTTCTGCGACGAGTCAATTGATGATACTGGGGATAAATTATATAAAATTCGCAAAATACACGACATGTTGAATTCTCGATATCAACAAGTACTTCGTCCTGGAAAAATTATAGTCATTGATGAATCAATGATACCGTGGCGCGGACGACTTATATTTCGCCAATACATGAAAAATAAATCACACAAATATGGCGTCAAATTATATAAATTGTGTACTCCCGAGGGATACTCGTACAATACACTTATTTATACAGGCAAAGAAGGCAACAATCGAGAACAAGAGCACGGCAAAAATACAGTTTTGAGACTAATTACAGGGTTAGAAAATGAGGGCCGTATTGTTGTTGCTGACAATTTCTACTCCTCTGTTGGGTTGGCTGAAGACCTTTTAGCAAAGAAAACTTTTTATTGTGGTACCCTCCGATCCACAAAATTAAAAAAAGGTCAAATTACAGGAAAATGAATCTAAAGGGCGTAAAAATTATGAAATGGTTTGATAAGCGCCAAGTTTTAATGATCACGACCTGCAAAGGCCACAATGCTGTTTTAGTAAATACAGGCAAGAAAACAAGAGCCACTAACGAAGACATTAAAAAGCCTACATGTGTTCTTTTGTATAATGAAAACAAAAAAGGTATAGACTACAGTGACCAGATGTCTTCCTATTACTCGACTTTTAAACGAGGACTAAAATGGTATCGAAAGGTTATGGCAGAATTTTTATTTGGTACTTCTCTTGTGAACGCCTGGATAATTTATAATATGGTTAATAATAATAACAAAATGACAAAGAAAGATTTCACGGAATCAATAATTGAAGCACTCACTGGACGAAGTATTTCTGAAAGAGGTATATTACCATACTTTTATATTCATACACATACACATTTAAATACTTTAAAACTAAAAGTGGCGCTTATAGTATAGACACCTAACGTAAGTGTTTATTTCAGGATTTCCTCCGGGCAGATGTGCTGATCATGTGCTTCAAAAAGGGGGTCAACGAAAGCGATGCGCAGGTTGCTATGACAAATTAAGGCTTACGTTAAATAGCACTCAGGCTGAAAAAAAAATAAAAAAAATTGTTACATTTTGTGTCCAGTGTGAGAAATCCTTCTGCTTGCCCTGTTTTAATGAAAAACATTTTGATTGATATCACTGAATAAATATTTTAATACAATATTATCGTAACTACACTATCTTTTATTCCCATCTCTAGTCGTGACACAAACCGAACTTTCTTTCAGTGCGATGTGAGGCAGAAAAGATGTGGGCTGCGGGACTGTTCGAAAGAGATACCGTGGCCCTGGAACACAAAGGGCAATGAAGGAACATGGATGACACTCCCTCCCACTCCACCCAGAGCGGGAGAAGTCATGTGATGATTTCCCATCCGTAAAAAAAAAAAAAGGCAGAAAAGATGTCATTTATATTTTTCTCTTTTATTCAATAATGAAATGTCATAACTATGGGCGAAGCTGGATTCAACTTTAACAACTATGTAAGTTTATAATGGTAGAGCTTCAAGCAATTATTGTCACATTTGGGCTATATTTAAGGTGTTTTTTAAAAACAACATTTTGTGAGGCCGAGTCGGTCTCATGCGCACTGCAAAGAAGTTCAACCTTGCCTCGAAAAGACCTCATACGCATTGGCTGACAGTCAGTCAAAATTGGCGTCGCAGCCAGCGTGTTAAATGGCATCTTAAACAAGATAACAGGGCCTGCCGCATCCACCATCAACTCAAATGGCATTCCTGAAACTTGGGCAGGTATTAGATCAGCTCTAATTAATAACTTCTCGGACCAGAGGGACGAGACGGCTTTGTACAATGACCTCTCGTTGGCTACGCAAGGTAATAGCACCCCGCAGGATTTTTATGATCTATGTCAGACTTTATTTAGCACAATTATGACTTACGTGAAGTTACATGAGACCTTACAAACGACTATTGAAGCAAAACGGACACTTTATAAGAAAGTGACAATGCAGGCTTTCGTACCTGGACTAATTCGCTCCACCCACTGCACCGCGCCCCGTCGCGTTGCGCGGGATGGCAGATTTTACCATTGTATGCAAGTATCTCAATTTATATAGAAATCACGCTTAGCACAACACACTGCCGAGACGGAAATGCGCGGGAAGGCGCCCCGCGCGGTTTCTGCCAATCTGCGCGGGAGCGCGGGGCGTGCCGCGGGATATGACACACCGGCTCCGCAGTCCCGGGCGTGATTTGATACTATAAAGACGTTTGCACGATGGATCTCGACGTAGACAAATTTATATATGAAATTGAGCAACGCCCTGCAATTTGGGATATGAAAAGCAAAGAATATAGTGACCGTATACAAAAAGTTAAGAAATGGGAGGAGATAATAAATATATTTACCGATGAGAGTAGGGGAGAGGTGTGTCAATAGTAACAATGAGGCAATTGTAACATATGTAGTTTAACGACATCTATTGACGAATAGCGGTAGCTCTTGGTGGCAATCGAAGCTTTATTTGGTGCTGTTTTACCGACCGAACTGACAGTTAAAACAGTTTGCGCATGCGCTCTCAGTACATGACAGTTTGAGATACAGCAAATTGAGTAAAATTATTGTTCAACGCAGTTTCTGTTATTAAAATTAAATTAAATAGTTTTACAATATTGGAGTGGCGATTTTCGGATAAATTGACGTCTAATCTATACGTGCAGGTATGTGGGTTGTTCAAATTTGCCATAGTTTTTTGTTAAATAAGTCTTCTTTGCAAAAGGGCGGCAGTGGTGCAAAAGTAACAAAACAAAGAGAGGCAATTGTAACATGTTACATTTGACACCCAGTATTTTTCACATTAGTTAATTATTTAATATGTACCATTTTATTTCCAGAATTCATACGAAATGGTTTATAAACGACCTCGAAAGACATTGCGTGGCACCGTGCCACCGGAAAAATATACTGAAGCTTGTGAAATTGTAATTAAGCAAGGGAAGAGCATCAGAAGTGTAGCTACTAGCTTTGGCATGTGTCATGTAACTTTGTCCAGGTATGTCGCTAAATACAATCATAACACAGTTAAAACTGGATATGCCCCACATAATAAAGTATTTTCTACAGAACAGGAACTGGAATTATCGCAATATTGCAAGACAGCGAGTCAGCTTTACTTTGGTTTGACTACCAAAGATTTACGTAAATTGGCTTATTCTTACGCCAAAGCTAATAGTTTAAAATATCCCCAAAAGTGGAACGAAACAGAACTCGCTAGCCTTGATTGGTACAAGGCCTTTATGAAAAGACACTCAACTTTGTCAGTCAGACGTCCTGAAGCCACAAGTCTTGCTCGAGCTATGAACTTCAACAAACCAAATGTTACAAAAATTTTTGACAAATGGGGTGAGCTTTTAGGATTGACTTAAATGTCAACCACAAAATATATATAATATAGATGAGACAGGTGTAACAACAACTCAAAAACCTGCCAGAGTAATTGCTGTCAAAGGGACCAAACAGGTCGGTTCCATTACTTCCCAAGAAAGAGGGACCCTAGTCACTGTACTTTAAGTTCTTTACTAATTCAATGTTTTATTGATCATAATTCTTTCACAATAGTCTTTAAGTTAGTAGGGCCATCTCCCCCGGACTTACCCTAAATAATAATACAAAACCTGTTTTTTAATTATTTTTACCTCTGCCCTATTAAGGGTTAATATATGTGTAAAATAATAGATGGCTTACCAATAAAAATGTAGTGCATTAGATGAATATAAACTCCGTTCTTATAATAATACACTGGACAGCAAATAAACCGAGCCACCCGCTACCTAGGCACTCTAATTCGATTTTCTCAAAAACTAAAAAACCTACAATTATCAAAGTTGTACCTACATAAAGTGCGTTTCATGGTGATTAAAATGAAAGGAAGCTCATTGGGTTTAATCAATATTTCAGTGTTTATTAAGGATTTTACAAAGAAGAGTCGTTTTCCAGTCGTGACAATCGTTAGTAATGACAAAGTGAAAAAAAAAATTAAAGCCAAAAACAAAGATAAAATCAAAAAAAAGTTTTTGATCAATATTCCGTATTCCCTCCCCTTGCTCGGATAACTGCCAGCATCCTTGTATTCATCGACCTTACGAGCCTGACGATAAAATCTTGAGGAATTGTATTCCACTCCTCTTCAATTGCGATTCGCAGCTCTGGAAGCCTTGTTGGAGCTGGTACCCGGGCTCGAACCCGACGTTTCAGCTCATCCCATAAGTGTTCTATCGGATTCAAGTCCGGGCTTCGAGCTGGCCAGTCCATCGTACGAATGCTGACGTCGCGAAGATACTGGGTCACCACATGAGCAACATGAGGCCGTGCATTATCATGCATCAATTGCATATCCTGTCCGATATATCCTGCGTAAGGTACCACATGGTCTGCGAGGATTTCAGTAATGTAGCGATGAGAAGTCAGTCCACGTGTACGGCCCGTCGGTTCGATGAAAACTAACGCTGTATGTGCTGTTAACGAGATGCCGCCCCAGACCATTACAGATCCTCCTCCATAAGCAACAGTTTCCTCGATGCAACACTGAGAATAACGTTCTCCAGGGCGACGATATACTCTCTGACGTCGATCACTTCCATGCAGACTCACCCTGGTCTCATCAGTGAAGAGTACATTACTCCACTGCTCTAATGTCCAATCCCTATGCTCTCGAGCAAATTCATGTCGTGCTCGACGGTGTGCTACCGTTAATGCTGGGCCTGTTGCAGCTCTTTTTGGGGTCAGGTTCCGTTCAGCAAGTCTCCTTCTGACGGTATCTGAACTTATGACCACTTGTCGTTCGTCACGCAGACTTTGTTGGACTTGAACTGCGTTGAGGTGGCGATTTCGCAGAACAGTAAGGTGGATATAACGATCATCTGCTGCTGATGTAGCCCTAGGTCTGCCCGTACCTGGACGGCGATCGAATGCTCCAGTCTCTAGGTATCGTCTGTAAACTCGTTGCACTGAAGATCTGCTGATTCGAAGCCTTCGAGCGACTTCACGTTGCGCAATGCCTGCTTGAAGTAATGCTACAACTTGAGCTGCTTCCTGAGGTGTTGTATCCATTATTAATCGAAAAAAGTAGCAAAAACACACGCATCTGAGCAAACGATGGACAAAAACTAAAGAAATGATAAGAAATATCCGACTACCCTCATTGTAGAGAAAAAGAACGCTAATTTCAAACTCTGGTGAAAACAGAGCAAATCGTTAGCATTGTGTTTGTTGCTTGATTACAATGTGAGTTGACGGTACTTTCGAATTAATTTGTAGTCATTTTAATCACCATGAAACGCACTTTTTGTAGGTATAACTTTGATAGTTGTAAGTTTTATACTTTTTGAGAAAATCGAATCAGAGTTCCTAGGTAGCGGGTGGCTCGGTTTATTTGCTGACCAGTGTAGTTTTATTACTTAAATAATAGCTTTGTGCTCAGAATGGTAGATCTGTCATCAAATAAATCGATTATCGATCCCTGACTGCGACTCTTTTTTAATTATTTTGTCACCAATACAGTAGTTACATTTTATTTCGTTCAGTTATTAAAATAATAGTATTCGTTACCAATTTAATACATCAATTTATAATTTTAATGAAAATATGTTCAAAGAGGCGGAGACAAATTGGCGCGCTTTCTGGCCTCAAAGATGGGTCGTAGGTGCAAATATATATCGGATTAGCCATACCGTAAAACGGGGTGAATAGAAATCGCGGGGTGAATGGAGACAAAACCAAGAAAGTTTTTTTGTCCCGACCTCCAGTCTTTTGAAATAAAACTGTTACTATGTTTAATTTTTTTTTAAACGGAAACATTTTTTTTAAAAGATGGCAATTTCAGTTCACCGTGAAGTTAGGCGAAAGTTAAAAAAAATACGTTTAAATATCAACCGGCCTTCGGTGACAATTTAGCCTCCCATAAAGTTGGTGATTTTATATAGGAAATACAAAATAATGTGTGAATTAAGTTATATAAAGTGTACACTAGTTTATCAGGATCAAGTTTTATACAAGTAAGTACAATTTTGATTTGAATTCATTAACATATTGACGAAAATTTTATTATTGTTTAATCTTACTTAGGTTTGAGGTTAATAGAAACGGGAAAGAGGTGAATAGATACGTAGTACGGGTTCAATAGATACGACGAATGGGGTTAATAGACACGGGAAAGGGTTTAATGAAAACAAAAAAGGGGTGATTAGAAAAAGTCTGACTAGGGTTGTCAAATTGCGTATAAGTACGTATACGTATAAGTTGCACAATTAACATTAAATATTTTTTTGTTATAGGTAGGTATAAAATGCCTCGTTTGTATAAGCCAGACCCAAGAGGAAAAAGATACAAAAAGTATGATGAATCTATAATACAACAAGCTGTTAAAGAATATAGAAAATCGAAAGTTTCATTAAAGATTGTATCTGAAAAGTACAATATAGATAAGTCAGTCTTATATAGGCATAGTACAAGGACAATGCGAAAACAAGGTGGACAAACCATTTTTTCGGAAGAGGAAGAAAAGAATATGATAAAATATATAAATGTATGTGCAGAGTGGGGCTATCCTCTAGATTCTGTAGATTTAAGATACCTGGTGAAAAGTTATTTGGACAAACAAGGAAGGACTGTACTGAAATTTAAAAATAATTTTCCGGGGCCAGATTTTGTTGCGAGCTTTCTTAAAAGACATAAGGATATAATCTCACAAAGAAATTGCCAGAACATTAAAAAAAACAGGGCAGCTGTCTCACCGGACTCGATTAACCCTTATTCAAATAAAGGTATATATATTACCACATCGTGTTTTTTTAAATAATGCACTCTAACTTTTAATACGGTAACACTAAAGGTATAAATATCACATATTTATAATCTATAATAATTTGTTTATCTATTTTATTTCATTTGACAACCTGTCAACGTCATTTGTCACTGTAAGGTAATGTCAAAGTTGACTCAACGGTTTTGTTGTGAAAAAAGTCGAGTTTTTGGCGGGTGTTTTCAGAAATTTTAAAAGTTTATTCAAGAAAAAATCTGGTAAGTACTTTTTCGACGCAAATTCCAAAATTATAACATATTTTGACTAATCTCACGTGTTAGCAGCATTTGCAATTGACTTATTCATATAATTTAGATGTTTCAAATATGTGGTAAATATCTTACCCTTGTCCGATCCCACTTTGAAAAATATCAGATTATCTATATAAAAATCGGTTGTCTTTTTGTTTATTTTTTTTGGATTGCAAAAAGCTAAATAAATATTTTGAGAAGTTCATATAAAGTTCTTACGTAACGTGTCAATTAATACTTTGTTTATTTCAGATATTCAATATGTCAAAGAAAATAAATTTAAATGAAAAAAGTAGACTTCAAAAAGTTGTTGATAATTTAGAAGACTTATCGGATCTCTCTGATTGCGACGAAGAAGATGACCCATGTTGGGGACAGGTAATCAGTAGCCCTGCGGACATCTTTGTACGCAAAACAAAGCTAATAAGTTTACATACGCCCACATTGGTAACTGTCACCGTCGCTCATTATTATTGTGTGCGTAAACGTAAACGGGTATAAATAAACGGGTCCACAATGATACCCAACATTTTATTACAATAAAACATGGTTACCATAGCTGATTGGTGTAAGCGGCTACGACAGCTATTGATCTAATCTCGGCGACGTGAGTTCGATTCCAGCTGATAAATTTGTTTTGCTGTTTTTTACTTTTTATTTTTATTAAATTAATTTTGTGGCCAATAAAATCACTCGAGCAAAGAAGTAGAAAGGTAATTAAATAAAACCAATAAAATAATTTGATTTTTTATTAGATAAACATTAGTATTGCTTGGAATGAGCGGGTCATTAGCAAATGATCCGTCTCGTTTCCTCCAATATGTTCCTTCCTTACATTGCATTGGTTGTTTTAAGGTTCAATTTGGTGTAGGCTATAATGTAAGCAAAAAAAACTTGTTTGCCGATACAATGATTTAATGAAAACTGGTTTTAAACATTCATACGCTTTAGCTATCCATAATAGACTTTCGAATGAGTAAAACACTGTTGTTTGCCAGTTTTTTTTACAAAGAAAAAGTTTTTTAGCGGTAAGGATGGGCGTAAATAAATTGTCAAAGTAGGTAGGTATATAAATTGAATCAAAGTAAAATTATAGGTGAAGTGAATCAACATGTTAGATAGTAAGAAGTTATGACAACTTCTAACCGCATAACAATAACATCACTTCACCAGACATTCAATAATACGAGTTGTGGTTTTAAAACTAGGATTATGGCAATATGACGTATACCTAGGTAATTATTCCTAAGGTTTGTATTTGTTCGCATTCGCTTAACAAATATGAACATTATGTGCATAAAAATAAGATTGATAATCGTCTACTAATATAATAAATTCGACTAATAATGCGTTGGCAAACCTTCGTTTTCTATTACTTCTTGGGCAGCATGACATTTTTCAATATATCCAAGTAATCATGACTGTTACTGCGACCCGCTATTTCTACGAGCTCACCGGTACCCATCGAAGACATCCAGCCCCAATACCCGACAGAACTTCGGCCACTAGTCTTACAAGGCAGAAGGTTACATTCTTTATACCGGTCCCAACTTTTCTCCACAATATTTTACGCCCATCCTTATCAGACCTAAACGTTTTTTCGTCGCTAAAAATAACCACATTGTTCTCCCAATCGAAATCGATGAATGACCTAGCGAACTGTAGTCGGTTTTGTCGGTGCGCAGTGGAAAGCAAAATCTTTCGCGCTGGCTTGCTGCAACGTAAACCAGCAGAATGTAGGTGATTCCTAACAGTTTGTAAGCACACATTGTGTGCTGTGACTGTTACGCGGGTAGGCAAGAACGGAACAGCTTTGTGCCTTGCCACGATGTCGTGGTGTCGAGCCGAAGAATTTGCCTTAAGTTTGGGGCCACGTCGAAGATGTTCCACATCTCCAGAATCCGCAAATCGGCTGACCCATAAATGCACGGTTCTCCTCTGTGGATACAAAATAAAACATTTTTTAAGATACTTAGAATGATAGCTTTTATTATTAATAAATGTATACATATTTATATATATATATAAATATATTTTATTTACCTACACTATTATAAAATACTTATAAATATACCTAATTAATATTAAATACTTAAATATAATACATATATATACAAGTTAAAAAACTTATAGATATGTTTTAAATATGCACTGACATTAGCAAACATAATAATCTTTATTTTTTTTACGTTATTTGAAGGCTTTTCTTTAATCTGTCTAAAGACACGTGCCGTAGTAGGACACACCATGGAAAAAATGGGCTAGACCAAGTTAATTTTATCATTATCATCATATAAAAAAAAAATACATTTACGATACTAAGTATTATTATAACTATGGTAGGTATTCCACTTTAGTTACATTAATTATTTATTCCTAGGTAAACATCGAAAGGTGAGATGATTTAGTTAAGTTGAAGTAGATAATATAATATCAACGTAATATCTAACTGTTACTCACCGATATCATTAAGCGCCTTGCAATTTCACTTAAGTATAGATACATTTTGCTCATGCAGAACAACGATTTCTGCCTTTTTAAACATTGATAAATGGTGCATGGTTGGATCCTTAGAAATAAATCGAATCGGGCGGGAGGAAACGCCCGGGTGTTATCACTGTGAGGATCGTCCGGAGGACACGGTGGCGCATACCGTGGAGGCACGGTAATATTATAATACAGTACTCCAACTTCATACAAACGGACGAAACGCGAGCTATACCTACGCGCCTCGATCGTGGGGTGCGCTCGCGGTGCAGACAGTCACGGCTGTACCGCAGTGTCGAACGGACGGTGTGTTGTTTTTTTAACAATAACCGCGCGATTTTTTCTCTAAAAATCAGTTAGTATATTTGTGGGTATCTTCTTAAGCGTTGTTTGGAGAAACATGATGATTGTCATGCTTTGAAATCGTATTTGAAACCCGATCAAAAAAGCCACAATTTCAGCTCACAGAGTCGGTATTTAAGGTACCGGGACTACAGTAAGATTAATTCGCGAACTTTTTTGATTGTACCCAACGATGATTTTGTGGAATATATAGAAAAGATGGAGGAAATATTCCGAAATTCACTTTAAACCAAACATGTAAATTGTAAAGTAGCTGCAGGTATCTATATATCGTCTATATAACCAAGTAAAAGATATTCCATTTTCTCCACCTTGTCCATGTTTCCCAAAACAATTTTTAATTAAGCTTTATGTTTATAAGAATGCGGATTTATTATACTTTAAAATTTAACAATAAAGCATTTCGTACGACTCAGTCGAGGCGCAAATATTTTTCGGTCGCAAATTTATAAGCCCGATTTGTTTTTCAAACAAAAACATGTTTTTTAAATTAAATCTACCAATCAAAAAACAACACGCATTTTTATTGAACACTTCCTATTCAATATACAAAGTCTTTCATTTATTTATATAAAAAGGATATTTACAATCACAAAACTAAATAGAAACAGAAAGTAGGCAAATGTAATTAAAATGCTGGGGACGGGCAGCCCTAACGCATGTTTACGTACCGCGCGGCTGTAGGCATTTATTTCTATCATGCGGCCGAGTTACATTACTGTATTATAATATTACCGTGGTGGAGGTCTGCCCCGCTTGGGCGGAGCTCCGCCGTGTCCTCGTAGCGGCGATCGGCGGCGGCGACCTCTCGCTCCCGGCCCTGGTTCAGGCCATGGTCCGGAGCGAGAGGGAATGGGAAGCCGTCACCTCCTTCTGCGAAGCAGTCATGCTAGCGAAGGAGGTGGCGGGACGTGAGAGGGAGAGAATCTCACGTCCCAGCCGCCGCGGGCGAAGCACCGGGCGTCGGGGGCCACGTGGTGGCTCCCGGCCACCGTAGGCGCGGGCCTGTGGACGGTGAGTGATGGGTTAGCTCACCGTCCGTCCGTCTTATGACGACAGGCCGTGTCGACGGCGCGTTCGTGTTCCACGCGCGCCTCAAAGAGATGTCAGCAACCAAGAAGGGGCCCGCAAGGGCCGATGCCTGCCGGGGCTGCGGGACTGTTCGAAAGAGATACCGTGGCCCTGGAACACAAAGGGCAATGAAGGAACATGGATGGGTTTTAGTCAGTAAGAGTCTGACACTCCCTCCCACTCCACCCAGAGCGGGAGAAGTCATTTGATGATTTCCCATCCGTAAAAAAAAAAAAAAAAAAAAAAGTATAGATACATTTTGCTCATGCAGAACAACGATTTCTGCCTTTTTAAACATTGATAAATGGTGCATAGTTGGATCCTTAGAAATAAATCCGCACACGAATATAAGATCAATAAAGTCAGTTAAGCAAATACTCGTAGATTGACAACTAAGAACACACACTTTTTATAAATTAAGGTATTTGGAAACTGGGGTGCGTTGTCAGAATTCCTCCTCGTGTGCCCAGTGGCTGCTAGTCCTTCTCGATACGTCGGGAGGGAACAGCAGCTGCTGGGCCGGTGCACCCTGGACGCGGGCAGTATCCTTCCCCGAGGAATGGGAAGCGATTCTTATTCTTCGGGGAATGTTACTGTCCGTGGCTAATATTCTGACATGGGAGGGGTCCAGTTTGGACCAACTCGGCGTTTTTCCGCGTGACCCTCTGATAAGCAGAGGGCACAGCGGAAGAGCAAGGGCGGGCTCGGTGTGCACTTACCCTGCCTCCGAGCAGACGGTGAAGGACTGCGTCCTTCACTGTCCCCGTCGATCTCGTAATCCCACCGTCGAAGTGTCGTGGATCACGTCTCGCGACTTCGATCGGGACCGAGGGTCTTGGCTTAACCGCCCGGACCGCGAGGTAGAAAACCTCTATAAAAAGTCACCCCGAATCTCAAGTGGCGACGCACCGCGAGGAGATGTATGGCTGACGGGTTCCTATGGAAAATCAGTCGCTAGTGCGTTCCCCGCCAGGGTACCAGCCTACCCCCTGGCGGGTTATAAATGTTAAATGGCTTATCCGGGTACAGGGGGTACGCCCGGATGGACATTTTATATCCCCCACTACTCGTGGGAACAAAATGGAAAATGAAATAAAAAACAAAACACAAACGGAGAGGATAGAGGAGAGGAGGGATGCGCGGTCGGAGTCCGACGCTGCATCCGGTGATGTGAGTGCGGGAAGCTCAGGGAGCTCCCGCCGCGGGAGGAAGGAGACCGCTGCGGAGAACGGGAAGTTCTTCCGCAAGCGGTCCAGACCGGAAGACGACCGGGGGTCGTCTTCCGAAGGCGAGCAGGCCTCGGCCCGCAAGATCCCCACCAGCAAGCGTGGCGGGATCAGGGGCAAGGGCAGGGGCCTGCGGCTTGCCAAGGAGGGGCGCCACCCGGAGGTGGCCGGTCCTGGGGCGGCCCGTTCGGGCTCCTCCACAGGCGACGAGGTGGGTGCAGCTGGCGGCTCCGAAACGGAGCGTAAGGCCAGTTTCGCGAAGGCGGTGGAGGCCGCTTTGAAGGGGTTGGCCTATAAAAAGCTGCCCTCTTCAAAGCAAAAGGCCATACCCACCTTTTCAGCCTCCATCCTGGCGGCAGCGGAAGCCGCATATGCGGGGCCTCCGACAGGCGAAGTGGCAAAACTGCGGGCGGAGGTCGCTCGCCTGACGGCCACCACGGAGCTTCTCCAAAAGGAGAACGAGAAGCTCCGAGCGGACCTGGCCGGTCTGCGTAAGTCTGGCCCCCCCGAGGTGGTAAATGGGGGCCAGCAGCAGCAGCAGCAGCAGCGAGCTAGCCAGGCCGCGCCGGTGGAGAACCAGGTCCTGAACCTGGTTCGTCAGGAGCTGGCCGCCTTCCAGGCACGGTTCTCCGTCCTGGAAGGCATAGTCCTGCGCCCCCCCCTGGCGGCAAACAAGGCGCCCCCGACGCCGAGGGTCTCATATGCGGCTGCTGCGGCAGCCGCGTCCGGACCAGGGCCGTCCAGCCGGCCTTCCGGCAGGGCTGCGTCAGCCCCCCCAAAGCCAGCTCCGGCGAAACCGGAGCCGCCTAAGAAGGCGGCGGCCCAGAAGGTGGGCAAGGCGGCGGCCCAAAAGAAGGGCAAGGCGGCGGCGCCAGTGGCGATAGTGCCAGCGCCAGCGGCTAGCCAGCCGTTGCCGCCGCCCCCTCCGGCCCCTCAGCCTCCCGCGGCCGAAGCTGGGTGGCAAGTGGCCGGGGCTAAGAAGAAGGGGCGGAAGGCGGCCAAGAAGGCCCGCTACGAGGAGCGGAGGCGCCAAAAGAAGGCGCAAAGCGTCGCGGCTCGACTCCGCGCCCCGAAGACCGCGGCTGTAGTCATCACACTGCAGCCGGACGCGGAAAAACGGGGCGTGTCGTACCGCGACGTGCTCGCCAAGGCGAAGGCGACGGTGGACCTCGGGGAGCTGGGGATCACCGGGGGCGTCCGGCTTAAGGTCACTAAGACGGGCGCCCGCGTGCTGGAGATCCCTGGAGGATCCAGTGTCTCGTCCGCTGACGCTCTGGCTGAAAAGCTCAGAGCGTCCCTAAATGCGGACGAGGCCCGAGTGTCCAGGCCCGTCAGATGCGCAGACCTGCGCATCCTGGGGCTGGACGACTCAGTTACCGAGGAGGAGGTGGTGGCCGCCGTCACCAGGACCGGAGGGTGCCCTGCCGAGCAGGTCAAAGCAGGCACCCTACGTCCGGACCGAACGGGCATGCGAACCATTATGGTGAGCTGCCCTGTGACGGCGGCTAGTAAAATCGTGGAGGGCGGAAGGCTCCTGGTGGGCTGGGTCTCAGCGCAGGCGAAGCTGCTGGAGCCCAGACCTCTGAGGTGCTATCGCTGTCACGTGGGTCACCACGTGTCAGCTCAGTGCACCTCGGAGGTGGACCGCAGCAGCCTCTGCTTCCGCTGCGGTCAGCCCGGTCATAAGGCCGCGGCTTGCCTCGCTGCACCGCACTGCACCGCATGTGCTGCAGCTGGCAGGCCGGCCGATCACCGGGCAGGGATGAAAGCCTGCGGGGCTCCCGCCAAAGCCAGGGGCAAGGGAAGGCCCTCCACCACCACCCCCACCGTCGCCACCGCCGCTGCCGCCGCCACTGTCGCTGCCGCTGCCGCCGCCACAGCAGTTGCTGCAACACCTGCAGCGGGGCCCTCGCAGGGGGCCCGGGAGGGGGCTGAAATGGACTGCCAATAACGGCTCCATTAAGCTTCCTCCAGGCGAACATCAACCACTGCGCCTGCGCTCAGGATCTGATGCTCCAGAGCATGGCGCAGTGGTCGATCAACGTCGCCGTGGTCGCTGAGCCGTACTTCGTCCCGCCCAGGGATAACTGGGTGGAGGACCTTAGCGGCTCAGTGGCCATAATTTCGTCGGCCGCCGCCGGTACCCCGACCCATGAAAGTGTCAGGAAGGGTCAGGGGTGCGTAGCAGCACGGTTCGGGGAGATTGTCGTAGCGGGTGTCTACTTCTCCCCGAGCCGAACTCTCGCCGAGTTCCACAACTCCCTCACGGAGTTGAGCGTCGTCATCGGAAGCCATTCCCTCCCCGTGCTTGTGCTCGGGGACTTCAATGCCAAGAACTTGGCTTGGGGTTCTCGTTACACAGACGTGCGGGGAAGGATGGTGGAGAACTGGGCTCTGGAGACAGGCCTAGTCGTCGTTAATCGGGGTTCTGTCCCCACGTGTGTGCGGATGCGGGGCGACTCGGTGGTGGACATCTCGTTCGCCAGCCCCGCTCTGTCACCGCGTGTCGTTGACTGGCGCGTCATGGAGGGGGTGGAGACCTATTCCGACCACCGGTATATCCGGTTCGACGTCTCCGCCCAGACCCCAAGCGCGCCGGTCCTACAGGCCCCGAGTGGTCCGCGATGGGCGCTGAAGCAGCTGGACCGGGAGCTCCTCCTGGAAGCCGCGATCGTGCAGGCCTGGGTGACATCACCGGACAGGCCTGCCGACGTAAACAACGAGGCGGGTTGGTTCCAGGAGGCCATGTCCGACATATGCGACGTGGCAATGCCCCGAGTCCGGCCAGGAAGCGCCCGGCGTCAGGTGTACTGGTGGTCGCGAGAGCTTACGACTCTGCGCGAGGCGTGCGTCGCCGCGCGCCACCTGTACACCAGGCATCGCAGGCTCCGCATCCGCCCTCCGGATGCGGCAGCCATCGAGGCGGAGCTGTACGAGGGTTACAGAGCAGCGAAGACCGCCCTCCAAGAGGCTGTCCAGCGGGCCAAGGATCTGGCCCGCGAGGAGATGCTGGGGACTCTCGACGGAGATCCGTGGGGGCGCCCTTATAAGATGGTGCGGGACAAACTCCGCACCTGGGCCCCCCCGCTGACGCAGAGTCTCCGGCCTGAGCTCGTGGAGGACGTGGTGAGCGCTCTGTTCCCTTCGCGAGGGGAGCATACTCCCCCGCCTATGGCTCCGCCGCTTGCGGTGCCGGAAGCGGACCACAGCGACGACGATGACGACGTTCCGGAGGTGACTGGGGTAGACCTGAGAGTGGCGGTAGGCAGGCTTAAGGCCAAAACTGCCGCCCCGGGACCCGATGGCTTACCTGGCAAAGCCTGGGTCCTGGCCTCTGAGGCTCTCGGGTCCCGACTGGAAGGGCTCCTAAGCGCATGCTTGGAGAGAGGCCAGTTCCCGCTTCGTTGGAAGACGGGCAAGCTGGTCCTCATACGGAAGCCAGGGCGCCCTGCGGACTCTCCGTCCGCATACCGGCCCATTGTGTTGCTTGCAAGAGTCATTGCAAACCGCCTCGCCGGGCACCTTGCGGGAATGGGGCCGGATCTTGCGGAACACCAGTTTGGTTTCCGCAAGGGGCGCTCGACGGTGGACGCCATCATGCGCGTGCGAGCCCTCACGACGGGGGACGCGGTGTCCCGGGGTGGGGTCGTCTTGGCGGTGTCGCTCGACATCGCCAACGCCTTCAACTCCATGCCCTGGAGCTGCATTAGGGAGGCACTCCGGTATCACCGGGTGCCCACCTACCTCCGTCGTGTAGTCGGGGACTACCTGTCTGACAGGTATGTCATCTACCCTGGTCCCAACGGAGAATGGAACCGGCGAGAGATGTCGTGCGGTGTTCCACAGGGGTCGGTTCTAGGGCCGCCCTTGTGGAACATCGGTTACGACTGGGTGCTGCGCGCCGACCTCCCTAGCGGCGTCAGCGTAGTCTGTTACGCTGACGACACGCTGGTACTGGCACAAGGGAGGTCGCACGAGGCGGCGGCCGAACTGATGACACGCGGGGTTGCGATAGTCGTTGAGAGGATCCGGCAATTGGGTCTCGAGGTGGCCTTGCACAAGTCCGAGGCCATGAGCTTTCATAGGCCTCGGAATGCGCCACCGTCGGGATCCACGCTGACGGTAGGAGGGGTTCCCATCGGCGTCGAGTCGACTTTGAAGTACCTAGGACTCGTCCTCGACAGCCGGTGGAACTTCGTTGAGCACTTCCGACGTTTGGCTCCCAAACTGGAACGGGCCGGGGCTGCCTTCAAGCGGCTCTTGCCCAACCTGAGGGGTCCAAACGCCTCCTGCCGTAGGCTCTACGCGGGGGTCGTGCGGTCCATGGCCCTTTACGGGGCCCCGGTGTGGGCGCGTTCAATTAAGCGGCGTGCCGCGCACTACCTGAACGCGCCCCAAAAGGTCGTAGCCGTAAGGCTGATCCGGGGGTACCGCACGATCTCCCGCGAGGCGGCGAGCCTCCTAGCCGGATTGCCGCCATGGGATCTGGAGGCGATAGTCCTCGCGCGCCTGCATGAATGGCGCGCGGGGGCACTACGTCGGGGGGAAACTCCGCTGCCGCGGCAAATCACCGCTCAGCGGACAGACCTCCGACGCGATCTCATGGCGACATGGAGACAGCGACTGTCGCAACCCAGTGCAGGGCACGCCACAATAGTGGCGATAAGTCCCCTCTTTGAGGAGTGGCTAGAGAGGCGCCACGGCGCCCTCACCTTCCGCCTGACGCAGGTCCTCACCGGACACGGTTGTTTCGGGAGGTTCCTGCACCGAATCGGGCGGGAGGAAACGCCCGGGTGTTATCATTGTGAGGATCGTCCGGAGGACACGGTGGCGCACACCGTGGAGGTCTGCCCCGCTTGGGCGGAGCTCCGCCGTGTCCTCGTAGCGGCGATCGGCGGCGGCGACCTCTCGCTCCCGGCCCTGGTTCAGGCCATGGTCCGGAGCGAGAGGGAATGGGAAGCCGTCACCTCCTTCTGCGAAGCAGTCATGCTAGCGAAGGAGGTGGCGGGACGTGAGAGGGAGAGAATCTCACGTCCCAGCCGCCGCGGGCGAAGCACCGGGCGTCGGGGGCCACGTGGTGGCTCCCGGCCACCGTAGGCGCGGGCCTGTGGACGGTGAGTAATGGGTTAGCTCACCGTCCGTCCGTCTTATGACGACAGGCCGTGTCGACGGCGCGTTCGTGTTCCACGCGCGCCTCAAAGAGATGTCAGCAACCAAGAAGGGGCCCGCAAGGGCCGATGCCTGCCGGGGCTGCGGGACTGTTCGAAAGAGATACCGTGGCCCTGGAACACAAAGGGCAATGAAGGAACATGGATGGGTTTTAGTCAGTAAGAGTCTGACACTCCCTCCCACTCCACCCAGAGCGGGAGAAGTCATTTGATGATTTCCCATCCGTAAAAAAAAAAAAAAAAAAAAAAAAAAAGGTATTTGGAAACTATTTCTTTTTAAATGTCGGTAGTTATTTTCTAAACAGTCAAAATAAAATGTCCTGAGAGTTCTGTGGTTGTCTCAAACGTTGCAAATTTCATTACTCATCCATAGACGGGTTCGAATCGTTATATATTATACTTTATTTAATGTTTTAACAAATTAATGAATACAAAAAGAACATTACATTGCTGCACCCATGGTTTGAACTTACGACTTCTCGTTCACTGATCAAATACTATAGCCATTGTGCCATGATTACGATAGTAATACTGTGCGAAACATTATATCTGATTAGGTAACATAGATGAATGATTACTATATAGGGTCTAACTTTTTAAACACGAAATATTTCAAGAGTAACTTCTACAAGTCGTAAAGTCACCATAGCAACGAAAAAAAAAATATTTTCTGAATGTTTTTATTTTTACGAAATTATTATAGTTCTAAATATTCTTGCGACATTTTGCATAAAACCTTTACTCCCTATTCTATGAATGAGACGCGCCCCGCACACGCCGCGGCGACTGGCGAAGCGCGGCGTCTTGTTTTAAACAAGTTGTTTATTCTATGCTAGGCAGGCAGCGCGCGTGTGAGGTTGTGTTCGCACGTCATGGTAGCGTGCGACCGGGCAAGAATGGTAATAATTTCGCGTCCTGACTGTTACCGCACTTCAACTCCACCCACAGTAGTCTATGTGAATCTGGAAGCAAACACCTGCCCTGACCTGCTATTACATGGGGCGTAACAATATCTCTAGTGAATTAATGTAGGTAGTGGACATTCGAAAATACACCTCTGCCTATCTCTTTGGGGAATGCAGGCGTGATGATATTAAAAATAGACCAACGTATGAACGTAGGTAGACTTCATAATTCGATCTAGTCTTACAATAATAATAAATGTGAATTTAAATAACAATAGGTACCATCTTAACCTAAGAAGATTTACGTTAAATAAATTCCCTCCGTAAACTTTACGAAAAGGAACTTAGGTGCGATCAAAACAAATCATAATGTCCAGCATCTACCTACCTACACATCTGTAAACTAATAAACAGCTGTTTGCAATTCGAATTTAAAAATTTTGTAAAAATCTCGAAACATTTCGTAACTCATACCTATCGACTATGAGCGAGCGTCGAACTTCGAATATTCGTCAGCTGATTTTTGGTTGTAGGTAAATTGTTAGTAGATCTGTAGTTGAATGATGGCTTTTAAACTCGATGCGATTGGTAGTGTAGTGTTTATCCTAATTTATGAATACCTAACCTAGTATCTACTAGGCAAAATTTGACGAACTATCTACAGTCTAGGTAATAATGGGTGGTCTAGGTACAAATCTACACTACACTTGACTAGCAAGACGCGTAGGGACGGTCTCAATGATCTAGTGATTTGTTTATTTAGTGTTTGATTCCGCATGGAACAAATCATCTACAGATATTTGATTCTGGTCTCGGTGTTCGTGCTTACAAAATTTGTGTTTGTAGACATATCCACTACACACAAAAAATCTTACGTGTACGGCAATGTTTTATAAAAAGAAAACCATAAGTTATTGATTCTAATTCCCCATCACACTTCATCAGGCTTTGGACTGGCGAATTATTGATACAATAATTTGATTAGGTAGGTACCTACCTGTTACCGTATGTTAAAGCTGTATTACCATAAAAATAATGAATAATACTCACTATTGTTATGGTTCGTACGTCAACGTAAGTAGTTAGTTGGAAACATGTCTATTTTACACTAAATTCAGTTACGTTACCCTATGATACCTTACGTTACCTTTTACGAATTACTGTACAACAATTTGGCGTGTTTAAAAATTAGAATCAACTTAACAATAATTTAAAATGTACATACTTACCTAATACCTACGTAGTTATTATTTAAACACTATTTACACTAATTGTTGCACATATCCGCCCTGCTGTTGGACGCAGACGGATAATAAGAATAAGTGGAATATCTTCCAGCATGGTTGCTTGTACACTTGTCAAAAACTCCATATTGTACGTTTGACCATTAAGCCGATCCAGGAAAACAGGTCCCAACAGTCTATCACCTAGTAACCCAGCCCACACATTAACACTGAACCGGGTCTGGCGAGCGGCGTCTGCTGTGCTGGCCATTGGATGTCGCAAAAAAAAAAATCGAGGATGTCATCCTCAATTCTTGCTGACACTCGTTGCCTGCCTACGTCTGCAGCTGGTGGTATGTAGACCCTATAGTCCTGGTGCCGCTGTACAGCACCTAGGATCGTCTGCAGAGATGGTCTTCTCCCATAACGCTCCAGGAAGAGGGCTTGTGCTCTGAGCAAAACATTTCCACATTCCCTGTAGCACTCCACCATGTTCTGGTACTCCTGGTTCGTGTACCTGTATTTCGGCATTTTTGCGATTGTTGCGCGACCGGCTGTTTGTGTTTTGACAGCGCGTGCGGCGCGTCACGCGTTCCGAGCGGGACTGAAGAGGCGCGCGCGCGGGGGGGGGAGCGCGGCTCTATTGTACTCGTACAAGCCGCGCGCGCTTTGACCGCACCGCGCCGGCGGCGTGTCATTGAAGCCGGCGGCGCGCCGCCCGCTTCAATGACAGTAGGCAAATACGACGTAGTAGTAAGCTAGCGTAATGGATGTTGAAAAATAAGGAGCCAGTATTTATTTCGTGGGTCAATGTGGGTGGGTTTTATTTCATGGGTGGTTTTTATAAAAACAAAAATTTTTTTTCGTTGCTATGGTGACTTTACGACCTATAGAAGTTACTCTTGAAGTATTTCGTGTTTCAAAAGTTAGACCTTATATATTGGTATACGGTTATTGAAGTGCCTTACGCACACTAGTAGAAACAGAGCTCGCTCGTTTTATTTAATGTTTGTGTGCATAATAACTATGACTTCACTCACACATGTAAGATGTGACAGAGGTGGCAGTTACCAACGTGTGCGTATGTAAACTTATTAGCTTTGTTTCGTGTACCTGTGCCAGAAGAAGAGATGTTAGAAAGAAGATTAGAAGAATTGTTCGGGTCAACTGAAGAAAATGAAAAAGTTACGCTTGAACACGATGCTACAGAACAAACCAACTAGAATCTACTAGAAGTTTTAGAGCCTAGTTCACATGTTAATAATAGCCCATACAGAACAGAAGTGAGCTAAACGTCCCCGAATTTGCTGTGCCAGTTGAGGATACACCAAGTACGTTTGCTTCTATATCAAGTCCTCGTAGCTCAATATTTTCACTTTTACGTACATTTCAAGATGTTCCCGCGCTTAGTGACCAACAGTCTTTATTTTCTGTAACTGAATTCGAAGCTGTTCTCCCGGAAAACCGAAGTGATACTATGTCTCCCTTGTATCAAGAAAATAATTTAAGTATTCTCAATAATCTAGAACAAGAGTCTATTATCAGTAATATTCAACGCCCACCTCGCAGAGATCGGTTGACGCCTCGCGACTGGCAAATTTTAGATGAGCCTCACACAGTTCCACCTTTTGACAAAAAGACAACCACTAGTACACAATACACCCATAAAACTCAACCGATTCAAGTATTTGAAAAGTTTTTTACTGATTACATAATTGAAATAATTGTCCAACAAACAAATACATACGCACGCCAAAAAAATAGTAAAAATTGGTCTCCAGTGTCAAGTGCTGAAATGAAGGCTTATTTAGGCGTGCTCATATTGATGGGGCTCAATCCATTACCGGATATGGAATTGTATTGGTCCAGTGACACATTCTATAATAATCCGGAAATTTCGAGGGTATTTCCACTCACTAGATTCAAAAAAATTACCAAAAATTTACACCTTAATAATAATGAGTTGGAGCCAGGGAGAAATTCTGCAGAATATGACAAGTTGTAATATGTCAACTAAGGCCTTTAATCACGGAGTTGTCATGACATTTTCCAAAATGAAATGGAAAATTCGAGCCGACAATCCATTGATGAGTGTATGGTGAAATTTAAAGGAAGGAGTTCATTAAAACAATATATGCCTAAAAAACCAATTAAAAGAGGTTTTAAAGTATGGGCAAGATGTGATGCTGCAACTGGTTACTTGTACCAGTTCCAAATTTATAGTGGCAAAGGTGACAGCGTCGAGAATGAAGGCTTAGGTTATAATGTTGTAATGTCATTGTGCAATGACCTGCCGGAATCGACATTAGTGGCTTTCGACAATTTTTTCACCAGTTGCAACCTTATGGATGCCTTATATAAGAAAGGAATATACGCAGTCGGAACTGTCCGATCTGACAGAAAGGATTTACCAAGCATTTTAAAAAAATCACAACCAAAAGCGCTGAAATTAGAGAAGCACCAATTTGCGTCAGTGTCAGCAGGTCCTATTACTGCAATTAAGTGGTATGACACCCGAGACGTATCAGTGCTAACTACGGCTCATCATCCACGTGAGGTGATGTATGTTAAAAGAACACAAAAAGATGGATCCAGGCAAGATATACTTTGCCCCAAAGCAATTGCCTCTTATACCCTCACGATGGGTGGTGTAGACCATTTTGACCATTTCCGTTCGTCGTACCCAATTGACTGAAAATCGAGGAAGTATTGGATGAGGCTTTTTATTTTCATGTTTGATTCTGCAATTATAAATTCATACATAGCGTATAATACAACACATACAGTAAATGTTCATTCTCACCGTAATTACAGATTAAAATTGGCGCGCGAACTAATAGACAATTTCACAGGAAAAAAAAAATAAGCCAACAGTGTTTAAAAATAAAAAAGGTGGCAACTTTGGGGTACCCGACGAAATCCGTCTTTTAAATGTCGGTGTACACATGCCGGAAGAAATTGATACCTATAAGAGATGTAGGTTTTGTAGTACTAGAAGAGAACAAAAGTGTACAAAAATATGTTGCACTGTGTGCAAAGTAGCATTATGTGCTCGATCTTGCTTCAGGTTGTTCCATATCGCCGACTCCGGTGTAGAATAAAGAGAATGCCCAAGTTCCATAAAAAAGAAACCCAGCTCCAGCAGACATGAGATGTATCTCATATTATCATCAATAATAATAAACGGTCATTACCGTGATACTTGCTGGCAAAGATAGAAAAATTGCCAATTTTACTTTCCATAGGTTGGGTTTTTATTAAAAATAACATTGATTACTTTTTTTTATATATTTTTTGTACAAGTCATTTGTTTTTAATTTAGATTTTAGATTGTAAGAATACCATTAATATAAGCAATACTATAAGATAGGTAATATGCAATACTAATAAAAAATTATTAAAAAAATAAAATGTTTCATTTCCAAAATATAAAATAAATATTATAAGTAGAACCAAGAGGAAGTCACTAGTCAAGAAACGAAAATTAAACCGTAACGGACAATGGTAACAATTTTACCACCAACATCAAAAATTTTGTAGTCATGAACGGATAATGGTAAATTATTTACCACCAGAAAAACTACCCCATCCCCTATTCTTTTTTAAATTTTGTTTTAAAATATGAAATCAGTGACCCTCAATTACCTAAAATACAATGCAACCTTAAAAAAAAAATGCATACCGGCTCACGTTTGTTTAAGGGTTAAAGGTTAAGGGTTAAACTTTCGGGAGTTAGCCCTGTAATATTGTTAACCTTTTGAACGCCACAGTCGGCTATAGTCGACGAACGAAAACGTGCCCAACACGCCACCGTCGGCTATAGCCGACAAGAAAACGACATTTTTTAAGTACCAAATAAATATACTAAATAAAGATTTCTGTGTTTCTTTTTCCTATTATTTAAAACTTCATAAAAGATATATTGTAAAATGGCACAAAGATATATGCATTGGTTACATTTCACTAGAAAAAACCATCATCGAATATTGCTAATTGAAATCCTTAAAAAGGTGTACTTCCCCACGCCACAGTCGGCAGGAGACGACAGCTAGTGATGGGTATTGGTTGCGCGGATACATAGACAATTAGTTTGTTGATTGGCACAGGTAATCCCCACCTCTAAATCATTCCCGCACAAAACCTCCGTTGTCGATGCCCAATCGGGCAATGGCTGACCATAATCCATCGCGATAACACACGCTCTCGAAACATTAATAAAAGGTGGTGAAATTGGTGTGATCTTCTCGCTTTCGTTGTCTCCATGTTACGTGCCATGCTCCAGGAAGCTGCTTGGGAAATCGAGGTATGTGCAATCCTTCCTTATAAGCGTACTGCTCGTTTTTCCACGTGTTCCCGACAGTATGCAACTCCTCCATTTTTTAGCTGTGCCAATTTATAATTGTTTAAATTATTAGCAAAAAAACCAGCGCAAACATTTGGTCCTTCAGCCGTATAAGTGTCGTAAAATCAGTGTCAGCCATTCCCTAGGACATCCTAGGTCGTTCGTTTAGTTAAACCCGCGTATTTGTACCAAATACTTCGCCACGAGGCAAGTTAGGTATTTCGTTAAAATCTCGTAAACTCCGCATTAGATTAAGTAGCATCGTTTATATTTCGCTCAACACCGCAATCATTTAATTTCTATCGTATTCGTTTCGTGTCGTTATTCTAGCTAGTAATTGGTACTAGCACAATGACAAATGAGTTTCACTCTCGCTTTGTACTGAACATAGACCTTCGTATGCATTCTCGCCTACAAAGGTGGCACGATGTATCCATTCCAGAATTGTACATATTTTTTGCCATATTAATGTTAATGACCCGACATCGACATTTGACTCTTGAAGAGCACTGGAGTACAGATGTGTTGTTATTATCGCCCATTTTTTCAAAACTTATTCCTAGAAATCGTTTTTGCACAATTCTAAGCATGTTACATTTTTCACGACTCAGTGAAGAGACGAACATTTTATCCAAAGTCAAGACTTGTATTGATGATGCTAGGGAAAAATACAAAAAAATTATGACACCATATAAAAATCTTTGTATAGATGAGAGCATTGTTCCCTTCAAGGGGCGACTAAAAATAAAGCAATATTTGCCAAAGAAAAGGAATCGCTTTGGAATAAAATTATTTGTTTTATGTGATGTCGAAACAAGAATTGTAATTGATTTTATTGTCTACTGTGGCGCAGCTACACAAATAATGGACCCATGCAATTTAGGTGTCGGAGGCGCTGTTGTGTCAACGTTAATGACGGATTATTTTGGTTCCTATCGTCATTTATATGTTGACAACTGGTATACTAGCCCGGCATTATTCAAATACCTCCACGAGAATAATATATACGCGTGTGGTACTGTAAGAAAAAACAGAATCGGTATGCCACGCTTTAATACTATTAAGCCTGGGGAAGTCCTAGCTCAATATTCTCCTCCAATGATGGCTCTAAAATGGCGAGACAAAAAAGATATATTTATTTTGTCAACAATTCACAGTGATGTCATGGCGCCATCGTTGAAAGAGAATAGAGCTACGGGGCTACCAGTTATGAAACCACAAGCAGTTTTGGATTATACAAAAAATATAGGAAGCGTCGATACGGCTGACATGCTACTGTCTTCTATACATTGCATAAGAAAAACCATAAAATGGTATAAAAAGTTGTTTCTACACATAATAGATATGCACGTATTGAATTCTTTTTACTGTTTTAAGCAAACCAATAACATGCCAGATTTACATTTTGCAAAATTTCATCTGTGCCTTATTCGCCAAATTATAGAAAATTTTCATAGTCACAACACATTACCTCAATCCATAAGCAGTAGCCACAACACCCACAATCCACTACGCAAACTACAAAGATCACATGCCGACCCGTATGGGCAAATACCAACGCTGTATAAAACAAAGAAAATGTGCAATTATAAAACAAAGAAAAGAAACACGGTACACATGTAAAATATGCAAGGTGTATTTGTGTGCTGCTCCATGTTTTGAAAAATATCATTCGTAATACTCGTAATTACCTTTTCTACAAACATTTTTAATCTAAATAATGAATAAGATTGAGTGGGTTGTTTTATAATCATGATTTGAAATTTTGTAGTATAATATTAAGTGTTTTGATTTTCTGTGATATTCTAAGGATGATTATGTAAATCATATAATAATTATTATTATTAATGTTCCACTTCTGGGCAAATGTCTAAGTATTAATTGATATGAGACATTATTTTAACTAAGTTTTGTTTTTAATTTCTATACTCTCGACAATAACACAATTAAAAGACTGATTACAATAATTGTTTTTGTTTAATTTAATAACAAGTTCGAGTATTATACATTTTTTTGTTTCAGTGTAACGAAAATCATAATTTAATTTAATATTTTGCATAATATTTCATTCACTCATCATATTTTTGCATTTTAGATGGCAACACTGAAAAAGAATTAATGCCTTGGAAAGTTTTCTTTAAATGACAATTTTCGTTACTTTAAAAGTTTAAATCAAATAATAAGGAAAATTATGTCTTCTCCTGAGGATAATACAGCCGGACCGTCCTCTCCAAGTCTTTTAAGCAGACTTCCAAGAAAAAGGAAGGTTTGCGAAGAAGAAATATACGATAAAAAAACTTACGCAACCAAAGAAACCCAAGTTTCTCCAGAAGACATAACCACTGCAGTCACATATCAAAGGAGCATATGGGACGAGAATCAACTACATTGTGATGTGTCTCACCCACGAAATGCGGCGTTCGCAAGACTGATCGCTTTCGAACTGGATCGAGTGCCAGAAGAAAGACGTTCAGTGACGTACGTGAATTTACTTAATGTTATAAGAAAAGTGCGGCAGCAGAAGGCCTTGGATGACATAAGCTTACCAAGCTATGAAGAGTCAGACTAATTATTTCATAAGTGAATTTTATTATTGATTAAATCTTTGTCAGATTCTATATGATTATTTTTTATTATTTCTTGTAAATTATTGATTAAATCGTTGTCAGATTCTGTATGATTATTTTTTATTATTTCTTGTAAATTATTGATTAAATCGTTGTCAGATTCTCTATGATTATTTTTTATTATTTCTTAAGTAAATTATTGATTAAATCGTTGTCAAATTCTATATGATTTTTTTTTTATTATGTGCCACAAAGTCACATCCGTAATCGCATGCCAGGGCCTGCAGTCTCGACATAGATAGCGATCGCAAAAGAACCGATTCCTGTCGTTAAGTCATAACGACCCGGATTTTACGATATTTGGTAGTCTCTACACTTGAAGTTTGCGATTGTCCTTGATATAATACCGATCATAGACGCAAACTTAACGATTTTCGTAAAGATAACGAATATAATTAGCGACCATTTTTGACAGCCCGCAAAGAGATTCGGTAGCATCGTAAGCTAATTTATTGATGGTTTTTACTGGATTATTGATAAAAATTGTGCCGGACGGGCTTATTACTCGAAGGTCTATTGTCTTCAGCGAAGTATGCTATGATTACGGCCTTATAATGCCGTGCCTAACCTATAAATAAAGGGTGTAAAAAGACCCTTAACGAAGCCGGAAGGTACTTGTTCTCCCCGTCATTGCGATCATTTTTTTGTTCTAGACCATACCTGGGAACCTACTAATTACGGAGATATTGGGGGTCAAAGTTCCAACTTTTTCACAAGTTTTTTTTAAAATACATGTTTCTAATGTAAGATTTTTACTTTAAACACCTTCACGACCCCCGTACTATTCAATCCATCCATCAGCACAATGTTTTGAGTGCGTTACATTGAGTTTTACCGTAAAACGTAATTTTTCACCCCAAAAAAAAAAGTCGTTTCCCAGTAATAATTTTTGCGTAAAGTTACTTAGTTTGATGTACAGAATGCTTGGTTGACGGCTTCGTGAAGGGTCTGTTTACACCCTGTATGTGTTGGACGTATGTGTGAATAGGCGTCGCTGATATTCATTTCATTGGTAGGAAGAGGATTCATTTAAATAAAAATAACACAACTATAATCGATTTATCTTTTATTGCATAAAATGTGAAGTAAAATGGACATTACCTACAGTTATTTCAGTGCAAAACACTTTCCTTCATACTCATAATACAATGGCATGAAAATTACAAATACATCAAGTATACATCATAGGTATACGCCCCTAAGACGACCCACTGACCGTATACTTTCCTATGTCAACATTTTAAACAAGGCACAATAACTAATACACACACATCAACTTTATAAAACAAAATAATACTGTAGACTAAAATATGGGTAGGTACATACAATCATAATCACCAAAATATTTTACACATTTAATTCAACTGAACACGGCATAGATACAAACATCTGCATCGATAAAAAAAAAAACAAATACTTTCTTCGAACAAAACAAAATTATCAAATTTTGAAATACTAACATGAACATCAACATTTTAAAATGGGAAGAATGAGTTGAGTTTTTTTCAGGAACTTGTCACGGTGTAAAAAAAATTGGATAGGTCAACTACTTTCTTAGGTAGAGCATTATAAATAATTAATGGTACTACTTCTAAATATTAAAATTGTGTGCTGGGTATGTGTACGGGTAATTCTACGAGTTGCATCACACATGTTTGAATTATTTTTATTTTGAAAATGTTTCATTTGACACATAATAAGGTTTTGATAATTCATAAATTTAGTAGAAGGCCTCTTCAATTCATTTTAGTTAAATGGTCCTGTGATTTGAAGATAGGTTGACAAGATTCAAACAGTTGTATATTGAATATTTTGGAATTATCTTGTACACAAGCAGTTCTTTTGTGCCATTTAACTTCTATTTAACCATTTTACTCTAGACAGCTCTGCTATGTATTCCCTACAACTATGATAATAATATGGTTATATCGAATATTGGAACAGCGAATACACACATAATATGGTATTGAAAAAATCTGATCAATATTACACACACTACACTATTTCACTCAGTTTGATTTTCAGCTTGTTCTTCGTCATTCCTTTATCGTACTCCCCAGCCCCTCGAAGGTTTTCTGTAGTGTGAACAGCTCGATACATGCTGCCTCCGATAGCTTTGGTATGGTGCGACACATCACACGAAATTAGCGTAGAAATGAAAAATCCCTTGGATAAGCTTATTTCCGTATCCTGACGGAATAACAAGAGAGTTGTTCATGGAGCTCCTATATGAATTTCAGCTATCTCTTCAAACACAACGACCTTTCGGGCTTTTTGTCGCATTCCAGTATCATTTCGTAGCTACATATACGTGAATGTAGAATTATATCCGGTGGAGTAGCAGGTTTAGCCAGAAAGAGGTTAGCAGAGGTACTGTACTCTTGGCAATCAATGAAAAATGCTTGAGAAATACCATTGAAAACAGAAACACAACAAAATGTATTGGTTTCCTTCAATGGCAACAAATAAACAAAACCAATTGACTTGAAATTTGACAAGTTTGACACTAAGTCAATGTTGCAAGAAGGCAAATTCTAATTTCGTTAAATATTTAATAATTTATTTAAAAAAATTAAAACGTTTTTAGCTCTACTTACAAGTTTTCATAAAAAATGGTGCCTTCAAAATAACGTTTATATAGTCTCAGTTTAAGTTCTCCATTTTTCCCCATATTCAAGGAGATATTGTAAAGGTTAAAAATTGTCTTTGAAAAAGCCGCACTATGAATACGTTTTTCGTTAGCGTACCGACATTGTTATGTCAAGATAATGTACGACTTTGCTCGTTATCTTGGATGTAGAGACTTGCGTTTCTTGATAGCTTCGTTGTGGCAACCGATTTTTTTCGTTAATATTTAGCGATCGCTAGTTTGCGTCAGCGTCGTTACGCATGTCGAGACTGCAGGCCCAGAAAGCTTTCAAAAGACGTGCCAGCCACGCCACAGTCGTGTCTTCCCGACAGCGGATGACATTACGAACGAGATTAATGATGTACCTTATTATTATTTGGTATATTCGTTTGTGGTTTTAACGTCTGTTTTTATATTGTTTAGAACTTTGTAAATGTTGCATAATGATGTTATGATACGAAATAGGGTCAAATAATAAAATAATGATGTAACGAGTAATATTTTATTTCAAAAATAGGGCATGAAAAACAATTATTAATTGGTTATCGATAAGATGTTGGAATCCCTATTTTTTTCTGTAGGTATTTGCGCAGAATTCGTGGCTTGGCGTGGAAGGGGCGCCGATGCGTTTACGCTCTGGCGTTCTATAGGTTAATTACGACGAGACCAATTTAACCGACGATCCGCGTCGTAAGAAAATTCTAACAAAACGGGGAACAAAATACCCCGAGCGGGTGATGAATCATTCAAAGGTATCAACTTCTGTGATGATAGCTCCTAGCGCCGCCGGTGAATTGTTGCCACCATATGTAGTCTACAAGGCTCAAAACCTTTATGATACTTGGACCGAAAATGGGCCACCAGGAACACGATATAATCGGTCGGCAAGCGGATGGTTTGACGCAACTATTTTCGAGAATTGGATTAAATCAACCGCATTGCCTTATTTTAGAGGTAAAGAGGGGAAGAAGTGCCTCATAGGTGATAACCTATTTTCGCATCTGTCATTAGATGCGATTAAGTTGTGTCACGAAGAAAACATTACGTTTGTTTTTTTACCTGCAAACAGTACGCATCTGACAAAACCATTAGATGTGGCCTTTTTCCGTCCGATGAAGATTGCGTGGCGCAACATTCTCTTAAAATTGAAGAAAACCGATGGAAAGACACAAGCATCGGTTCCAAAAGGATGCTTTCCAAAACTTTTGAAAAAACTAATAATTGATCTCAACCAAAATGCCAAAGATAATATTTTGGCTGGTTTCAGAAAAACAGGCATATGGCCCATTAATGAAAATCAGGTTTTGGGTAGATTACCTGAGGAAAATAATGATGAAAACAAAGAAGATGCTGTGGAAAAATCTGTCCTTGATATTCTCAAGGAAATGAGATATGGTACTATGAATGTAACTGAATCAAAAAAAAAAAGAAAATTAGATGTGATTCCAGGAAGAAGTGTTGGCACTGAAACTGTGAGTATGTGGACACAGAGGAGGATAATTTGGAAAATACCAAGAAAATAAAAACTGCTGAAACCACTACAATAACATGCGTAGAGACTAAGAAAGGCAAGGGGAGAGGAAAAAAAACGAAAAGACGAGACCAATACATAAATGGAACCGAAGAAGGTAAAATAGAAGTTGCAGATACAGAAACAATGCCTAGAATGGAAGTTGCAGATACAGAAACAATGCCTAGAATAGAAGTTGCAGATATAGAAACGATGCCCGTAGTGTTTGAAGACATTACGTTATTCGGGGAAGAAGTTGAGATTCCGCGAGACGACAATTCACAATTTGACGATTTATATTTGGGATATTTTTAAATGCACATCTGTATAATTTTTCAGCACACTAGGTAACTCCACTAATTAACTGAATGCATATCAGAAAAATGAATGCTGTGCAAAAAAACCAATTGATTAACAAAAAGTGTCCTACAAAAAAATTTAAAAAATCACACAAAACGAGGTGACCTTTTTTATCGAATTCACACCAAAAATACGAATTGTTTATCAAAAATACTAACTTGCACTCTAAATTTTACAATCTTACTACGGAATTTCTAAAACTGATATTTAAAGGTACAATGTCACAATAAAGTAAGTTTCCATTATCAATAAAAACGCTTTTGAGTTAGTTTTACGTATTTATTTTGAAATTTCATGAAATTAAAATATTCTCCTAAAAAGTCAATATGTTGTGCTACAAAACTTAGTGACAGAAACGAATCGCTGCAAAACGGGATCCCTTCTATTTGCATAATATTCTTTTTCCTAATATACTTTGGCATAACAATTTTGGCATACTTTGTTTTGCCATAATAATACTTAGCCATATTTTTTTTTGGCATACAGTTTATGTTGGCATAATTATCTTGGAGACTAATTTGTTTTGGCATAATACTTTGCCATATTTTTTTTTGGAATACAGTTTATGTTGGCATATTTATCTTGTAGATTAATTTGTGTAAAAATTGAATTCGCAAAATGTTACTAGGCATACTAACTATTAGTGTAATTAAAATTAAAATATTGTCTTAAAAATTCAATATGTAGTGCTACAAAGGTGAGTGACAGAATCGAATCGCTGCAAAACCGACTCCACGTAGTCTTTTCTGCCCTACCCCTAGAGTGTAATTTAAGCCCGCGTAGGCGCGGAGGGGCAAGGGGGCCCGCGAGCTGAGGAGCAGGTGGTTTTAACGCTCGCTGCCGCGGCTGAGGCTGGCCGGCTGAGCCGGCCAGCAAGCCGAAGCTGCGGTGGTGAGCGTAAAACACATCTGCGACGATAAGCTCGCGTGGGACCGCCGGAGCCCCGCAGCGCCGGAGCTGTGACAGAAACCATGCCTGCTGCATGTTGCATGCTGCATACTTGCTTGCATGCCTGCTGCATGTTGCATGCTGCATACTTGCTTGCATGCTGCATGCTTGCTTGCATGTTGGCTTACATGCTGCATGCTCGCTTGCATGCTGCATGCTTGCTTGCATGCTGTGCATGGTGTATGCTTGTTTGCTTGCTTCTTACAGGGAAATAAAAACCACATAAAATGTTCACAATCAACTGTTTTATAATGATCAATGTTTTGATTGATTGATTTTCTGCCGTTTAATGACTATCGATACGAAATGTATGCCAAAAGACGACTCTGACTGTGAACTTTCTGCGATAAGATGGTTCTGCTTTTTAAAAATAAGTATTAGTGTCTAACATTTTAGGAATCAGTTATTATTTTGCGTACTTGTTATGCCTATAAAAATATGTTTTAATATCATTATGCGTAAATAAATGTATGCTTTAAAATGTTATGCTTAATCATTATTATGAGTAGAGAAATTATGCTTAAAAAAATTATGCGTAAGCTGTTATGCGTAAGTAATGTTATGCGAAAATATAATTAGGTTAAACAAAAGTATGCCAAGTCATATTAGGTCTTAAAATTGTATGCAATGTTCACAATCAACTGTTTTATAATGATGAATGTTTTGATTGATTGATTTTCTGCCGTTTAATGACTATCGATACGAAATGTATGCCAAAAGACGACTCTGACTGTGAACTTTTTGCGATAAGATGGTTCTGCTTTTTAAAAATAAGTAAAGTCTCTGACATTTTAGGAGTTAGTTATTATTTTGCGTACTTGTTATGCCTATAAAAATAATTATGTTTTAATATCATTATGCGTAAATAAATGTATGCTTTAAAATGTTATGCTTAATCATTATTAGGAGTAGAGAAATTATGCTTAAAAAAATTATGCGTAAGCTGTTATGCGTAAGTAATGTTATGTGAAAATAAAGGGTGTAAAAAGACCCTTAACGAAAACGAAGACCACATATTCTGCCCATCATTGGGATCATTTTTTTCTTCTAGACAATACCTGGGAAACCACAGGTTCTGGAGATATTGAAGGTCAAAGTTCCAATTTTTTCACAAGTTTTTTTTTTAAAACCACTTTTTAAGATTTTAACTTTACTTTAATTGACTCCATGACCCATTAACTATTCAAAGCATCCGTCAGCACTAAGTTTTGAGTGCGTAACATTGAGTTTTACCGTAAAACGTGATTTTTCACCCCAAAAAAAAAGTTGTTTCCCAGTAATAATTTTTGCGTAAAGTTACTTAGTTTGATGTACAGAATGCTTGGTTGACGGCTTCGTGAAGGGTCTGTTTACACCCTGTATAATTAGGTTAAACAAAAGTATGCCAAGTCATATTAGGTCTTAAAATTTTATGCAAATGGATAGGGAACCCTGGTCGGACCCATGCAACTATAACAAAATAAATAAATATATATCAGAAATTATAATTTAAAAAAAAAATAATAATAATATACTCGTCAGGTCTGGTATAATGTACTCGTCAGTTTATCATTTATATGTCCAAAATCATTTGTAACGCTTATTAGTATTTTCTTATAACTTGGTTTAATGAAAACTACGTTAAATACATTGGAGAGTTTGCACTACATTTTAAATCGATTTGATTATTTTTATACAGTTCTTATTTGGCAACACTGAAGTCAATTTCAAGCCCAACCGATTTTGTCACATCATTACAAATACCAAAAAAATTATAGTTTTTTTACAGTCCTAATTGATACAAAGTTATCAACATCAGATATTTTCTAAAATATAAATTAAAATATTGGTAAATTACATTTTTGTGTACCATCGTGTTTAAAAATGGCCGAGACTGGACAATGCCCTTTATTTTCTTTTATATTACTTTTAATTTTATTTTTTATCCTTGAAAGTTGATTTTCTTCAAATACCGCTTAGTGCCTAACTCAATGTCACTCATTTGTCGTCGAACGGCATCGGGCAATAATTACACCACAGCACAGATAACATAATACTACACCACAGAAATTACATTCTCGAGTAACGTTTTCGAACGCGACCATAATAGCCGCGGAGTTTTTTCGTTGTTTAAGTAAACAAAGAGTTTCTAAGGTGTATTTTTGTGGTAAAGTTTATATTTTGTGTAATAAAGTTTTAAGGTTATGTGAGAGAAAATTATTAAAAGTGAAAACATATCATACCATTGCGACATAAGGTCAGTTTTATTGCTTATTGAATGGTATAAATAATAAGATTCACTCATAAGGAATCCAAAAAGGTATAATAGATACCGTTTTAACGTTTAATAGCTAGTTTCATTTCAGCATACGTCAATCGGTTATAATAAACGAACTGCGACCCGAATGATCGAATCTTTTAAACCCGATCACCTACGAGTGGGTCATGATTAGTGTTGCCAGATCCGATTTGTTGTAAATCGGTACATGAGGTCAAAAAAATCGGGATTTAGGGTTGCAGATCGGGACAGTAAACAAAAAAAAAACAAGGGGTTTTAAGTCTATTTAATCTTACATAACAAGTAATCAGTCTTGCTAGACTAGTAGAAATTGTAAAATAAACTCGTACTTTAAATGTAATTGACGCACTTCAAAAGAATAAAGTACCTAAGTATTAATGTAAATTATTTGTTTTTATTAAAATTAATTTTTTTATTGGACTTTGCCGGCTTTAGAATGGCCTTGTTTTTTATAACATAGTTATAAAATTCATTGCATGTAATTATTAAAGTTGGTTTTAATTTGAATTTCTGCTTTCACATGCTCGAGTGTCAAACGGTTTCGCCTCTCAGACCAAATTAAGTTAGCCTGGGAAAATACCTTTTCTGTTGTTGCGTTTGATACTGGAATTGAAGCCATAAAAGAAAATAATTTTTGAACATTTACTAAATCTTGATTGTCTTTAAAAATGTTGTGCCATTTTTGTAGCGGTGTTAAGTCTTCGTTTTGCACTGCTGCCTTCACTAATTATTTGATTTTACAAACTTCTTCATAAAGTTGATCCATGTCGAAAAAAAAAATGCATACATTTTTAGATTTTCAATAATGTTAACCATTGAGGTGTAAGTAAATGAATCATCCTGGAGAGAAAATGGTTTAAATAAGTCCAATCTGCTATTCTTGAGATCATATGTATTGAGTTTCTATGTAATGAAGAACATATTTGTACCACGCACAACAGTCTTTTTTTATTTTAGTCACTTTATCAGCAGGCAACTTTTTAATCAAGTTACTACACGTAAATCCTATAAATTCATCTTCAATTCTCTGCCTCAATTTTTCACTAACTTCTAGCATTATTTTGTAACCTTCAAAACACAGCAATGTTTCGTTTTCAAGACGTATCACTGCATCCTGTAAGACTTTCAGTGCATTTTGATAAAATGTCAAACAAGGTTCTGTTTCGTCAGAATTAAAAAATTGCCACACTGGGACATTCGTCTTCTCTCAGTGATATAAAATAATCTTTCAGGATATCGAAAGATTTAGTAGCACGTTCCACGGCAGGTAGAAGTGACAACCATTTTATCTTCACATGTCGCAGAACGGGCGCAAATTCAGCTTCGTGAATTACGTAAAAATCTTTCAAAGAGTCAACTCGTTTTGCATAATATGAAAAATGGTTATGAAACTTTAGAATAAAACTCTCTAAATCAAAATTAATCTTACTCGGCCCATGCTTTACATTATTGTGTAAGATGTGTGCAGGACATCCCACTGATAAAATTTTTTCATTATCATGTTGCAATAATTGAAAAACTGAATTGCGGCAGTGAAAGTTTACATTTGCATTATCTGCACAGTAACTAGTAAGGTGTTTAGTATCAATATTGCACTCTTGCAGTCGTGTTACTCAATTCATATGGATGGCTGATGCAGTTTCATTAGCATCTTCATAAAAGTCAAGAACACACGTTTTTAAATTTGTAGTTGGGCTGTAAAATCTCACCATCAGTGGAAACATTTTTATAGCACCATGATTGGAAGTATCAGTAGTTACACTATAAAATGTGTCGTTTTGCAAAATTTCGACGGCCTCTTGAGTTGATGCTGGTCCTAAAACGTTGTGTGCAATGGCACTGGCCTTAGTTCGTCCAAGCGACAATTTATCAGCTATTGTAGAAGGTTCCCTATCCATTTGCATAAAATTTTAAGACCTAATATGACTTGGCATACTTTTGTTTAACCTAATTATATTTTCGCATAACATTACTTACGCATAACAGCTTACGCATAATTTTTTTAAGCATAATTTCTCTACTCCTAATAATGATTAAGCATAACATTTTAAAGCATACATTTATTTACGCATAATGATATTAAAACATAATTATTTTTACAGGCATAACAAGTACGCAAAATAATAACTAACTCCTAAAATGTCAGAGACTTTACTTATTTTTAAAAAGCAGAACCATCTTATCGCAAAAAGTTCACAGTCAGAGTCGTCTTTTGGCATACATTTCGTATCGATAGTCATTAAACGGCAGAAAATCAATCAATCAAAACATTCATCATTATAAAACAGTTCATTGTGAACATTTTATGTGATTTTTATTTCCCTGTAAGAAGCAAGCAAACAAGCATACACCATGCACAGCATGCAAGCAAGCATGCAGCATGCAAGCAAGCATGCAGCATGCAAGCAAGTATATAGCATGCAACATGCAGCAGGCATGGTTTCTGTCACAGCTCCGGCGCTACGGGGCTCCGGCGGTCCCACGCGAGCTTATCGTCGCAGACGTGTTTTACGCTCACCACCGCAGCTTCGGCTTGCTGGCCGGCTAAGCCGGCCAGCCTCAGCCGCGGCAGCGAGCGTTAAAACCACCTGCTCCTCAGCTCGCGGGCCCCCTGGCCCCTCCGCGCCTACGCGGGCTTAAATTACACTCTAGGGGTAGGGCAGACAAGACTACGTGGAGTCGGTTTTGCAGCGACTCCATTCTGCACTCACTTTTGTAGCACAACATATTGAATTTTTAAGACAATATTTTAATTTTAATTACGCTATTAGTTAGTATGCCTAGTAACATTTTGCGAATTCAATTTTTGCCAACACAAATTAGTCTACAAGATAATTATGCCAACATAAACTGTATGCCAAAAAAAAATATGGCAAAGTATTATTATGCCAAAACAAATTAGTCTCCAAGATAATTATGCCAACATAAACTGTATGCCAAAAAAATATATGGCAAAGTATTATTATGGCAAAACAAAGTATGCCAAAATTGATATGCCAAAGTATATTAGGAAAAAGAATATTGCAAATAGAAGGGATCCCATTGTAGAATCATCATACAAAATATGGTCGAGTTTTGTATCACCATCTAATGAATTGAATGATAAACAATGTTTGACAGAGTGGTAAGTTTTAGTAACTTCAGCGGCAATCACTTTTTCTTCTTGAGTAGTCATTTGATCTGTTTTCAAAAATAATTTCAGCGATGTAGATAAACTAGCATTTTTTTTTTTTTTTTGGTGTTCATTACATTTTTGGTGCTTTTCTATATCATTCTTGCCACCATGAGATATGCTAAACTCTTTTTGGCACAATGTACAAAGCGCCCTACACGGGATCCCTTCTATTTGCATAATATTCTTTTTCCTAATATACTTTGGCATAACAATTTTGGCATACTTTGTTTTGCCATAATAATACTTAGCCATTTTTTTTTTGGCATACAGTTTATTTTGGCATAATTATCTTGGAGACTAATTTGTTTTGGCATAATAATACTTTGCCATATTTTTTTTTTTGCATACAGTTTATGTTGGCATATTTATCTTGTAGACTAATTTGTGTTGGCAAAAATTGAATTCGCAAAATGTTACTAGGCATACTGACTATTAGCGTAATTAAAATTAAAATATTGTCTTAAAAATTCAATATGTAGTGCTACAAAAGTGAGTGACAGAATCGAATAGCTGCAAAACCGACTCCACGTAGTCTTGTCTGCCCTACCCCTAGAGTGTAATTTAAGCCCGCGTAGGCGCGGAGGGGCAAGGGGGCCCGCGAGCTGAGGAGCAGGTGGTTTTAACGCTCGCTGCCGCGGCTGAGGCTGGCCGGCTTAGCCGGCCAGCAAGCCGAAGCTGCGGTGGTGAGCGTAAAACACATCTGCGACGATAAGCTCGCGTGGGACCGCCGGAGCCCCGCAGCGCCGGAGCTGTGACAGAAACCATGCCTGCTGCATACTTGATTGCATGCCTGCTGCATGTTGCATGCTGCATACTTGCTTGCATGTTGCATGCTTGCTGGCTTACATGCTGCATGCTCGCTTGCATGCTGCATGCTTGCTTGCATGCTTGCTTGCATGCTGTGCATGGTGTATGCTTGTTTGCTTGCTTCTTACAGGGAAATAGAAACCACATAAAATGTTCACAATCAACTGTTTTATAATGATCAATGTTTTGATTGATTGATTTTCTGCCGTTTAATGACTATCGATACGAAATGAATGCCAAAAGACGACTCTGACTGTGAACTTTCTGCGATAAGATGGTTCTGCTTTTTAAAAATAAGTATTTGTGTCTAACATTTTAGGAATTAGTTATTATTTTGCGTACTTGTTATGCCTATAAAAATATGTTTAAATATCATTATGCGTAAATAAATGTATGCTTTAAAATGGTATGCTTAATCATTATTATGAGTAGAGAAATTATGCTTAAAAAAAATATGCGTAAGCTGTTATGCGTAAGTAATGTTATGCGAAAATATAATTAGATTAAACAAAAGTATGCCAAGTCATATTAGGTCTTAAAATTTTATGCAAATGGATAGGGAACCGCCCTACACTTATTATTTGGAACGGGTTTGATGAACGAATAACTTTTCATCCAAACATCAAGAAAAGAACACATTCTTCTTTGTTTCTTTTTCGGAGTCGAAGTTGAAGCATCGGTTTTTGCTTCCACCGAATCAGTTTCCGGATCACTCATTATAAGAAAATCTGAAAATAAAAGAAACCAACACCACCACATGAACACACACACCCATGCGTAAATAATATTTACTTATTACATTAACTCTTTCGCCCGCGTAGATTAATGAGTTTGTTTATGAAGCAAAAAAACATTAAAATTGATATATGTATTTGTTACGGGCAACGTGATTAACTGGGCATTATTAATAAGGACCGACCATTATTAATAATGCCCAAGAACGTCGGGCAAAGTGATTAATTTATCACTTTGACCGGCCATTATTAATAATACCCGACGGCCCGTGGTCCATGTAATAAGTCAGTGTTTGAGATAGCTTGAATTTATCACTTGGACCGGGCAGTATGAATAATTCCCTGGTGACCAGTCAGTTCACCAAACATTAATTCAATTTTTTTTACTTTACAAGCAACGACTGGCAAAAACATTGTCATTTCATCATTCTACAACAACAAGTTTACCAAATATTTCACTTAGCAAAATAATTATTTATTTATTTAAACTTCATGTACAAAAGTGGTACATAGGCGGAATTATCCGATAAACTTTTATTTAAGTAATGTTATGCGAAAATATAATTAGGTTAAACAAAAGTATGCCAAGTCATATTAGGTCTTAAAATTTTATGCAAATGGATAGGGAACCCTGCTAAACCGACTCCACGTAGTCTTGTCTGCCCTACCCCTAGAGTGTAATTTAAGGGGATTACATTGCTCAAACCCTAAAATACGCTCGGTAAAATGAAATTTCTAGACGAATTCCTTAATGCTTTTACTATAAAAAAATTATACAAATAAACTAGAGTATACGAGAAACACTTTGTGTTGTTTAAAGTTTTTATACTTGTCCAAATGTTGCCAAAAAAATTGAGAAAACAGGTCTTATTAAAACTAAATATTTAATTGTCTATAGAACGGCTGGGCCATTTTGTATGATATTTATACTAAAAGAAAGAAAAAACCCTGTTTAACAATTTGTGTTGTTTATTTTGACAGATTTATTTTTATATTTTGTAATAATCCACAATAACGTTAATCATTACAAAACTCCCCACCAAGCACCCCCGCTGTACCCGTGACGGTTACTCGGGATTCGCCTTGTTAGTGTCTTGACGACTCTTACGACGAGTGGGCTGTACGTGCGTTTTTTTTTTCAAATAAGATTTTAAATTCATTATTCTTGAATGAAATCATAGTCTTAATTTAAGAAAAATAATCTTATCATTTAGTAAAAATTGTGATTAAGTTTGTAAGCGTAATATAACCCAGATTTAATAAAGTTTTATTTTCAAAATAATCATAGACTATGCCTAAATACAAAAATAAAAGTCAAGTGAAGCGTGGCCGAGCTCTCCAAAACTATTGGTAAGTACCTAAGCGGAGTGGTAAGTACGTACTTGAGTTGATAACAAAATATTTATACTACGCATAGTTCGTACCTTGTTGATTTATTTCAACGATGTTTTTGTTCATCATCCTATGTTAGACTTCGTTGCTTGCTTTAATTAAATTAATGTCTTGAGCTCCTTGATGGTGGAAAACCTCAATCATGATATGACACACGTAAACCAACATGTTTGTACTCATTTGAAAGAGCTCACGGAGACCTATGTGACTGTGAGGAACTGACTTACCTGATGGTGGACTCCGAAGGTAGGCAGACCTCAATCATGACCAGAGCTCACGGAGATCTATGTGACTGTGAGGAACTGACTTACCTGGTGGTGGACTCCGAAGGTAGGCAGACCTCAATCATGACCAAAGCAAACCAACATGTTTGTACTCATTTGAAAGAGCTCACGGAGATCTATGTGACTGTGAGGAACTGACTTACCTGGTGGTGGACTCCGAAGGTAGGCAGACCTCAATAATGGAAATGCAGAGAACTGCTATTCATTGGAACACATACCTAGGACTCATTGTAACCTAATCTTGGTCTTAAAGTATTTATTGTGTTTTTTTATTCTGATGTGTGGCTATTACCAAGCTTATAGATAAAGCAGTACAAACGTCAAACAAATATAACTAAAATTCATTTTTTCAGGCAACTAAGAAAACAGCACAAATTTGGATTACAAAATCAGGAGGATCAACCATTGTCGGAATCCGACGAGACATGTGAACCGTCTGATAAACCATTTGAAGAGGAGGCAGTGCAAAATGTGCCGGTAACCCACCGCATTATTATTTACTACGCCATTTATCGATTTCTTTAGATGAAAATTAGATTTAAGGTTCATCATTTACAAAAACTTGATCACTAGTAGTTTGAGGTGTCCCGTCTATAGATTGCTGGTAAAGTAAACTAATGATCCTAGCGGTATTCCCGATTGCATCGTCCATCATCATCCTTAACTCCTGCTTTGGAGAACAGAGTTCACTATCTAGCCACGCGCTTTCAAATTCGTGCGCTCCGCGTTCGAACCTCGCTTAAACATTTGGCTTTTTGAAGGTTTTGCTGCAAGTGTTTATTTATCCATTCAATATTAGAAAAACCAATATGAATTTCTTCGAAAATATTACATTGCGTCGAAATCGTTCAAGATCCTTGTCAGGAACGACAGAGCACGGCGTTAATTGTGACGATGCAACACTAGATGGCACCACCAACAGTATGCCCAACATATCGGATGACGAGGACAACGATAAAGTACAAGATTTACAACGGGAACTTGAAGAAATGAAGACACAACTGTCGGCAGCCCATGACGAAATAAATAATTTGTTAGAGGAGAATACCGAGTTAAAACAAACCATTACTACTTTAAATAATAAATATCAACTAGTGAAGGGTGCCACAAGAAAATTAACCAATGAAATTGGAACACCTCGAAAGAACGTTAGATTACTAGACCTACTCCTAGTAAACAACAACATTCTACAACTCACTTGGATACATTAAAACTTACCAGAAAAGGATCTACGAGTAACAAAGTAAAAACTACATTACACTTTGATAAAAATGCGTCAGGCTCGTCTCAACACCAAGTCAACAAAAACAAATTATGTATAATCAGTAGTAATAAGACCAATAGAGTGTTATCAATAGCACAAAACACCTTTCCGAACTTTCAGATTTGTCACTGTATCACAGCTAACTGTGGAGTTAGTACCCTTGTTAACAACTTAGACTCAAAGCTAAATGATTATACGAAGAAAGACTATTGTGTAATTTTACTAGGTAGTGAGGATTTTATCACTACTAATAATTATTCTGATATAATTTCGAATATCAGAGAAAAGCTTTTAATGTTGTCACACACAAATATAATTTTATGTTTACCCACTTATAGGTGCAATAATCTCTCCAATATGTTCAACTGGAGAATTGAAATGTTTAATAGCTTATTATATCATGACATAAACATTTATGACTATGCTGTAATATTTGATTCTAATTTAAACTTATTATACGATTATACTATGTTCTCATTTAGTGGTGGCAGGTTAAATAATTATGGAATGAAAACTATTTTTGACTATCTAAAGTACCAACTTCTTGACTCTGACATTTCGAATCATGTAATATCTTCTGAAACTGAAACCCCGCAATCTAAAACTGACACTGATGCCACTTTTTTTCTCGAATAAATATCTAAATATATTACACCAAAACATTGCTGGTTTATTAAAAAAATCTGATGCTCTTACCGTTTCTTTAGATCAATTACTTTCAGAGAATAATTTGTCTGTAGATGTCATCTGTATTACTGAACATTTTGTTATGAAGGGTTTTGAGGACCAAGTATATTTACCAAACTATTGCTTGGCTGCCTATTATGGAAGAAATGAAATAAAAAGAGGTGGAGCATGTATACTAGTCAAGAAGGGGCATCAATGGAAGGAATTGCCTGAGATTGCTAAGATCTCATCGCCAGGCGTTTTTGAGTGTTGCGCAATCGAACTTATCCATTATAAAATAATAATAGTTTGTGTTTATAGGGTGCCAAATGTTGGTAACTTTAACGATTGCCTCAATAAACTGGAAACCATATGTTTGGAAGTGTCAAGGTCACGTCAGAGGAAAATTGTAATTGCCGGTGACTTTAATGTGGACATGCTTAAATCAAATAACCAGTCAATTTTGTTTGAATGCTTGCTTCTGGGTTTTGGGTTAAAATTGGCATTAAAACAACCGACTCGTATGGCTAGCATGACATGCATAGACAACTTTGCACACAATTTTAATAAATCAAGTAAAGCCGCTGTATTCGATTTTGCGTTGTCTGATCACACTGCTCAGCTGCTTCAATGCCCAGTCTATAAAGTATGTGTGGGTAAATACTGGTACAGAACGCGAAGGGATTATAATAAGGAAAATATTAATAAGTTTATAGAATGTTTAAATAATATATCTTTTTCCGAAATATATGATACCAATGACCCTAATGAAGCTTACAATGCTTTTATTGACATATTCAAATTATTCTATGACTTATGTTTCCCGATTGTCGTGACTAGACAGAGTATGGTAATGACCCCGAAATGGCTATCCCGCGGTGTTAAGCTATGTAGTAGGAAAAAGAGGTCTCTTTTGTGGCAACTGAGATTAATCCCTAACCAATTTAATAAATTAACTTATGTGAACTACTCGAAATTGTATAAAAAAATTATTAATCTGACACAAAAAGCGCAAAATAATCACAAGATTCACCAATCCAAGAACAAATCGAAAACTACTTGGCAAATCATAAATCAAACAAAATATAATATTCCTAAACAATACATAAATACTATTAAAATTAATGACAATACTACAATTACTAACCCAATGGACATATCTAATGCTTTTAACAATTATTTTATTGACAAAATTCAGCCAAAACTTAACTTTCACGATAAACCAAAACCACACCGAATCAACGCTCAGCAGAATTCGATGTTTCTTGCACCAAGTGTACCATATGACATACTAAAAATAATTAATTCACTCAAGAACACAAATAGGGGGGTGTGGGTTACGATGGTATATCAACTAAGATACTCAAAGCAGTAGCCCCTGGTATATGTAGTCACCTAAGTCATATATTGAATCTTAGCATTTGCGCAGGTATCTATCCAGATGCCTTAAAAATTTCCATAATAAAACCATTATTTAAAAAGGAAAATAGGGAACTTATGGAATATTATAGGCCTATTGCACTTATTCCAATTATATCAAAAATATTTGAAAAGTACATATATAAAGAGACTTATAAATATTTAGAAAAAAACAAGTTATTGTGCTACGAACAGAAAGGATTTAGACAGGGTAAATCGATTAACATGGCAATATTTGATTTTATAAGGGGTGTCATAAAGAATGTAGATGAACGTAAACCAGTATGTGCCATATACTGTGACATGACCCAAGCCTTTGATTATGTACACTTTAATACTCTCGTGAATAAACTCGAAGCCTACGGTATTAGAGGTAACACTTTAAACTTAATAGAATCTTATTTACGTAATAGAAAACAAATAACTGAAATCTGTAGAATGAATGAAAATAATTACGAAGAAACTTTTCGGTCATCTGAACGTGAAGTTAGATATGGAGTACCACAGGGGAGCGTTCTGGGGCCGTTGCTTTTTATATTATACTAGCTTCTGCCCGCGACTTCGTACGCGGATCCTGTTGCTTATACCAGCGACAACGGGGCCGTCAAAATCGAAGATCTGAAACGTCTGATGTCGAATTCTAAGAGGGGGACGGGAAAACAAAGGGATGCGCGAGACGATTCGAGACGTTCCATATCTTTTATTTTTGTAAGTCAGAAGTCGATGTGGAACTCAAGCGTAATTCTCTATCCGTGAACGTCTCCGACTCGTGAGACAATGCGTGACGTTCGCGATCAGCGGTCAGTCGCGCATCACTTTCCCCACTTGTCTCTAGAGACCTGGAAGTCGATGCGTAGATACGCTTGGAACTCAAGCGTAATTCTCTATCCGTGAACGTCTCCGATTCGCGAGACAATGCATGACGTTCACGATCAGCGGTCAGTCGCGCATCATATTCTTCACAGTTCTCTAGAGACCTGGATGTAGATGCGTAAATACGCTGAGAACGCAGGCGTGCTTCGTTTTCCAAGAGGAAGAGAAGAGAAGAGAGGAAGAGGTTTCCACGGAGCGAGTTGCAACCTGATGTGCTCGAACAGCATCAAGTCTCTCCTGACGTTCTTCGGTAGATTCTTGGGATCTTATGGTCCTCAATCTTTTAGCTCCTTTGGAACATTGGGAAAGATTTGACCTCTTTCTAGGCATGGTTATAGTTTTATTGTGAAGATACCTGATCAATTAAAATCAAGTGACTGTTCCCCTGCGTTACCGGGTAGGCTACCGTGTCACGAAGATAAGTGGAAAAAGTCTAAAACACTCAAATAACATAAGCCCGAAGGCATATTTATTCGATAAAATAAAAAAAAAAAATAGGAGTTTTGTCCAGTAGAGTCAAGTCAATGATATACCGTCGTCATCAAATATCAGTCCTAAACTGTTACCGCCTTCACCGCGTGGAGGTACTCCCAGCTTATGTTATTTTATAATTATACAGTCAAATTAGTGATAGCTTTGATTTCCACATCAGATGTTTCTGATCTTCGATTTTTATAAGTCAACAGGAAATGCCCATCAGACCGAACAACTTTTGCTAAGACGTCATTCCTATATGTGTTATGGTGTAGCTGGGCTCTTGGAGTTCCACAACAGGTGTTCCAGATCTTCGATTTTTATAAGTCAACAGAGAGTGCTCATCAGATTGAACAATTTTTGCTAAGACTTCATTCCTATATGTGTTATGGTGTAGCTGGGCTCTTGGAGTTCCACAATAGGTGTTCTAGAACTTCGATTTTTATAAATCGACAGAGAGTGCTCATCAGATTGAACAATGTTTGCTAAGACGTAATTCCTATATGTGTTATGGTGTACCTGGGCTCTTGGAGTTCCACAACAGGTGTTCCAGATCTTCTATTTTTTTAAATCAACAGAGAGTGGTCATCAGATTGAACAATGTTTGCTAAGACGTCATTCCTATATGTGTTATGGTGTAGCTGGGCTCTTGGAGTTCCACAACAGGTGTTCCAGATCTTCGATTTTATAAGTCAACAGAGAGTGCTTATCAGATTGAACAATTTTCGCTAAGACGTCATTCCTTTAGTGTTATGGTGTAGCTGGGCTCTTGGAGTTCCACAACAGGTGTTCCAGATCTTCGATTTTTATAAATCAACAGAGAGTGGTCATCAGATTGAACAATGTTTGCTAAGACGTCATTCCTATATATGTTATAGTGTAGCTGGACTCTTGGAGTTCCACATCAGGTGTTCCAGATCTTCAAATTTATTCTCTCAGCAGAAAATGCTCATCACGTGGAACAATTTTTGCTATGGTACCATTTTTGTATCTCTTATAGTTTAGCTATTCTATTGCGGTTCTGCATCAGGTGTTCAAGTTTCCAAGATAAATTATAGCCTATATGTTGCCCAGACTTAATACCTATACAACAAAAAAAAAATCTTTCAAATCTGTCTAGTAGTTCCGAAGATTAGCGTGTACAAACAAACAGACAAACAGACAAACAGACAAACAGATAAACAGACAAACAGACAAACAGACAAAATTTTTTTTTTGGATTCGTGCTCTATTACTGTTTCTAAACCCCCCTAAATTTTTTTTTTTTAAATATCTTCTATGTACAGACACAGTTTTTTTACTGTCTTATTATACGGGGTGTAAACAGACCCTTCACCAAGCCGTCAACCTAGCATTCTGTACATCAAACTAAGTAACTTTACGCAAAAATTTTTGCTGGGAAACGAATTTTTTTTTTGGGGTCAAAAATCACATTTTACGGTAAAACTCAATATAATGCGCTCAAAACTTATTGCTGATGGATGCTTTGAATAGTAAACGGACCATGGAGGTAATTGAAGTAAAGTTAGAACCCTAAAAAGTAGTATTTTAAAAAAAACTTGTGAAAAAATTGGAACTTTGACCCCCAATATCTCCGTAACTAGAAGGTTCCCAGGTATGGTCCAGAACAAAAAAATGATCCCAATGATGGGCAGAATATGTGGTTTTCGTTTTCGTTAAGGGTCTTTTTACACCCTTTATGTATAGATATAAATGACCTTCCGAAACACGTTGATCAACCCTTGACTCTGTTTGCCGACGATAGTACCATAACTGTACCGTGTAATAATCCTAAATCATATGAAAACGAAATTAATAATGCTCTAACGATGATTATAACATGGCTAAATGACAATAACTTAAAAATAAATCTATGAAAAACTAACGTAATGCATTTCAGCCAACGAATACCCAGTAAAAACGTTAACGTGAATTATAATAATCAAGTTGTGAATAAAGTAGCAAGCACAAAGTTTTTAGGTTTGGAAATAGATGAAAATCTGAAGTGGAAATCACATATATTCAAGGTTTGCGAGAAACTAAGTAAATCCGCATATGCCCTGCATGCATTGTCGTTGAGAGTTTCCAAGGAAGCACTTCTTACAGCCTACTACGGTTTAGCAGAACCCCATCTTCGTTACGGGGTTATATAAGGTCTAACTTTTTAAACACGAAATATTTCAAGAGTAACTTCTATAGGTCGTAAAGTCACCATAGCAACAAAAAAAAATTTTTTATCTAAGTGTATTTTTATAAAAAATAAATTAATTAAAATTACTTGACCCACAAAATAAATACTGGCTAAAGGTTTAAAAAGTAAAAAAAGTTTAAAAAAGTAAAAGTAAGTAAGTAAGTTTAAAGTTTGTAAAGGTTTTATGCAAAATGTCGCAAGAATATTTAGAACTATAATAATTTCGTAAAAATAAAAACATTCAGAAAAAATTATTTTTTTCGTTGCTATTGCGACTTTACGACTTGCAGAAGTTACTCTTGAAATATTTCGTGTTTAAAAAGTTAGACCCTATATTCTGGGGAAATTCAACTGACAGAGATGTGGCATTCAAGGCCCAGAAAAGGTGCATTCGCTCAATGTATAAACTAGACACTACAGATAGCTGCTGCCCGTATTTTAAACAACATAAAATTTTAACATTACCGAGTATCTATATAATGGAAATGGTTATGTTTGTCAAGTCAAATCCCCATTATTTTAAAAAAATTAACGACGTAGTGGCTCGAAATAGACGAGACAATAGTCAAATATGTCTTCAAAGAGCGAAGACAACACTTATGAGCAAAAGTGTCTGTTGCATGGCACCGAAAATCTTTAATAAATTACCTAAATCCTGGAGAGATTTGAGCATGTCAATATTGAAAAACAAATTGCGAAAATTTTTAGTAGATAAAGCATATTACAGTGTTGCAGATTTTCTAATGGATAATAAAGTAGACTAATATTTTAATTACTACCTATCTTGGACATTCCGTGAATGTGTTGCTGTGATTTTCTTTTATATAATTTAGACTTGATTTTTTTTTTTTTGACTAATATTGTAATTAATCTATATTTGCATGCCTCCTGGTAAAATATGGCTGAGCTCACAATGTAACTAAACACCACATGTTGTTGTATTACCCATATTTGCAAAATAAACTATCTTTATCTTTATCTTTATCTTTAGCCTGGCCGTATTTAATTGAATATTGACTTTTTATTAATAAACTACTTTAACTACTTACGTATTATTAATTAGCTACTTATAGTAAAATAAATTAACGCCAAGTATATTTTTAAACTCTGTTTCCGCTGTACAAACTTATAAGATACTGTATACTATACTTTTATTGGCGACATCATTCATTTTGTTGACAAGAATTTTTGTTTTAGCTTGAACAAGATGAAGCTTTTTCACCAACTTGGATTGTTGAAGAAGAACATTCACAGACTGAAACAAAAATTGTATCCGGAAGAAGAGTAATAGACATAGATTTTTTTTTTCTAAAATACAAAAAATAGGCGGCCATGGTGCTTTAAACTGCGGTGTACAAAGTCTAAAAATAATAGGAGAGAAACGCGTTGGGCTTGCTCCTAAGTTTACATTAGAATGTTTAATGTGCAAAGAAAAATTTTCTCTTAGTAATGTCACTGGGGATATGGATATTAATACTGCAGCGGTCGCAGGTGCAGTTTCAGTTGGTATAGGATATTCGCAGTTAGAGGAATTTTTATCAGCACTTGACTTGCCCGTGATGACTGAGCCTGTGTACCAAAAACGTCACAATACAGTTTCTGATTCCTTTGATAAAGCACTTATCAAATCAATGAATGAAGCTGCTGAAGAAGAAAAAATCATCGCTTTAGAAAAAGGTCGCGTCAGTAAAGATGGTATTCCCATTATTGATGTTGTTGTTGATGGATGCTGGAGTAAAAGGTCTTATAGAAAGAATTACTCAGCGTTATCAGGAGCTGCAGCCATAATTGGTAGACAAACAAAAAAAAATTTGTTCCTTGGCATCAAGAATAAATATTGTAGCATATGCGCGCAAGACCAAAACAAAAATCAAAACCCAAGAGTTCACCAGTGCTTTAAAAATTTTACAGGATCATCCACCGCCATGGAATCAACTATAATAGTGGAAGGCTTCAAATCATCTATAGAAATGTATGGTTTAATTTATGGCCGCCTCATTTCCGATGGCGACTCTAGCACGTACGCTAAAATACTGGAAGCGAGACCTTATCCTCAATTTACTGTTGAAAAAGTGGAATGTAGGAATCACCTTTTAAGAAACCTATGCAATAAAATGGAAAACCTGATCACTGACACAAAATATCCCATTAGATTCAGAAAATTGATAACAAAAAAGCGCATTATGGCCATTAGGTCAGCCATACGAAAATGCAGCAAAAACTATAACAACTCATCGGAAGATATAGATTACTGCACACAAAAATTATTTGAAGACATTCAAACTGTACATTTACATGCCTTTAACAACCACACAAAATGTAAAAGTTATTTCTGCAACAGTTTACAAACCGAAGAAAACATACCACAAGACTTTTTTACAAGTGCCCTGTGGCAGAAAATATGCTACTACATTAATACTATTGCAGGTCATTCCAGAAGTCTTGTACATGAGGTAGACAGTAATATTGTGGAAAGTTTTCACAGCGTTGTAGCCAAATTTGTTGGTGGTAAAAGGGTAAATTACTCGTGCCGGCGTGGATACCAGACTCGATGTTCAGCGTCAGCTGTTAATTTTAATACAAAAAGGAAACCTATGTCTATATTATATAAAACAATTGTTGGCGAAAGTCCCAAGGGCAAAATGAGCACCTTAGATAGAAAATATCAGAAAAAAAGAAGAAGCGTGAAACGTCTCCATTATACAAAACGGCAGACACTTGCTGAAAAAGATACAGAAAAAGATTATGGTGAACACAGTATGAAGCCAGATGTGAGCGATTCTATTTTAAAAGAAATGGAGAAAACGTTTTTGGCTAACTTAGAAAAAACTACTGAAGAAAGAAGACAAATTGAAAGACGAACCATTTTGCAGAGCGAGTCAAGTGAGTGGCTTGAACTACGGCGCTCCTTATTGACGGCCTCTAATTTTGGCAGGATCATTAAAATGAGACCAGATACTAGTTGTGCCAGTATTGTCAAACAACTGCTATATAAAATTAATATAGATGCTGCACCTTTACACCACGGCAGGGAAAGCGAAAAGAAAGCGCTGGATCAGTTATCCAGACAAGAAAATGTTGATATAAGACCATGTGAGCTTTTTATCGACCCCGAAATTCCGTATCTGGGTGCTACACCAGATGGCCTTATTGGCGAAGATGTGATAGTGGAAGTGAAATGTCCACTATCGGCGTTCAAGATAGGGCTTGAAGAAGCCATATTACAAAAAAAAAGTTAATTTTTGGGTAGCAGATAAATCGGGTGCTTTGCAGATCAACAAATCCCACAATTGGTATTACCAGATTCAAGGTCAATTACGTGTGACTCGAATGACTAAATGTTTATTTGGAGTATGGGCCAATGACTTAAAACCCTTAAAAGTTGAATACATCAATAGAGATGAGAACTTTTTTGAAAATAAAATGAAATTAAAATTATGTACATTTTATTTAAATTGTGTTTTGCCAGAACTGCTAGATCCACGCCATAGCCGAAATATGCCAATCAGAGATCTCCCGTATATTTTAGAGGCCATAAAAAAGAAAGAAGACAGAAAAATCATGCAAAATTCTGAGGAGTCACAAGAACCAGATATTAGTGAACTTCAAGAAAGCGAACAATTGACACAGTTACCAAACCCAATTAGCGACCAACCAACCTGTTCACGGTTTTTAGATTTCACTGATTTTTAATTTTCACTTTTTGTATCTTAATTTACTTTATTACTTGTATTTTGTTTAATTTTATACTTTTATTTTGTTTTACTTCACTTTAAGTATTATTTTCTACTTTAGACTTCTATTTCGTTTACCTATTTTACTTGTATTTTGTTTTACTTCACTTTTTTTTAAGAATTATGTTATACTTTTTGTGTTTCAATTGACTTTGTTACTTGTATTTTGTTTAATTTTATACTTTTATTTTGTTTTACTTCACTTTAAGTATTATTTTCTACTTTAAACTTCTATTTCGCTTAACTATTTTACTTGTATTTTGTTTTACTTCACTTTGTTTTAAGAATTATTTTATACTTTTTGTATTTCAATTGACTTTGTTACTTGTATTTTGTTTAATTTTATACTTTTATTTTGTTTTACTTCACTTTAAGTATTATTTTCTACTTTAAACTTCTATTTCGCTTAACTATTTTACTTGTATTTTGTTTTACTTCACTTTGTGTTAAGAATTATGTTATACTTTTTGTATTTTAATTGACTTTGTTACTTCGTTTTATTTGTATTTTGTTTTATTTCACTATGTTTTAAGTTTTTTTTTTTTTTTTTGTATTTTAGTCGACTTTATAATTTCTGTTTCGTTTTACTTTTTTACTTGTAATTTGTTTTACTTCAGTTTGTTTGAAGAAATATTTTTTACTTTTTGCATTTTAAATTAATTTTGTAGATAAATTGAAATAAATTATACTTAGTTGAATTTAGACCACTATTGCCTTTTAATACCCACTTTGTCATGTCAACTTACTTATCAATGTAAAGCATCTGTGCGGAATAAGATAAATGTTAAAAACTATATTTTCCTAAATATATTCATAACCAAAAACCGTTGAATGCTTAGATAAATGTTAGAACCTGAGTCTTTCTGTCTATTTCCATTACTGATAAACTTTTAATCTCTAATATGGTCATCATCAGACCTTCAGCAGGTGTTCTGTAGTAGCAACCATGATCAACTAGCCAAATATTGAAAACTGGTTCCTCCTAACTGATTCCATTATTGAGAACCGTTGGGCGCTGATCTGGTCATCATCAGACCTTCGGCAGGTGTTCTGTAGTAGCAACCATGATCAACTAGCCAAATATTGAAAACTGGTTCCTCCTAACTGATTCCATTATTGAGAACCGTTGGGCGCTGATCTGATCATCATCAGACCTTCGGCAGGTGTTCTGTAGTAGCAACCATGATCAACTAGCCAAATATTGAAAACTGGTTCCTCCTAACTGATTCCATTGTTGAGAACCGTTGGGCGCTGATCTGATTATCATCAGCCCTTCGGCAGGTGTTCTGTAGTAGCAACCGTGATCAATTAGCCAAATATTGAAAACTGGTTCCTCCTAACTGATTCCATTATTGAGAACCGTTGGGCGCTGATCTGATTATCATCAGCCCTTCGGCAGGTGTTCTGTAGTAGCAACCGTGATCAATTAGCCAAATATTGTAAACTGGTTCCTCCTAACTGATTCCATTATTGAGAACCGTTGGGCGCTGATCTGATCATCATCAGACCTTCGGCAGGTGTTCTGTAGTAGCAACCATGATCAACTAGCCAAATATTGAAAACTGGTTCCTCCTAACTGATTCCATTATTGAGAACCGTTGGGCGCTGACCTGATCATCATCAGACCTTCAGCAAGTATTTTATTTTAGCGTAAACCTCAGTTGCCACCAACCCAACCAAACCTGATTCAACATATTCATATCAAACAAAAGAAATACGTAATGTAAGTGTGAACACAAATAAATAACTTTGTACACTGAAAAATTACCTACTGCCTCCCAGAGAGCGAATAAATTAGGCAAATACTGTGTCAATATTGCGTCGCATCTGTGATCTTATCTAATCATCAGCAAATGTTGTTATAGTTTGATTCTCTGTCAGCAGATGGCGCTTTATTTTTAAACATTGTTACGAAGGCCAGATCTCCAAGGATATCGAGCAATGTAATACCCTTAAGCCCGCCTAGGCGCGGAGGGGCGAGGCGGCCCGCGAGCTGAAGAGCAGGTGGTTTTAACGCTCGCCGCCGCGGCTGAGGCTGGCCGGCTGAAGCCGGCCAGCAAGCCGAAGCTGCGGTGGTGAACGTAAAACCCATCTGCGGCGATAAGTTCGCGTGGGACCGTCGGAGCCCCGCAGCGCCGGAGCCGTGACAGAAACCAAACGTGTTTTGTGTACTTAATTACTGATTTTATTGGGTTTTATTTAGAATAAACGATGTTCTTAAAAGTAAATTAGGTGAAGGTTTTCCTTTAAAAAGTTTTAATACAAGGTGTAAACAGACCCTTCACGAAGCCGTCAACCAAGCATTCTGTACATCAAACTAAGTAACCTTACGCAAAAATTTTTGCTGGGAAACGATTTTTTTTTTTGGGGTCAAAAATCACGTTTTACGGTAAAACTCAAAGTAACGCACTCAAAACATTGTGCTGATGGATGGATTGAATAGTCAGGGGGTCGTGTAGGTGTTTTAGTGTGCGTTACCCCAACAAGAAAGTATCTCCTAGAGTTATATGAGTAGAACGTATAGTTGGTGCCTTATCTGCTGTAAATGTGCCCCCACATAAAAAATGTGTGCCCCCTGTCGTTTCGAAAAAAAATCGAAAAAACGATTCTTGCTGGGGTAACGTTTTTCTAGCAGGAAAATTCTAAACGAATGATCGGAGAGAGAAAAACTGTGCATGGCCAGATAGCTTATATGTGTGCCAAAATGTGCCCCCAAAAATAAAATCTGTGCCCCTTCAGATTTTCGAGATATTGCATTTCCTGCTGGAGTAACGTTTTGATGAATAGTATATCTCTAAAACCATTGCATGTGCCCCTGTAGAATAAACATACGCGAGTAGCTCTTAATGTGTGCCCCTTTGTGCCCCAATTAGATTTTAGAAAATATTTATAGTTTTCAAGTTATCGCGGTTTTATGAAAACCCGAAAAAACATCGCAGCGCCTAAATGAGACAAGGCATAACTTCGCTGAAAACTGTATTCGGTCTTTCTTGACGCTAATAATAACCATACAAAGTTTCAAAAATGTTCATGCATGCGTTTTTGAATAATCTTGCTAAATGTAAAAACGATGGTGTCATAACTTTGACGGCAAAATACAAGGAACTGGCACAATCGCAGATGTGTAGGTGTAAACCAAAATCTTGTGCCTTTAGTCAAAAATATATGGTGAAAATATTGAGCTTCAAATGTTACGCATTAAGTAAATATAAACAAAAAACCAAAATATGTAAACAACGGCTGGTTATCCGACCAAATCTGAATGACTACTAAAAAGCGACGGATTCATACATATCGATGACCTTCTTTACTTTACTCACTAACCGGTTCACACGTGTTGTGCCTGAGTACACTGAAGTAGAAAAGTAATAACTAATAAAATAAAGTTGTTATTGGATTATATTTTAATAGCTGTTTCTATGACCTTACACATGATTAAGTACATTTATAAGAGCCATTTTCAAATAAAATGTACATGTGACTAACATGCTCAAAATCGTGACCAAACTGTTTTGTGACATACCTGTATTTTTATACTAATGTAAGTCACATTTATTGTAAAGCAGAGTTAAAACTATGTCCTACTGCTCAAATTGAGCAGGGTCCGGCAGGGAGCTAAAATGCAGGTTTAATGATCAAATTTAGCATTTATTCGAAACCTCCAAATTATTATTTTAAAAAATTACACTAAAACTCTTTTATATCTATTTTCCGTAAATGTCGGATTTATTTATTAGTGAAACGTTTTGTATGGAGATAACACCGGACGCCGCCGGCATATAATTTGTTAAAATTTTCAGCCGCAGTGTAAACATGTTTTAACTTTACACGTAGATGTGAGTTACGTCATATGAGTGACGAAATGTGACTCATATGTGTAGCATTTTCGTGAGAAACAACCTCAATTAGCCACAATATCAGAATAACTTGTAATATACAGATAAAGACGATACATACATGAATTGTATTAATAGGCTAATGCTATGAAAATAATACTCGCTTCTTTATTTGGAAATGCACTGTTATTCACACGTATTTTTTTTGTACAAATTGCAGCGACGTTTCGTGACAACAAATAAACTGACACTAAATATTTTCGTACTAAATAAAGGCGTAGGAAAAAAGAAAAAACAGGAAAACTCATTCCTACATCTTTATGAACTTAGAGCATTGTATTGATGATATTGATGATTATAATTTTGTATCTACATATGTCTTACAGCCGCGAATAATATTTTAATCAACATACAACCAAGCACTGGCCTGCAAATTGCAAAAAAACGTAGGAAAATTCGAATTTTGCAGGCTGGTTGGAGCATTTACCAGAAGATTCCCTTTTTTCGCCTCCCCACACCGCTACATACATCTCTGGCCCCGCGGCGTCCGCTGACGTCGTCACGCAAGGAATCGCTTTGTGTAGCTTAGAGAAAGTGAGACAGCTAGTACGCGTACGGTGTTAGTGTGACAGAGACAGTTACGTGTAACGTCGCTCTATTATGAATAATGGATACAAAGTGTTTATTGACTAGGAAGTGCGTTTGGATTATTACTTGGTATTGGTAAACAGTTGCAGTTATGTTATGACGCCAAGGACACTGTTACGTTGAGTCATGCAGTTGCACTGATACTGTTTGTTTACGTTTTTTTAAGTTGGTTGAAAGTGGCGTATAAGCATTTTATAACAATTATGTGGTTGTAGGGGTGGTGAATTTTATGGCACGATCTGCAGTGGTAAGTATTTAATGGCATTGTTTTGACTTATTTAAAAATACTTGTACCTTATCAAGCACTTGGGATTTTTTTTTCATTACTGTACCTATTTATTTATTTTTTAACTAATATGTTCTAAATCATGTTTGTTTTGTTTTCATCTGAAAGGATATACATACTTTCCGATTGGTCCAATAGAAATTTCGTCAAAAGCGATTCAGTAATTTGTTTACTTTTTTGTATAATACGTATTTAATTCTCTTCTTGTGGTAGGTTGATGACATATAATCCCTTAATAACTTCTAGTTACTATGTAAAAAAATAATTCATGACAAGAATTCATGTCTCCAAAACTAAGACTCGACCACAATCCGTCAACACTCAACATGTCACAGTCACAGGGCTGTATCTTTTTAGCCGAAATAACTAAATAATTGATTTGATTTTTACAGAATGTTCTATGGCAGCCATAACAACAATAATATAAACCAAGCAGGGAGGGGTTCCCATTGTTTATCTAGATGATGTAAGTAATAATTTTGTTGATCTATAGAATATATATATTTCAAAAAGTTCTGGCGGACCGATCAGGCTAAATGTATGTTATTCAGGGTTAAATTTTATCAGAACTGTATTATAAACTTAATTGCTGGAGTACTTCTGGAAAAAATTGAGCACAACATCTTATATCCACGGATATACACATAGAGAATTTATTAGTCTTTGGATATACACAAACTTACAACCTATAAAAATAGTGTAGAGTCAGGAAATGGGTAAATAGATTCAGGAGTTTTGGGCCAATTACAATACTTGGTTTGGGCCAAGTACAAAACCTATGTCGTCATTTTAAACGCTGAAGGCTGAACGTACATCTCAGACCTGAGACGTACCTACATAAATCAAGTTTCTCGTTTATTGCCCGTGGTCCTGGTCCCTTAGTAGGTACGAGTATTTTTTTGCTCGTGGTTCCTTCAAGAAATATATACTGCCGAATTAAATTGTCTGAAGAAAAAAAAGTCAAATAGAAATATTTCCATTATTTTTCAGTGTAATACCCACCTTCAAGAAAGTTCATATGGTATATGCCTCTTCTCAGCATACTACGGTCCTGCACCAACCTCACCCAATATGATACAGGCCTCCTTCACAATGTCGTCCCACCAACGGGCGGGTAGTCTGCCCCAAAAAAGATACGGTAGAGAAATGTAAGCCGCTTCACAAGTCTCTCAAGAGTTATTTTTAAGTTACTTTTATTTTCTTCTTTTTTTTTTTAACACACCCGTTCTTTCATTCACATACGTACAATTTTGACAATTTTACTATACAATAATGTCAACTCGAAAAGGAAATTTTTCTAAAGAATATTTAAAGAGAGTGATTAGTAAATATAAAGACAAATTCCAAGCAGCAATTCCTCCTAAAAGCAATAATGTTTATATTTGCATACAGCAGGAATTGCGTGAAAAATTTAACCACAATATGGCCATTAAAGCCATACAAATATGTATTAGAAGAAATAAAACATATTTTTTTGATTTCGATGATTGTATAAACCTATTTGAAGAAAAAAAAGATACTGACTCCGACATTATAACATTTCAAATGAGCCTTGCAGAATATTCGAACATCGTACCCCAAAATTCAATTTACCGTCTCCTACCAAAAAAGTGGACTAACGAAATTCAAGACCAAATCTTTTTTAGAACTAATATAGAGTGTACATTTGCTTTCAGTAATAGTTATGTACCTGCTGATCTTAACTTTAATGAAATCAAATGTACTGGCAGGTGTACCCAATGTGACGCGCTACTGTCATTGAATATCTCCCCCCCATCTAAAACTTACGTAAAGGTTACTTGTAAATTAAATAATTACAACAAAAATTATCCTCATGACCCACTAATTAAAAACAGACTTACTTCTGATAGAGTAAACCGAATCAAAGAAAAGTTAATATACGAAAAAGCTTTAAAAGTTCAACACACGATGGCAAACGAGGTAATGACTATAGATAATCCAAAAAAGCCAACAACTTTCCCTAAATTACCCAATTTAAGAAAAATGCGTCATGAAGCCAGAAGTGCGCTACAGTTTGACAAAAATACAATACTGTCTTTGTATGCTATGGCGCACTGCATTCCTTACGATAATTTTATCCGTAAAATCAGTCTTGTTCCCTTCTTCACATATTTTTGGACGAATGAACAAAACCAATATTACAATGAAACTTTAAAAAATAGGTCGAAAATACTTTCTATTGATGCTACTGGCTCCTTATTTCAGCCAATTGAGCCACCACCTTCTAATGATTTATTAAAATATCGCACTCCTAAACATTTATTTTTATATGCAGTGGTTGCCTACACTCTGGATACCAGTGTACCAATGTGCTACATGGCCTCCGAATCCCATACAATGGAGACGATAACCACATGGTTAAATACGTGGCAAATCGGAAAAGTTTTGCCAGATGAAATAATTAGTGACGACAGTTCTGCCCTGTTAGGAGCAATTACTAAAGTATTTTTAAAAATTGAATTCAATGATTATTTAAAACAGTGTTTTGATGTGCTTGAAGGAAATACCGCAGCAATACCTCTCTGTTATGTTCGCATGGATAAATCCCATTTTATTAAAAATCTTTATAAACAATCCTGTTTTGATAAAACTTCCGAAAAAGTTAAGTTATTTTACGTTCGCTGCTTGAAACATATTCAGCAGATCCGGTGCTATGAAGAACTTAAAACAGTTTTAAGAGACATAATCACGTTATCGCTCCATGAGTTCAGGAGTACGGACTTGAATGATTTGCAGCCCAAATGCAATAAAGCTTTTGAAAACCTAAAGGTCCAAATTATAAATCACACGAATCACGAAAATTTAGAAGATATTCATACTGAAAATGACATACAACCAAAAATCGAAATACTTCACAACGAAAATGACAAAGATGTTTCTTTACCTTTAATAAACTTTTATGATGACTTAATACAAACCGAAAAATTGTATCTGCAGTTAGTTGAACCATCAGATAACAAAAATGAATATTTCTTACCGGAATTGAACAGTACATTAAAACGACTTCTGAAAAAAATTCCACTGTGGGGTTGCGTTATGAACAAACATTTCAAAAATGCCAAACACTATGCATCAAGCTCTAATGTTGAAAATCATTTCAAAGATTTAAAAACTATATACTTTGATACGAAAAACCAACGCGTGCGATTAGACGAGTTTTTAGTACAGCACCATGGTTTTATAAATGGAGCTGTAAAACTTAGTTCCAGTGACGTTTTGCACAGAATAGATTCAAGTAAACGAGCTCAACAAACTGTGCGAACACAAAGGACAAAAAGACCAAAACCTAACCTCTTGAAGTGCGAAAATAATGATTTTGAGGCACAGTCAGTTTTTCAAGATAACCCGATAAAAATTGAAAATTGGAGAGGGCTAGCCGTATCCACACCCAGAAGTTTAAAACCCAAACCAATTTATATTTTACAAAACGGCAACGTGGCAAATTCTAAAACCGCTGAGAACAGGACTATAATAACAAACACATGTGCTTTCGATTCTGTTTCACAAACGTTTGCGATAGCTTACAAAGATAGACAAAAATTTAGAGACTCTGTAGATGCACAGATTAATAAAGGAGAATTTCATGATTTCTTATCATTAATTAAAGAATTATCGAATGCCAAGAATTGTGGTAAAAAATTATATGACCTGAGAGCGAAATTGCTCCTTCAACTTTTTAAACAATCAAAAACCCAATACGTAGTTGACTGTTCATGTAATACGACCAAAATATTAGATGAAATATGTACAAGTAGCTTATTCGTTTCCGCTATAAGACAAAGAGTTTGCTCTAATAGTATGTGCACAAGTCATGCAGATGAAAACAAATTGTACAATTGCAAGTATTTGCCGTTGAACTTGGATATAATAAATACTAAAGGTATCAACCACCTACAAGAAGCTTGCGAATCATGTTTAAGAACAGAATTTACTCCAGAGTGTCATATTTGTTGCGCTGGAAATATATCATTCATATACAATGTTAAAGATATTATCATTTATGAACTTCATGACGTGTGCGCTAACTTGGATGATCTGCCTCGTAACATTGAAGTAAATAATAAGGAGTACACAATTCTGTCTGTAATAGAATATGAACCCACTTCGAAACCCAAAAGTGTTGGACATTACAGGGCTCACTGCTACAGAAAAAATAGTAATTTATTTGAATGCTATGATGACTTATATAGTAAAATCCAACGACCTGGGAAATATAATATTATGCCACATGTAATAGTCTACATAGTAGAATAGACAAAATTGTACAGGGTCAGATAAATGCTCCAGGGTAGCCCGCGAAATAAAATTCTCTTACGTTTTTTTGCAATTTGCAAGCCAGTGCTAGGTTGTATGATGATTAAAATATTATTCGCGGCTGTAAGACGCATGTAGTTACAGAATTATAATCATCAAAATCATCAATACAACCTTCAAAGTTCATAAAGGTGTAGGAACCAAGAAAAACAGAAAAAGTCATTCCTACACATTTATGAACTTGGAGCAACCCTCCAAGTTCATATTGATGATTATACTTCTTAATAATATTTTAATCAACATACAACCTAGCACTCATAGCACTGGTGTGCAAATTGCAAAAAACGTAAGAAAATTTGAATTACGCGGGTTGGTTGGAGCATTCACCTTAACCAAATAAATGTTGGTACCTACAGTTTTGAGAGTTGTATTTAGTGTATACCTATAGTCAACCGCACAATGATCTGTGATGCAACAACGTGTTTCCATTTTGTATGTCGTATTACGTACCTATGAGGGATTTATAATTATTAACCAACGATTATATTAATGCTGATTATGTATTGTCACATAATTTTGATTTGATGGCGTTTTAGATATCTAAGTGTCATTCCACAGTCATGTGATAATGTTGTATGTATATGCAAGTTACTCGTAAGAATATTATTTATCTGTAATTTCAAATTTAATATTTTTTTACACAATATTATTCTTATACTTAATATTGATCTGTGATTTTTTGTGATGTTTACTAATTATAATTATGTTAGGCTATGAAAAACTGATCTGTGATTTAAATAATAATGACTACACAACGTGCAAATAATTTATAATATTTATAGGTAGGAAATTTGATCTGTGATTTGATGCAATAATTACTTTAAGAATTAAAATTAAGGGAATAAAAATAATAATTTCCACATCAACAAGCTGTTTCATTTATATAGTCACAAGGTGCATTTAATATATTTTTTAATTAGCCCTCAAAACTTTTGAACGCGACTGTAAGGACAACAGCTTAGGTATAATACGTCCAATAAAGAAGGTCCTCGTTAAGTATGAATCCGTCGCTTTTTAGTAGTCATTCAGATTTGGTCGGATAACCAGCCGTTGTTTACATATTTTGGTTTTTTGTTTATATTTACTTAATGCGTAACATTTGAAGCTCAATATTTTCACCATATATTTTTGACTAAAGGCACAAGATTTTGGTTTACACCTACACATCTGGGATTGTGCCAGTTCCTTGTATTTTGCCGTCAAAGTTATGACACCATCGTTTTTACTTTTAGCAAGATTATTCAAAAACGCATGCATGAACATTTTTGAAACTTTGTATGGTTATTATTAGCGTCAAGAAAGACCGAATACAGTTTTCAGCGAAGTTATGCCTTGTCTCATTTAGGCGCTGCGATGTTTTTTCGGGTTTTCATAAAACCGCGATAACTTGAAAACTATAAATATTTTCTAAAATCTAATTGGGGCACAAAGGGGCACACATTAAGAGCTACTCGCGTATGTTTATTCTACAGGGGCACATGCAATGGTTTTAGAGATATACTATTCATCAAAACGTTACTCCAGCAGGAAATGCAATATCTCGAAAATCTGAAGGGGCACAGATTTTATTTTTGGGGGCACATTTTGGCACACATATAAGCTATCTGGCCATGCACATTTTTCTCTCTCCGATCATTCGTTTAGAATTTTCCTGCTAGAAAAACGTTACCCCAGCAAGAATCGTTTTTTCGATTTTTTTTCGAAACGACAGGGGGCACACATTTTTTATGTGGGGGCACATTTACAGCAGATAAGGCACCAACTATACGTTCTACTCATATAACTCTAGGAGATACTTTCTTGTTGGGGTAACGCACACGGTGTTTTAAGTAAAGTTACAACATTAAAACCTTCTATTAAAAAAAAAAACTTGTGAAAAAGTTGGAACTTTGACCCCCAATATCTCCGTAACTAGAAGGTTCCCAAGTATGTTCTAGAACAAAAAAATGATCGCCATGACAAGGAGAATAAGGTCCTTTCGGCTTCGTTAAGGGTCTTTTTACACCCTTTATGTTTGTTGAACTAAGGAATTGTTAGATAATACAATATTTTGATAATAGTTATTCGTTCAATAAAACAGTTCTGCAAATACCATTAAACAATATATTTAATTTGAATTATTTAGTGTGCATAATTTGTGTGTATTATTGGTTTAACTTTGAAATATTTTGTTCCAAAAAAGGGAATAATCAGATATCGATTTAAATACATGCCTTTATATTTCAGTGATAACTTGGAATTGAACCAATTGATTAATAATACCATACATGAAGAGGCTTTGTCTAAACCTAAAGCTTTATGTCCTGAAGTTAGAAGAGAGAAAATAAAAATTATCGCCATATAAAAATAAAATACCATTACGATTGAAACCCGTTTCTAAAAATACTCGTTTAAACATTTTGAAGATTGCAATTCACCAACCAAGCACAAGTGGTTTGCAAATGCAAACAAAGTCGCGGAGACCATCCTATTACAAAGTCGATTCAGAAATACTTAAGGATTTAATGAGTGATTCAGACTGATTACATAAAAGGGCTCTTCTTCTTCTCTAATTATTTGTCTATTACTTACAATTCTCATATGCAATTAAAAGGCTGATTAGAAAGTAAAATTTGTTTTATTTTCTGTCTTAAAACACTTAAGTACATATTTTAAGCGCCTTCAAAAAAAACTATTCATCTATCTACACTACATATAGCATAATAACTTTGAACGTACCTACTGTAATAATTGTTTAAAATGAGACAACCCTACAGATTTTTTTCTAATAACCCCATATATCGTATCTATTGACCCCGACTCCTGGGTAAATAGAGATGGCTAACATTTATGCGTTTTTTGGTCAAAATACATATTAAAAATAGCTTTGGAGCATTATAAAGTTTAAAACCAACCTTGACTCATAATATAATTGTATTAAATACAAAGAAACGAATCGTAAACAGCATGAATGTCAATTGCAAAGTTCCAAACTGTATCTATTCACCCCGTTTTACGGTACGCTTAAAGCTGGCCAACCCCCCACCAGAAGCAAAAAATGTGCTTATCGGCCAGAAAAGAAAAAGGGGGCGCCCTTCAAAAGCCAAACCAGCGCTGATTATTCAGTGATTATTATTTTTAACAATAAATATTGATTGTTTTGACTTTAATTAAGTGTTTTATTTACAATTCCGCTAGAAATTTTATTTAAATATATTTATACTACTTGTGGAAATTAAGATCCTTGGGGGAGGCATATGTCCAGTTAAGTAGTAGACTCTTTTGCTTGAACGAACGAATGATGCCGAAACCTTATTTTTTTTTGGAACTTTATGAAATTTTCAAGTGACATAATATATGATTTATTGGTGATCTCTTTAAATTAGTTTGCTTAAATACTTATTAGGACAAACCTATTATAATACATACAAAAACATTTATTTGGTACTAGACCCTATATCTCTGTGCAATTGATTTTATAGTGTTTGGTGCCTACATTTTGGTGAAAAATCTACTATTTTGCGGACAAACCCTATTATTTAAGAAACACAAAACTAATTAAATTGGCGATAGCTTAAATGATACCCTTTATTTATGTAGTGTACATAGTGGTGGCCCAAAATCAAACATCTCCTTTAACATTTTTGGAAAATTGTTTATTTTATTTTATTGTTAATAATATTGAATTGATTGTGATACAGTAGCAGTAGTAAAACAATATTAAATAGCTGTCATTAATAATAATAAAATACTTAGGAGTACAACACGTAATCAACAAGACCAACACATAAGAACGCAAAGAGTATAATAATAATAAGGGAGTAATAACGTGTATTAAAACTATTACAGATTGTTTATGAAAACATAAACTATTTTCATAAATGACTTAGATAGTTTAACCCTGTTTCCTATTAAAGAAGACTGATTGTTAAATTTTTAATAATAAATATGTTGATTACTGATTGAATTCATTTTTCTGCACAATTAATTAATCTATACACCATACTAAATTTAAGTTAAAACTGCTAAGACCTCAAGCAAATTGAAACTTCATCTCGAAAAACTGCTAAATAATTGTTTTCCTCAATTTTATAAAATGTGTTTAGGTTTTGTTACTAATAATATTTTTAAAATATCAAGAAAAATTAAAGAAGACAACAGGATTTTCAGAATTTTGATTGCTAAACTAATAAAGATATTATTCAGTTTTTTCTTCGTCCTGTAAACTTTGAAAAAATGGACTTAGCAGGTTAACGAATTAGGCCGACGACTTGTCATCTTTGAGCGAACATTTTGAAAAATATTTTCCTGAAAATCTGGAGTAATATGACTGGGTAAGAAACCCTTTCCAGTCGACCTCACCATCAACACTTTCGACAGCAGAAGAAGAACAGTTAATAGAATTGTCCTGTGACTCCAGCCTTAAGCTCCAATACAACAAGGATAAGCTACTTGAATTTTGGAGCTCAGTTTATCAAGAATATCGTTCCATCAGCACTGCAGCATTGAGGGTTTTATTACCGTTTGCGACATCATACTTGTGCGAGACAGGCTTCTCTGCAGTTGCAGTAATTAAGAACAAGTACAGATCGAAAATAAATTTAGAGACAGAGGCCAGAGTGGCAATTTCTAAACTTGAGCCTTGTTTTGAGAAACTATGCTCAGAAAAGCAAACACATCCTTCTCATTAATACCAAACGAAAAGAGATAAAAAGGGTGTGTTTGCTTTTCTGAGTTTCTTACTTTTTATCTTTTTTGTTGATTTCATTTTTGTTTTTATGTTTTTTTCTTTATTTTCTAATAAAAAAATTTGATGCTATTTGGAGTTTTTCTAACAAATTGTTTTTAGGCTAGAACTACAACTAGTAGGTAAATGTATGGCAAGAAGGCAGGGTGTCGCAAAAATATGGCAACTTCCCAAGGGCATCACAGTTAAAATAAGTTTGGGAAGCTCTGCCCTGTACAATGACCCTATAACCGACACTAAAACCCTATACAATTAGGTTTTTCGTTCCACCTGCCAGACCTCACTGGGGAAGGGCTTGGGAATGGATAATCAGAAGTGTGAAAGGCGCACTGAGTTATATTGAAAGAATGAGCACCACATGACAAACAAACACACACAGTCCAAACATTTTTAGCAGAAGTTGAGTGTTTATCAGCTCATCGTTCTGATGATAAACATAAATAGCCGTCCCCAACAAACAAAGGATTGTGTTAGTAAGTAGTATGACGCTGATCTCAAAACCGATTTAAAAATAAAAAAACACTACTGTGATTCTGTTACCATCATAGCAAAACAAAGCTTTACAGATAGTAGACATCCAGGGATCTAATTTGGGATGCAATTTTATTTTGTGTGAGCGTTTTCATGACCTTTACCTGAAAAGCTATGAATCTGATTAGTGAAAAGTAGAAGATGCCCTGAGTGTCGCCTTTACCACACTATGCATGTGTTGGGTCTGTTGCAGTTCCATATGCTATTTGCAATTTTTGAGTGGAATAAGACAGCCATAATTGACAAGCTTAAGGTATTGTTGATTTCCCTACAAGACACATCTCTTTTACTATAACTACAGCCAAAATATTCAAATGTCAAAGACTGTGATAAAGAAAGGTAACATCGCCTATGCCTATCAAATCGCTGAGCCCTGTATAGTGGTTCCATTCATTTCAATATTAGCAGATATTATTTGATAGACAAAAGCTTTTCTCCTACTTAGAAGATACAGAAAACCAGATTCAGCAGGCATATCTGATAGTGACAACCAAAACCAAAATCGAGGCCTACACACACAAGTAACTAAAAACTGTGGAAAGACATTGGTACAACCTCCAACAGAACTAACCAAACCTTATAGAAAAAACAATAGTTTGTCAAAGGGAAATTATTGGAATACAATAGAATAAATTTCGACGTTTTTTAATAAACAAAATATATATAGCCACAATACCAATTATTTTAAAAACACATGAACTTCAACTTTATTTCAGTAGGTAAGTATCCGTGCACAAAACGCTAAACTTAGCACATCTGACTTATGTGTCGATTGACTAACTTCTCAAATTTTGGCCAGATAATACTAACACCGTGGTAGTTGAAGGAACTAGAATGAACAGCAGACTGATTATGGAACCAAAAACCAATTTCATCCACTTAATGGTTATTTGTAATCGATAAATCGATAGTATAAGTTTAATTTATGATGATGGTGCTATGCTGATTGCTGTCTAGTCTAGACAAAGACAATGTCTCAGTAGTTTTATATTTATAATAGGATGCTCTGTGCAATGGCTACTACAAGTTGTTGTGGATAGTAGACATTGACAATGATATTTATTTATGACATAGCAGATTTGTCAAAGACTGGCCCCAAACAAATCAAAAGCCAACCAGCCACACTAGTCACTACCAATCAGCTTGAGTTGAGTAAATTGCTGGACGATGTGATGTGGCCATTTTAAATAATAGTAATGGAACAGAGAAAACAAATGTGTGGCTGTTACTAAAAAATATACTAAAAATCGACTAAAATGATAGGTTTATTACTTTTAATTATCATGTTGATAAATTATATTCGTTGCGATCACGCAAATTGCATAAACGTAACTAAATCTTTATATCGAGGGTCGTATTATTGTTCTGTGGGTAGTCAAAGGCAACAAGTCCTTTCTTTTGTATTTTGTATTAGGGATATTTTTTTTGTATGTGGAATGTGAACTCGGCTATCATTGTGCCGATTGTCGTGACGGCTAACTAATGGCCTTATGGCTAAGAGCCTCGACGACCATCTTTCGAGGCTCTCCTTAGGTGGTTGGATCAAAGGCCTAATTCAAAAGGCAGTACTCCTCGATACCACTCGCATTTTGAGGAGGTTCCTGTCTCTGGAGCCCCAACCACCGGCAGCTTGGACCCTGTTCCCGACACCGGTGGACCGCTATTTTTTATATTTTAAATGTTTTTTTAAATAAATATTTAAAAAAATGTAAAAAATGTGTAGAAAAATGAATAAAGGAAAATAAGAATGTTAATGAAAAGAAAAGTTACTGCTGCAATTTCACAAAAGCTAATTCACATTCATTCATTTAATTTTATTCACATTCTATAAACTAATTTTTTTTCAGAATTTCCTCCTTTGCTCCTTAAGAAATTAGAAAGGTGAAACGGACACAATGTTGACTGCTAATTGAGTTTAATTTAATCCCATTCAATTACTATTTTAGGAAAATGTTATTCAATGGTATTAAATGAACTTAGAGGATTATGTTGATGATTTTAATGATTGTAGTTCCTTTTCCGTTGTTTAGAACCGTCAGCGGTAGGGGGAGAGCAGGAGTGATCACCCACGCGGCAGCATGGACAATGCGCTCGGCAGTAAGCTCTGTTTCTGTCTCTAATAAACAACGGTTCTGAGCTACAGAAAAGGATAGAAGCATGAAAAAATGTGATTCGTACTGATAGTTGTTTTGGCGCATCTTTCCACATACTGGTGACTTTATTTTTATTGCTTTAATTTGTAACGGATTTCCGATTTTTTTGAATTTGGGTTGTAAAAAGTAATAAAAAGAAAGTTTAAAATATGGTTCGGCCCAACCAAAACCCTTTTTGTTTTGTTTAAACTACTTTTAGAGCTAATAATTATTCGATTTTGACTTCCAGAAACATATTTTTGTGAAATAATAAATATATAAATGTTATGGGTGTGGAAATAAACTTAACAATAGCCGACGAAGCTATAAATAAAAAATATTCACGTCGTCTTAAAAATACGATTGTTATTGGCGTTTTCATGAACCAACTTGGATGCAGCGCTCGTCAGACCCAACCGATTTGAAGATTTGGTAACCCGGTTCTTATTCACGTAACCTTAATAAACCTAAGTTTTACTGGCTAATCTTAAGTTAATTTTCACAACCAACTTTATCCGTCGTATAAATTCTTGAATTAACTGTCTTCTTTTTTTCAAAAACCATACAGTACCTAATAATTCCATAAAGGTGACATAGCTTTTGGTTTATAATCTATGGATAAGTTGTAGTGGAGAATTGGTTTGAAATTTTTTCCCTTATTTAGGGAAAACTACCGTCACTGTGGAGATAGCCTAGTGGTAAAAATAAAAAGCAGTGATAGCCTAGTGGTGTGACCGTCGGACTGCCAAGTCATACACCGGCGCCACACGTTGCCGCCAACGCTCGTACCAACGTTGGTCAGTTAATTTCGTGAGGCGTCCACACGTTGGCTATCATACCAGTCCTGTCCCGTCAGAGCCAACGTGAAGATGTCCGATACAGAAATCGAAATTCCTCCATATTTTTGGGTGTGCCTGGTAAACTTCTAAAAATTCGATTACTTTTTCATTTGTCCATATGGGTGGCGATTTTGAAGATGAGGATGACATTCTCGCTCATCGCTCGCTCTCGATGCGTGTTTTAACAGGACTCAGGACTGAGGAAAGCGCCAACATGTGGACGGATCGCGATCGTTGGCGCAGATTCCTTTGATAAAACGGACACGCCTCGGCCAACTCCCAACGCTCGTCCCAACGTTGGTGCCAATGCTATTTTCTAGATCCACACGTTGGACGAGTGGCGTTGGGACCTACGTTGGGGCCAACGTGTGGAGCCGGCCATAGGTCTCGAGTTCGAACCCAAGGCACGCACCTCTGATTTTTCGGATTCATGTGCGTATAGTAAAATTATCACTTGCTTTTCGGTGAAGGAAAAACATCGTGAGGAAACCAGCATGCCTGAGAGATATTTCTTGACGGCATGTTAAGCCAAGTCAGAGGCCCATGGGCGGCATAAAAACTCTGACACCAGGTTACGAACTAACCACACGATAAAGAAAGAAAGACTGTGGAGATATTTTCGGTGATAATATTAACCCCAAGGATAAATAGAACAATATTAAAAAATAAGGTAATATTTTGGTAATTAGGGGACCTATTAGAACCTTATTATGTCATTTGTAATGATAACTTGCCTATAATACGCTGATTGCATTTTGTCGTGCGTGAATAGAAAAGGGAAACATACACTAACACAAAATTCGAAACCAAGTGGTACCGTTTACGAAATTGCGAATAAACATAGTTTTATATCCCCCCGCTTGTTTAGTTTCCTTTTTGAAAAATAGAATATGATAAATTTTGAAGAACGTATTGTTTTGCGGAAAAAAAGATTCAAGGACATGGCCAAAAATTGTATGGGCTTGTACCCCAGAATGTACAGATATAAAATCTATGTCATTTAATAGTACTGATCTTCAACAAACAAAATAGAAAGGCGCAGGTTTGAAAAAAAAAAATTGCACTACGGCTAAGGTATTTTATGTAGATTAATGTTTATATATCTGTGCCAGGCGTTTCATATAAATTGTATTTAAGTAAAAAATCTAGGAGAGCAGTTTTTTTATAGTCTGAGAAGATCTTAAAGTAGTTTGTAACTATTTTTAATAGCATAAAAAGTATCTACAGTATCATATTCTGTATTAGGCAAATAATAAAACAAAGAACATTATTTTAATCATTTAATGTTATCAAAACACTATCTAAAAATGCAGCTGGTGGAACAATGCTTTCTTGATATCTCGCCCATCCCAAGTAGGTACCAAATAATTGTCATGATGTGCGCACAACATCCAACAGTCCGGTTTCCTGCTATACAACTACACCAATACCCTAAGATGGCATTTCTAGGTTGATCTTGACTAGACGGATGCTCATCGTATAAAATATAAGTGTAATACTCACGTCTAGATGTATGTCTAGATTTAATGCGACCTCTTAATAGAACAGGGTGATTACCTCCTATGTGCAATAGAAGTTCCTGTGAAAACTCTAACTCTGGACATATTTCTACTGCATAAATGCCACGTTCTCTGACATGTTCTCCATAATAGGAACGAGCCTGCTGCACCTGATACGGTCCTAATGATATTAATTTCAACTCATTCGTACTGAAACATGGAAAAGTATTAAGATCTGGCAGGTTTGCATCAATCCTTCTGAATAGCACTCTTCGTCTATTTAAATTGTACTCTTGTATGAATTGACCTAAGTAATTGGGCATGTGCAACCTTGAAATTGCTATTTCGACTATTTCTTCTGCATTTTCGGGATTTACAATCACCTTATGGAATTTATTTATGAGCGCAGCAGCAATTCTAAAATCTTCCATCAAATGTGAAGAAGCTAAATTGAAAAAAACATTTCTAAACAATTTATAGTCACACTTAAACCTGCCATTCACTATTTCCACGACCCATCGGCATAGGGTCACACATCTGCTTTTATTGGCTTGTAGGGCCGATAATTGTGTTTCTCCTTCATCTCTGGTTTCCGGTTTGTGTACTGTGAAACCAAGAGCTTCTAGGTTGGAGATCGAATCTCTAAAGCCACGGTCTAAAATAAAGACGTCGTTTTGTCTAAAATATTGAAATAAGCCACCATCACTAGAAACTAAATAATTCATTATTTCTGCATCTGTTTGGGTTGCAGCAAAAGGTCCAAACACATCTATAATATGCCCGTCACAACAGACTAACAAAAATGGTTTCGTTAGGTTATGATATTTATGAAGACTGTATGTCTTTGGTATTTATAATTTGAACTTTTTTGCACATAGAGGTATGTACCGTCACATTGTACAATAGCCCACCGGTCAGAAGCATCAGATTGAGGATTTCCAAATAACTTTTCAGGTATTGTAGTGTTTCGTTCTGCCAATTCTCGGTGAGATATGTGAGACATCCCAAGATGTAATGGAACAAAGTGATTAGTCAGACATTTCCTCACAACACTCATTTTATATTGTAAAGTGGATTTAAGAATCCTAAAAAGACTGGATATTCTAGCATCACTATCACCGGTCCTATATTTAATTAAAAGCGTTGCTAATGCAGTTTTAGAATTTTTGGAAACAACGGACTGTATTGGTATGCTATTATACAATTCTAGAAATTCTTGGGGAGTGCGCCCTGTCCAATAGTGACACACATTCGCCGGAATTGATTCAATGTTTTCAAAATCAATAACATTTTCTTGACTTTTAGTGTCTAACAAGCTTTCAATTTGGTTTGCTGTGAAATTATTTGTTAAGCTTGTGTTCTCTAATAATAACTCCCATTAATTTGAATATAAATGATTTCCACACACTCGGGCACTTCAAGGCACATAAAGCTTGTAGTCCAACAGCAACGATGATTTAACCACTCGTATGCCGAGTATCCAGACACAATTAAAAAGTCATTGTGTCTCGCGTAGATCTACGTTCCGGCACACGAAAGGTTAATCAAGGTAGGCACTAAATGACCTGTACTCTCCTGACATCCATCAAATACACATCGCCTAGATGTATTAGCACACCGTCTATAATTCGGCAGGGTGATTAATGATACATCTGTATCAATCCTTACAGCCGGACCAGGAGGTAGTGATGGAGGAATTGGTACTTCAATTTCTTGAACAGCTTGATTTCCTTCTATGTTATCAAAACGGCCAGCATCAACAATGTTTCTTTAGGCCACTTCTCGGTTAGCTCTCACGTAACAACCATGACATAAAAAGTTGGCCGCTCTGACCTGAAAACATATAAACCTTTACCATCTTGTCCACTCACTAGATTAGAAGAAAAAATTTGTCCTCTTATTATTTTTCTTTATGTTATGTGTACATCTTATTATTACACAGTGTAAGAATTAATGGTAAGGGAAGTAAACAGCTTTGAAGCAAACTGATATCTAAATATGAATTCCTCATTCCTTTTCAAACAGTAGTGTTTAATTAATAATCAGTACCTACTATACTTTATAACTATTTTGCATTTCCCATTACATTTTTTATCCTACATATAAGGTTTAAGGTTTTGTTAACTTTGCCGACAGTGAATGTTAATTCGGTCAATACTGCTTATAATGACTTAATGCTGCCGCATTAAAGAGACTGTCCAAATGCTGAAAAGTTATAGCCAATAGTCGTGGTAAACATACATATTTGTACATAGGTCCTTTTCGCAGGACTTCTACATTCCGTTATAATATCTGGTATGTTGTTTTAAGCGAATTCGTTATAAACGCTTTTGACTGAAGTTACATTCTAAAAATAATTTACTTACATGTTGATGCCATGATGATACAACTAAGGCGAGTGGGCTCAATTCCGAAATGTCGTGTCTTCTTGCACGTGTAACTGAACTACCACAGCCATAACAAACATTGTTATGACTAAGTTGTCTTTCTCTTGAATTGGTTGCAAGGCATCTTGTTATGTTGCCATAGCAGGCACCACAGACACAGCTATGAGGTGATAACTGTGAAAGTAAAATAAGAACCTATTAGTCTAAGATTTGAACACAACGTGAGAATATGGGGTAAATAATACCTCTCGGAAATATTTTTGTAGGAGGTATAGTATTTATAGAAACTAGAACTTACCTCGAAAGTTAACCACTCCGATAAAAGAACAGTCACATCAGGGGGTAATGATGATATTACATGCCGCCTGATGCGTTGTCTAATTGTGATACCATAGTTAACACACGCTTGTAAAAGGTCCATTTTCCTTAATATGTATAACACAGTTTACTACAATTATAAGTGGAGCACTCGCGTGGCGCTACGACACTATACAATATAAACGTGAGCGATTTCGTATTACACAGTTTACAGTAAGTGGAGCACTCGCGTGAGGCTACGACACCAAATATAAACGTATAAGCGATAACATAAACACAATTCGAACGAATACCGAAATAAAACCGTCGCAAACGTCGAAGATGGAATAATAATAAACAAGGTAATGACATTGACAAGACAATTGACATTTGTGCGGCGGTGCTGCCAGTAATAAAGTGAAATAATCCTATCAGGAACTGCACTACGTATTCAATCATAGATAGTTTGATTTACAGAGAAGAAAACATACAAAAATTATATTTTATAACGTTTAGGTTACGAATGAAACGAGTTTATGCATGCAGCCACTATGTATTTTGTATTTTTTTTGTATGCGTTTCGTTATTATTTTCCCTGTTCTGATCTTTGTTTATATTTTGGCAACATTAAAAGATAGTTTATAGCAAAATCAAACAGAAAAACTTTTAAAATAACATTATTTTTCCAATTCTGGTATCAGGCAAAAAAAGTTATTCAAAATTCTTTATTTTTTAATAATAATTAACTGTAATAAATGTATGTTTGTACTCTCAATTCAATTCAATTCAATTCCTTTATTTCAATCACCAATTGGATCATATAATAGCATTAGGTACATTCATTAAAAAATCATTAGAAAAATAAGACAAAAACACAACACACTGACACACACTTGAACACATTAATAGGTACTGACAAATTAAATTAGAATAGGCAACAAATTAAAATTAGCAATAATCATACAATTATTAGTTACATACTTAAAAATCAAATTCATATACAAAAAATACTCATATAAAAAATAAAAATAAAAAATTAAATAATTATCATTAAAATTTTCAATATTACAAAATGGAAAAGAGGGACAGATAATTAGATATTATAATAATTATCAAAATGTGTTACAATTATTTACTTATTTATTTATTTTCTTTGTTATTGTCACTACATTAAGCATACAACAATGGTTAATGTAGTGACAGTCGAACCTCTCAGCCATCATCCTCAAGATGATGTTGGAGCTGGCGCGGACCATGCGCACCAAAGATGTGCACCGTTTCCGCATCGTCGCATAGAAGCAGTCAATGCGCGACTCAGCGAACATCCCCGACGCACTGCAGTACCGAGGCAGCCCCAACAACACCCTGTAGGCATTGTTGAATTGGACTCGTAGGGCGCTGTACTGTTTTTGAGTATAGCTAGCCCACAGGGCGCTCGAATAAAAACAGGTGCAATACGCTCTGAAAAGAGTGTTTTTTACTTCCTTCGAGCATCGTGCAAACCTGCGAGCTATCATGTTCGCTCTAACAGACAAAGCCCTACGTTCCCGCTCCATATCTGCATCGTCTTTCAGGTCAGAGGTCACCAGATGCCCAAGGTATTTGAAGGTTTCAACCCTCTTTAGCGGTACATTATTAATTTTTATGCTAGGGACACTATCTGGACATTTACCCCTGGCCCGGAAAACCATACACTCACTCTTCTTAGTGTTATAGAGCAGGCCATGACTGAGAGCATATTCCTCACAAATCCCGAGCAGCTTCGACAGGCCACAGACCGAGGCGCTGAGCAGCACCATGTCGTCTGCATAGCTAATGTTGTTTACACAAACTCCACCAACATGACATCCGACACGCGTGCTGCTGAGCCTCTCGATGAGTGCGTTAACATAAAGATTGAAGAGCGTTGGTGAGGTCAACCCCCCTTGCCTCACCCCGCACTCCAACCTGTATGGTTCAGACAGCGTCCCCGACCATCGAACTACGTTGACCTGTTCCCCGTACCAATACTTGAGAAGACGAATGCATTCGCTTGGCAGAGATGTGTCGTTAAGTTTGTCCCAGAGGATATCATAGGAAACCAGGTCAAATGCTTTCGTGAGGTCGAGGAAGCAAGCATAAACTGGTGTTTCGCGATCAGTATAGTACTTGACAGTCTGCTTCAAACACAGAATAGCTGTCTCAGTGGAGAGTCCCGACTTGAAACCGAATTGATTGTCGTGTAACTCAAGACAGCCACTCATCAGTGTGTTAAGAAGACTGTCAAGCACCTTAGACAGAATTGTAGCCAGAGAGATGGGTCTATAGTTGTCTGCGTCGCTTATATCACCAGTTTTATTTTTCACGATCGGTACCACCACGGTCTGCATCATAGCTGAAGGTAGATATGAATGTCCCAGACATAGGGAGTAAAACATAGCCAGAACCCTTGGAAGATGGACGCCAGCATACTTAAGATGCTCGATACTAAAGTCATCGTGGCCAGGAGACTTGCCTCGGGTCATGGTCGTGATAACCCTTCTAACATCTTTGGCCGTAAACCTTACACTGAGCTCCTGCCCCCGAGTCACACCTTCAAGTCCCGACCGTGATGGTCCCAAAGGTGAAGTTACCATGAAATGGCTTTTGAACATTTCAGCTATGTTTCTTGGATCAGTAATGCCACCAACGCTCACAGGCAAGCCCGGCCTTTTTTTTTTTTTTTTTTTTTTTACCGATGGGAAATCATCAAATGACTTCTCCCGTGGGAGGGAGTGTCAGACTCTTACTGACTAAAACCCATCCATGTTCCTTCATTGCCCTTTGTGTTCCAGGGCCACGGTATCTCTTTCGAACAGTCCCGCAGCCCCGGAGGCAAGCCCGGCCTTCTGTTCACTTTATTAGTAGACTTCCAAAAACTCCGAAAATCATGTTTGGCGTGATGCGTTGCCAGAATGTCCATCTTAAGTTGCTCATGGTTATTTTGACACCACTTTAACCGGCTTTTAAAGATTTTACGGCTTTCTTGCATCTCACTCCAAATACGACCCGACTTCGGTCTGCCATACAAAACCCATAACTGGAACTTAGACCTGGCCTCCCGGTGAGCACCACTGACATGTCTGTTCCAACCTACCACAGGTTTCTTCTTACGTACCCTATTACTACCAGAGTAACTGTCATCAGCTGCTCGGCCCAATATGTCCACAATTTCGCCATACATTTTGTCAATAATACACTTATGTTCCACATCATCGCAAGAGAAATCACAACAGTTACTTAATTCACTCGGAAAATCTATTAATTTTAATCGTTCATTACATAACTTATTATATAGTGCAATTTGTTCAGATGTTCTCTCGCCCCAACGTATTTTATTACACGATTCGATATTATTACATGCTATTTTAGGTCTAATACTACTTAAATCACAACATATAAACAAAGGAAAGTGATCCGACCACATGACATCATACTTAATATCGACATTGACAACCGTTCGCATAGCTGACTCCGTAGCTAGACAGTGGTCTAACCAACGTCTAGACCCGTTCGCGTCACTTATAAAGCTATAAGTATCAGATGAGAGTCCAAGTAATTCAACATCGGCACATATCCACTCAGCCTCCGTACAAAAGTCTTTCAACTCGTTAAAAAATAACTGACCCGGATGAGCGTTAAAGTCCCCGAGTAAATAAACTGTCTCGATATGTTCATTCTTAATAATAGCACTTACAAAACTAATACAGTCCGTAAATTCTGGTAGGTTCACGACACAATCGGTAGGCATATAAATGCTCAACACTAAAAACGACCTTTGCCCTAACTCCACTTTATTGGCACAGACGCGAGCGTCGTCACACTGTACTATAGACACATTCTGTAGGACACTCTTCTTCCACAATATCGCCACTCCTCCATACGGCCGGCCTACGAGCATGCCCGCCGTAGTATCCACAGCTGACAACACAACAATAACAACAACAACTCTGTGGGGCAAATTTTGTCCATCTCCTTTGGTATATTATATTTGGGGAAAATTGAGAAACTGGATCTGGCAACCTTGGTGTGGTGTGGTTTGTGTGGTCTGTGGTGTAAAATTATATTTCTTGCTTGAGTGCAAGGAACTTATATACTAACTGGAATGAGTACGAACAAAATTTTGATAAAAAAAACCGTTTGAAAATGAACTTTATCTCAAAGACATAGAGTTCGTATTACTTTAATTAATCCAAAGGGGGAAGAAAACTTCAGAGCGAGAAAGCGACGAGAGTGGATTGTGTCCTTGTCTAATAATTGCCAGTAATCAAAAAATAAACATATTTTTTTATATAGCAATCGGAAATCACGTTGATAGCTAAACTAGCACATAAATCGTAACTGGAAATATTTGATATTTAAAAACCAAATATTAAAATAATAATTTCTTGCGAAATTGAATTCTTTAGTAGTTACTTACATTTTATGAGTACCAAAATTCATGAAGATTAAAAAAAAAAAAATGGCCGAAACGGTTTCGCGTTGCAGTCGTATTTTTGCTGGCTCAGGTGCTTTTTATTGTAAAATAATAATAATAATACCAGCCTGTTACTGTCCCACTGCTGGGCAAAGGCCTCTTCTCATATAGAGAAGGCACGAGCGTTGATCACCACGCTTGCTCAAGACGGGTTGGCGATTTCAGACTTATATTAATTATAAGTCCAGGTTTCCTCACGATGTTTTCCTTCACCGATGTCTGTGATGTCCAAGATAAACTCAGAAAGTACATATGAATTGAAAAAAGTCACATTGGTACTTGCCCGGATTTGAACCCACAACCTCATGCATGAGAGGCGAGGCCTTAACCTCTGGGCCATCACGACGAACTTTTACGACGAGCTTTTTATTGTATTTAAGTGAAATCTTCCACTATAAATATGGTGAAATCGTGTTGTTTGAAGGGGTAATTTTTCTTTTTTCAGGTACGTTCGTATAACTTTGTTTACAAATTACGACTAGGGTGACAATGTTTTACATTTGTAAACGGAGATTATGAAAATATTGTAAAGAATACGCCTTTTCTATTATCCATATCGGTATTTCTAATCTTGTGCACATGCGTATAAAATACAAAACATTGTTATTTATAATGCAGTAGCAAAACTTAATAATTTACTCAATTTAATATTAGCAAAAGTAACTTCTTGAAAATAAACATTTGAATTCTATCTTTACATTTTTAAACCCTTCCATTTTGGCGGCAACTGTCGATTCAACCGATTTTTTTTTATTTGACACAAAAGTCTCGAGTCAAATCCCAAAAGTCTGAATAAACTCCTTGGTCAAGTAAAATACTATTAACTTATTTGAAAAAAATCACAATAATTCTTATTAATATTTGGAAATCTAACATAACATCACGCTTGTAAATCCGAAGGGCTAGCCAGAGGTGTCCGTTGCGTAATACACTCTCATTTCGCGAGTTATGGAAATCATGGCAATATAAATCACTTTTAAACATTACAAAATAGTTAATTCATATTTTTTTTCATAAATGAGAAAAATCACTGTTCGGAGATCACACTTGTTGCGTGCAGTAGTTTGCTGTAACATATTTATAATACTGTTCTGTTTCCATGCAGACTCCGCAACAATGAGAATCTTCAGCAACGGTGGCTTGAAGATGTCCCTTTAAAGAAAAAGTATTCAACCTATTGCCTAGTTTGCAACCGTCATCCATCATCAGCATCTTCGCACTTACATTTAAGATTACCGACTCATACAAAAAACCAACAATTACATAAAACCATATCGTCACTGGAAAGGCAAAAATACTAAAGCGCCAAAAGTGTATTTTACAGGAGAGCGATTTAAACTTTTTTATTTAACAATTTTGGCATTATCTTTTTTTTCTAGTATTCCAATTTAAATACGCTGAAGGAAAAAAAAACACTGTTATATTATTCTCTATGTTTTAAAGTTGACATATTGCCTATTATTACTGTATTTGCGAAGATAGTGTCGCTTTAGTATAAATGCTCTGACCACTTCGTAAGACAAAAATACTTATCGTCATAAAATATTCAGGTACAGTAAAGCATAATAGCATAAATAACAATTATCTTATTACTAACATGCATTACAGACTAATAAAGTCTTGGTCATTATTACTTATACGTAATAATTAAGTGTAAAGATCTAAAACAATTTGACTTATTGCCTTGTAGTCGTATGTTTACTAAATATACCCCTTTTTATTATACTTCTATCAACTGTAATAATAAGCGTTGAGTCCATCAATTTTCACGTAAGGCAAAGTAGAATGGGAGAAATTGCCCAATAGCGTTAAGATATATACCAATGGATAGATCTCTTTAAGAAGAACATTTCTTATTATGGCGACTTCTCTCGATTCAGAGCCAGAGGTGTTACAGAGCTCTAATGTTGAGAAATTAAGTTAGACTAAATACTGTTCTTTCGTCAATTTATTAACTTTCATTCATACTTACATTAAAATGCTATTTTAGGAGCAAATCCTTACACTAACAGTAGCTTGGACATATCGTTAATACTACACTAACGTCTAATAGCGTTAAGATATGTATTAATGGATTGATCTCAACAAGAAGAATATTTCTTGCTTTGACAACTTTTCTCGATTCAGAGTCAGAGAGGAGATACAGTTCGGTGCCTAATCAACTACCTAGTTAATTAGTAAAAGTTGTATAGTAGCAAATATTCTAATTAAAATCTCTTTCGAATGGTGTATGTCTAATAGCTATTGGTTACCCAGAAAATGTTAACTTCGGTGCTTTATGAGACACACATTTAAGTCAATAATTCCGAACAGACTACGAATTAGCAAAAGTGGTGCTATAGTTGCTGCCAGTTAAGATGGCAATAGCGGTCATTGCTCTTTCCATAATATCTCTTCGTACGAACCAAAACAAATGAACCATGTATCGTTTTTCATTAGAAAAGATGTTGAAGATCACGATAGATGACGATTCAAGACATGAACAGGCTTATTTGTGGATTTCAAAGTTAAGAACTTTAATAAATGTAGGTGGGTCAGTGACCGCCATTGCCATCTTAACTGGCAGCAACTATAGTAGGAAAGTTCTCTTTGAAAAGCTCTATCCAATAGTGTATATCTTATGACTATAAGTAGGCTGTAAACTCTTAATTGGTTGTAAATAAAATCTTAACTTCGGTGTCCAACTAGTGACCTATTTAGGTCAATAACTCCGAACGGAATACGAATTGCCAAAAGTCGTGTTAGTAGCAAAGGTTCTCCTTAAAAAGCTCTTTTCAATTATGTATATCTTATGGCTATTGGACCTTGGGGCAGGTACATCGAACCCCATTCTCCTTTACTAAATGACCAATACGTTACAATTTTCGGAAAGTAATAAGTACTTAAACGACATCAATTTACCGAATTATGCATTTTAGGTTACTAATTAAGAGTCGATAGGCTAATGTCATCATCATCATCAGCCCATAGCAGTCCACTGCTGGACATAGGCCTCCTCAATTGCACGCCACTCAACTCGATTCTCAGCAACTCTCATCCAGTTGCTACCAGCCACCCTGCGAAGATCGTCACTCCACCGAGCCTGAGGGCGTCCCACCTTACGTTTGCCGATTCGCGGTCTCCACTCAAGAACACGTTTACCCCAACGGTCATCGGTTCTACGGCTAATATGACCGGCCCATTGCCACTTCAGCTTGCTGATTCTGTGAGCTATGTCGACAACTCTGGTTCTCTGCCGGATCACCTCGTTTCGGATGCGATCCCTCAGAGAGACTCCAAGCATAGCGCGTTCCATAGCTCGCTGAGCGACCTTGAATTTATGAACCAGCCGTACCGTGAGTGTCCACGTTTCGGCCCCGTAAGTCATAACAGGCAGGACGCACTGGTTGAGGACTTTGGTCTTTAGACTCTGTGGAATACGCGACGAGAAGACCCGACGAAGCTTCCCAAACGCTGCCCAGCCCAGCTGAATTCTTCTGTTAGCCTCCCTCTCAAAGTTGTTCTTACCAAACTGCAGAGTTTGCCCGAGGTAAACATATTCTCGAACAACTTCGAGAGGACTGCCATTGACAACAACAGGTCCTGGGGTGACGTGTTCGTTGAACATAACCTGGGTTTTGTCCAAGTTCACCCTGAGACCAATGCGTATTGAAGAATCAACTAGGCCATCCAGCATCTGCTGCAAGTCGTGCAGCGATTCAGCCAGTATGACGATGTCGTCTGCAAATCTCAAGTGTGAGATGTACTCGCCGTTGATGTTAATCCCACGTCCCTCCCATTTTAGCGTCTTAAACACATCCTCCAGTGCGTTGGTGAACAATTTCGGGGAAATTACATCCCCTTGCCTCACCCCCCGACGCAATGGAAGATGTTCTGTTTGCTGGTTCTGAGTTCGGACGGTCATTTTGGCGTTTTCATAGACATTTCTTAGCACTTGGATATATCGCCAGTCCACTTGGCATCGCTGCAGAGACTCTAGAACTGACCAGGTCTCGACAGAGTCAAAAGCCTTCTCATAGTCCACAAATGCAAGACACAGCGGCCGATTATACTCTTCGGACTTCTGTATAATCTGCCGCACTGTGTGGATGTGATCTATGGTGCTATATCCTCCTCGAAACCCAGCCTGCTCCGGTGGCTGAAAGTCATCGAGTCTTCGCGCTAGACGATTTGTGACGACTCTTGAAAACAGCTTATACACGTGGCTAAGGAGCGAAATGGGTCTGTAGTTCTTTAATAGGGTTTTGTTCCCCTTTTTAAAGAAAAGAACTACCACGCTCCTTTTCCACGCTTCTGGAGTTCTCTCAGAGAACAGGACCGAGTTGAAAATCTCCCGAAGCTCTCTTAATACAGGGCTTCCTCCCGCTTTCAGGAGCTCAGTCGTTATCCCATCCTCACCAGGGGCTTTTCCATTTTTAAGCTGTCTAAGAGCCACCTCGATTTCGTCTTGACTGACTTCTGGCAGGTCTTCTGTAAAATGGCGGGTTAAGGTGGCTCTGGAATCCTCATTTTCGGGATCAGGTCGAGACGCGTGCGATGCGTACAACTGGCCGTAGAAGTTTTCGATTTCTGAAAGAATATCCGGCTTCGGAACGACGCTATCCCCACTAGATTTGGTCAACTTCGTCAGGTGGCTCCTCCCAAGTGATTGGACGAACACTTTCGACCCCCGGTTTTTTCAATCGCTTTTTGTATTGAGCGTGTGCTGGAGGATCGAAGGTCGCGTTGTACCAATTTCCTAATCCTTTTATTGAGTGCCTTTAGTCCTGCCGAAGTGATGGGTGGGTTTTCACGTCGTTCCGTCATAAGCTCCAGAGTCTCCTCCGAAAGTTTGGACTTCTTGCCCGTACGCCGCATTTTACAAAAACGCGTCCCTTCCTCCCTGAGAATTTCCACCATTTGTTCGAGCGCCTGGTCGACGTCATTTGTGGTTTCCACGACCACGAATCGGTTCTCCAGATCTGACTGGAACGCTTCAGACCCTAACATAGTTTGGAGCATATTAGGACGGAGCCTAGACTTCATCAAACGGGTTCGCTCCAGCTTGAAATTGATATTCAGAGTGCCACGAACAAGTCTGTGATCACTACCGGTATTGAACCTGTTGATCACCGAGACATCTCTGAATATACGCTTTTTATCCGCTATGATGAAGTCTATCTCATTTTTCGTCATAGTGTCGGGGCTTCGCCACGTCTACTTCCTTTGGGGCTGTTTCTTAAAGAAGGAATTCATCACAAAGAGCCCCTCCTTCTCAAGGAAGTTGACAAGCATTTGCCCCCTATGATTTCTGCTGCCAAACCCGTAGGATCCTACTACCGATTCACTGGAATTCTGTACTCCCACTTTAGCGTTAAAATCCCCCATGAGAACGTTGTAGTGGGCTTTAGTAGTGGAGTGCAAGGCCTTTGAGATGTCCTCAAACATTTCCTCCACCACGTCGTCCGAGTGTGCCGAGGTCGGTGCGTAGACCTGAACAACCTTGAGGCTATACCTCTCGGTTAGCTTCACTATGAGGTACGCTACCCTGTTCGATACACTAGACATTTCCACCACGTTGTCACACAGGGATTTATGTACCAGGAACCCGACTCCGCCTTGAGATAGCTGGTCTCCCTCTCGAAAATACATCAGGTGGCCCGATTCAAGGGTAATTGTGTCCTCCCCCTCTCTTCGGACTTCACTCAGCCCAAGAATGTGCCACCTTACTTTTTCGAGTTCTTCCTCAAGCTGCACCAGATGTTCATCGAGCCGTAACGTGCGTCCATTATACGTCGCCAAGGTCAGTTGGGTTTGGCGGCCATTCGTAACCCGGGGATTCTTAGCACCCCCTACCTTGCCGTTACCGTGACCGCCGCCAAAATCAGGAATAGCAAGGCCGCCGGGAACTGGGGGCCGTGGTTGATTGTGGCTTGCCATTTGAGGGGGTTTGCCCATAATCGCCACGCTGGGCATGCGGGTTGGCGATCGCAGATCACAACTTCTCGCACTAGTGACGCTGCTGCCCGTCGCTAGTCTGTGCTATTTAGTTGTGAGCTTTTCGAAATGGTTATACCGCCATTTATTGGTCGTCAGAGCCTCGTTTGTTGTTTAGCAGGATGTACCACGAGCAGGTGAGGTTGACTTGGGGCACTGAGATGGTAGGTGTGCCTCCCTTAAACCCCTGGCTAATGTCAGTAAGGGAAAAAAACTAACCGACAATAACAATAAAAATCATGTAAATTCCTTCAGGTAAGTAAAAGAGACGTATCGAGAAATAAGAAAAAGGTCACTGCTAAAGCGCCAGTAACTTTTTAAATAATGCTCCAATTGCTACGAGACCAAGACCAATGTGTAGAGAAAAAAAAAACCTTATTCAACCATATTTAAAAGTCATTTTAGGTAAAATGGCGCTTTAGTACTTTTGCCTTTCCGGTGACGATATGTAATTGCTGGTTTAATAACGTATATTGTGATTAATAATAATAATAATAATATATCATTTATTTCAGGTAACAAAGACCCATAACACGTATACCTTATAGACTAACATACATATTTATAAAAACCAGAAAATATAGACTATTGTACACGAAGTGACGGCGTCGTGTTGCGCTGCGTGGTGTCGCGTAGCCTACCGCGGAAACGCCGATACATGACACCCTTCGGCCAAAACTCTTCCTTGAGAAAGGTCTCAATATGATGAGTCGGAACTCGTACCACAAACGACTTGAAATTCGTGTTGTGGCGCGACTCCAACCTCTCAACCCTCAAGGTCCAGCTGGTCTTCGCACGGACATACTCCACGATCTCCTCAACGTTCGTGGTGTGATGTAGCCGGGACACATAAAGCTGCGTCGTTGGTATTGCCGGACGCAGCATGCAGCAGACATTGGGTCCTGCCAGCGCGGTCCCGCACTGGTTCCGACTAGGGGGCTTCTTCCTCTTCTTCCTCTCCACCTTCACAAAACCCTCCTTGTCACACGTGCCCGTAGCTGGGCCATTCTGTTTCGAACCCCTGTTGGCAGGTTCACAGCAGCTCTTCTTAACCCCCTTCTTGGTCTGCGACACAGATTTGTGCGTGTCAGCGATAGCAGCGTAGGTATGTTTAGGGGTCAACGTACCCACACGAGTCACTACCTCGACCGGTATCGAGTCAGCGACGGCGGCGGCGCAAGTTGCAACGCGTGCAGTATCAGCGGCGGGTGACGCAGTGGAGCTCGCTGACTCAAAACTGCCGACGCTAGCGTTTCCCGCTCCACGACGTGTGCTCACGTTGGAGGCATCAGATGACCTATTTACCGTGACAGCGTTGCGCAACAACTCCACTTCGGCACGCAGCTCACCAATAGTGTTATTCGACACCTCCAACTTGGACTGTACCTCGGCCAGGCTTGCCTTGAGAGTTGTGATGTCCTTCAGCAACCTGGTGACGTCGACGTGGTCAAACGTGACTGGGGGGAGCTTATGAAGCTCCTTAGCCACAAAAGCGGGCACGTCGTCCGGGTCGGTGCTCTTCATCAACGTGATGATGTCCTGCACACACTTCTGGCCACCATCCCTCCGGCGGGACTGCATCTACTCGACTTTGCCGAGCGACTGGAACAGCAGCAGCTTGGCACTGCTGATCTTAATAAATTTATCAAATACTATTAAGTTGTTTGAATATGCTACATGCTCATGCTTAATCTATGTGAGCAAATACAAAGCGGGGACCGGGGTGCTATTAAGTTAGAACAGAATAACTGTCCCAAAAGAGATTGCCCATGGACAGTACTCTTGATAAATGACTTGTGTCTCAAAACCTTAAACGGCATGAAATATCTAAAATAAAAATATATTTTTTAAATAAAACTTAATGATTATTTATAATGGCATAGTTTTTTGAATAATAATTAGTACTTTTAAGTTTCAGACTATAAAGTACGCCATTTTTTACTATCACCTGTCATTCTAGGGATGTCAATTTATTCTATTACGGGTAAAGTGCCTACCTACCCACATAAAATAAAATGATTTTGTTTTGATTGTTCAATCTAAATCTAGTTCAATTGTAAAGTAATAACAGAGTTCTAAATCACATGTAGTTGCTGGTATTTCTAATACCAGTGGTTGTCAATGGCGGCATGGACGCCAAGTGGTATTGTTTATTACTAAAGAAAGGACTTTTTGTGTTGTGATCATTGCGAGTGGGACTGTGGTGCGATATCTCAACGGCTCTTTGAGATTAACTCCACTTGTGCGCAGACTCATGTTGTCGGAGATTCCCAATAACATCATGAATATTTTACGAGTCTGGATCTCACCAACTTCGGTAAGAATAAACATTGTCTTTTTAACGTAGGTAGTATGATTTTTTTACTTAGGAACTGCGCTTTTATGTTTATGTACCATTAACAAATCTTAGAGGACAATAGTATAATCCACGTCTGTGTGTTTCACCTCACCAGTTGAATTACCGAATTTTAAAATAATTACTTATGTAGGTAGGAACCTCCTACTTATGTGTTGGTAATAAACAAATTATAAACTAGGATGGTTGATTTCGATCAGTTAAGTGTATTCTGAGATACCTCTCAATATTAATTGTATGTTGTTTCATTTAAGACTAGAGTTGCACAGAATTATGATTATTTAAATATGTAATGAATTACACAATCTATGATTTTAGTAGGATCTAGATATAACACTGAGCGATTAACTATCTTAGTAATGATTTCTTTCATGCTTTGCAATTTCATGAAACGCGCGAATAAGATTTTAAAGCACGAAGATGCTCAAAATCTAAATCAGTGAGACTTGGTGAGGTAGTCACAAGTGGTCACCAGTAACTGGCCACCTGACATAGCTAAACTGTTACAGATTTTACACAAATGTGCTTCAAAGGCACAAAGCTCACCCGTAAACCAATTCAGACCGTTTCAAATAGCTTTTTCCAACTAAGTTTTGGTCGAACATAACCTCAAAATAGTGATTTCATTTTTGTAAATATCTCGGAAATGCCATTGTGGTTTGTGTTAAATCTTTTGAGGTAGTATTTAGACATGCCATCGAGTATTTTAAAGGTGATTTGATGAAGACACAGCAATTTTGAATTGAGAACATTTGTCCATAGCGCCGTGGGCATTCTCCTTTAAGTACAAAAATATGGATACCCTATTAGAAAGAGATGACATCCACGCTCGAAGTTCTCTCACTCGGAACGGCTTTACGTTGCACGTAATCATTCCAGTTAGTATATAAGTTCCTTGCTTGAGTGACATCAGGGGTAGGACAGTTCCATATATTGACAAATTTGTGGTAATTTCTTTCAAAATGCGACATCTGTTATCGCCATCCAAAACAATTAGTTACCTTATATCACCACAGATGGCGAAACCGGCGACACCATCGATCCTGATATAATTTGTGACTCAAAACTTAATAAATTAAATATAATTTAATTACCAAATCATTTTATTTAACACGTATTATAATTATTTGCAAATATTTATGTAGATTACAATCTGCGTAATAATTACAATAGCAACACATTGAATTATTCATTTGCTTATGATTAATATGATTGTCAAATGTCAACTGTGCATGGTATTGCTAATAAAATTGTGATCGTGTTACGGTAGCCGCTACCGGCTGGGTTGTCTCAACTGTTGTCATTGTCAATAATTATATATTGCCCGCCAGCTCTTTTCTGACTTTTGACGTTGGTTGAGCCTGAATTTACTGGCACGTTTACTGATAACCTCTAAGTCTCAAGTGTCGCTCCTAATTTATCGATTTACTGATGTTCAAGGTTGGAAAATGTCATGTTGTTCAATCAAAAACTGACACCATCTGATTGGCGTCGAACTAACTTGCAATCACAAGTTATGTCAAGCGTTAAGGCCCTTTAAATCGAAGGTTAGAAATGCTGAATTTGTTCGTAAATGGTTTCTGCAAGTTTCGAAGTTTGGCAAAGGTTCAATCTGCTACGGTAATCTTATTTGTTGTGCGCTAGGAAAAATCAGTGTTTGAAGGGAATTTGTAAAAAAAAATTGTTTTCTTAAAACTAGAAAACACGTCGGTATTGTCACTTCGGCCAATAACAATAATTATATCGTCGCATTGAGGATCATCAATTTGTTGTACTTCCTTAAAATTGTTCTTAAAATGTTAGTCATTTTTATAGTTGTCTACCTCGGTCCGTATTGTGATGCTGCAAGCTATTTTCAAATGTAAAACTATTAAATGAAAAAAAGTCAGTGTTTGGGTCAGTGAGTCGTCTTAGGGGTGGAGTTGGTCTTCGAGTGTGGTCAGGGTCGGCATAATGCCTTGGAAGATCACTGCGTTGCAATCGTCATGCCGTGTTTTCTTTGGTAATTGTTCAGCTTCTACATCAACATTCAACTTTCTTTTAGTGCCCCTTCCGCCTTCTGCCTCCTTGGCTTGTTCTTGTCATTGCTGTCCTAGGGTATTGTAAATATTGGATTATCTAACATTTGTCTATGTGTATTAAACCACCAAATAGTATTAAGTATCCAAGGATGTCATATCACCAATTCATAATAGACTAGGTTTTGAAAGAGTTTACCCAATTGAACTTTATTATATTACTAAGCATGAGCATAATTAGCCTCCTCTCTTTGAGAGGGAATGGCCAACTAAATGTGTAAATGTAGAACTTAACAATACTTACACTTGATTAAAAGATGCCCTTTCTTAGTCAGACCTTTACTACCAGAGTCCAGATGTTTTGTCCGGTCTGGTGGGCATTGAAGCGGTTATTCTTGCTTTAGAGACTGTTCTACCCGGCAAATAAAGTGTTATTGTTATTGGATAACAATAACAATAACGTAAAGTAAAAGTATGTGTTGATGCTTAACACTTAAAAACTGTCAAACAATCTGTGATGCATCTTGACTTTAGAAACTAAGCAGGGCCAAGTTGAACTAACAAAGAGTAAGGGAAAACTAAATTGATTAGTTACAATACCAAAAGAAATCCTTGTGTCAAATTGTTTCTTAATGACAACCCCAATTCCATCTTCCACATGACCTGCCTCTGAAAATAACCTCGTTGAATATGTCAGTTCCAATTTTGGGGTGTATAAACTCAAAAGATGTCTTGTTTTATGGTACTGGCTGCATGTAACTGAAAAAAAATAAAATTATAAGAGGGTTCATTTGTTTTGCAAGTTTGATAACAAATATTAACTGTGCCCATATGGCATTCGGCTCATGGCAATTATCATATTTCGTCGTTGCGACTTTGAGACCTCTTATGTGTAAAATTCAACTTTATGAGAAAATCGATTAAAACCGTCTACTGAAAAAAATATAATGAAACCAACTACAACAAAAATATAGGTACCAGCCATATGATTTCCTGCTTTTTATTCTGCTATTGTTAGTTGAAATTAAAAATAGTGTGATAGTAAAATAAAATAAAAACAGTTTCAGTTAACACATAAGAGATTTTCGTTGTGCTTTACATATCACATCAGAGCTTTTGAACACAAATGCCTATGAAAAATTAAAATAAAAAACGACTAGTTTTAATGAAAAAAAAAAATATTTATCAGAAAACACTAATTAGGTTATCTTCTTCTTCTTCTTCTTCTTTGACGTGTGGTTAGTTCGTAACCTAATTAGTATTATTATTGTTCGTATCGTAATTAGGTTATGATAACAGTAGAATAAAATAAAAGTTACAAATCAAAGTAGGTACCATTATTTTCTGAGGTACCCATATAATTATGGGCATAATTATGAACAAAGTACTAAATTGTAATGCATTGTAAAACGGATGATAATCCTGTTCCTTTACCATTTTCAGTTCCTGTAAATGTTTAAATTTGCTCTCAGTAATTTTTAACGGAGATCTTTACAATCGGTTCGGAGATACCAGACCGTTTCTTTAGTTATTTCTTCGCTGTGGAAGTACGGACTACTCATCGAAATGTTTTAACCTATAATATACGGATCTAACAGATAAATATTTAAGACCTCTTATGTCCACCACGACAGGATATCCCTTCTTTTAGCCAGGCCGTATGGATTTTAGGTTCGATTCTATTCGAAATTTAGAAAGAAATCATGGTGAATGGATTTGACATCATGCATCAGTTGCTTCACTGATGCATCGAACGCGGGTCAGTAACAATAGTATCCTGAAAGTTACTCCCCTTTTCTGAGGCATTTGTGGAGAGGATGGTCAACTAGGTGGCTGATCTCTTGCTTGATCGTTCTCTGAGCAACCTGCCTCCGACAGTAATTTTCCGCCATGATAGCCATCTGCTTCGTGCCAAAAGTAAAGTGTTACGTTAAACTAGAGATGGGTAACTAGCTGAAATTTCAATAGCTTAGCTAGCCGGTTATTTGTGGTTGAATAGCCAGCTAGCTAGCCAGCTATTTTGGCTACTTGGCTATTGAACAATAACGACTAGCGCTCGCTAGCGGCGCAGCGGCGTAGCTAGGTGGACTTAGGGAATTGAATGAATAACGATCAACTGTCCTGCGATTCGAGTTCGATCCTCGCCGCGGCAACAAGTCTAAATGTGAATAATAAGTTAGGTAATGTCTTGATTTCGTTTTTCATTTACTTTTTATTTTATTTTATAATCTTTTGAAAAGAAATAACTTTCCCTCGTAGGTCGTACATATTATTATTGTAAGAAAACGAAAATCAACAGTGCACACAGTTAAGTCAGCTATCGGTTACTCGGCTACTCCGGCTAGCCGGCTACCGAAAACCGGGACGGCTGCAAAACGAAGTAGTTATATTATACTCTGTGGCTACTATCCGCTATGCCGTATTCTAGCTAGCCAGTAGCCAATAGCTAGTTATTGTGTTGACGGATACCGTAACCGTGGCTATTTTGTTAATAGCCGTTATTTAGCTAGTTATGGCTATAGCTACCCATCACTACGTTAAACATCCACTGTTATAACCACAGCCTTTTCGTTTGCACTAGTTACGGCATTCTTTTTTTTGGCATCACGGGCTTCAATTTTCTTTACAATATGGCTATCATATCATATTTTTCTTTGGAAATGTTACCAGTTTTATAACCACAGCACGTGTCGCACTGGTCTTTGCGAAGATGGTGAATGCTGATATTTTCTTTAGACATTACCTTCGAAAATGTCTTTCTAGAGGAAGCTCTGTAGTGAACTCCTTAAAAACCCGATGCATGTGGTGGAGTTCAGATCGAAAAGTCGATTCAACATAATTTTTTTTTTGAGCTAGAACGACAGTAATGGCTCGGCATATTATTATTGGTCTAAAATGACATAGGCAAATAATTTAAAAAAATACCCGCCTTTCTCGTCCTGATGCACATAAGATATTTTGATCTAATAATTGCCGAAAGGCCCCGAATATGACAGAACTAAAAACGCGTATGTGTATATTGACACATAAGATATTTTAAGCACCAACATTTTATTAGGAAGCACATTGTAGATCTTGAAATTGGTGAACAAATGACGATTAAATCGTCGTATACACATGAGAGTTTTTGCATTCGATAGAGCTTCAAAATGTGAAAAAGACTGGCGTAAAAAAGTGATTTTGCCAAAAGTGACACATAAGAGGTCTTAAAGTCGCAACGACGATTTAGTTTTTTCCAAAAAAAATTGGTGTTTTCAAATCAATTTAGGAAACAACATAAACACTTTTCAAAATATATTCCACTTAGGAAAGAACGTGTTGATTTAGTTAATAAGTTAAAGAATTATCAAATAAAATTAGAAGATAGTGTAAAAAATTATGAAATTGATACTCAACATTTGCAGTCTGAAATACAGGTACTTCAGAACTCACTTAGTTCCCTTTCCAATAGGTATGCGATTTCTCAGCACCAAATTAGGGAACATATTCATGCTGCAAATGAGTTGGTAATGTGTCAATGTAGTTGTCAGACAGTTCCCAACCATGATATTGTCCAGCCTGAGGTAATGGAGGACCCATCCCAGGCTGAGAATTTGTCAGCTAATATTACACAAGATTATTTACAAGGTGTACAGCCTGAAATGTCTGCTAGTCATGATTGTTCTGACTCAATCATGTTCTCAGATAGTATAGGAAGAGGTGTAGATAAATTATTAAGTAATAACCTGAGTTTTTCCAATCAAAATAATTGTATGCCAGGGTCTACATACAAACAGATAATGGCATCAGTAACTAGAAATGTTTATAATAACAATACTGATATAACTATATTTGTAGGAAATCGTTCAAAAATTAAAAAAGAAGACATCACAGACTGCGTCACTGAGTTGTTAAAGTTGAAGTGTCGTAAAATAATATTGTGCTTTCCCATATTTTGAAAATTTGTCATCCAGAAAAAACAATTATATTCACATGCTGAATAAGCATGTTCATTAGTAGGTCACTATAGTGACAGGCTTATATATCTGGATATCAACAGTTTTGTTGGTAAACTTAAGTCGACACGGGGTAAAGTGTATCTACCTATTAGTTGTAGACACAAAATAGCTAGGCTATTAGCTTTTAATATTAACTCAGACATAAGTAGTATGTCGATGTTTAGTTATATAATTAACACTGCCACCATTAGTAATAATACTAATAGTTCATTTTACAATTACGGGGAGGACCCATGTGTAACTATAGAAGATTCTCAAGTGGGGTCCACTAGTAGTAGGATCTCATTGCCTTGTACTGGCGTGGGAGTCTTGGGGCTTACTCCGGATGCTCGTTTAAACTAGTTTTTAAGACAAGAGAAGTTACCAGTAACATTTCTGTTACACCAAACAACAATGTACCTTCTTGCCCTCAAATAGCTAAATGTAAAAAAGGGGCTAAGCTAAACATTTTGCAATTATTTCATCAAAACATTCAAGGTTTCTCTGCAAAGCAATTAGAAATTGAATTGTTTTTAGAAAAAAACAAAGTTTGAAGTTGTTTGTTTCACTGAACACTGGTTAAAAGACTATGAAATGTTAATAAATTACGCAAATTACAGTGTGGGCAGTTGCTTTAACCGGAAATCTAAGATTCGTGGGGGTTCATTAATCTTAGTTAAAAATTGTATTAAATTTAAGACTCGTAATGATATTGTTGATCTATCGGTTGAACATAATATTGAGCTGTCTTGTGTTGAGCTGGATAAGCATGTAATAGTGTGCGTTTACAGACCTCCAAAGTATGAAAACCACTCTATATTTGAGTCAGTAATGGAGGATGCTTTAGCAAAACTTGCAACTTGTAATAAATCACTTGTTATCTGTGGTGACTTTAATGTAAATATTTTAGACAAAAATTCAAATAGCTGTAGATTATTACATCTTTTTAATCATTTAATTTGTTAAACGTGTTTTCGGAACCAACCCGTATTACTACAAATACTGCTACATATATCGATAATGTTTTTTGTTGCGACTATTTAGATAAATCCATTGTAAATTACCTTCCCTCTGATCACAGCGGTCAAACCGTTGTTTTTGAGTCATACACACAATTACAAAAAATTCAGATAAAATCTAGACAAATAACACCCAGCAATTTGAATAAATTTAATAATAACTTAATTAGCAATTTAGGCATTCCGGGCCATATTATTGAAAATGTAAATCAATTTTATGAGGAATTCTTTTCAGTAGTTTACATAGAGTTCAATAATACATTAAAAATGAAAACTAAATCTATTTGCCCAAAGTTTATATTCAGTGACTGGGCAACTAAAGGTATTAGGAAAAGTAGGGAACGATTGTTTGAGCTGTACGGCCTTAAGCCTTACATCAACTCAGAAACTTTTAATAAATATGTTGCAACTTACTCAAAAATTTTTAAAAACACTTGTTAGGTAGCTAAAGCCTTATTTATTAGCAACAAGATTAAATCCGCCGATAATAAAATAAAGACGGTCTGGAAAATTATCAATTGTGAAACTAATAGAAATAAAAAATGTAATAATGATATCACACTAGAGACTTCATGGTCTTCTGAGTTCCAAAAACGAAGTTGCTCAAGAATTTGTAGATTTCTTCACTAATATCCCTCTTAAAACTACTGAAACCTTAAATTCCTCACCCTTGCTTTCTATTGATTTATTAAAAGCGAACGTTTCAGCCTGTTCGGTTGAGTTTCAATTTAAGCATATAAACCCCATAGCAGTCATTACCGACTCATTGCCACCATAATTTTCATGCATACTTTCGCCAGGCCCCGAACATTGGACGATGACGCGCCAGGCGCGTCATGGGCCTACATCAAGGATGACGTACCTAGAGCGTCATGGGCACCCTGTGATGTTTCATGCGTATTTCGCCGTTATCTTGTGTCGATCCGCTAAGAGAAAAAGTTCTGTGTGTGCTTTGATTCGTATTCGTTGGTATTCAAAGGAAATATGGCGTTACAAGGTAGGATTTATTTATTTTAGTAAAATGTTACGGAGGTCGTCAACATTTTTGTAAATTTACTTGTATTACGTCAATTGTTTGTGATAATAAACGTATTATTTGTAGATAATCAGCAAGGAGACGAAATTTTTCCTGAATGTAGTCAGGCATTATTCACTAATAAGCATGAACAATACCAACAAGATAACAATAAAGAAAATGATGTTTTTCCTGAATGTAGTCAATCGATTTTGCATATTTCAAAGAAGCGTAAATTCATGGGACCATGTACCATGACCAATAGTCAATATACAAATTATAATTCAGACACTAACATTGAAGATATTATGGATTCTGAAGAAGAGGAATGTGAGAAAAAGAAAACAAAGTTAAAAGTAAGAATATCTAAGGAGAAACCAAACTCGCCATTCATAATAAGTCAGACCCCGATTGTTGAGCAGCAAAAAAAAAAAAAACAAACAAACTAAGACAACAAAATCGGATATTTTTATCTTATATGAATATATTAAATGGATATTTATATTCTTATCTTGAATATTTTTCTTTTTGTTTGTAACAGATATTACAAACAAAACATCAAAACCAGGGTAATCCGCGAAATTAAATAAATCCGTGTCCCTTCCACCCCGTATAAGTCTGTATACTGTTACCAAAGGTTTGCTATCCCTGACTTATAAAATTTGTATTCTAAATGAATGGCCAAGGGCATTGTCAACTTCAATGTTTAATTTAGGATTAAAAACTGATAGTTCTCTTTATCTTAATTTTTTTAAGTCTGTTTTTAAGTAAGTTTGATGTGACGCGCCAGGTGCGTCAATGGCCTCCCGTGATATTTGCTTAACCCTTAAATGCATGATTTTTTGTTTTGTAAAATAAATAATATGTTTGTGTAGATGTTTGGCGATATGTAATGGGAAAAATAACGAAAAAAACCCAAGTAAAAAATAAAGATTTTATTAGGAAAAAATTATATGTTGCCTTTTGGACACATTATGCGTTGAAGGACTACCTAATCTAAGAGTGGAATGCAGCAAAACAATTTCTTTCTTTGGTATGGCAAAGAGCAACAAGACATTTTATGCACTCGGTGCGCGAAAATCCTTTACAACCAGGCAGTCTGCATCTATTTTTTTTTTCGCATCTTCTTTCGTTGTGGTCGACACCATCCGTTCTTACATCTTTTATTGGCACAGGGTTGAGTGGTTTACGACGAGGTTTCATCGCTTCCAATTCTCTTTCAATATTGCTGCTAGAGGGTCTTCCTCTCTTTTCAACACTTTTTTTATAGTTACATAAAGCCTCTGCCAAATCTGCTCTAAAGTCACCTAAAGTAATTTTTTTAGTCTGATTTCCATTATTAGCTTTTTTATACAAAACCCACGAGTTGATGACCGCCATATCGATCAAATGATAGAAGATACGAATGTACCACTTTCTGCTCTTTATTCTTATCCTGTACCTTCCCAAAAAACTATCCATAAGGTCGACGCCCCCCATGTGGGCGTTATAATCCTTGATAATTTTTGGGCAGGGTATAGTTATTACTTTTTTCTGTTTCTTGTCGTACCTATCGACTGTCTCGGCCGGTTCTGCTCCAACGTATGTAGATGCCAATGTTACCATTTTGTTGTCCTTCCAGGTAGTCACAGATATGTCTACACCTTCATAATCAGCCACTTGCTCCTCATAAGAACCTCGAGGTACAGAATCTTTCATGAATGTCTGCTGTGTTGGCAGGTTACAATTCTTGCCGAGACGATTCCTTTGGATGGTACCCAGAGCATAAATGCCCTGACTATCAAGATAGTGCAGCAAAGGAATTGAGGTGTAAAAGTTTTCGAAATAAACTATATGGTTTACCCGCCGAGGGATTGAACGACACAATCTTATGACGGTATTTCCTTCCACTCCTAGATCTGGTTCACCTGGGGCTTGGGCAATATCTTGCTTACCAGAGTATATTTCAAAAGTATATGCATACCCAGATAGAGAGCACAACACAAATAACTTGAAGCCCCATTTGTGTGGCTTGTTTGGGAGATACTGTTTCATAAAATGAGCCACTGTGGTGGCACACATTTGTTCGTCTAGGGATAGCCTTTGCTCAAATGGAGCAGCAGTTATAAACGATGAGTTTAGATGGTCCACCAATAGTCTTATTTTATGGAGACGATCATGCTGTGGATGATTTGAGGTATTCCTCGTAGCGCTCCCGTTTTGAAACGCTCCCATCTAAGCGCTCCCGTTTTGTCGATTAAAAATATTAAAATTTATTTCCTCGAAGCGCTCCCACGTTTAAAAATAGGGAAAAGCATGAAGTAATGAATTATATCGATAATTTTTAAAAACTCATGTGTGCATCATCGACATCGAAGTTGCTTAACCAAATTACGAAATTGAGAGGATAATATCTTTTTGCTTTCGGCACTCTTATGTGTATACAAGGACCAATGTTATTGTGTAGGTATTCAAAGAGGATGTTATAAATAAAACGCATAGATATACTTAATATAAATTATATACGTATAATAATCACATTGCAGTAGACCTACATAATAATTACATTAGTACTTTGTGTGTACCACTGGCGACGGGGTGTGGACGAACGGGAATAACCCCTGGCGACTAGCTCCACGCCACGGTACTGTGACGTCATACGCATTAGCGAGTCTGCCAGCGCGACTGAATATTTTTCGAAACTTTAAATGCTAATAAAATAAAAACTACTGGGTATTTTTGAGAGAAACAAAAAGTTGTTAACTTGTATCCATACAGGCTATATTATGACAAACTTTCAGGCGATTTGGCAAAGTAACATTATCCATTACAAATAGGATATAAAAACATATTCCAAGTTACAATCACATTAAAACAACATTAATACTAAGAGTAGTATAAGTATGTATATTATAAAAATCTTTAAAATTAAAAATCACAGATCGTTTCATAATCTTAATTATTACTGACTAATTAATAAGTGTTCATTGGAGTTGCACAATTTGATCCCGCCAAGTCCGTTCCATCATCGGACCACAGGACGTACGGCGTTGCGCCACCGTTACATGGTCGACATCCCACCCATACGTACAAAGCGTTTTGGGAACACATTCATTATGCGTACAGCTAAGGAGTAGAATTCCCTGCCGGAGTCTGTGTTTCCTGATAGCTACAACCTAGGAGTCTTCAAGTCTAGAGTGAATAGATTGCTTCTAGGCAAGCGTGCTCCATCGTAGGCCATATCATCGCTTAACATCAGGTGTGATTATGGTCAAACGCGAGCCTATCGCCAATAAAAAAAAAAAAACACAGATGGTTCCTTCGTGTTTAACAATTACAAATTACAAATAGGATATAAAATAATATTTCCAGTTACAATCACATTGAAACAATATTAATCTTACTAAGAGTAGTATAATAATATAAAAATCTTTAATATTAAAAATCACAGATCGTTTCATAATCTTAATTATTACTGATTAATTAATCATTACTAACAGGTGCAAAAATACTTATTAAAATCTTAACATCTCTAGGCAATATCCTATAGAAATAGCGCCAGACACGTATTGATGTAATATATTTTCAATTACATTGTTTCGTTCTTGGGCATGTTTTTGATTTTCGGAAATGTTCATTTTTAATCTTATTTCAGCAAAATTGTTACAATAGTTTTGTAAGTACCTTAGCAGTTTGGCTAAATTTACACCTTGCTTTTGATTGATTTTTTTTATTAATGTCTGAATAATGTGATTCCACGAAATTATTTGTTTTATTCTTTTCACCGTAACATGTAAATTTGTTTTTCCAAAATCGGTGTTCTAACCATTGGGAAACCATATAATTATTGAATTTTGTGATATTTTTGTCCTGTGGAGACTGACTCATTATATAAAGAAACGCATCATCTAAATCTGAGGCAGGTAAATGAGGTAATACAGTACACAAAGCAACATGCTTCCTAAAAATACTATTTTTGGATAGACCTAGGTCTCGAGATTTTCTTTTAAGCGCTTGTTTGTAGTGAAAAATACACCCACTTGCAACTGCATTTGGAAACTCTGCTAAAAAATCGCTGATTGCGGCTTCCTCAAAGTCGCTTTTAAAAAAATCAACCTGCATATTTGGTACTGTTGTTTTCAACAACAGAAATAATAATTTATATGTTGATTTCTTTTTATCACATAATAGAGCATATACTAGTGGCTTCACAACGCCATCGATTTCTCCATGGATGCTGTACAGCTGCTTAAATGGTTTTGGCACACTTTTGAAAGTCCCGTCGCAGTATAAATGACGACATCTTCCTAATTCCCCTCTACTCTTCTCGGTAGCAAACAAAAGGATCCTCCTTTTACCGTCATCATAATCCGCAAGGGTGAAGTTGTGAAATGATTTTGGCACCTAAAACAAGAAATTTATGGTCATTGGCAGTGATCGGTATTTACAAAAACGTTGACGAAAATAACGATTATGTTTAGATAAACAAAATTTATCTAAACATGATACTTACATAATTATAATATACGGGGTGTAAACAGACCCTTCACCAAGCCGTCAACCAAGCATTCGGTACATCAAACTAAGTAACTTTACGCAAAAATTTTTGCTGGGAAACGAATTTTTTTTTTGGGGTCAGAAATCACATTTTACGGTAAAACTCAATATAATGCGCTCAAAACTTATTGCTGATGGATGCTTTGAATAGTAAACGGACCATGGAGGTAATTGGAGTAAAGTTAGAACCTTAAAAATTAGTATTTAAAAAAAAACTTGTGAAAAAATTGGAACTTTGACCCCCAATATCTCCGTAACTAGAAGGTTCCCAGGTATGGTCCAGAACAAAAAGATGATCCCAATGATGGGCAGAATATGTAGTTTTCGTTTTCGTTAAGGGTCTTTTTACACCCTTTATAAGGTCTAACTTTTTAAACACGAAATATTTCAAGAGTAACTTCTATAGGTCGTAAAGTCACCATAGCAACAAAAAAAAAAAAATTATCTAAGTGTATTTTTATAAAAAATAAATTAATTAAAATTACTTGACCCACAAAATAAATACTGGCGAAAGGTTTAAAAAGTAAAAAAAAGTTTAAAAAAGTAAAAGTAAGTAAGTAAGTTTAAAGTTTGTAAAGGTTTTATGCAAAATGTCGCAAGAATATTTAGAACTATAGGGGAGAGGGGTACAAAATGGCATACTAGTCAGAAAATCAGTCATAAAATCTTTATTTATTAATAATATTGAACACTTTAGTAACTGTGTATTCTTTGGTTCATTACCTATTAGAATTATAGAGATCAATCAACTTAATACAAAAACAAAAGAATTATTCAACATTCTTTTTTATCTTGAAAAAAACCGTTTTGTCCGCCCTAGTCGGGTAAAATGGCACACGTGATGTGGACAAAATGGCATACCATTTTTTTAAATGAAAATCAGTCGATTAGAGACAGAGTTCACACGTAAAACGCTTTGTATTTTTCGGAACATCTGCACATGATGCATGAGCCCATCTTTTACAGCTCAAGCACATTAACCAGTCCTCCTTTGGCTTGGACCTGGAGTAGAGGTCATTGCAATAAATGCAAGGACAATCTTCATCATCATCTCCGACTTCAGTGAAAGCTTGTAAGGAAGAGAAATCATTTTCACTGTCGGAACTAAAATCCAAAGCTTTCGTAACCTTTCTCGTGTTTTTCTTTGGAACAGGTGGAGGAGCTGATTTTGCTTTTGCCTCTTCTATATTTGGCGTTGAAGTTAACACCAATATTGTTGGTTTCTTGCGTGGTTTTCTTTTGCCTTGTCCAGCCACATATGTTCCTATCGGCACTGGAGACAGCACGCTGACTGGAACATTGATATTCATGTCTTGGAGTATCAATTTAGATGATGTGGGTGTTGTAGGTATTGCAGTAGCTGTGTCTCTAGATTGGGCAACTGAGAGTGGAAGTGGGTTGTCTGCGGCTGATGTGCTTGCAATTATCAGTGATGTCGAACTGCCTGCTTCTACCTGAGATGGACCTGATGACGGTATGCATAGGTTTTCTGCTACCGTTGAATCTTCTTCGGGCTCTACCCGATCTTGTTGCATGGGGATGTTTGTCGTCTCAGCAGGCTCAAACAAATAATCTGGAAATATGTTTGGATCAACAGGCCAAAGACCTGTTTTTTGAAACCCATTGACGGCAGTTTGAATCGTTGCTGCTTTGCCATAAGCTTTGTTGAGAATTGCACCTATTTGAAAATGAGTAACAACTCTGCCTGGATGGTTCTTTAACCAAGTGCTCACTTCTTGATTAAAATATGTCTTCAGTGGCCCATAGAAAGATACGTCTAATGGTTGCATGCGGTGCGTGCAGTGAGGTGGCAAGCATACCATAATGATTCCATGCTCTTTTGCGAATTTTAAGCTTTCAATACCTTTATGACTTATATGTCCATCAACTACCAAAAGCACTTTATCATCAAGACTCGCTTTTACATGCAACTGAAAGTGCACCAACCATTTATAAAATACAGCTGTTGTCATCCAACCTGATTCCTGGGCAATACCCAAAGTACCGGTTGGAGCTTCGTCTATCAACTCCTGTTTCATGATTTTTCTAGGATAAATTAAACACGGCGGGACAAAATGGCCATTTGCACTCATGCAACAAACAACTGTCACATGAGACCCCTTTTCAGCACTAGTCAAAGCCCCAACCTGCTTACGTCCAGTAGTAGCAAAGACCTTTTGGGGTCTCTGGACTGTTGATAAAGCTGACTCATCGACATTGTAGAGCCTATGAGGAGAAATGTTGTTGCTCTGAACAATGTCTTGGTAAGTGTTGAAAAATAGTGCTACTTGCGGTTTGTTAAAGGCTTGGGCTCTTGCAGCTGAAGTCGCTTCAGGTTTCCTCAAGGATATGTCTGGGTGTCTGCGTCGAAATCCAGCCAACCATTCTTTGCCTGCCATCTTTTTTTCATTGTTGAAGTTATGAGGAATATTATTAACGTCTGCAAACTGGTAGGCCAATTCCAAAACTTCCTTCCTTGTGAATCCAAACAATCTCGTTTCTAGTAATTTAATATGTTCTACCAGTTCTCGTTCCATTTCATATGTGAAGACACTCCTGTACCTACCCATACCTAAAACAATAAGGCGAGTACGTGATTAAATCCGCTCTGATCATGCGTACATAATGCTACAGTTAAAAAATACTAGATAAGTTGGTAGGTACCTTTAGCAGTTGGAGTTAAGAATTTATTTTGTTTCAGTGCATGTCTTCTAAGAGTCGACTGTGGGACATTAAATACTTTAGAAGCCAATAGCCAGCCCATTTCATTATTCTTCACAGCTTCAATAGCCTTTTCCATGGAGGTTTTATCCCATCCCTGTCGGTCGGTTTTTCTAGAATAGTTACGAGGCATGATTGTTAATAATCTGAAAAAAGAAAAAAGGGTGGGTCAAATGACATAGTATGCTGTTTTACCCGAACAAGGCGTATGCCATTTTGTCCACTTCATAACCTTCAACGTAAGAAAACAATAACTAAAAAAATAACTAGAATTATGAGATTTCAAATCATTTTCGAAGTTATTTAGTAAAATTACAATAAATTAATGCTAAATTCAAACAAATTAACGTAAAAAATACTTACTTTTACGAGAAACAAAATCCGCCTGAGTAAAACTCGTGACAGCAAAAACTAAACAAACATGTGTCCGCACCACACGGCCAAACGGACGCGACTGGCGCCGCCACAGGTTGCGACCTGTTATTAAGCGATCCTCTACACGCTATTTTGAGAACTATTATGTCTGTGGTTTTGGAGAAAAGGAGGTGTGCCATTTTACCCACCTATGTCATTTTGTACGCCTCTCCCCTAATAATTTCGTAAAAATAAAAACATTCAGAAAAAATTTTTTTTGCGTTGCTATGGCGACTTTACGACTTGTAGAAGTTACTCTTGAAATATTTCGTGTTTACAAAGTTAGACCCTATATATAAAACACATGTAACTTTTAAAGATTTTTTTTATTTTACCTTCATACTGACCTCTATTTATCTAGATGTGTTGATAAAAAAATAGTTAAAACATAATCACAGTTCTCAATAACATAAACACAAAAAGTTATGTTAAATTAATTTTATCGAAGAGCAGCCCTGCGATTGCTGTGGGATCGCTCGGTGCGAAGCAATTACAACTGTACGCTTGAGTATTTAAGTACATTTAAGCATGCAGTGGTTGCTGACGCGACGGAGTAGGCTAATATAGCAGTAGGTTTTATAAATTTTCTATGGAGTGAAGTATCTGTACGTAATCTGTGCTAGAGCATAGATTATGTGACTCTAAAGGGCAAGGCATCAAATAAAATATACATATTTTTATATTAATTACTTACTTGCACATCTGTTAGACATTTCCCAAACAAACGCTTAACTCCAAAACTTTTATTTCTTTTATTATAAAGTCCAGTTTTAATATTTTCAAACTTTGGTATTTGATTTGTCAAATTAATTCCCTGGTCTAATAAACAATTAAGTTTTCTTTTATAAACCTCAGGGAGAGGGTCTAAGGTGGACATGGCTTCTTGGTGAATATCCTCCACTACTTCTCGCACAAATTGTGATGCCTCATTACGCCGACAAGAATGTTCGTTCTTTTTTAAAATATCTTCATATTTATTAAGAGTTAGGAAGGCACCACACGTCTTCATTGTACACCGCCACACACTGTTCCCATTCTTATTAACTTTTATAGGTCTGTATATATAATTATCACATAACAACACTTTCTTTCCTTTTTTACTTTGGACGTATTTAATTAGCACGTTTCCAGTACTTGGTCCAGCAATTGGTTCCATGCTCACACAATTATTTCACAAACTTTATTAGTAAACAAACTTGCTTCCGTGACACATTCGCGCAAATTGCGATAACAACAAAACGCAATTTTACGTAAACACAAGTTCGGGCAATGCTCGGCTGGGTTCGTGTGAATTCGTTAAACGCGACTCTCTAGGATACAATGGGGAGGCGGGGTTACGGTTTGTATGTGTGTGTGCAGGACTCCCACGCCGCGCGCGCCGCATCTTTAACTCTTAGTTAAGAAGTTAGTATCGCTATTCTTGGCAAAAATTAATTATAAAATTGTTTTAACCATTTTATCAATCGCATAGGTAGCATCACCGTTGAGCGCAATACGTTACTGGATCCCGGCTCAGAGCAGGTGATTTTAGTCAGTAGGTGGTTTTAGTCAGTAAGAGTCTGACACTCTCTCGCCCCGCCTAGGACAAGGAAAGTCATTTCTACCATTGACGTAAACGATAGACACCTCATTGCCTTATTTCTACGAAAAACTTCCGAAAAAAAAACATTGAGGTGTGCGGGGAAGGGGGTAGTAACGGGAAACATAATGGAGAGAAATCATAAGCTTTCTAAACAATAAAAAAATATGAATAGGTACATATGTCGGTAGATTATATTCATCTATTTGGTGGACTAAAGGATTTACAATAAAACAAAAAAAAAAATAATTACCAAACCCGTGCGAAGCCGGGACGGGCCGCTAGTTGTATATTATAACAATGTGTTCTACTTATTATCGATAATTTCAGTTAGTATAGTCCCATCTCTATCATGGGAGCGCTTCGAGGAAATAAATTTTAATATTTTTAATCGTTCCTCGAAGCGCTCTTTTTGGGAGCGCTTGGAGGAACAAAACGGGAGCGCTTAGATGGGAGCGTTTCAAAACGGGAGCGCTACGAGGAATACCTCGATGATTTACAGGTTTGTGCTCTGAGTTGTCGTTGAAATGAATTACAGATCGTATTTTTTCAAATCTGTTTACTGTCATGGTTTTCATGATTTGAACAAAGCCGTATTTTGACCAGTATGATCGGACACTAGGGTAGTGAAACAACGACATGAATATGATAATACCTAAAATTGTCGTATTTCTGTAGCAGTTACGGGCGCACTGGTAACACTCTCTTGGATAATATACAACGTGTTTTTTTTGATATCCCATAACTCTAGGGTATGATTGAGGCCATATCAAAGAATCAACTGGCATATGAGTTATGTTCCAATCCTTCGTTATTTTTTTTTTTCATTTATCATACACAATAATTCGGCAAAGTCACGATTATTAATGTAAAACACCCTTACGTGAAATATGACAACGTCGCATTTTCTTAGCTTTAAATATGAATGATTGGTTTGAATAAAAATGAATTACTTGTATTTATCAATGAAACTTAGATACCTAGACACATCGAGGGTCTATTTTGTACGGTAAGCAAACAAAATTAGGTAGGTGAACTTCAGCTTTTAGTGTTTTTAAAGGACGCAACTAAGACAACGCTAGGATGATGGATAGGATAATTTGAAATAAGTTAAGCGAAAACTTATGAAACCTGGGACTTTTGGCAATTTGGTATAGCACTGGCTTTATTTTTCTTAACTTTTAAACTAAACTGATAATTTTTACCTGCCTATCCAAATATGTCAAAATATGCCATCGTTAGATATTGAGTTGAAAATTGATTGCGGGGATTTGACAGATTTGGGTAAGTTGATGTGTTGTGTGTGTGTTTTATGGGTTTAGGGTATGATAAATAAAACAAGTTTTGTTAAAGTAATCCATTTAATTTAAATGATTTTCAAAGTGTCCGCCATGGTATTCCAAGCACACATTTAGCCTGGTGCGAATCTGCCTATTTAAATACACATTGTTTTAGCGCATTTCATTAGCTGCTTCTTCAATTCGCCTAAGTAAATGGTCCCTTGATAAAATTTTTTTTTCATACACCTTACTTTTTAATGTACCCCACACGTAAAAATCTAGTGGGGTAAGGTCTGGTGATCGCGCCGGCCACGCTATAGTCGGGCTTCCACGTCCGATCCAACGTTCTGGGTATTGTTCGTTTAGGTATTCCCGTACCTGTGTCCCATAATGGGCAGGCGCGCCATCGTGTTGGATCCACATTGTGCGAATTGTCTCCAGATCCACATCCTCAAAAAAATCTAAGAATATTAGATTCCGTAAAAACGTTAAATAATTTTCTGAGTTAAGGCGGTGCGGGATTTCTATGGGACCTATTAATTTATTATTTAAAATTCCCGCCCACATGTTGACAGAAAACTCATGTTGGTAAGAAGTTTCCCACACAGCTTGCGGATTCTGTTTTCCATTGATGCTGGTTTTTTGAATCAAAAACCCCAGCGCGCGTAAATTGGGCTTCGTCCATCCATAAAATTTTACCTATCATATTTGGGTCCTGAATTAAAAGCGCTGCAAAGGCATTCATGCGCTGACAAAAGGCTATTCTAGAAAAAATATCCGCGGGTAATAGGCCTTGAGCTTTGCGATAATGGTAAGGGTGGAGCCCATATCTTTTCCATAATTTCCACACTAAGTTGTGAGACACTCCAACTATTACACCCACACGTCTCGTAGATAATGTTGGATCTTCAATTATTAGGTTCATGCTCCTCATTTCTTGAACCTGAGTCAAATTCAAGACTCTTTAGTGAGAAGATGATCTTAAACCATTTTCCCGAAATCGTCTATGTATCTGTAACAAGTAAAGGTGCGCTTAAAATGTGACATAGGTAAGAGTGGGAACAAAGGCAACCGGGGACTTTTTTGCCTATTTTTTTAATAAAAAAACGTTGCCCCACACTAGGAATATCTCCTGTGTCGTGGGTGCATTTACAAACATTTAAACTCACGTACACAACGCCCTCCCGCCCCACAACTCCCGCACGGAACAACTACTTGTAGGTCATACAAATATTTGTTCCGTGCGGGAATCGAACCCGCGACACGCAGCGCAGCAGTCGATTGCTCAGCCACTGCGCCAACCGTGCCGTCGAATTTGGTTTTGTTTACACCGGCTTCAAATTAAACACGCAGCATCTCTCCTAGAACAATAATTAAATGTCATTCGTCACGTCATCATACAGGGTGTAAACAGACCCTTCACGAAGCCGTCAACCAAGCATTATGTACATCAAACTAAGTCACCCTACGCAAAAATTATTGCTGGGAAACGACTTTTTTTTTTGGGGTGAAAATTCACGTTTTACGGTAAAACTCAATGTAGCGCACTTAAAACTTGGTGCTGATGGATGCTTTGAATAGTAAACGGGTCATGGAGGTAATTAAAGTAAAGTTAAAAACTTAAAAAGTAGTATTTAAAAAAAAACTTGTGAAAAAATTGGAACTTTGACCTCCAGTATCTCCGTAACTAGAAGGTTCCCAGGTATGTTCCAGACCAAAAAAATGATCGCAATGACGGGGAGAACAAGTGCCTTTCGGCTTCGTTAAGGGTCTTTTTACACCCTTTATACCTATTCAAATCGGCATTCGCCTGCACATCACATACCTATTCAACGCGACTGTTGAGCATGAGGTCCTGGGTTCGATTCCCAGGTCGAGCAGTGTTATTGGGTTTTGCCATTAAAAATTTCTGAGTAGCAGCCACCGAGTCTGGATTTGTATCCGGTTAATGGCAATAGGCTTGCAAACCCTCGTGTCCGATACTAAATTAGTAAGTCACCAGGAGCATAGCAGAATTATTTAGGTACAATTTTTTTCGAACCTTTCAATAATATCAACAAGCGAAACCTATTATCCGGTACGGACAGACGCTGTGTATTTTGCAACTGTAACACTTCTTAAGAAGCTTCTGTAATTATTTTTATTTAAAAAAAAAGATCATTACATCCTATGTATTTTACTGCGTGTACATAAATGATAAAATAAATAAATAAATCATTCATTACATTTGTGTCGATACATATCAAACGCACCTAAGTCACGCATAAGGGTAGGTTCAGATGACAAGCGCTCAGCGCGCGTTGAACGCGCGTTGAATTTTTGTATAGTGTTCACATGGTGCGCGCTTGTCAGGCGTTAAACGCGCGTTGTTGCGGCCAGTTTGAGTTCTACATTTGTCGAAGATGGACGTAGAAACAGTTTTATCGGTGATTTTATACAGACGGCAGAAACGACACAACAGAAGACGGAGATATTGGGTTCACCCAATTTTGTCAACCAGGCTGACTGAAAGTCAGTACATTATTTTATATCCTAAGTTAAGGCAATTTGAGCCCAAATTCTTTAACTACTTCAGAATGTCCATCAAGTCATTTGATGACTTACTGACTCTCATAAACGATGAACTCGTAGCAGATAAAAACGCTGTGCGATATAGCATTTCACCGGAAGAAAAACTCATAATTACATTGAGGTAAGTTTTTTAATAATCAACATAATCTATAAATCAAATAAATCAAATCAACTTGTTTAGGAACAATTTTTTTAAAGAAAAAATAACATTTTGTTACTCGCAGAATAACTCTAACTCTGATTCATTGCTGACATTAGTTGGTGCTGGCGATGGAGTAGGTGTTACTGGCGATGGAGACCCCATTGCTGTAGTATAACCATAATGTGCAAAATTATTTGACACACTAGACTGCTGTGATCTATAATCATGATAACGAAAGCCTTCAACAGAAGCTGATGACTGATGACGCTGCTCTTGTGATGAATAATTTCTTCGTTGTGATACCGGGTAATTTTGATTTTCATATGTCTGTTGTTGTGGTACTTGAAATTCATTTTGGTTTTGCAAAATTAAATTATAAATGGCAATTTTAGTTTGAAGTCGCCTATATTCCGGAATTTTTTTAATCTCTTTAACGAGTGACAAACAAAACAGCTTGTCTTCATCGTCATCTTCTTTTGGATGAGACACATTTTTCTGTGCTAAACTCTGCTCTAATATGTTTGCAAATCTTTCATCAGCAGGATTTAATTTTTGTTTTTTTCTTGAAGTAGATTTAGGACTCTTAAAGCCAGAACTTATTTCTACTTCAGCAACCTCTGACGAAGTTGATGCATTATCTGCATCGAAACTACTTTCTGTATCTTTGTTGGCAATTGATGCCTGTAGAAATCGTAGTCTATTAAAATGAATATATGTCGAAGTTTTGGAAGCTCCTGATCCAGATTTGACAGTCTTTATTTTCTTCACCTCTCTCATATAATTATCCCGTAAACTCTTCCACTTTTTTTGCAGGGATGACGCTGAAAAAAAAAACAGTATTTAGTAATAGTTTATGTTTGTTTCCAGATATTTGGCCATTGGATGTTCATTTGGGACATTAAGCTACGACTATAGAATTGGCAAATCTACTGTGGCTACTATAATACCACATGTATGTGAAACTATTTGGAAAAAATTAAGGCCCGTTGTTATGAGTGAACCAACGAAAGAAAAGTGGTGTGAAATATCCACGATATTTGAAAAGAACTCAAAGTTTCCCAATTGTTTGGGAGCCTTGGACGGGAAACATATACGGTTAATCCAGCCTGAACACACGGGTTCTATGTATTATAACTATAAAAATTATTTTTCGCTAGTTTTATTGGCGCTAGCGGATGCAAACTATTGTTTTGTGTGGGTTGACATAGGTGCCTACGGTAAAAACAGTGACTCAGGTATATTCAAGAATTCTTCATTGTACAAAAAGCTGACAGAAAGGTCATTAGATCTACCTGAGCCAAAGGCATTGTTAATACAAAATAGACCGACAACGTTGCCATATGTGATAGTGGCTGATGAAGCTTTTGGCATGATGGAGAATTTAATGCGTCCATATGGGGGAAGGTCACTAACTTATGCTAAAAAAATATTTAATTACCGTTTGACATTAGCACGCCGGTATGTTGAATGTACTTTTGGCATAATGTGCAATAAATGGCGCATTTTACACAGGCCGTTAGATGTTAACATCGGTTTTGCAGAAAAGATCGTAAAAGCGATATGTACACTAAATAATTATGTCAGAATCAGGGATGGCTACAATTTTGAAGACACACTTTATACGCCACCCCTGGAAAATCTAGCCTCACATTATACCGGACGTGCTGTGCGACAGGCGGATAATGTTCGAGTACATTTAACAAACTATTTCATTAATGAAGGAAAAGTAGATTGGCAGGATCGTTATATTTAACTTGTAACACAAACCGATTGTAAATGTAAATAAATATATAAACTCACATAATATTTTCTTCTTTTCTTCATTGTCATGTCCTTCACAAAATATAAGGACGAGTTCTTCCCAAGCCCGTCTTCTCAAATTCTTATCTGAATAATCGCTACTTGTCATGTCCCATATAGCAGGACGTTTCTCTATTTCATCAATTAATAATTCCGTATTAAAAGCTTCGGTTTCCATTTCGGACGATTTTCGGACGAACTTGACGAACCCTAAAATACGTCTATCCGCGTCGAAAGCGCGCGCTCAACTGAACGGAAACATAGAAAACCAATGATCTCAAAGCGGCGTTGACGCGCGCTGACAACAGTCGAGCGCTAGCGCAGCGTTGAACGCGCGCGTTACTAAAACGCGCGTTAGCATGTGTACGGCCTGAATAAAATGTATGTAGTTGTAAACGCGCGTTATCAAAACGCGCGTTGAGCGCTTGTCATCTGAACCTACCCTAAACAACTTCTGGGAAAACGCGTTTGTTTCTGTTGCTTTATCCATGACACTTGAATAAAGAGCAATACTACCAACACTCTCATAATAATGTCTACTGGCAACATTGTCAAAAAAACGGGTGAAACAACAGTCAGATTTTAAATTAAACCGGTTTTTATTTTGGACTTAAGCACTTCTGATGGAAACGATGTGGATTTAAGCTTGTTTGAAAGCAACTGTTATTGGACTTAAGCGAATTTAAAAAAATACAACGTGACTTAGGCCAGTTTGATGTAATTGAGTAGTAAAGGGACGTATTTAGGTTTTGAATCTTAGGAATAAAAGAAACACGCATATTTATTATTTATTTCGGTTCAAAGTCTTAAACCGATTTAAATAGGTATTGTCATTATGATTGTATGCTTATCGGCTATTGGTAAAGAAAGGTTCAACAATAAAAATGCCACAAGAATTCTTTACTTATAAGAGTACATTATATTCCTTCGTACGTAGTTAGGTACTAACATTGTAAAGTCTTACAATCATATCAATATTAAATTATATAATAGATAGATACATTTATTATAATCAGAAGGCGAAAATTCAGTAAACCCTGATCCAGTAAATGATAACGATTAATACGTTAAACAAAATCCAAAATTTCTTCTGGCAAGTACTCAGGATCATCTTCATCTTCTTGTTGTTCCGGCAAGTTTGCATTATGAGCCAGTACAGTTTTGTAGTATTGTAAATCAGGCAAGTCACTCCAAGCTTCACCATAATGTTTTTCGAGTAGTTTTTTAACATCTGTTAGTTTTTCAGCTTTAACATTAAATCGTACTTCTATTATGTTTGGTTGGATTCCGGATATATGTTTCCCACGTTAAGTTATGCTTAGTGGATTGCACATATCATTTCTATATGACATTTCTCCTCGAACTAAGATTTTCCGACGATCTGTTCTATTTAAGATAATCCGCTTCGTTTTACTTATTTGAAAGTGTAACGTTTGAGTGTTTTTCAATACATCTTTGCATGCTGTTTTCCAATCAAAAATTGGCACCTCAATGACTAAACGACGGATAGTCGCATGAGACCCCATAATATCAATATATGTCTGAGGGTTAGATATAGTTTCTAATCGTTTTATTTGTTTTTTCCACAAAAGCAAATACCCGATCGGGTGGGATGAAACTATGTCCAGTGACAGGAAATACTATTTCTACTTCTACTATGTTTTGTGTTGTTTCATGCAGCCATTTAGCAACCATTCCCAGCAATATCGAATTCTTATTTTGGCCGCCGCAACCGTCAGCAACAAGCCTTATCTTCTTTTTGCCATCAAGGTTTACTCGGTTCAGGCAGTGGTATAAGCAAGACGATATTTCATTAGAACCCTTGGCTGCCACGTCTTCAGTCCATATATACGAAAAAACATTATCTTTAGTCAGGCTTGCGTGAGAATTTCCCTCGACAATTGTAAAATTATAAATATATAAGGTCTAACTTTTTAAACACGAAATATTTCAAGAGTAACTTCTATAGGTCGTAAAGTCACCATAGTAACGAAATTTTTTTTTTTATATACGTGTATTTTTATAAAAAAATAAATAAATTAAAATTACTTGACCCACAAAATAAATACCTACTGGCTAAAGGTTTAAAAAGTAAAAAAAAGTTTAAAAAAGTAAAAGTAAGTAAGTTTAAAGTTTGTAAAGGTTTTATGCAAAATGTCGCAAGAATATTTAGAACTATAATAATTTCGTAAAAATAAAAACATTCAGAAAAAAAAATTTTTTTGCGTTGCTATGGCGACTTTACGACTTTTAGAAGTTACTCTTGAAATATTTCGTGTTTAAAAAGTTAGACCCTATATAGGGTCTAACTTTTTAATGAATGTTTTTATTTTTACGAAATTATTATAGTTCTAAATATTCTTGCGACATTTTGCATAAAACCTTTACAAACTTTAAACTTACTTACTTACTTTTACTTTTTTAAACTTTGTTTTACTTTTTAAACCTTTAGACAGTATTTATTTTGTGGGTCAAGTAATTAAAATTTTTTTTTTAATAAAAATACACTTAGATAAAAAAAAATTTTTCGTTGCTATGGTGACTTTACGACCTATAGAAGTTACTCTTGAAATATTTCGTGTTTAAAAAGTTAGACCTTATATAGTTGTCGCGAATAGCCGGGTCCACACCGGACGATCCATCGATCCCGCGATCCGCGATCCAGGATCGCGGAGCGTGGATCGTGGATCGTGTTAGGCCGATCCACTCTTGGAAACTTGCGATCCCAAATATGCGCTCCAAGCGATCCTAAGGCGATCCGTGATTCAGCCAGTCTAACTCTTGTACGATATGGAGTCACACGTACAACGGCGGCGTCTTGCCGTTGCAGCAGTAACTTTTATTTTGCTTAAATGCTTGCGCAAAAAATCACAAAAAAGAAAACGACGGTTTTGGGTGAAACAAATTTACAAAAATCGCTTGGAATCTGGGACTCAGCTGTACGCAGAGTTAGTGTCAGATAAAGTTGAACACAATTTTGCAAGAATGAATGCTAATCAATTTGAGATATTGTGTTCATTATTAAATAACAAGCTAAGAAAGAATGATACAAATTATAGAGATGCCATTACTGTGAAGGAAAGATTATTACTAACATTAAGATTTTTAGCAACTGGAGATTCGTACGTCAGTTTGCAGTATCTGTTCCGCATTTCCAAACAGTCTATATCGATAATTATTCCTGAAGTTTGTGAAGCCATCATTGACCTGTTAAATGATTATGTAAAGGTAAGTAAAACCATACTTTATTACTCAATAAAAAAGTAGTGTATTACAATCATAATTTAAAGAAGTAACATGTTTACAATTATTAATTATTTTTTGAAAACATGATATAGGTAGGTACTTATTTAATTCGGTGGTGACTGTGGAAGTGAATAATCCTGAGGTTTCAGAAACTGGGACTGCGATGAATTGGAGGCTAGATGAGCAGACGGTGATGTCTGTGGAATTGGAGCTGGATAATTTTGAGGTTGTAGAGACTGGGACTGTGATGAAGTGTATGCTATTGGTGTGCCAGGATATGAATTAGTGTAATATCCATAATTGCTATCCCCATATCTTCCTGTGTCAGCTTGAAAAATAACTTGGCATATAGCATTTTTGACATTAACTAATGTTACTGCATCATATTTCCGCAATTCAGTAGATATATACTGCCCGAAAGCAATGTAAGAATCAGTTTCCGGTTGTGGTGGCTGAGCACATTGTTGCAGAAGTTGGAAAGCCTCTGAAAGAGTTTCATCTGATATGTCATCTGCATTATTAGAAGTAGTTTTCTTTCTTTTTTTTGTTCTTTTGTTTGTTGTTTGGACACTGGATTGTGCATTCTGATCATTCTGCTCTCTACTCTGATCTGTGTGGTGGTTGGCTCTCTCCGGTTGTGTGTCACTAGTAATGTTACTGTTCTCGTTTTCGCTCACTGTAGTATTAACTTCAAGTTCCCCTTCAGTCGTATCAGATTCTACCTGTAACAACAATTATTATTACTATTTACTGCTTATTCTTATTTTCAGCTTTATATTATAATTAAGATCTCCTTTATTTTCAGGTGCCGTCAACTAAAGAAGAATGGCGTACAGTTTCTCAGCAATTCGAGAATAAGTGGAATTTCCCACACGTGATAGGAGCGATGGACGGCAAACACGTCGCTATACAATCGCCTTTTAATAGTGGCAACGACTTTGATAATTACAAATTATTTCCTAGTATTGTTCTTTTTGCATTAGTAGATGCAAATTATAGGTTCCTGTATGTGAATGTTGGGACTAAAGGCAGAATATTAGATGGAGGCGTGTTCAAAAGCACAAATTTATATAAAAAACTTGAAAAAAAAGAGCTAAATATTCCTCCACCGGAGATATTGCAAGTTCCCTATAAAATTGAGGTACCCTATTATATACTAGGTGATAAAGCTTTTCAGCTTAATGATTATACTATGAAACCATACGATGGTACACGGGAAAGGGGTTCTTGTGAAAGAATTTTCAACTACCGACTGTCAAGAGCACGTAGAGTAGTTGAAAACGCGTTTGGAGTACTTAGTTCTGTCTACAGAGTCCTGCGTAAACCTATGCTTTTGGAACCAGAAACTGCGACTAAAGTCGTGCTGGCAACGGTTCATCTATATAACTACTTACGCAGTAATCCTAACTTTATATCGCCAGGAACGTTTGATACAGTACAGGAGAATGGAGATGTAATACCTGGAAGCTGGCGAAATGAACCGCCATCACAATCGCTACAACCGATGGCCGTCGTACCAAGAAGAGCAACAGAAAATGCCACTACAATACGGTCCCACTTAGCAAGACACTTTGTTACAAACCATACAATAGTTTGGCAAAATGAATATCAGTAAACTAATAGCTCACATGTTCCAATGTATCGCGTGTGGTTCCGGGTTCATTTTTATCCGCCATAAAGTCGAAGTCATCATACGCAAACCACTTTGATTTATATGTATCTTGAGCACCTGAAATAAACAAGTTACTCATTAAAATAACCACGTGTATTTCTAACAGCTTAAATGTAAAAAGCGAAATCACGTGAAATCCACAGTAAATATTATGATGTAATTACTTATAATAAAATATATAATTTTAATACCTACAGATAAAAAGTAGCTTTGTTTTCTTACCGGATCCAGTTATACGGCTTTGCTTCTCTCTGTGTTTCTCCCTTCTGTAGCCTCCCGCCAGAGATCGCATTTTTTTCTTTAGGTTCTCGATCGACTTATTCCCCATTTCACGAGAAATCTGACGCCAAGCATCATCTCTAACACCTCTATTGGTGTAATTAGAATCTTTGGGATCCCATAAACATTTAAATTCTTTATAAAGCGATATCAAACGGCGACTTTCTGAGATGTCCATGGCGAGGTGGATCGCGCGAACCAACACAACCGTCCACACCGCGCGCATCACGCAACTGAGGCACCTTTGAGGCTGGCACAAAAACCGACCGCACACGGATCGCGCGAGGTAGGGAGCGCGCGCTCCAATACGTGCGCATGGATCGCGCGCGGCACGTCCACACCGCCTGCATCTTTGGATCGCGCTGCTGCCGCGCGCGATCGGAGCGCGATGGATCGTCCGGTGTGGACCCGGCTATTAATACGCCGACTGGTCGGGTACTTTTGGTAGAGGTAAATTTTTTTGGCAGTCGAAGGACAAAATGAGCAGTTCTGGATCATCTTCCTTTAATTTCTCAAAGAAGCATTTTGCTCTTATTTTGTGTATTCTATATTGGGTTCGTAAACTCTGTTTTTCACTTTCGTTTTGAGTTATTTTTAACTTTTCTAGCAACTGTAAACAGTCTGAACAGACGTCTTGGCGCGGAGACCCAAATCCAATATTAAAAGAGGTATTGAATACCTTCCTGAAGAAACTTTTAGTCACTGAATATCCCGGCATCGATTCGTCTTCATACATCCTGTATAGTTTACTTATATTTAGACTGGGATCCAGATATATTCTTTGTTCTTTAAAACTTTGCCTCTGCAATAGTGACTATCTAATGGCCGAAATTTCTTTATGAAATTCTGTACAGCTTCTCTCTTAGACCGAAAAGCATGATATTTACGGTCCCCTCCACGCTTTTCGAAAGCTGTTTCTCCTGTAGCTGCGTATCGATTGGAAACGCCTTTAACACGGCCTTGTTTGATTTTTCAAATGCCACAAAACGCAGCGAGGCAGACAGGAACTTTTTCTTTACTACTGTGCTTAGTAATGAAATACTGCTTTGAGAAAGCGCGTCCATTTCGACTGTTATTTCTAGGGCGTTTTCTTTTAACAGGAGCCAATAGCATATTTTGTAAAATATAATTATCTTGACTTATCTTGTTAGGATTACGGTAAAACTTTTTGTGGAAGTAAAAAACATCATTAGAAGTCAACGTTGCACATTTGTACACACTCTTTTTGTTGTGATTACACTTTGGTTTTTCTGGCAAGGTTTTTGCAGAGTACCTGGAAATAAATTGAAATGAAGGTATAAAATTAAATGTGTAACTTTCTACGTCGTAAACAAATTTACATTGTATCGCTATCTCTTAAAGAGGCGTACAACGTTCAACCTATTACGTGACATCTCGTGGTATATACTCATTCAAACACAAACCCAAAAAAAGTGATGTTGGTACAAACTTAAAATTTGCTAAAACATTGTCTACCTTATCATAGAGAAAAACACCGATATAGGTACAAATCAATATAGGTAGTAAATACCGAGTGCAAAACCCGTACTATTAAGTTATTTAAGTATTAACCAGCCTACTTGCATTGTAATAAAATCATCACCCTTTTTTGGCAGTCAGGTAAAACACACAACAATGACATGGATGGCCGATCCTAATGCGAGTCCGACCCTGTTCATGGACATGCAAAATTTAATATCACATCGCCCTACCGAAAACAAAGTGAAATTACAACGTATTACTTACAAATCTCGTTGTTTCTTCTTTTGTTTTTCATTTGTCTGGAGTTTTAACTTCTTTTGAGCTAATTCAGGCCTCACAACATTTATTTCTTCTTCCATAATTCGATAAAAACGCAAGCGCACGAAACAAACACCACGACACAAAGCCAACAACTGCGGCCATGACACTATGCAGGGCTGTCTGTCATTGGTCGAATCGGACTTAGGCGAGTTTGATTTAAAATGACGTTGTGACTTAGGTTTGTATGAAAACAAAACGAATATTTTGAGCCTTATTTATACCAGTTACAGAGGACTTAAGCTGGTTTAATCCAAAATAATATTTAATTTTTTGTACAAAGAATCCGGCCAATCAAAAACATTCATTCGGTACTATAGTGTACTTAGGCACGTTTGATATGTATCGACACATTTAACTGTCATGTAATAGTACATTATGATATAGGTAAGTGTGGTAAGTTGAAAATTACAGCCGAGGCGATATTGCTACAAGAAAGCAGAGGCTGTAATTACCAAAGCGCACGTATGTCATACGACGTTTTATAACATATTTGCGAGTAAATAAATAAAACTGTTCACGAATTAATCTTTTGCTTGTTCACAAATTAGCGATGCGCGCGCATCAGTGCTTTTTTTTAAGGCAAAGGCACAAAAACAGCCAGTATTACTAATAAAGTAAATTAATAATTTTGTGTTTTTGTAATTTATTGTCAAAATTAATTAAATTAAAGAATTAAATGTTTATTTATTTGTAATCTCCCAAAGTTAATTTTATTCATAAAATGTTGACCACTTTTCTGACATAAAAACTCTTTGCTATGATTTAAAAAAGTACCATTCGTTTTAGACGGAGCATCTTGATAAACCGTGCGTTTTACATTACAATAACGCACAAGTACGTAATGAGATACATTACGATATTGAAATTGGTGCAATAAGAGACCCTTTACGAGCAAATGTGTTATAAAAGACGTTTTATTAAATTGTATTGCTTCATGTATGTTATTATTACTGAAAGAGACCATACTAAGGGCTAAAACGAATAAATAAACTATGTGAACTTACGTTTATGAAGGTTTGATTGTCCGGCACAGTGCGATTCGGAAATCGACGCTGGTATTCCCTCATAGCTGCCATGGAATTTCCATTACAATATCCATACACAAAATGAATATCTGCTCGATTTTCTGGCGGATAGTTGTGCCTCGGCATTGTAACTGAATTAACACCCAAAACACTTCAACGTAAAAAGTTCAACAAAAAAAAATTAACAAGAAAACTTAATAAAAAACAACAATAAAATAACAGCAAAACCGTAACAATTTTACGTGGCACAGAAACTTGTAAGCGAGACGAAAGTCAGGAAACAAGTGTTAAACAAAGGGCTTGCTAAAAATAATTTCACTTTTTGCTAACGCTACGAGTTCCATGTGTGCGTTCATTGTATTCAGTACCTAACAGGTCGGTGTCGGATAAAAGAATTAGTAGGGTTGTCAATATTTATGTAAGTAATTGAGTCATAAACTAGTTGTGAAAGTGAGATTCGATCAGGACAGGTTTGATTTCGTGTTTGCGTATGGATATTATAAAAAAGGACGAAGGGATCCAGGTACTTAATGTTACTCAACAATTTAACATCATACGATAGTATCTAGTTTGTGTAGCTCAACTTTAGTTATGTTTAGCCACGCAAACTAGATACTATCCTTGTAAAATGACGTCATTTCAACTTTGCACATTGGAATGAAAAACTTTTTAGTGTTTCCGAAAAGTAAACAGCTAGGATAGATACCTCATGGAAACTAACATAAACATTTTTAAATTCGTTTATTGATTTGTACCTACATAATAAATTCCAAAAAAGTCTTCTTCAGTTACTTAATTGGAATATCTAAAACATATTAGGTACATGTGATGTGGCTATCCAGGCCGTTCGTTTCGCTTAGAAGAATTAACTAAGGAAAAATCAGAAAAAAGCCAATGACTCCTAATGAATGAAAGACTAAAAAATCTTACGTACATAACTACCTACGCATTATTAAACTCGTAGGTGACAACCCTGATACTCCGAGCACTACACACACATAGTACTCATTGTTAACCGTCCCGTCCGAGCCCGTGACGCTACGCAGGAACCTACTCAATAGCTCTATCTTACTTACACAAAGCGACAAGCGCCAATGAGAGGGTGAAAAACCCGAGTCGTAGCAGGTGCACTTCACCGAGTTATCATTGTAAGTATCTAGGCAACTCTTGCGCGCCGCGCGCTAGGATATGTTGTGCTGTCGTAACTTTTTGATGAAATCGATATCGATTAAACCCGTACTTAGTCTTCAATGTCATTAAACACTTACTTTGATTTAACGCACATAATTATTCAATGAAGATTACGAATTTTCTAGTCAAGCAGAAGTGCGAATATTACGAAGGTGGCTCAAATTAATAATAACCTTCACCCAGTACTTAATTTAAACTTTAGCCATAGGTTACAAACCTTAATTAATGATGCTAATTCGTAGTTAGTTTAGGTGGCATACCCGATCATTTTGGTGCAGTAGTAGTTCTACTAAAGCGTACAATGTGTGTATGAATAGGATGACCTTTATTATTGTGACGACAATTACATTAAAAAAAGACTGCAAATTAATTTTCAATAATATTTATTATCGTTATTATCTTGTTAATGTTACTTTCATATTTTTAAGAGCGTGTAAGTATTAGAAAAGCGTGCATTAAATCACAATATGGCGTCAAGGTCATCCTATTCTTAGTTGAAACGCATATTAAATAAGATGTAATGTCATTTAAATTTTGCTTCGTAATTTAGATATTCAAACTACTTGAGGTTTCATCGATGTCGACAAGGTAGCTTTCCCTTCACTAGCTGCCGCCGGGAAGCCCCGATACCAACATACCTTATGGTTGCGCGGATACATAGACAATTAGTTTGTTGATTGGCACAGGTAATCCCCACCTCTAAATCATTCCCGCACAAAACCTCCGTTGTCGATTCCCATCGGGCAATGGCTGACTATAATTCATCGCGATAACACACGCTCTCGAAACATTAATAAAAGGTGGTGAAATCGGTGTGATCTTCTCGCTTCTGTCTTCTCCGTGTGATGTGCTACGTGTCTGGAAGCTGCTCCGGGAAATCGAGGTATGTGCAATCCTTCCTTATAAGCGTATTGTTCATTTCCACGTGGTTCCAGCCAATACGCAATTCCTCCATCTTGATCTGTGCCAATTTATAATTGTTAAAATTATTAGCAAAAAACCAGCGCAAACATTTGGTCCTTCAGCCGTATAAGTGTCGTAAAATCAGTGGTAGCCATTCCCTAGGACATCCTAGGTCGTTCGTTTAGTTAAACCCGCGTATTTGTACCAAATACTTCGCCACGAGGCAAGTTAGGTATTTCGTTAAAATCTCGTAAACTCCGCATTAGATTAAGTAGCATCGTTTATATTTCGCTCAACACCGCAATCATTTAATTTTTGTCGTATTCGTTTCGTGTCGTTAATCCGCTTGTCGTAATCACCGCGTAATTTCGTATCGTTCATATGTCGCTCACCACCGCATAATTTTTATCGTATTCGTTTTGTTATCCTAGCTAGTAATTGGTACTAGCAGATATTCCGCCTTGTCGTAATTATCGCGTTGGTTCGCTTATTTAAAAATAAGTTTCAATTTGTTCGAAAACCGGTTCGGTAAGTAGGTCACAGAGCACGTGTTAGTTAGTTAACAAAACTATCAATTAGCACATCTGCACAATAGAATAGTTAATATTAATTCTTTCTTATATTATTTACTTTCTTAATTATTTCGTGTTTCATAAATCGCTAACATGCCCATCGACTTAACGCTCAGGCGACTGGTTTCTAAGCGAGATAGAATATTTTGTTGATCATGAGCTTAAATTAAATCCTGATTACGTCATCAACTATCAGGCGCTTTCTTCGTTCGAAGACCTATTAGGCCGTGTAAAACGAGCCGAGGAAAAACTACACGTCCAATCTCGTAGTCAGGTTCAAAGGTCACCTCGATTACCTCCTATCGAAATACCCGAATTTAACGGAGATATTAAAAATTGGCCTTTATTTATAGCTAGTTATCGCAACGCCGTACACAATAATGTTTCTCTGACAGACAGTGAGAGGTTATATTATTTAATAGGAAGGTTGACTGCCAAGGCGCGATCTGTTTGTGCCGGCATATCTCCAACCGCTGACAACTACCCTCTTATTTTTGATTTACTTTGTAAACGATATGAAGATAAGCGTCAATCAGCGACTTCATACCTAGACCAATTATTTGAATTTAAATCTATTTCGTCAGGAACCCCTAGTAGTTTAGAATCTTTTCTCGATAAATTCGCATCGTCTGTAGCCGCGTTAAAAAACACAAAGGTCAATGACCTGTCTGATTTTATTTTGTTGCATATCGCTCTTAAAAAACTTGATCCAGACACTGCGCGTACTTTCGAATCTAATCATCAATTAAGATCGAATAATTCCGAAATTCCATCTTTTTCTGATTTAATAATTTTTGTTCGCGAACACATAAAGGTATTAGAACGTACGTCATCTCCTGTTGCTCGAGTCGTCAGCAACAGAGGATCCGATCGTAAATCTACAAAATCTACACAGGCTTACGCGAGTACATCTGGTTCTGAGTCCGCCGCGTGTAATCTATGCAATGAGCATCATAATTACATTTATAAATGTAGGGTATTTAATAGTTAAAACCCAGATCAACGTTTTAAATTCATTAAGTCTAACAATTTATGTATAAATTGCCTAAGTAGTGGTCATCGTGTTTCTGCGTGTGGGTCAACATCTACATGTAGGAAATGTAATCACAAACATCATACTCTCTTGTGTTTCGGAAGTCAAACCCGCTCCCGGCCCACAGAGGCCGCTCCCAGTGACTCAACCACTGTTCACGCGCACAGTGACATAGCGCTGTGTTCATTATCCGATAATCATGGTGGGAGTAGCCACATGATTCGACCTCTTACCACGGTACTCATAGCAACCGCACGTATCATTATCATGGATTCTCGCGGAATTGAACATAGTTTCAGGGCATTATTGGACAGCGCTTCTCAAAGTAATTTTATAACTCGCGAGTGTTGTCAACGCTTAGGTTTGAACATAAATAATCGACCTGCCTGTTCTACCGTAAAGGGAATAGGAGGTTCGAGTAAAACAATTCAGGGTTCCGTAAAAATTAAATTTCATTCTCGTTTCGACCGCAACATAAATTATAATATCGAGTCTTTGGTAGTGGATAAAATTACCGAACGTTTGCCAACTGCTACGGTCGACGCCTCTCTTTTGTCTAACTTCAAAAATTTACCGTTGGCAGAAGATACGTATTTTTCTCCAGGCCCGCTTCAAGTATTGATCGGTGCTTCAATTTTCCCGCATTTACTCTTGTCGAACAAGGTGCCAGGACAAACCCCACATTTCTCGCCTCTCGCATTGGAAACTGTCCTTGGCTATGTTATTGTAGGTGATGCCCCGGTACGCGTTGACAGCAACACGACCGTTTCATATTGTTGTACCGCTGATCCGTTGGACTCTGCGATCCGAAAGTTCTGGGAATTGGAGGAAGTAGACGTCCCCCCGCTGCTCAGCCCGGATGACAAATTGTGTGAGGAGTTTTACAACCGCACTACCACTCGGGATAGTGACGGACGATACGTGGTTGCTTTGCCTTTCAATCGAATCCCTTGGTAACTCGCGTCAAGCAAGTGAACGTCGGTTTTACTGCTTGGAAAGGAAGATGCAAGCTTCTCCACAATTAAAGGTCGCGTATGACGGTGTCATCCGCGAGTATTTAGGAAAGGGTTATATTTCACCTACAAATTCTGATTCTTCAGAAATTTCATATTTTATTCCGCATCATGGTGTGATCCGAGATGATAAGGTCACAACCAAACTTCGTGTCGTTCTCGATGGTAGTTGTAAAACTACCGCCCGCGATCATTTAGAGAAATGATCTCTTGTATGGTGGGCAAAACCTACAAGGGAATCTTTTTAATATTATTATTGGTTTTCGTTTATTTTCGATCGCTCTTTCCGCAGACATTCGTCAAATGTTTCTCAGCATTGGAATCCGAGAATCTGATCGGCGTTTCCAACGCATTTTGTATCGCTTTTCCCCGCAAGAAGCTTTACAGGTTTATGAATTTAATCGTGTCGTTTTTGGGCTCAAGTCTAGCCCCTTTCATGCGCTGCGAACTATCAAGCAGCTGGCAGAGGACGAGGGTGACTCTTACCCTCAGGCAAAAAATATTGTCGCTGAAGGTTTGTATATGGACGATTTTGTCCATTCCGTTCTCACGGAAGACCAGGGCATTTCCACAGCTTCGGAAATGATAGGTCTCATGAAAGCTGGTCAATTTGAATTAGTTAAATGGACCAGCAACTCCCAAGTCGTCTTGGATTCGATTCCGCCTTCGCATCGCCTGCCAGCTGTCAAAGAATTCGACGAGTCCGACCAACATAAGGTACTGGGCTTGTGTTGGTCGCCGACGTCGGACCACTTCGGCATGAAAGTTAGTACCCCCTTTGAAAATTGTACTAAGCGTACAATATTGTCGTGTGTCGCTAAAATATGGGACGTCATGGGATTTGTCGCGCCAGTCGTCCTGTACGCCAAACTGCTGATCAAACAGCTTTGGCTGTGTGATTGTGACTGGGATGATACCCCACCTGAAAATATAGTGAGGCTGTGGACTCGCTTTAAGGAAGAGCTTCCTTTGCTCGGTAGTATAAAAATCCCACGTCACGTTGGTATCGTCGCCGATAGTGTGGTCACTATCTTGGCTTTCGCGGACGCCAGTGAGAAGGCATACGGGGGAGTGATTTACTTCCACGTCCAAAATAGCGATGGCAATATAGTTAAGTTGTTAACCGCTAAGTCTAAGGTGTCTCCTAAGAAGGTCGTTTCTCTCGCTCGTCTTGAGCTATGTGCTATTCTTGTGCTAGCTCAACTTATAAAAAATGTCGTAATCGCTTGTCAAAACCGAATTGTTTTTCGTAACATATTCGTATTTTCGGATTCGACAGTCGCTCTCTGTTGGGTACATTCGTCGCCCCATCGGTGGAACACCTTTGTGGCCAACAGAGTGTCGAAAATACAAAACGACCTATCTCCACAACTCTCGTTTGAAGAGTTAAGCACCGTGCTTACTCAAATCGAGTCAATAATGAATACCAGACCTCTTTGTAGGACGCTCTCTAGCGACCCTTCGGAACCGCTAGCTTTAAAACTCCAGCGCACTTTTTAAATCTCACGCCTTTAGAGTACTTGCCTGCGGAGGAAATAGAGGAAAGGACTATTACTGCTAGACACGAGTTGCTAGATAGTTTAGTACAGTCGTTTTGGAAGCGCTGGAGAGGTGGATACCTCCACACGTTGCAATCTCGTCGCAAATGGAACACGCCGGTCGATCCAGTCGCTGTCGGCACGGTCGTGATCCTTATAACCGACAATTCGCCTCCACTGCACTGGCCTTTGGGTGTCGTGGAGGAAGTTTTCCCTGACTCCACCGGAGTCACTCGTATCGCTCGGGTTAAGACAGCGACTGGATCCTACTTGCGTCCCGTCGTGCGTCTCTGCCCGTTGCCTAACCAATAGACACGTCGGTTTATCATTCAAGGTTAGGTTAACGTTAGCAATTAGGTATTTTAGTATTTTTGTAGTTTGTAGTTTCGTATTTGCTTCAAATTCTTGAAGGCATCCCTTCAAGCCCGGGGGAATGGTTGCGCGGATACATAGACAATTAGTTTGTTGATTGGCACAGGTAATCCCCACCTCTAAATCATTCCCGCACAAAACCTCCGTTGTCGATTCCCATCGGGCAATGGCTGACTATAATTAATCGCGATAACACACGCTCTCGAAACATTAATAAAAGGTGGTGAAATTGGTGTGATCTTCTCGCTTCTGTCTTCTCCGTGTGATGTGCTACGTGTCTGGAAGCTGCTCCGGGAAATCGAGGTATGTGCAATCCTTCCTTATAAGCGTATTGTTCATTTCCACGTGGTTCCAGCCAACATGCAATTCCTCCATCTTGATCTGTGCCAATTTATAATTGTTAAAATTATTAGCAAAAAACCAGCGCAAACCCTTATATTTACGGTGACAATTTTTGACCTAATTTAATTATGAGTGATGATATCTCCGAAACGATGCATTTTTGGACCACCTATTCGACGAGTTTTAGTATTATTTTTACCTACAGAATATAACCCTAGAGTTATGGGATATCAAAAAAAACAGGTTGTATAAATTGGTCTGTTCGACAGTTTTTGTAATAACTGCGTCATTTATGAATTTAGAAAAAAATTGGAATGGAGTTTCCAGGCCCGCGACGTCTGAGGGTAGCTCTGAGCTTCCTAAGAAGGCTATGCGATCTTCATTCCATACCAAATTACGCTTTTTCCATATTAGATCTCTGCTACGTGATCTCCAAGCTGCAACTCCAAGAATACCCGGAACTGATGGAGTTGGCAAAGACCCCGAAGCAGGTTTCACGGACGAGGTCTCACGAGAAAGGGGCTTCTCTTCGGATACAAGTGGAGGGTCTTCGTCGACTTCTTCATTTTCGGGTGATTCATTATCCAAATCATTCAAAATATCTTGTATACTTGGATAATAATCTATATCATTTTCGTCACTTATGTCTTCATCTTCTGAGATATTTCCATTTTCTAAAGCCATGAGCATATCTTCGATATTTTCGTCGCGCAGCCTGCGTGGCATGCTAAAAAGCGAAAGCAAAATATAACGTCAAGCCGGCCCACAACCATATAAATTCCTAAAGCAAACGCATAATGTAGACATTTGGCAACATATTAAAAACTACCTTGACGTAAAATTACAAAGAAATCAGCGGAAAAATATATGAAATATCAAAAACTTACCTCATTTTTTACTCGATTACTATTTTTCAAACTTTGAAGAATAGATTCTTTGATGTGAAATCGTAAATCAAATCACTCGTACTCGCCAATACACGAACTTTTACACTTACTCGTTTGTAATGACGTGTGACAGAAAAAATACCGGCAAAATTCGTTACAGTTTTTTTTCTTCTGATAGTCTATAATCTATGTCCGCATATTACGTTGCGTTCAGAAACGTACAGCTGTCAAATTATTTTTTTGCTGGCAAAAAATAAATTGTTGCCATTTGTCAACTGTATGCATTTAAGGGTTAAGACGCGCCTGGGGCGTCATTGGCCATGAGTCGGTTAAAGCTTTTAAGGAAATCAAAATCAAATTAACCGAAGATCTATGGGGAATGTCGATTAAAGTTTGTCAAGCTATTATTGAGACTATAGCACCATACTTAGCCTTAATATTTAATTTGTGTGTGGATCAAGGAGTCTTCCCGGACCTTATGAAATACAGCAAGGTAATACCACTTTTCAAATCCAGGGACAGTAAAGACACCAATAATTATAGACCCGTATCCGTGTTGCCGGTTTTCAGAAAGGTGTTTGAAAAGGTAATGCTTAATCAAATGCTCATCCACTTTAACACCAATAAAATCTTACATGAGAAACAGTATGGTTTCACCAAAGGACGTTGTACGACTGAAGCCGGTGTCACCTTATTAAAACACATATTTACTGCGTGGGAAGAGGCACAAGATGCCATAGGAATCTTCTGTGACCTCTCGAAAGCATTTGATTGCGTTAACCACGGAACCCTGCTCTTAAAACTTGAACGTTACGGTTTAGGGAAACTTGCGCTCAGGTTAGTGAAATCGTATTTAAACGATAGACGAGGAGTTCAATTTCAAAATCCGCCAAAACACTTTTCATTAAATAACGGTAAAACGTAAAAAACCTTACAAAATCACTATTCTATACAACATCTTTAAAAAAACACAGTGACAGCTTTATATTGAGACTGGCAATACTTAAGAACTTTGTTTACTGGGAGAATAATTAAAAATAACGGAAAAATAACCATTCATATTTTTGTTTTAGCGAATTTTGATGCATACATTTGATTTTAGCGGGGTTTGAAATAAACATAGTTCGTTTTAGCGGGATTTGCAACTGACAGATTTGTACACGTGGATGGTTTTATGCAGTCAACAGTCACAGTCAAGAATACTAAAATGTTGATGAAGCAATTTACATTATTTTATAAGATATGGAGAATCGTGAAAATTAATAATACGGGTTAAAGTATGACAATTATTTATTAATAAAACAAATACAGAATAATGGATGGAAGATGAAAGAAGGGAGTTCAGGAAGAATATTAAATATGTGTTTCAACATCCTCAAAACCATGTTCACAGTAATGGTCTTCAATATCATTTCCACTATCAAAGCTACTGACTTCGACACTTTGCATTCTTTCTTCAATTTTTTTGTAGTATTCCAAAGTAGGTAAATTTCTCCACTCTGTCCCGAAATGCTTTTCAAGAAGTTTGGCAACATCAGCGACCTTTGCTTTCATCGGTAAAATTGTGTTTGCTAGTATTAATTCTGGAGAAATCATTGTAATTTTTTTATTCTGTTTTGTAATTATTTTTTTATCATTGAGTTCGCTTTTATAATTAATCTCTCCTTGAACTAAAACATTATCAGATTTCGACCTAGTTAAGAAAAAGCGCTTAGATTTCATAAAAGGAAAATGCCATGAACTAGTGGGTTTGATAATCGTTTCATAACCTTTCTTCCAGTCGTAAACTGGTATTGTTGAAACGTCTGTCACAGTTCCATTTTCTTCAAGCACAGAGACGTATTCTGTTGGACAAGTTACCACTTCTTTAGTTTTTAATACTTTTTCTATTTTCGCGAACACACGGTCCGGAGGTATGAACGAATGTCCGACTATAGGGTATATTATTTCAATTTTTTTTATATGTCTAGGTGCTTCACAATACAGCCATTTACCCAACATAACAATCATTGCCGTATTCTTATTCTGTCCGGAACATCCGTCGCATACCACACGTAAGATCTTGATTTTCTCGTTGAATGTTACTTTTTGTAGGTAATGATATACTGCACTTACAATTTCATTCCCTCCCTTCTTATGGACTACTTCACTCCAATAATATGAATGAACATTTTCTTTGTTTAATTTAGCCTTAGAATTTCCATCTACAATAGCAAAATGATAAAAATTTAACTGACGACTAAAATACGCTGACTGGTCTGGAAGCTTGGGTAGTGGCTGGTTTTTCTGACAGTCAAATGTAATAGTTTTGACGGTATCATCTTCCTCTTGGAGTATTTTATAAAACGCTTTATATTTTAATCTATGAATTCTTTTATTAGTCATAAGTTCATGTCGTTTTCTCGTATCACTTTCAGCTTTTATTTGTTCTTGAAGGGAAGTACATGTGGAGCAGACGTCTGTTCTCGGAGAACCAAAACCAATGTTGTAAAATGTATTAAATATGTTGCGAAAAAAACATTGCTTAACCTTAAGATCATTCTGATGTTCAGCATTATAGACCCGCCATAATTTTCGAATATTAAGCTCGGCCGGGAGATATAATCTTTGTGTTTTTGAGCGACAATAGTGACTTTCTTGACACTTAAGTTTTTCAATGAAACATTCGACTGACTCTCTCTTTGTCGCGTATTTTTGGGATTTTCGATCACCCCCTCTCTTTTCTACTGGATGACTTCCTCCACTTTTATAAAATCTGCTCATAATACCCTTAATGGCTCATTTACATTAGGTCGGTTTGAGGTCGGTCACCGAAGGCGGCGGCCGCATTCGGTTTAACTGAAACGCTCACCTAAATTGAGTTGTTTACATTGGTCGGTTAACCGAATTCGGCGACTTGATTGATGCGGCGATTGTATATTGAACAGTCAGGTTGCAAGCATCGTCATAAACAGTCTTGTGTTAGAAGGATTTTTAACTGTGTGCGATTTAAAACAAGAAGTTTTGAGGAAAAAATTGAAAAATAGGAGTACAAAGAGAAAGAGAGTGTGGATAACACCTCTATTAAGTCAACGGTCTTTGTTAGGAGCTTCAGTGTTGTTGTGTAATGAATTCAAAACTGACGATGATTTTTTATTATTTTTTAGAATAGATAGAAACCAATTCGAATGGTTACTGAATGAAATATCTCCGATTATAGAAAAACAAGACAGTGCATTTAGAAAGTGTTTAAACCCTAGAATAAAACTACAAATAACTTTACGTTTTTTAGCAACAGGCGATTCTTACAAAAGTCTTGAGTTCTTTTTTAGAGTTTCTGACAGTGCTATAAGTTTATTTATTCCAGAAGTATGCGATGCCATTTCTGAGACGTTAAAGTCATTTATCGAGGTAAGTGGTTTATGTAGTAATTAGTTTAATGTAGTTAATGTAAGTAAAACAATTTTTTTTTTTACAATTAATATAATTTCAAAATTACGAAACGTGATCTTAAAGCTAATTGATCATGCATTTTGAGAATCTTCTAGGTTCGAAAGAACACCAATCACATTTGAGATAGAATCGTTGCTTGTATTTAGCTCTATGTTTTCAACTGCTATGTTACTTGGGCTACTAGTACTCATAGTAGTACTCGTAGTATAATTGGGTGTGAAATATTCATGTACTGGATAATTACTTGTAGTATGTGCTGTTGTACATTCCTCAGATAAAATCCTCAACTCAAATTCTGTAATAGTTTGTTGGATTATTGATTTTGCTGAAATAAAGTGTTTTTTCGGCATTTGTCGCAACGAAGACGCAATGTATTTGCCAAATATATCATATTCATCATCCTTCATAGTTCCAACTTCTTTTTTTAAGTTGTCCAATTTCTCCAATGCCACAGCAATCACGTCTTCAGAGTTCTCGTTACCTTTATTTCCCACCACATGGTTTCTTTTGCGTTTAGGTTTTTGTGGTAAGTTTTGAGAATCATCAGAAAAATCAGTTGTATGTTGCGATGTACTTAAAAAGGTATCTTCCGTTAATGTGGGAGTTTGCGTGACATCACTGCCTGTATCGCTGATTGTTGAAGCACAATCAATATTTTCATCCTGAAATATAAAACATTTAAATTAGGTACTGGATCATCATGGTTGTTAAATAGGTAAGTCAAAATAAGTATTTTTTATTTTTTTCATTTCAGATCCCGAAAACAGAAGAAGATTGGCTTAAAATCGCTAAAGGTTTCGAATTGAAATGGAATTTCCCAATTTGTATTGGAGCACTTGATGGTAAACATATTGTGATTAAGGCGCCACCAAACACTGGGTCAGATTTCTTCAATTATAAAAAAAATTACAGTTTAATATTATTAGCTTGTGTAGATCACGATTATTGTTTTACGTATATTGACATTGGTGCAAAAGGCAGAGATTCAGACGGCGGTGTTTTTGATCATTCTCCCTTGAAAACGGCAATTGATAACAATGCTCTTAATATTCCTGAAAGATACGTGTTCGTAGCTGATGCTGCATTCCCACTTAAAAAATACTTAATGAAACCTTACCCGGGTCATAATCTTACTGTTGCTGAAAAAATATACAACTATCGACTATCGAGGGCTCGGAGGATTGTCGAAAACGCCTTTGGCATATTGGCTTCGCGATTTCAAATATTTGGAAAACATATCAATTTAAATATTAAAAATACGGAGAAAGTCGTGAAAACATGCTGCTGTCTTCATAATTGGCTGCGTAAAACATCCCCTGCACATGCACACTTTGAATATTCAAATACCTGGAGATCTAATTTTCTATCATTTGTTGAAGAAAACAATATGGACTGTAGTGAAGCAAGACAAAAACGAAATGCTTTACGTGATTATTTTAACAGTGATACTGGCGCTGTTTCTTGGCAAACAAATTGTCTTCAATAAATAAATAAATAATATGTAATTACTGTGTTAATTTAAGTTAATAAACTTCCTTACCATATTTGTATTTGTATGTCTTTTACTTGTATATGTCCTCAAAAATCCATCAGCTATTTCAAACCACGACATCTTTGGTTTATGAACAGATTGTGTACTGGCACCGGATCGGAAGCTAGCGTCAATTTTTTTTCTTTCTTTTATGTAGGTAGACCGTAAATTTTTTATTTTCTTGCTTATGTCTTGCAATGAAAGTGATGGCGTAATATTCAACGAGTCTGATTCTTTCATAGGCGTTATCTCTAGCGTCTCGATTTCTGTACGACTTATGTGTAACATTCCATAGAACTTCGTTTTCCCGATACAGTTCTACCAAGTGCGTCATTTCCGAGTCACTTAATTTTCGAGAGGCCATTTTATGCACAATCGTGCGCGTGCGGCGGACTGGCTCGTGCTCTTCGAACTGAGCTGCGGGCTGCGGGCGGCGGGCGACGGGCGGGGCACGGCGCACTCGACACCGACAACGGGCTCGACCGAATACGGCCTGCAGCCGAATACGGCCAAACGAATACCTGTTTATATTAGTCGGTGACCGAATACGGCCTGCAGCCGAATACGGTCTAACCGACTTAATGTAAATGCGCCATAATTCTATCTTTTTTAACCAGAAGAGCATCCAAAAATGTTTTTTGGCAAACGGGGATCATTTGACCGTGGTTTCCAATAACATGATATTTAATCGCAATGTTTCTTTTAGAGTTTTCTTTTTTATTATTAGCTTTATTTACGTTGCAATATTTTAATATAAAATGGTCTTGAGAAATCTTAGTCGTACATTTATAAAAATTCCTATGAAATCTGCTTATATCCTGGCGAGTTAATTTCACGCATCTGAATGATTTTTGGTTATGATTGCATTGCGGGAACTTCGGCAAACCTTTGCTTTCATACCTGAAACAATTTTTTTAAATTGATTAGGTCGGTGAAGTAGAGCGGAGAGCGTAGTAGTGAAACCATCAAACCGAAAATCAGGGTGAATATTTAGGGCACGCCACAATAGTGGCGATAAGTCCCCTCTTTGAGGAGTGGCTAGAGAGGCGCCACGGCGCCCTCACCTTCCGCCTGACGCAGGTCCTCACCGGACACGGTTGTTTCGGGAGGTTCCTGCACCGAATCGGGCGGGAGGAAACGCCCGGGTGTTATCATTGTGAGGATCGTCCGGAGGACACGGTGGCGCACACCGTGGAGGTCTGCCCCGCTTGGGCGGAGCTCCGCCGTGTCCTCGTAGCGGCGATCGGCGGCGGCGACCTCTCGCTCCCGGCCCTGGTTCAGGCCATGGTCCGGAGCGAGAGGGAATGGGAAGCCGTCACCTCCTTCTGCGAAGCAGTCATGCTAGCGAAGGAGGTGGCGGGACGTGAGAGGGAGAGAATCTCTCGTCCCAGCCGCCGCGGGCGACGCACCGGGCGTCGGGGGCCACGTGGTGGCTCCCGGCCACCGTAGGCGCGGGCCTGTGGACGGTGAGTAATGGGTTAGCTCACCGTCCGTCCGTCTTATGACGACAGGCCGTGTCGACGGCGCGTTCGTGTTCCACGCGCGCCTCAAAGAGATGTCAGCAACTAGGAAGGGGCCCGCAAGGGCCGATGCCTGCCGGGGCTGCGGGACTGTTCGAAAGAGATACCGTGGCCCTGGAACACAAAGGGCAATGAAGGAACATGGATGGGTTTTAGTCAGTAAGAGTCTGACACTCCCTCCCACTCCACCCAGAGCGGGAGAAGTCATTTGATGATTTCCCATCCGTAAAAAAAAAAAAAAAAAAAAAAAGGGTGAATATTTGAGCATTGTGCTCCTCTCTGCTTCGCATAAATGGAAACGTAGTTATTTAAGACATATCTATAGATACCACAAATATTTTCAGTTTCAGTTCCATCTGTGAGAGGGGCTCCCTTAATTTTAAATTATTTTTTTCCTAAAATTAGAAAGCGGTTCACTGAATACATCTATCTACTAAGGTTCATGTGTATGGTCCTAAAAGTTTCGGAATAAAATGGCTGTGACATACGGACGGACTTTTTGCCATTCGGCTACGGAACCCTAAAAAGCAAGCTTATTTATTTTTTATTACTTGAATTTTACAATCTATACTAATATTATAAAGCTGCAGAGTTTGTTTGTTTGTTTGTTTGTTTGTTTGAACGCGCTAATCTCTGGAACTACTGGTCCGATTTGAATGATTCTTTCAGTGTTGGGTAGTGCATTTATCGAGGAAGGCTATAGGCTATATATCATCACGCTACGACCAATAGGAGCGTAGCAGCAATGAAAAATGTTGCAAAAACGGGGAAAATTGTATTTTTAATAATTTGACGCGGACGAAGGTCGCGGGGAACAGCTAGTATAACATAAACAGTAAGTAAGCTACATATTATAATATACCTACATAAAATCTCGATTTCGTTTCCCCAGAAATGGATGCAAGAACAAATAAAGAGGAAATTGACGCCAGGAACAGTTCAACTAATAAAACAACTTATTAATTTCATAAAACATAACAACAACAATATAGATTTGATAAAATTTTCCATAACACCATCCCCTTCACTTAAACAAGTAGTTTGATACAAAACTTTACGTACCGTTTCTTTTGCTCCGTCGTACGTTTCCATGTTGATCTATCACTTTTTCTCTTCCTGGCATGTTTAGGATCACATTTAGTAACAAATTGTGTAGAATCATCCATTATTTCTTCATAAAAAACAAAAAAACCGACAGCACACCTTCACTTTGTTGACAAAATCGCCATACTGTTTGTTGTGTTACGTTGAGCAGATGCCGTGCTGTGATTGGTCGATTTGGTTTTAGCGGAATTTGAAATGCACTGGAACTCTTTTAGCGCTGTTTGCAACTAACTTACTTTTGAAAGCTGATTTGTTAGGCTTATAGCGGGATTTGATAATAATTTTTAAACCAAGAAAAAAGAATGAATGATGGCGCTTCTTATCCAAGCGAAACAATGTTTTCGTTCAAATATCGTTTTAGCGGGTTTTGAAATTGAACTCCTCACATCAGCAAGTACAAATAAATGGTGTCAATTCAATGGGTCTAAAAGTAAGTATGGGTGTGCCACAAGGGTCGATATTAGGTCCTTTCCTCTTTTTGGTCTATATTAATGATCTACCCCATTAATTTAAAAACCAACCACAAATGGTGTTGTTTGCTGACGATACTTCTTTAATATTTAAGGTAAACAGACGTGCCACAAATCTCGACGTCGTAAATAACGCCTTACTTTTTTTTTTTTTTTTTTTTTTTTTTACCGATGGGAAATCATCAAATGACTTCTCCCGCTCTGGGTGGAGTGGGAGGGAGTGTCAGACTCTTACTGACTAAAACCCATCCATGTTCCTTCATTGCCCTTTGTGTTCCAGGGCCACGGTATCTCTTTCGAACAGTCCCGCAGCCCCGGCAGGCATCGGCCCTTGCGGGCCCCTTCTTGGTTGCTGACATCTCTTTGAGGCGCGCGTGGAACACGAACGCGCCGTCGACACGGCCTGTCGTCATAAGACGGACGGACGGTGAGCTAACCCATTACTCACCGTCCACAGGCCCGCGCCTACGGTGGCCGGGAGCCACCACGTGGCCCCCGACGCCCGGTGCGTCGCCCGCGGCGGCTGGGACGAGAGATTCTCTCCCTCTCACGTCCCGCCACCTCCTTCGCTAGCATGACTGCTTCGCAGAAGGAGGTGACGGCTTCCCATTCCCTCTCGCTCCGGACCATGGCCTGAACCAGGGCCGGGCGCGAGAGGTCGCCGCCGCCTATCGCCGTTACGAGGACACGGCGGAGCTCCGCCCAAGCGGGGCAGACCTCTACGGTGTGCGCCACCGTGTCCTCCGGACGATCCTCGCAATGATAGCACCCGGGCGTTTCCTCCCGCCCGATTAGGTGCAGGAACCTCCCGAAACAACCGTGTCCGGTGAGGACCTGCGTCAGGCGGAAGGTGAGGGCGCCGTGGCGCCTCTCTAGCCACTCCTCAAAGAGGGGACTTATCGCCACTATTGTGGCGTGCCCTGCACTGGGTTGCGACAGTCGCTGTCTCCATGTCGCCATGAGATCGCGTCGGAGGTCTGTCCGCTGAGCGGTGATTTGCCGCGGCAGCGGAGTTTCCCCCCGACGTAGTGCCCCCGCGCGCCATTCATGCAGGCGCGCGAGGACTATCGCCTCCAGATCCCATGGCGGCAATCCGGCTAGGAGGCTCGCCGCCTCGCGGGAGATCGTGCGGTACCCCCGGATCAGCCTTACGGCTACGACCTTTTGGGGCGCGTTCAGGTAGTGCGCGGCACGCCGCTTAATTGAACGCGCCCACACCGGGGCCCCGTAAAGGGCCATGGACCGCACGACCCCCGCGTAGAGCCTACGGCAGGAGGCGTTTGGACCCCTCAGGTTGGGCAAGAGCCGCTTGAAGGCAGCCCCGGCCCGTTCCAGTTTGGGAGCCAAACGTCGGAAGTGCTCAACGAAGTTCCACCGGCTGTCGAGGACGAGTCCTAGGTACTTCAAAGTCGACTCGACGCCGATGGGAACCCCTCCTACCGTCAGCGTGGATCCCGACGGTGGCGCATTCCGAGGCCCATGAAAGCTCATGGCCTCGGACTTGTGCAAGGCCACCTCGAGACCCAATTGCCGGATCCTCTCAACGACTATCGCAACCCCGCGTGTCATCAGTTCGGCCGCCGCCTCGTGCGACCTCCCTTGTGCCAGTACCAGCGTGTCGTCAGCGTAACAGACTACGCTGACGCCGCTAGGGAGGTCGGCGCGCAGCACCCAGTCGTAACCGATGTTCCACAAGGGCGGCCCTAGAAACGACCCCTGCGGAACACCGCACGACATCTCTCGCCGGTTCCATTCTCCGTTGGGACCAGGGTAGATGACATACCTGTCAGACAGGTAGTCCCCGACTACACGACGGAGGTAGGTGGGCACCCGGTGATACCGGAGTGCCTCCCTAATGCAGCTCCAGGGCATGGAGTTGAAGGCGTTGGCGATGTCGAGCGACACCGCCAAAACGACCCCACCCCGGGACACCGCGTCCCCCGTCGTGAGGGCTCGCACGCGCATGACGCCACAAATGGTGTTGTTTGCTGGCGATACTTCTTTTATATTTAAGGTAAACAGACGTGCCACAAATCTCGACGACGTAAACAACGCCCTACTGCAGGTTCATAATTGGTTCACCGCTAATAATTTAGTATTAAATAGGAAAAAAACAAAGTGCATAAGATTTGCTCTACCGAATGTCAAAAGTAGTGATAGTGACATAGTATTGAACCAAGAGAAACTAGAATTCGTCGAAAATACTGTTTTCCTGGGGATCACGCTCGACTCAAGGCTACAATGGGGTCCACATATAACATCTCTTGCAGGACGGCTGAGTTCAGCAGCATATGCTGTTAGAAAAATCCGTCAATTTACTGATGTAGATACCGCGAGGCTAGTCTATTTTAGTTATTTTCATAGTATTATGTCATATGGTATCTTACTATGGGGACGGGCTGCAGACATCGAGTCTATATTTATTCTGCAGAAAAGAGCCATCAGAGCCATATATGATCTTCGTAGGCGCGATTCTCTTAGGGAAATGTTTAAGAAAATTAACATCATGACAGTACCTTGTCAATACATATATGAAAACATCATGTACGTTAGAAAAAATCTGCATTTATTTAGTAAAAGAGGTGACAGACACCACTATAGTACTAGAAACAGGGACCAACTTGTACAGCCAGGTTTCAGGCTAGCTAAAGTAGACTCATCTTTCATGGGGTACTGTTTAAAATGTTACAATAAAATACCTCCCCACATTTTACAACTGAATGAGACGAAATTTAAATCTTGTATTAAACGCACACTATGCAGGCAAGCATACTATAAGTTGGGGGATTACATTGATGATAGAAATGCTTGGCTCAATGCTGGTCCTGCTCCACAACCACAGGGGGCAAACTAATTGATTACCATGTGAAGTTATTGTGGAAGCTGCAGAAGATTGTAAAAATATCCTTGCATTGTATAGATTCAATCACTTAGTATTATATAATTGCATAGCGCATGTGTGAGTACTATGTACTGTAAAGCTACCATTTACATTTAGTTATCATTCATTGACTCGAATTTGCCCTGGCGGTTGAGAGTACGTCTTACTCAAATGTCTCGCTGATGGTGGCGGGTGCTGCGGGACTGTTCGAAAGAGATACCGTGGCCCTGGAACACAAAGGGCAATGAAGGAACATGGATGGGTTTTAGTCAGTAAGAGTCTGACACTCCCTCCCACTCCACCCAGAGCGGGAGAAGTCATTTGATGATTTCCCATCCGTAAAAAAAAAAAAAAAAATGGTGGCGGGTGTGTCGGATCATTTAGTTCCCTTCAAAATGGTTGAGTTGAATGGTGCTGATCCATGCGTCATGTTCGTGGACGGGCGCTGTCAGTTGGGACTGGTCGTCTCTTAGCTGCCACGGTTTATTTTAACTACTTTGTTTTTAAATTGTTGATCTAATCTTTTACTCTGGACGCTCTTAATGTGCACGTCTGTCTACATCGTTCTCACATACAAAGTGGAGCAGGACTCTTGACAATCCTTTAAGTCACGTATAGAGTGTCATGTTCTTTACCCGTATACAAAAAATCAATCAAATCCAATGAATACTTCAGCCACAGGAAATTATTTTTCATTTTCTTATTTTACAACATGATGTAGATCTGAGTCCGTAATAATAGGTAAACATTGTAAGGTCAAGAACCTGTGCAAAAATGTACGATTCTATTCTCTACGTCTCAATATGCTTGAAAGACAGAGAAAGATGTCATACCATTACACTCTTACGCGCCCCGCCCACTCCCACAAAATACTACAATTAGAAAGAAAAAGAAATATTACTTACGCAAAAAATGCATTAGTGGTGCATAGAAAATTGCGAGTGTGTGTTTGAGCAGAACTTTTTCGGCAAAAAGACCGTTATTGAGTCAGTGCATAGCTGCGCCCTTTGATGAGCGCACACGCATACATTTGTTATCGCAAGACCGCGCGCCATTGTTGTGATTCTAAGAAAAGTTTTAGTTCTTATTGTGATTAAAGACGATTTATGATAGTTGGATTAGTGCATAGGTTATTGTGAGATATTGTTAAGTGTTAGTGTAATATTAGTTAGTTAATTAGGCATTTATTAGTTAGTTTTGTGATTAAGGTTAGGTTTGTAAGTTTTTTAGTTTAATTATGCCTCAAATAGGGTACAAAGCTACCGAGTACACTGACATGGTACTTATGTACGGAGAATGTCACCAAAATGCGGCTTTAGCATTGCGTACATATCGGGAGAGTATGCTCGAGAAGTGAACACTGTGGATGATTTAAAAATAAGAATAATTAATGCCTTCGACAAACTTAAAAGAACAGATCCTATCTGTTCTTTAACTTGTTAAGACGAGTCCGTGAAAATTTAATAAGACGATGTCGCTTGTGCATAATGAACAATGGTGGACACTTTGATTAAAAAATTTGACTATTGATGATTTACGTCCCGTACCGCTGCCGCCCGCTGCACCCCGCACTACGCCGCGCAAAGGTCAGTGACTTTTCGAAGATAAAGCGTGTTTAGTTTTTATGCAGTTGATTCTGCTATTTATTTTGTTTGAAAATTGCAATTTTTAAATTTTCCATTAACTACTAATTTTCGTGTTTTAAAATGTTTCTATGGACTAGTACTGTGCTCGTTTTAATTTAATGTCGTAAGTCCAGATCCACATTGTATATGTATTATCTCAACATGAATGATGTAACCAAGATCTTGTAAAAAAGTTTGATTGAAAAGAGTGTCCATGGAGTTTCTTGCCCATTCTTCTCTATAGAGATCTACGCCTTGGAATGGGCAACTACAGTACTTTCATAAGTTATTATGTCTTATGTCTGGGGGCTTCGCCTTCTTTGTTTTTCTGACATTCAAAAGTGCCTGTAATGGTCTAATTGAAATAAATGCTTTGAGTTTGAGGTGTTTTTGGAGGCACCAAAGTGCATTGATTGGACCTCTTCACTATATGTATTTACAATCGGAATTCTTCGTAAACTCGCACAAAATGAGGATCTCGTCATCTTTCATGTTCTTGATACAAATTCTATGTTGACGTTGTCGTTCAATTCAATTTAAAAAATTAGTTTTAAACGCAGGTAGCTCGTTCTGAAATTTTCTGAGATATCAAGTTTTATTTGTTGTGTGGTGGTCTTAGTAGTCAATATTTTGCCAACACACCAATTTTTCATATTAATGGCTAGCCCTAGCCCATTTGTACCATGTTATATCAGAATCGCTTTATTTTGAACTACACATAAATCTCTAGACTTCTTGTATGACGCGTAGAAAATGCATAATATTTGGGTATTTCACCTGCATTGCCTCGATAATAATTTTCTCAAATCATCCACTGAGGATCTGCAAAAGGATTAAACTGTCTATTCAAGGATGAATGGCGAATACAATAAGCCATACCTTTTTAAGACGTAACATTTTGTGTTCAGCTTATTCAACTGCGGCCGGCCAATGTCCTTTAACAATAGGGTATGTTCTTTTACTTACACTTACGTTACGACAATACTGGGCCCCGGGTTGCATAGCGAAATGAATAATTGAACGTTACTTGGAAGAAGTTTCTCTAGGGTGAGGGGGGAAGATCGAACGGTTTTTTTTAATGAGATAGCCTGTATTTTCCCACTGCTGGGCAAAGGCATCCCGCATAGCCTTCCATTCTACTCTCTGTGCGGTTTTCTGCGGCCAATCTGTCACGAACGCTTCTAAGTCGCCACGCCAGCGTTCTCTAGGCCTCCCACGGCGACGACGCACTGTGGATCGGAAATCGAGCTTCATAGTCATTTAAATTCTTTTCGCTTTTTTTTTTTTGCTAATGGTAAGCTTCTAATGCCTTCAGCAAACATGATTATTATATAAGAAATATTATTTCATAGGTAAATAAAATTATAAAAGAAATGTGAAAATTTTGTATGGCGCCAAAGTAATAAGTCCAAATATCTTCAAAACCGCTGTTTCAACTGGTATATCCTTACAGATGGCTGTTGTATAAATTATTTGTCATTTTTTGGTGTATTTTATATAACTGTGACAACTGCGGTTTTTCATAAAAAATATGAGGGGTCTAGAATCAAAAGCGCCTCTGTCCAGTTTTTTATTTTTTTTATACTACGCCTAATACCTGTTGCAACTACTAGAGTAACGTTATAACTAACAACTAGATTTTATTTGAACCTAATTAGTCTAATGATTAAATAAATACACATTATCTAAAAGCATAGCAAACGTTTTGTCTAATATTATATGTTGAAATCTGGATAGAGTAGGTTTTGCATTTAAACGTTGGATAGAGGCGGTTTTGCATTGTATTACTAAGGATAGAGGCGGTTTTGGTTTCATGCGACCTGGCCTCGAGGACGGTTTTATGCAAAACTGTCAGCATTATCAGTATGAGTAAAGGTAGGTATTATTTATTTAACAAAACAGACAACCAGATAATAGATTGGAATGTGTTCTTTATTGAAAACTGATGAACACAATGTCATTGAATTAACAAAAATGTCATTTAAAAGCTAATAAACATTAAACAGTAATTCCAACTTCTTCTAAATATTCACAGGGTTCTTCATTTTCGCCTTCACCAGGAGTGGTTTCGTCCAAAACATTCTTGTAAAACTTTAGCTGGCTGGAACCAAGTTCTGTTTTCCAATTATCACCGAAGTGTTTGCATAACAATTTATTCACGTCGGCAAGCTTTAAGGCAGACACATTAACAAGTAATGGTGGCACGTCTCTGACTTCAAAATCAGACATCGAGGTTACACCTCGTTTCATTACACTTTTGGGAACACCCATATCATTTTTATAGTTTGTTTCGCCTCTTAGTAAAAACCGCCCCGGCTTATTTTTGACTCTTGTCAAGTAATATCTTTTGCACTCGTTTAATTTAAAGTGATATTGTGCTGGAGGCTTCATCACTTCACTACCATAAGTCTTCCAATCTTTCACTTTACAGCCTTCACCCAATTTTGTAACAACCCCATAACTCTCATAAATGTTTTGATATTCAGATGGATCGATTATGACCTCCTTATTTTTTACTTCTTTTTCAATCAACCCAAACACTCGATCTGCCGGCATGAATGAATGCCCGGGTACAGGAAAAATAAGTTCAATAGTTTTAATATTTGTTGGAGCACAAATTGTTAGCCAATGGCCAGCCATAGCTATCATTGTGCTATTTTTGTTCTGGGAACCGCATCCATCAGCCATCATTCGGATCTTTTTTTTTCCCGTCAAATCTGTCTGTGAGAGCAAATCAAAAACTGCCGATGCAATTTCATTTGATGGTTTAGCGTGGACATTTTCAGTCCACGTATATATGCGTACGTTTTCTTTCGGAAATTTATTTGTACTTGTACCTATCACGATAGTGAAATTATAGTTGTACAACTGCCGTGAGTAGTATGCAATCTGGTCTGCAACTCTAAGGCGCGTACGCACGTACGAACACGAACATAGCGAACACAAACACCAGACCCGAACATTTGGTTCGTACGTATGGACGGCATATTCGAACACGAACGCAAACATAGTTCGAGTCGAGTTCGCGAACAACAGTCGTGAACTCTATCTTAGTAGCCATGACGGCGCCGTTGGAAGTGGTCGATTGTGAAGTAGCGGAGAATTTTTTGATGTTCGCAGTGATTCACGAAATGTTGTTTCCTAAAGCGGATCCTAGATGGTGGGAAACAGTATTGTACAAAAAACGAAATGAAAATACATTACTTTTAGACTTAAAATCACAAGAAATAAGTGGACACTACAAAACTCTGCTAAAAATGTCAAGTACAGATTTTGAATGTCTATTAAACCTAGTTGGGCCAAGAATCGTTAAAAAGAATACGATAATGAGAGAATCCATATCTGTGCAAAATCGTTTGGCAGTGACCTTGCGCTTTCTGAATAGTGGTGATTCGTATACTAGTTTGCAATATTTATTTAAAATATCGAAACAAGCACTCAGTTCCATTATTCCGGAGGTGTGTGAAGCACTGGTAGCAGAATTGAAAAGCAACATAAAGGTAATCAAACATTTATTTCTATCACTTAGAGTAATTTAAGAATTCTTAAACGAGAAACTTATAATGGGAATAAATCATCAAACGAATCATTAGTATCAGTATCACTGTTGATATTTTGAATAGTTGAAACACTATCCTCGTCGGAACGTTGTTGGGGTGAATAATTTGAACTACCAACTCGTGTCGAAACTTCAGTCTGTACTTCACTTATTCGATTTTGTTCTTCAGTAGCGTGTGAATCGGTTACGTTATCGGTTACGTTCCTTGAGTTATATCCATAACTACGACCATAATTATTATTATAATATTCGTAATATCCACTGTCCGCTTTACGAAATAAATCAAAAATTTCGTACTGAAGCATATTTTGGGTATTTTTTGAGTATTTTTCTAACTTCGATGCGATAAATTTGCAAAATGTTGTACTTCAGGGTCACCACTTCGCTCCTCCATATTTTTTTCAGATGATTTTTTGAATACACCCAACGCTTGTTTTAATAAACCCAGACGTGGAGATTCCTTCTTGGTTCGTTTAGCAGATGTCTCGCCTTGATCAGACAATTCCAATTGTTGCGATTCCTCGTTTTCCTGTAAAAATGTAATAAGTATGACTTTTTCCAGATACCATCAACCCAAAGCGAGTGGCTGAAAATATCGGAAGAATTTGAACAATCATTGAATTTTCCTCATTGTGTTGGATCACTAGATGGGAAACATGTTGTATTGGAATCGCCTATTAATTCTGGATCTGATTTCTATAACTATAAAGGAACGTACAGTATTGTATTAATGGCCGTCGTAGATGCAAGTAAAAGATTTATATTTGTTGATGTGGGATGTCAAGGGAGAATATCAGATGCAGGAGTATTCAGAGACTGCAAAATAAACTCTATGATGGAAGAAGGTACTTTGAATTTACCTTCACCGATACCATTGCCAGGCAGAAGAGTCAATTTGCCATATTTATTTGTAGGTGACAAAGCCTTTCCATTAAAAGAAAATTTAATGACGCCATACGTTGGTACACATCCCAGGGGCTCACAAAAAAGAATTTACAACTATCGTTTAAGCCGGGCTCGTATTACTGTCGAACATACATTTGGTATTATGGCATCTGTTTTTAGAGTTTTGAAGAAACCAATGCTGTTGCAGCCACACAAAGCGCAAATAGTTTTGATGGCCATTGCACATTTGCATAATTTTTTGAGAGAAAAATCTGAATTGTATCATACATTACGTCCGAACGAGACCGAAGAGTATACTCGTTCCTGGTTGCCACTTCGCCCTATGGCAACAAGAAATATTACAACACCCAAAGAAATAAGACATGAACTCTCCGATTACTTTATGAAAGAAGGCAAACTTCAGTGGCAAAATAAATACTGTTAATTTTACTTACAAAATCGAACTGTGTGCATTGCGCAGAATCTCGCCGATTTCGTGGTTTATCACGATCCATCAAAAAAGACATTGCTTCATAAGCATACCATTTACTTTTATAAACTTCAGATGCTCCTTTAAAAAAGAAAAATCAAAAATGAGTGTATTAATTACCTACTACTAATAGTAACATTATAATATAACTACCTACATATGTGATAACTAATAAGTACAAAAAAAATTTACCTTTTCCAGTACCTTTGCCTTTCTTGGTTTTATTTTTCTCCCTTCTAAAAGCGCTGAGAAGTGAGGTCATTTAATGTTTGCAACTTTCCACATTTGTGTTCAAACATTTTGCTATTTCTGACCAGGCATCATTTTTCAAGTAATTTTTATAATAATTTATATCAGTCGGATCCCATAATATTGGCTTTTGTTTATAACAATCTATAAACAAAATTGTGTTCTCCACGTTCCACTGAAAATTTTCTTCGTCGGCCATGACTGGGAAACTTAGGGATGTTTTTAATAATAAACATAGCACGCGAATAACCTTGACGGCTACTCGTCGAGAACTGAGGTACGGGTAGGACCTCTGCCGCCCGCCCGCACCCCGCCCAGATCTAGGTATACGAACAGTTTTGTTGCGTAACATTTATTAAAGCTCTTCGAACACCGTCCATACAGAACACACTACAAGGATCGCCGCGAACATGTTTGACGAACAGAGTGTTCGATGTTCGATAGTGGTACGCACGTGCGAACCAAGTTGTTGCGTATCATGTAACGCAACAAATTTGTTCGTACGTGCGTACGCGGCTTTAGGCAGAACCTGATTTTTTTGGCAGTCGAACGAAATCGTGAATGTTTCGTCATTAAACTCCCGCAAAAACATGTAAAAGCATTTGGCTTTCAACTTATGAATTCGTAATGTCGTCATGAGAGTTACTTTTTCAGTTTCCACTTTCTCGTTTTTTATTTTTTCCGACAACTCAACACATTTCGAACAAACATCGACTTTAGGTGTTTTAAAACCAATATTGTAGTGTACCACAAAAATTCTTCGAAAAAAACAATGACGCACTTTAAGATTTTCATCATCCTGCTTTTCTTGATAAAGTCTCCACATTTTTTTCATGTTTAGGTCTGAAGATACATATTTTCTTGTTGACGTGGCTGATCTGCAGCAGTGTGATTCTATACATTGAAATGTCTCGATGAATCTCATCACATTTTCTTTTTTAGCTAAATTTTTGCTAGATATTCTATCTCCGCCTCGACGATCTTGTGGCATTTGGCCTGATACTAAAAAAATCTTTGCTATTCTTCGGAGTCTATGGGTACCAACGCCTAATATTTTTTCAAAAGCTTTTTGACAAACTCTCACCAATTTGTACGGTTTTGTGAATGTACGAATATGGTATGTCGTGAAAAATTTAGTTTCAGCACGGTTTTTTACGTCTGCGTCTCTGTGGTGTACTGACCTTCATGAATTTTAAAATGAAATTGTCTTGATACATTTTATCTGGCTTGGCAAAAAATGCTTGGTGAATTTTTCTTATATCTTGCGGATTTAAATGGTTGCATTTAAGCTTACCTATTTTTTATGTGTACAGTTTTTAATATCATTTATATCCGGTGGTCTTTTTGCAGAATACCTGTAATTAAAAAAATAAAAGTAATATTTTACATCAATCAAATGTTTAGTCTGTTTAATATTAATATTATAAAATATGAATAAAAGTAATTCATTACAATTAAATACATTTTCAGTTTTTTGGACGATTTTTTTTAAATCAATGTTTTATGAAAAAATATTTCTTCAAAGGTGCAAAATGTTTTGTAAAGTTAAACAATCATCTTAGTAAATTTTATTGCAAGAGCGATGTGATATTCGTCGTTGTCTGGTTCATATCTGTATTGACTCATCCATTGATCATCTTCTCTTACAAGCATAGTTACCAGGGAAACTTACCTTGCACGCTTTTGCACGTTGCGTTTCCACTGTTTTTCATTGCGAATCCGTTTTCTTCCTGTATTATGGTGCACTGGGGCAATATTAACTTCCATTTTGTGTTCTTTTACTATTAAAATTTAATAAAACAACGGGACACAATTCATAAGAAACCACACACGGACGCCATACTGTTGTTTACATAGCCTGGCTCTGTGATTGGTCGAGACGGGATAGAGGCGCTTTTGGTCTGAACTAAAACAATAGAAGCGGTTTTGCACCTAACCGAGTATTTGAAATTGTATTTAGTATGGATTGAAGGCTTTTTTGCACGTATTTAACTTTGTGAGGTCATAGATAAACATGCAATGTGTTACCAATAATCAAAAACCATGTTGGGTAAAAAACTGGACAGAGGCGCTTTTGATTCTAGACCCCTCATATATACGTTAAATACAAAAATGGTTGAACTAAAAGAATCATGCCCACTTTCCATACATTGATTGACCTGTCACTTGACTTTTTAAAGAGGTCGCGTCTACCTACAACTAGTGTTGAATAAAAACAATTATTGTTTACAATAGCTCAATAACTTATCATCTTTTCATTTAAAGGCCAGGAAAAAGTGTTATTAAGAAATTAAGTTTTTGAGGTTATAACAGCTGTCACATAAGGTTTGACAGCTGTTATTAACCTCAAAACACAGAGCATCTACACATCCTCAAAAACTATACGATAATTAAAATCGAATTGTTTCTTTTAATCGCTGAGAGAGTTACCGGAAATAAATCAGTCTTCGATTTAATATCACCACCAAATCAGTGTGCGGTCGCAAACAGCGGTTTTATTCTCGTAATATCCCGCCGATGCTGAGTTTTGAATACTTTTTATTTTTATTTCATGGGTTGGCGATTTCTGACTTTCATTGATTATTAGATAAGTCCAGGTATTCTCACGATGTTTTCCTTCACTGATGTCCAAGATAAACTAAAGCAAACGAAAGTAAGTATAGACTCATTGAAAAAGACACAATGGCCCGGATTTGAACTCACAGCCTCGTGCATGAGAGGAGAGCCATCACGACATAAATAGATAACGTTAAGAGCTGCCTGCCTATCTACATATTTTTGGCGAGGACAGGGAAATTAAATAAAAATACAGGATTTGATTTATTATTATTTATTCAAGTTCTTCCCGTACAACCACATCATCTAAAAATGCCGCTGGAGCTACAATGTTGTTTTCATGCCTGGCCCAACCCAAGTACCAAACCAACGTCATAACATGCGCACAACAACCTACAGTGCGACGTCCTACAATGCAGTTGCAGCAATACTCTATAATGCCTTCTCGTCCATTAATACCGTTTGCTATCAAAATGTACACATAGTACTGTGACGTCTTGATATATGTCTTTATTTTATTTTTCCTTTTATTAGTGAATGTTCCCCACTGCCCAACTCGGGTATATGATTATTGTCTCGACATACTTCTATTCTGTATCCGCCATGGAAACGTATGTTCACCATAATATGAACGTGCTTGACTAATTTGGTACGTTCCCAAGGCGAATAATATTAATTCATTGAATTCTAGACGGGGAAACTCAATATTAGTATTATCAGCATGTAATGCTTTGAAAAAAGGATGCCCGGCGATTTAAATTATATTCTGTAACTATATTAGATATGTCATTTTCCAGGGGCATCCTTTCATTTATTATATCAAGAATTTGAGCAGCATCAGCTCTATTGTGAAGGCGAACACCAAACTTATTTATAAACTTGCAGCAATTTGGAAATAAGCCATCATATTTGGTACAGTTTTATTAAAATGGTCAAACCTTAATAATCTAAAATCTCTTTTAAAATATCCATTTACAACCTCCACCACCCATCTGCATATACACATCTACTTCTATTTGCTTGGGCGGTGGTTAACTGGTGTTCACCTTCCAAAAGTGACTCTGGCATATATGCTTTATAATTCAGGAGGTAATTTTCAATAGCAGTCAAATCCACTTTATGCCAAATTGAGAAAAGTGAATTTTTGTATGCCGTCATGATGTACGCTGTTGTGACGCTTTGGATGGTAAGTATTGATTACTATGGAGTTCAGGATTATTAAACAATAACATAAATAAAGTAAATGCTTCTATTTACAGAGAAAACTGTGATTAAAAAACGGATTTGATTTCTTTTGTTTCCAAGGTTTGACTAATTTTGTTAAAAAGCTGTCAGGATTTGACTAATTTTGTTAGGAAGCTGTCAGGATTTGACTACTTTTGAACAATCCAACTAAACGATTCAAATAGGGTTGTCACTGGTTCTATGTTTTAGGGAAAGTACTTAAATAATAAATAAAACAGTTGACATGAAAATTAAGCGATTATTTATTTTAACAAAATTTAAGACATATTTATTGAACTTAGTAACTATTAGCATCAAATCTATTATCATCTATCTATTAGCATCTTCATTCAAAATCGGTTTTCATTATAATAATGTTTTTATCTCACAATCATATCACACAACATATTATAAACAATAAAGATTTATATCTTAAATTAAAATCACTCCCACCCAATACTATCTTCACTTAAACACTACGATAAACATAATTTGATTAATGTTATGTAGTATCGAAATGCTTCAACAAATTTAATGTTAAGCATTGATCAATCTATGTTTATAAACAAGAACATTTTGTGAACATGAAATAAAGAAAAAAATATTTAACTTAATAAAATTGTTCCAAAAAAATGGTAAAGCACCTTGTGTTAGTGATATCTATATCATATCGCCAACACAAGGTTCTTCAACATGTTCTTCGCACATTACCTCCTCATCATCATCCATATCATTAATATTAGCATTATTCCTGTGACAGTCTATAACAGTTTTGTAATAGTCGAGGTCCTCTCTTTGCATCCAGTCTTTACCAAAAAGTTTCGTTAGTAGCTTATCTACGTCATTAATTTTTTCTTTTTTTAGTTTGGGAGAGGTGGTGATAGGTTCTGGGAATATGTCTGAAGCATATTTGCCTGGTTTAGTTATGGAACGTCGAGAACCGGTATCATTGTGGTAAAAAGGTTCACCTCTTACTATAACTCCTCGGGGACTCAAGACATTATTTTGAAGTGGAAAGCTTGAGTTCCCTTATGGATTTGTTGGCTTGCTGTCTTCCAATCACATACTTCAATGTCCTTCAGATGAAAAACAGTTGCATGCTTTTTTATTATATCAACATACTCATTCGGTTGTACAATAGTATTTCTCTTCCTGATCTCTTTTTCAGCAACACCAAACACCCTATCGGGGGGAATAAATGAATGCCCCGTGACGGGGAAAATAAGTTCAACCTTTTTTTAGTGATCTCGGTGCACTACTGCTGAACCATTGGAAACCATTCCTATAGTAGTAGAGTTCTTGTTTTGTCCAGAGCATCCATCAGCCATTAGTCGGAGTACCTCTACACCAGTGAAATTTACATTGTTTTGTAGGCAGTGATATAGCGCACTAGATAGTTCGTTTGACCCCTTTGCATGAACATCTTCGGTCCATACATAAGAAAATACATTTTCTTTTGTCAGTTCTGCATGAGAATGACCTACAACTATTGTATAGTTGTAAACACAACAACAACAACTGGCGGGAATAATAGGTACTTTGGTCAGGGACTTTAGGTAACGGTTGGTTTTTACCACAGTCAAAAGATAATATTTTTACTGTGGGGTCATCGTCTGCCAGGAATGTGAAAAATGATTTGCTTCTTTTTTCGTGAATTTTCAGTTCAACTTGGATTTGGGCCTTGGTTGAATCGTCCTTCTCAATTTTGATTTTTTCCCTCAATTCTATGCATGTCGAACACATATCACTTCTTGGATGACTGAAACTTATGTTAAAGGTCATTGGGCACCTTAGTATGGAAGCCATACCCATGGCGGACACAAATGAAATTAGTAGAGTGTAATGATATAAGGCTCTGATTTACTATGGCATTAGTCACATTAATGTGAGCCACGGGAATCTTGAAAAATTCAAGTGTTATAAACTGATATGAGGAATATGAATAAAATGCTAGTTCATTAAAATATTTTTATTCAATTTGATCCAAATCAAGCATAAGATCATTTAAGAAGGCAGCAGGTGCGTCTGTTGCTTCCTGATGTCTGGCCCAAGACAGATAATAAACTATGCTAGCGATATGGGCGCAGCTCCCGACAGTTCGGCGGCCGTGTATACATGAGCAGTAGTACTCTTCTATACTTTGTCGTCCGTGTTGTGTTGGGTTTAACAAAATATATGTATAGTACTGTTTCGATCGGATATGACGTGACTGGATTCGCCCTCTGATCAAAATCTTATTATCAATTAAATGTTGATGTCGATACATTTCTATTAAATAATCCCCGTTTGGTCTTATGTGCTCGTGACAATAAGACCTTGCGATTCTCAAATGGTATGAGCCCAACGTGAATAAGATCAAATCTTCATAGGTCAGCTGTGGAAAATCTTCAAAGTCTGGACTGTTTCCATCTAGAGGCACGAATGCTACTCTTTGTCTGTTCAAGTTATTTGTTGATACGTATTCTGCTAACTCATTTTCTGTATTTATATTTTGATTTATAATATCGACAAACTGATCGGCGTATATATTATCTTCATATGGCCGTCGAGAAGCGTTGATAACTGCCGCGGTTATTTTGAAATCGGTCATCATATTTCGCATCGCAACATTAAAATATGTATGTCGAAATATTTTAAAATCTTTCTTAAATCGTCCATTAATTGTTTCGATTACCCAACGGCACATTGTAATTAATCGAGATTTGTTAGCGTCAATTGTTGATAACTGTTCTCCTCTTCCTCTAGTTGGCGGCATGTGGGGATTATATCCACGTTCTTCAATTGCAGGGATCGAATCCCGAAAGCCACAGTCCAATAGAAACACGTCGTTAGGTCTAAGATACCAATGCCAAGCTGAATCTTCTTGCATCAGGCTGCGCATAATAGTTGCATCCGAAGTAGTCGCTGAATATGGTCCTACGACTTCTATTATATAACCGTCTGTACATACGATCAGAAAAGGCTTTACCAGGTTGCGGAATTTGTGTAGGCTGTAGGTTTTTCTTTGGAAAAGGAAATTCGCACTCTTCTGAAGGTAAATATATGTTCCGTCGAACACAAGAATAGCTGCCGGTTCAGTTTGGCTACCACCAAAAATATGAGTTGGGATACGAAGATTTCGTGCCACCACTTCTTCTCTAGTTATATGATTTAAACCCAGGTAACGTGGAACAAAATCTTCAGTTAAGCATTCTCTCGCTGTTTTTAACTTCCTCTCTAATGTTCTTCTAGATATTTGGAATTTCGTAGCTAAGCGCTCATCAGATTGACCAGTTCTTATTTTAGTCAAATACATTCCTAAAGTGGCAGCAGGACGATCAGACCTGTTACGAAGAGACGGTGTTTGGTCTAAAATAGTCATGAACTGATTTTTAGTCAAAGCCGTCCAAAAATGGAAGTGGTTGTCATCAATTGTTTCAATATTTTCAAAATTCATTTCAGACCTGCTTTCTAATCCCCATTTATACAAATTGATTATGTCAAGTACATGAGCATTATTAAAGCTTTCATGATTGTCGGGGCATTCACAAGTTCTTCCCAATCATTTTGAACTAAATGCGGGTGGCAAACTCGTGCAAGTTCCGGTATGTATAAATTGTGATTGTGCAACAGATAGAACTTGGCGTAGGTTGGCACGCGATGTGTAGTCATACCTCTGCAGTTTAGAAATATACAGCGTCTCGCTGTATTTGATACACGTCTATATCCAGTAACAGTAATAAAACCAGGACCTTGTTGATCCCCGACTTCTATTTGTTGGACCGCCTCTCCAACTTCTCCTTGATTTGCGCCTTCTTGTATTGGCTCGGGTGGCACATAATCTAATTGCTGGTTTTGCGATGCTCGATCATATCTCTGCCAGCAAGGGTGGCATATAGATCTTGTACCGTCAAACGAAATCTGAAACAAGATAAAACATTCTGCACATATATATAAAAACTAAACACCCAACAACGAGATTATTAGAAATTAGTTTCGAAAAGTCATTTTTATAGCACTGAATTCCTTAATTGCTGTTCTTTATGCATAAACTATAAGTTCTCAGAACTTTTGTAAGGTTAACTGGTATAGGTAAAATAATTAGCATTACGTTTGCTTCTGTACAATAATAAGATTGTGTAAAACAAAGCATAAATAAATAAACAATAAATCGGTCGATAAAGACTCGCTTCCTACCGCTCTGCTCCTGCCTGTTTTCTTAGTAAATAGATAGATAGATAGACGGTGTACTGACAGAGTACTTACCTCACGTGGTTTGATTTCTTGTAATAACAACACTACAAGATCCCGGTACCTTTCGAGAAACACTCCATTAAGACAGTGTTTTCTTCGACGTCACACAGATCGATTGCACGACACACAACTGTTTTGTCTTTCCATATCAACGAAAATCTAATCCAAAAGCAAGTAACCAGAGTCCATAAAACACGCTAACGTAGTCGATAAAACAATAAACAAAACAAAACAGATAAACGTACAGGTCACAACGATAGCTAACGAAGGACTGCGCAGAGGGCGGTGAGTCAGTGCGCGAGCGCAACAAAACTAGTTTGGCCCAACTAATGTGCGAAAGAGACAGCGTATACATGCCTCTAAATATCGGCTCATCAGTGCACCATGCTGTATGCTATCGAAATTCTTTTATGCCGTTAATGATGGAATAAAATCGCTGAAACCGTTTGTTTTTTATTTTTTTTAAACGATCCTGTACATTTTTCTCCATCGATTTTTAAATAAATAACTATACGGGGTGTAAACGGACCCTTCACGAAGCCGTCAACCAAGCATTCTGTACATCAAACTAAGTAACTTTACGCGAAAATTTTTGCTGGGAAACGACTTTTTTTTTTGGGGTGAAAAATCACGTGTTACGGTAGGACTCAATGTATATCACTCAGAACATTGTGCTGATAGATGGATTGAATAGTAGGGGGGTCGTGGAGGTGATTAAAGTAAAAATCTTACTTTAAAAACATGTATTTAAAAAAAAAACTTGTGAAAAAGTCGGAACTTTGACCCCCTATATCTCCGTAACTAGAAGGTTCCCAGGTATGGTTTAGAACAAAAAAAATATCGCATTGACGGGGAGAATAAGTGCCTTTCGGCTTCGTTAAGGGTCTTTTTACACCCTTTATACAATGAAAGGTCATATTATTCCCCTTAGTTTAAAACTATTTTGATTAATGTCCGCCACTCTTCGCAAAGCGGGTCAGATACGCCCAATGACCTCTCGTGTTAAAAATTCTTCTAAAATATGACTCTTTGCAATGAGGGAACTGTGCATTTTCTTCGATGAACATTTTGAACATTGATGCAATGCTTAACTCCGATGGCAGATAGGTACGCCGACTTTTAGATCGGCAGTAGTGCGATTCAACACCCTTAAATTTCTTTATAAATGAGATAATTGCATCTCTCAATCCCACGTTTTTCATCGAGTTTCTATCCCCACCGCGTCTTTCTACAGCCATCAAACCGGTATCTTGGTGTCTCATTAACACTCCTCTCACTCGACCCTTTTTAATCGATAGAGCATTCAAAAAAAAAATACGGCACACTGGTATGATCACCCCCTTAGAATCTCTTATCTTGTAAACAATGCTCATATGTTTCGCATTGCCTCTTCCATTTACTAATCTTTTACGAACAGGGATAACAGTTTTGCAGGATTTTATAATAAAATCATCTTGATACCGTTTATCAGAGTGAGCGTAGTACTGATCATGAAATCGTTTGATATCTTGCATTGATATATTAATATTATGTCTACACGGGTATCTCGAAGGCAAATTGAAACTCGAATACCTGAAAAAGAAAAAAAGCCTACATTAAAAACAATTTCTTTTGCTTGAAAAAATATGAACATTAGATACGAGTGAAAACGTTGCACAACCCTACCTTCGGTGAACAAACAAAATGTTCAAGAAATTACTGACCTCTTCTTCTTCTTTTCTCCGCGACTATTTGGTCCTGCGACAGATTTTCTCTTCTTGGCCTGATGGCTAGGCACTTCCTCAACACTTTTCTCCATTTTATTCACGTATCTATTCGGTTTTTCTGATAGAATATCACTAATTAACACGACACAAAAAAGAAACGTTAGGCGCCCACGCGTCGCCTCAATGTATGGAAACTGCAAGATGGCGGTTGGGGTTTGGAGCGACGTGATTGGCTTCGCATCTTTATCAATACAGCAGCTAGACCTAATATACCCCTGTGTTTTTCCAACAGGCGGGGAAGGTCTTCCAATAAATTAATGAATTTCGCTTTTGTTAAGCCCATCCAAAATCCAAATAAATTGTCATCAATTTCTTGTACTGATTCTATGCTTGAAAAATCGAGAAAATGATTGTGTTTTTGAACAAAGGAAAAAACGTGCTCAACTTGTTCAACAGTGAAATCGCTCATGCTGTTTTCACTGGCATAAAGGGAATCCCAACTGTTGCCATGTAAATGGCCTGTGCATACTCTAGCCAGTTTGGGAATATAAAAATTATAATTGGACAAAATGGTAGCCCGCAGTGCATCTGACACAGTATGCAGATTTTCATTTTCACACCCATAAAATGCACAATGAGATGCTGTATTGGGAGCACGTTTATAATTATGTAATGTTATGTTACTTGATTGTTGCATTCTCACTGGTTGGGGAGGCGAACGAACCTCTGGCACTGGATCGGATTCTACAGATGATTCCCTTTCATGCTCCTCATCTGTACTTGCAAGGAGCGGGGGAGGTTGTATTTCTGGAACATGGACTGGATCAACAGACTGTTCCACTTCTTGTTCAATTGCACCTTGAAGAGTCTCGTCACCGTCTAAGCCTCTTCTCTCATCCTGTTGCTGAATTGAAAGAGCTTGTCTTTTAAATTATAGTATTAAAAACAATTATCAAACTGACCCAAAAATCGCGAAATAACCATTGTATCAATAACGCTGTAAATAAAACTAAAGCAACCTGGACGGTTATAAACTCATCAAAAAATAACATTCCAAGGAACAGTCCTTATAAACTCCTTATTGACAATAAATACGTAACAAATCCAACTGACATTGTAGAACTATTTAATAATCATTTTATTGACCAAATACAGCCAACAAACAATTCTGACCATAAAATAACAGAAACAAATTCAAACATCAATTCATTATTTTTATCACCCACGGCACCAATTGACATTTATAAAATAATTACGACTCTGAAAAATACGAATAGCTCTGGCTTTGACGACATTGAGACTAAGATAATAAAAAGCGTAGCTGTTGAAATTTCACCGGTTTTTAGCTTTATTACTAACCTATGTATAGAACATGGTGTTTTTTTCTGAAGACTTAAAACTGTCCGTAATAAAACCTCTACATAAAAAGGATGATCCTCAAAATATACAAAACTACAGACCCATTGCTCTTCTTTCAATATTTTCCAAAATAATTGAAAAGGTTATTTATAACAGTATATACATGTTTCTTGAAAAAAATGACATTTTTACTAAAGAGC